>CM057347.1:173414558-174016660 GCA_030015575.1 Agapanthus africanus | reverse complement strand
ATCACATATAACCGATCAATGTCACATCGCGAGAATCGAATACAGTATCACATACTCGTATTATTCTCGGTCCCGCACATATCTCATATGCGCTCCTATTTCGTTTCGCTTGAGCCAGGAAACCTCTGTGTAGGACTCTAAAGACTCGTCAATACGCCGGCAGCAGATGTGATCATATCAAACACCCACAAGCCGCAAGCGGTCTGCTAAACGTAACGGCCACCCTGGGTATTGAGCGATCTGAAGATCGACGAGCAAAGCCCGCTCACACTCCAGTGAATCCGACCAGTAACACTACCGTACAGTCCGGTCTGATCGTCTGATATGTCGCATATCTCGCCTAGGGGTGGTAAACGTCAGACCCCCAATAGCTCAATAAGTCGTGTCGATATGAGGTCTATAACAATTCGAGAAACTACTGGTAACACTTACTAGTAAATCTCAGCAACCCTGGCCAGGGATTTCCTGTTATAGCCAATCGAACACAGCGCAACATCAACATCCCTAATACCCGGGAGAGACGAATCCCCTCCTATCGCTCATTGCCTCCATGTGACTCGGGACTGTACCCAAAAACCACCGTTTTGCACGCCCTCTTGGACGTGGTAAGATGGAAATCAAAGCACAGTGGGAACCACAGAAGACTCCTATGACGATCTCGGGTCAACAGACTACTCTGTACCAGTGTCACCAGAAAACTGCCATCTGACGTGAGGTATAATACCATCTGGGAGTTCTCGGCGAGTCCGTCCAGTGTACCCAGTCTCTACTGAGCACCCGTATATCATCTCTGATGTCAAACACCAATGGATATGGGATCATCCATCGCCCATCTGTATGGGTCGAGAAGGTATACGCTAGTCTACTCTGGTATATCGATGCCCCGTCTCGATACACCCACGACTAGGGACTTTGAAGGATGTAGTTATAGACTATCTGTCCCCACTAGTATGATCTGCATCATAGTCCAGGTAGTCAAGCACACATCCTAAGGGCTTTACCAACATGTAACAGAGAGACAATCAATATACACGTTAAGGTAAAGGTTCAACCAGATAGCATACTATCATGTCGAGCAAGAAAGTCCTCCCTATATATGTCCCCAGCATCCACTATAATATACATCCTATGTATAGTAATGGCCTCTAGGGCATACATATAACTAACAGTCTAGCCTTCTAGGTTTCAACCTGTCCATCTACACCAATCTTCTTTCTGAAGATCCATTTGCAGCCTATGGGTTTTACCCCTTCTGGAGCAAAGTCCAAAGTCCATACTTTGTTGGTGTATATGGACTCCATCTCGGTCCGCATTGCATCCAGCCCATTTGACCGAGACACCACTCTGAATGGCTTGCTGGAAGCTAGTCGACACATCATTGTTAACGATGTAATCCTCTCTATCCCCCGTCTATGAGAAAACCGTAGTATCTCTAGGGCAGATGAGACTGCCTACTAGTCCTGCGGAGTGGCGCGGGGATGTCCTGTTCTTTCGAAACCTCTGGTTCTACCATACTTTCAGTAATAGTTTGTGGTTCTGGAATTTCTTCCAGTTCTTTTGCGCTCCCACTTTTTTCCTTTTTCCAAAGAATGATTTTCTAAAAGGTGGGCATGATGATAAATAAAAACCTTTTGTTCCTCTGCATAATAGAAAAGATACCCCCTGGAGTTCTTTGGGTATCCCACAAAACATACACAGTACTGAGCATGCCTCGAGCTTGTCCGCATGCTGCTTTTTGAAAAAAGCTGGACATCCCCATATCTTCAGATACTAAAGATAGGGTTTCCTTCCAACTCACATCTGATATGGTGTGGTAGGCACCAGTCTTGGTAGGAACACCTTGTTCAAAAGATATGCAGCTGATTCTAGTGCATAACCCCAGACAGGATAGCGGTAACTCAGCGTTACTTATCATGGAAACGAACCATATCCAATAGGGTTCGGTTCCGCCTTTCGAATACACCGTTGTATTGTGGTGTGTATGGAGGAGTAAGCTGAGAGAGAATTCCATTCTCTTTTAGGTAATCCAGGAACTCGGCTCTTAAGTATTCACCACCTCGATCAGATCTCAGTGTCTTGATACTTTTGTCGGCTTGTTTTTCACTTCATTCTTATATTCCGGAATTTCACAAAGGCCTCGGATTTATTCTTCAACAAGAAGACATGTCCATACCTAGATAAATCATCCGTAAAAAGTAATGAAATAGGAATAACCACTTCGTGCATGTGTAGACATTAGACTATACACGTCGTTGTGCATGAGTCCCAAGAGCTGGCTCGCTCTTACTCCGTGTCCAATGAATAGAGTCTTTGTCAACTTTCCTATGAGACATGATTGACAAGTTTGCATAAGACTGATATTCGAACAGATCCAAATAACCCTCTCTATGTAACTTCGTCAACCTTGTTTCATTGATGTGACCCGGTCTACAATACCATAAAAAATCCTGATTTAATTCTGGAGACTTTCTTTTAAATGTTTTCTGGACCGTTGAAAACCGGAGCTTGATTTAATACGTATATACCATTATCAAGTGTACTTGACCCAATAAACTTTGATTTAGGTGGATGTGGACCACATTGCTTACAAATGTAAAATCATATCCTTCTTTAGAAAGTAAAGATACAGATATGATATTACAAGCTAGACTAGGTACACACAAACAGTTACGTAAAATCAATATTTGCCCACTTGTCAATCCTAGGTGATATTCCCCTACGGATACAGCGTCCACGCTCATTCCTTTAGCAACCCTAAGAGTTATATCACCAGCCATGATAACTCTACGGTTTCTCAAAGTCTGTAAAGAATTACAGATATAAGATCCTGATCCGGTATCTAGTACCAAGGAAGTAGAGTTAGTTGACAGACTATTTTCAATCACAAATACACCTGAAGCTGAAGCCACAACATGCTTCGGATTCTGGATTCTGGCTTTCCTAGCTATGCACTCCTTCTGCCAATGCCCTTTCCCATGACAATAGGAACATCCCGCCTTCCCTGTTGTTATCCCTGAAACTTTTGCCCTGCCCTTTCCTTCTACCTTACAGACACCTCCTATCAGCTTTGTGGAGGTCTTCTTCTTCTTACCCTTGGCTTTCGCTTTGGATCTAGAAGAGGAAGATTTCCCAATAAGCAGAGCGGGTGTCTCCCTAGTTTCCTTCAGGATGCCCTCAACTGGAGGTATAACTTTCTTCCCTGGGTGTAAGTAGAAGGAAGGGACTGTAGAAACAAGTCAGCATATGACTCGTTCTCCAACGTGGTCTCCAGGTCCGTGAGCTGTTTAATACAGTTGATCATTGTAGGGATGTGGTCCCCTATCGATGACCCGACAGCCAACCTCGCTTGAAGAAATTCCTTCGGGGTCTCATGTCTTTCGATACGAGATTGCTCTCTATATAAATCTTTGTTATGGAGGAAGATAGAAGCTAAGTCCATCTTCTCATGCTGCATCTGTTTTACACCAACTACTGAGGCCAACACGAGGCACTTGGCATTCGCACAGTCTTTTTCCCTTGTCTTACGGATATCAACATCCGCGACGGTGGAAACTAGGCCTGGGACGGCGAGGCGATAGTAGTAAGGAGGTGGCCCAGCTTGTCATAGGTAATGGATATCTGGATAAAACTTTGCCATCAATATAGTCTAGTTTAGTCAATTAATTATCTAGCTGTAACCTAAGTCCGGTCACATGGTTGCTGCAAATAGGAAAGAGAGGAGAAACACTCAGCATGATGCTCTTACAATTTTAGATTGGTTTTTAGTTTATCTAAACAGGATGGCTCCCACTGTTTCTCGAATCCTTCCTCAAACCATAAAAGAAGAATTAGTCAGGATTAATCTCATCCTACAATACTTGGCTTAACCTTTCAGCCAGGTTGGTGTTGGTATTTCGAGAGAGGTTTTCCAACGCTTTCGCGAAGTTCCTTAATTACATAACCTCTTTTCCCTGGAGGCGTAGCCCCGCTAACACCGTTCTAGACACCTACTTGGTTTATAGCATTGATAGTTTTAGTGAAAAAATCTCCCGATGAGTAGCGGATACTCACAGTAGGATCGGGATCCAAATATCATTGTGTGATAATCCTGAAGGAATCCTACCAACATTATCACACTCTAAATGGGAGCAGCACTAGCAAGTTTCAGTTTCCTTAGAAACCCCGATGTGGATTTTTGCCCCATGCTCTTATGACCTAGACGAAGGCCAACAAATCATAAGTCACATGTCAAGTTCTATCCGTCATTGTCCAGGTTAATTTGAACCCACCCGTACATACCCTTAACGAACGCCAATAAAGTAGTACGACTGTCCCAAAGCAACGCATCTATCTATGCTACATATGAATATCCAACAGCTACCAATCACTATGCCTTGGCGAAGGTCAACAAACATAGCTTGAATACTACTGAATATTCAAATGAAATGACGGAGGGCTACGGCTGGTTTTGGCGAAACTGTGAACGTAGTGAACTTGATATAATCAAAAGAACCTGATAGCTATTAAAGGAGTGGTTTAGGCTCCGCGTTAAAAGTTTCTGTTTGAAAAACCGAGTGGTTTTGAAATTTTTTCACAACGATTCAGCTTTGGTTTGTTTGCTTTGCATTAATCTAAAACAGTCCATCATTTACACCTATCATTACAGAGAGAAACGAAAATAACACTTCCGCTTATGTCATATGCATTCGCCAATGAGCCCCGTCTAACACCGTTAGGTTACTTAACTAACGCCGGAGTGGGGGCGGGACTAGCGCGAATGTAAAACATAAGCAACGTCTACTATATAGCATGTATATAATAACCATTCGTCTCACGCAATAATAGGCATTCCAGATCACAAATGAACATATTGAATATACTAGGAATTCCGCGTTTCGTTTAAGCCTGTAACGAAAGACGGATTCCATGGTCGTGATGAATAGCCAAACCCCACCCCAGACCCCTATGGGTGCGGCAAACTACCTGCCAAATTCCCGAAGTGAAGCAACCTCCCTCAGCAAAGTGAGTAGGCCACTCGACATTTCAAAGAACCCGGTAATTTGTTCACCCCACCTTGGGTCTATCCTAGGAGCAAAAAAAAAACAGTAAAAGAAATAATACAACGGTGGCCACAACCTCAACCCAGATGTGCCCCGCAAAATAATATTACATCACTTTACAATTTATATCGAATAAAAGAAAAACAACTCTCTTCTTACATTTCCGGCTATTCATCATCGACGATCTAATAAAGATCATATACACAAACCAACAGATATGTGCAACCCCAAGATAACCAACGTATAGCAATTAGTTGAAGTTTAAAAACACATATAACAATACAGAAGAACCGGTTAGCCAAGAACATTTAGAATTTCGATCGAAATATATTTACCGTGTCTACCCCAAGTGCAAACCGGCACATCAAAAAATACTGGGTAGAAACCAAATATTCCAGAAAACAATACACCCAAAATAAGAAATAACAGAGGAAAATTGACCTGAATCGGCCTCGACTCGGCCGCAGAATGGCGGCAAATCGCACCAATTCGCCGCGGTTTCGCGGTGGTCTTGGCGATTCAGAGGCTCAGTTTTCTGTCTTCTTAAAATACACTGCACTTATTTTTCATAACCCTGAAATAATTTTTCTGGCACTTTTTAAAATCCACAGAAACATAGGGTATTGGTGTTTCGTTTTCCTGTTTTTCCGACGATCGAAGTTCTAACACTTGCCAACAAGCTAGTAAAGGTTTAGTAGGCTCTGATACCACTGTAAGTCGATATCGCGCACCACGCGGGTTCGCGGGGAGGCGGAATATTTAAAAGCGATTTTTACAAAGCTCGCAACACCGACTTGAACTCCAGGATTGATGCTAAACCCTAACTAGCAACAATGAATGAGGTTAACTACTTGGAAAGAATTTTATACCTGTAACACCTTATAATGCGATTAGCGTTAATTAAACGATAATGCGGGTTTTTAATAAAAAAAAGTTAACCAAAATAGTTTTCACATATTTTATTAAAATTTATTAATATTTTATTATATATTTTTTTTAGCTTGCACACCCTTGTGCATGTTAACCAAGGGTTAATTTGTATTAACCATAAATTGTAGCATGGCACCTTAACCCTCATGCCATTATGTTATATGTATTTATTTAATTATTTAGTTTTTAAACAAAAGGGTTTTGTTTTAATTGTTGAAGAAAGAGGAGGGTTGAATTTTGAGTGAATGATGAGGCATGGTAAGCATGGGGAGCATTTATTGAAAAGAGAGAAGGGGCATGGCTACTCTCACCCTCTCATTCATCACCTCACACTTCCCATTTCTTTTCCTCACTCTCTCATTCTCAATTATTTTCTCCTTCTCCTCTCCTTCAACTGAAAGTATACTTCTCCATCACAAAACCAAGCCTAATCTTCTTCAAACCTCATTAAAACCCCTCACAAAGTCAAGTTAAGTCTCTTGAGATGACTTGGAGCTTGGAAATCTAGGGTTTTCGAGCAAGTATGGTGAGGTAGTGATCTCTAACTGTTAAAGAGGCTCTAAGGATGTGTGGTTGCCTTTTTGTTTCTGTTTTAAACCTTAAAGTCTTAATTTTTAGTGAAATATCGTATTTTGGTTACGTTTTAGTGTCTATGTGATCTGCTATCACCTAGTTACTCTACTGTAAAATCTAGCAATGCAGTAGTGTAGTGTTAGAAGCCCTAAGTGTTCACCTGGAACCCGGACCCCACCCAACCTAGTTGGCCCAGCGAGAATTAGGAAATTCCCCGGCGCCGACGGATTTCTGGTGGACTAGGAAGTTGTTCTTTTGAGAGTAGTGGTCTGTAGGTTTTTCTTGGTGTTTGGTACTGTTTGATTTTCAAATTTTGACTGTAGGCAAAATCTGCAACCACTTGGCTAGTTTTTAGTGTTTCGGCAATGCGCGATACGGTATCCGACACGGTTTTTGTGCTTCGCGTAGCTTGCTGCACTTGGGTTTGGTTTAGGGTGTCGCTACACACGTTAGCCACTAAGCTAGCACTTGAGAGCTTGTGGAAGCCGTTGTGTTGATTTTAAGCGTGGTTTGCGTGTTTTATCGGACGGTTTCTAAGTTGCATTTGTTATGTTGTTTTGTGATTTTAGGGTCGATTGCGGGGACATCAGACGCTATAAGGAAAGGAAAGCAGGTGGTTGGATTTACCTAGCTCGAGATCATTGGCGAGTAGATTTAATATCTATGGGGGAATCGTCTGTATGGCGTTATGCGTCGAGGGTTAGATTCAATGATATGACTATTGTTTATATGTATATATGTATATCGATTGTGCATGAGTACCACTGTTGCACATCCCATTACCTGTTGTATATGGGCATAGTATTAATGAGACACAGTACTGTTACTAACGGTTCATGTTGCACGAGCACCAAACTAAATGCCACACATACCGTTAGTAATTGCCATGACACGCATACTATAGAAATTACCATGGATAACTTGCTGTACTGCTTTCTTTATCACTAATAGTTAGATGTTAAATCTTGTTCTATTGCGTATATGAATTGCATCATACATACATGCATACATACATACATTGCTATAGTCACCTGTTACTTTCACAAAATGTTGCATTTCGATTTCATAGATTTGGGAAACCGCAAGATACCTTTGAAAACTTCATATATTTAAAAGAGCGGTTTTCCCTTGATATACTCACATTACTGTTCCATGTTTACATACATTGTATTTCATGGATAAATGCATTGAAGTACCGATTTCATGTGATTTCTGGATTTGAGAACCGCAAATATATTTTAAAAGGAAATGATATGTTACTTTAAAAACGCGGTTTCTCTTGATATGATATTTAGAGGCGTCCACCATGAGTTTTCTCGGTTCTGAGCTATGAGTATACCTGATTCGAGGAGCGGTAGGCACCGTCTGCGGATACATAGTGGACTCGGTGAGGTACCCCGGGGCAAGAAGACTCGTAGAGATAGGCGGTGAGCCCGGCGAAGGGAGTACTACCTACCGGTGATTGTATAGAACTCGACGGATATCTGGAAGATACTGTTTTGGAGTTATGATATATATATATATATATATATATATATATATATATATATATATATATATATATATATATGAGGGACGATCTAAGTATGCGGTGCCTGAGATATGAGTATTTATGTGTCGATGTTGGACACGGGTGTTAATGATGTTTCGAGTGTCGATCTTGGACACTCAGGTTCCATGAGACTGACGGATATAAGGGCCGATTAGAGTGACGGTGCCTGAGATATTGGGATTTAGTGTGTCGTTAATGGACACCGGTTTTCCATGATGATGATTCATACATGAGGTTTTATGTGTTATCCCATACTCAGAATTTATTAGACATGCACTGTTTTATGTAGTTGTTGTACCCTAGTGGCGTACCTTGATCATGAATTGCTGCATATCCATACTGTTATATTTATGTCGTCAGATTACATATTTCAGACTATCGCTTTCGTGCATACTTGCGATTATCTGTATGATATTATTTACTATTCACGAGTTAGCAACTCACCCCTGTTGTGCCACAGTGTTTTGCAGGCTTGACCCTCAGTGTAGTCGCGGCAGGGCTTCTCATTGCATCTACTTCTGCGGATACCGCTACTGTTGGTCGTGATTTTGGATATGTGGGTGGTTTTGCGGGTAGCCGTATGATCTCATTGTATATCTTATTGTATCTAGTACTCTCCATATACCACCTTTATGTATTTGACTTAGAGATGAGATTGTGAGGATCGATATTGTATTATTTGTGACTCTAGGTGTCGAGCTCGTGTGAGCCGGCTATTTTATTTATGTTGTGATGTTGTTTTCACTTCTTTCTTGCTTATTCCTTCGCTACGGCATCGTATATACTTGTTGTGGTTCTGTTCAGCCTTTTGGCAAGAGTTGCTCCCGTTTGGGGATGCTTTATATTTATTCTATGCTTGTACCCGTTTGGGGCTAGTTTTTACAAAGGAGATGCTGCCGAATTTTTTAAGGAAATAAATTAAATTGAGATTTCATAACTTGAGATTTTTAAATGTTTTAAATGCTTTCCCATTCTATCTTTTTATGGTTTAGATTTCTGTGTTTTCGGCTTACTTGAATTTCGTTGCGCCTTTCGACATTGCGCGATTTAAGTGCCGGTCACGATCCTAAATTGGGTCATGGCAAAGTTAGTATCAGAGCTCTAGGTTGTACCTTTCAGAGTGTAGGATGATCTTGGTATGATGGAGTAGGTAGCTTAAGCAGCGCGACATAGCGTGTGTATGTTCCGCGGCATACTTACGACACGGTACTCCGCCTAAGTGACCTTAGGACATATTGCTTGTAATTCCTTCCTTGATTCCATGTATCCTTGTGATTCGATTTCTATGTTCTTATCAAATCATGTTTCCTTATTTCAGCCATTATGCCGCCGAAGACTACGAGGGCGTAGAGAGCTGCCGCGAGAGCCGAGGTCAGGGCAGGCTCGTAAGAGACGAGGACTGACCAGGGTGGTAAACTTATTTTACATGAGTAGATTGATCCACCTTCGCCAGATCATATTACTAGGCTAGAGGCTGGTTTGCAGGATCTGCGCCAAATGATGGGGTCGTTGGTTGAGGCCAGTCGAGCGCAGAGATCGGAGGTTGTCCCACCTGTTACGGGGACCGCGGTGGTGCCTACTGTTCAGGCAGTCGTACCAGCAGCTACGGAGGTTATCACCATATCATTATCTTAGTTCATGAGGCTAAAACCTCCGGTTTTCACCAGCACCAACGCAGCTGGGGATCTGCAGTCATTCATTGATCGGATGGCCAGGATCTGTCGTTCGTTGAGATGCGTCGATACGAGATGGGTAGAATTCACTAGTTTTCGTATGGCGGGTCTTGCCCAGACTTGGTGCGGGTCTTTGGAGAGAGGTCGAGCCGCAGGTCTTCATCCTATGACCTGGGTTATGTTCATGATGGTTTTTCTTGCCTGTTTTCTTCCGCAGAGCATCAGGGATGCCCAAGCTCGCAGTTTTGAGTCTTTGCGCCAGACTCAGGATATGACAGTGGCGGAGTATGACATTCAGTTTACCCAGCTATCCGTATATGCTCCGTATTTGGTAGATACTGAAGAGAGGGGGGTCAAGAGATTTGTACGAGGCCTGATGTAACATTTTGAAAATTGTTTCGGTGAAGTTTCGAAAAATCGGTAAAATAAGGGGGTTTTCTGTAAAAAGTCAAAATATAAATATCTTTATTATAAAATTAAAAATCCATATTATAGCTATGAAATTGCTAGTGTTTAGTGTTTATTGAGACACTGGTAAAATTTCTGGTTTTCTGAAAAATTTTCCGAATTTAATTATTTTTAATATTATTTTAAGCCAGTAAGAAAATACATTAAATTAGCGATAAATATAAATTTAAATGGGCTAATTTTAATCTTTAAAATATGTTAATTAAAATCTAGTTGTAATATAATTTTTTAGTATTTTATTTCATGTTTTAATTGGTTTTTATTATGGAAAACAAAAATATAATTATTTTGAACTAAAACTTGCAAATATGGTATTGTGGGGGGTCTTTTTGCATAGATTTTTTTTGTAAAGACTCTCACACTCACACTCACTCCCCTTGGCCGGCCACACACTGTTGTAGCAGCCCAAGAATTTTCTTTCCCTCTTTTTGACCTTAAATCATGAGAAGAAATGGGTTAAAATAAAGGTTTTTATATATAGTAAATTAGGTGGGGGTATTATGGTAATTTGGGAGGGCTTTGACTTGGAAAATTTTCACCAATTCCCTCACCCTTTCCCCATTCCTCCCTTGGCCAAAATCTGAGCTCCAGCAGCCCCATTTTCCCCTATGTTCCCATCTCTTTTGGCCTCAAATTTCATCTCAAAACACATTAAAAAAATCCACAATTTCTTCACAAATTCAAAGCAAATCCTAATTCTATCCCTCCTCACGCCCAAATTGGTTTAAAGCATTGAGAAAGGAGGTGTCTTTGGTGGCTAGAGCAACCTAGGATTTCAAACTTGGAGGTATAATTTCTATCTAATGGTTAAATTGTAGCTTGTATATGCTAAATTAGTTATTTAAAGTGTGAAATTGTTGCTGTTGCTAGTTTATAAAAAAATCAAGAGAAGGGGTTGATTTTGGAAATGGGAATTGAAGCATTGCTTGTGGATTATTTGAGTGTGGTAGATTGCTGGTAGTGTGGATTGGTTGTTCATGCTAGATTGTAGTCTTTTTATCGCAAATCCGCGATGGTTGCGTCAATTTTCTAGTATTCATGCTTACTAGTTTTTTTAAAAATTGGATTAGAATGTGAGATTAAAAATACGGTTAGGGTTTTTATCACATTATTAACATTATAAATTGTATTTTAATATTTTAGATCATGCAAATCCAAGCTAAATTGTTGTTTATGCATTTTTGCTAAAATGGTCGAAATTTGGGTATAAGTGCAAACTAGAATTTTTGAATTTTTAAAATTAGTGTCATAAAAATATAGAAGTGTTTTATATGACCTAATTAAGATATTTAGTGAATATATTGGGCATTAGTTTTGTTAGTGTATATGCCCTAGGGGCCATTATTGTATTGTACTAGTTTGTATATTACTTAATGGAAGCTTGGGATATTCATATGTATATAACAATCTTGCTAAACATGGTAGTATGCTACTTGGTTATTCTATCTTAATATGTGAGTATACGTATTGATAGAGCTCTTAGGATCTTGCTTAACTACCAGTGTTGTGATGACAGTCACACTAGTGGTGGCTGGGTAGTCTACAATCACATCCTTTTTCAGGTCCCTAGTCGTAGGATTATCGAGACAGGGTATCGATACTCCGGAGTAGACTAGTGTGTACGCTTCTCATCCCAGTTGGGGAGATGGTCTGTCCCACAGCCGTCAGTACATCATACTGGAGATAGTATACAGGTGCTTGTTGGGTTACGGGTACACCGGACAGGACTCGCAGGGAACTGTTGGTTGGGTTTTTATACCAGTCGTCAGTTAACAGTTTCCAGGTGACATGAGTACAGCATAGTCCGCAGACTTGACACTGCTACTTCGCCTCGAGTGTGTCCCACTATTCTTAGATTGCTACCCTACCACGGCTCAAAGGAGTTGTGCAAACAGGTAGCAGTTGGGTGCAGTCCCGAGCACTTGGAGGCAGTGGCGGTTAGACAGGATTCGTCTCTCCCGGTATTGGGAGTTGATATCGCGCTGTGTCAGAGAGCCATTACGCAAAGTCCCTGGCCAGGGCAAGCGAGATTTACTGGTAGGTTCCAGTAGTTTCTCAGGGTGTAATGGGCTTCGCTCCGACACGACTTATACCGCTATTAGGGGACTGACGCTTGCCGCCCCCTAGGCCCGATATGCGGTAGTGTTAGACGAACAGACCGGACTGTACGGAGATTGTCACATCAGGCTCAGTAGGAGTTCGGATGGGTTTCCTCATCGGCCTTCTTATCGACATCTGCCTGGGGACCGTTACGTACAGCTAGTGCCGCTTACGGTCTGTGGTTAAACCCACTGCCAGCGTAGTAGTCGAGTCATTAGAGTCCCACACAGAGAGTTTCCCTGCTCCAGGAGAAATGATATAGAGGTCGTATGGTTTTACGACAAGGGTTCGGACGCATACGTGTGTTTACGCACATACGACTTTCGGACATTTTTTACTAGTCGGCTTTGGTTTAAGCCAGATTCTAGTATCGGGATATGGGATTTATACAGTCTAAAGTTTTTCCGTGATTTCCCGGATAGGAGGGGCGTTCTCGTAATTACGCGAGAAGCTTCTAGAAGATGGTGACTTGGGGGTTAAGGTGGCATATGCATTAAATGAGATTAGTGAGTCATATGAGTGATTTATCCATGTCATTAATGCATCATAAATGCTTAATGACTCTTGGAGATGAATCACCCTCTTGTATTTATGAAGCATGATTATTCATCCTTTATTTTCTTTTATTGGATAAATGATAATGATTGATATATATTATGATAGATCATTATCTCATCTCATTCTCATGCTCACCTTCTCTCTCCTCAAGCTCTCTCCCTTCAAACCCTAATCCTCCCCTCTCATGTGTTGAGATCAAGGATTAGAATAGACTAATCACTCCATAATCCAACTCTATATCACCTAGGTTACTTAGATTAGCACTTTAAGAAACCTAGTTATCTCTAGTTTGAGGTAAAGCTTGAAGCAAAGCTCTCGGGTGGATCGTCTAGTACTTGGAGAAGGCCGAGGAGGAGATGGAGAACGTAAAGTCGAAGGACACGGTTCTTTAGGTATAATCACTTCACATAGTAGTTTAGAACTTCTATGATTCGTGTTAGTTATCGTTTAGCTTTGATTCTTGCGGTTAGTCGATATTTAAGCAAAGAACAAGATCGTTTTTCATATTTCCGCCTCCCCGCAAGTCGTGGGGTGTTGCACATCGACTTACAAGTTTTGTTAAAACATCAAGTTTCGAATTAAAACGAAAACTTTTGCTAACTAGGTTTTTGAGAAATAAAACGAATTGATTAATTCTAATGTTTTGATGATTTAAATCCTATTTCATATATAATTTGTGATTTGTGAAACCATGATTGGTACGTTTGATGTTTTTCTTGATGGTTTGGCGTTTGTACGCCGACGTCGAGGTTTTTTTGTGTTGATTTGTGAAAGCGGCCATAGGTTTTGACCTATGTGGGATTCGGGTGTCGTTTTGGTCATGAGTCGGATTTTAATGCGATACGGTGCGTTATGATATGTAGGTACCCCATCTGGACTTAGAGACGACAAGCAAGCGCGTGACGACGTCGGCACTGGTGAGCGAGGACCAGGTGAGTAGATTTATATCTACGGGAAGAAGTCGGGTGGATGGCGTATAGCGCCCCCGCGGTTCGTGGTGATGTATACGAATACATATGCACACATAGTGGTTATATATATTATTTGATGTTATTGACGACATAGATGGATTCAGGGTGTGATCGGATTAGTTTAGTATTGCGAGACCCTAGAGTAGTGGTTGCACTACACATATACACACACATACATACTTGCATACATTCCTTTGTTTATATGTGCATATATGGGATTCTATGCAGTTATGTGTTCACATGGGTATGGGACTATGTGTTCACATACGGATTTGAGGATGATACTTGGGATTGAGATGAGTCGATGAGAGTTGATCTTAGATTATGAGGTCGGTGATATGGCAGGATTCATACTTGAGATACGTCCTGATGTTATAGCAGATCTTTGGATGACGATGCCATGTGAATGGGATATATATAAAACGGTTGACATGTGATCGTGATGCGAGATATGATATGATATGATACGACAAGATATTTAAAATAGGTCGCATTAAGCGATGTATACCTCTTTATGACGATATAGGATGATGATATCGGTTTGTAGGAGGCTGTAGATCAACAGTAAGATCATGATTAGATTGATGATATTAGTATTGTACTATACATAGATCAGTACCCGGATTATGATCGTTGATAGAGAGGATACCAAATGAATAATATGAGAAATATAATATTGACCCGTACCCAGATTTGGGGATGCCGTACGACGGATTTACGTACGAGCTATATATTGATGTTTGATCCGCACTCTTGACTTGGGAATAACGGATTATAGATATGGTATCGGATGTGATATTATCAAGGCGGGATCACCGACTGATACACACACACACATATATATATCGACTCAGATGTTAGGCGGTTTCCTTACCTTCAGTAGCCAGTTAGCTTAGCCCTTTAGTTTAGTGTAGTTGTTAGACTAGATTTATATTAAATATTGATTGTCATCTTTGTGTCTAGTATTTAGCTCCCGCTCATTATTGTTGTTCGCTCCACATCGCATGCTTATATTATGTTTTATATTCTATTGTTGATATCATGCTGTTAGGACACCAGCACCATTACCGATGACGCGTATGTACCATGTACACTTACTTGCCGGCTCACACACATCTTCATCGGTAATTGCCAGGTCACGAACACTTTAGAAAATACTATTTCATTTGACATAGGTTGTTAGCTAATAGTTTAGACATGATATTAGCGTACTTGCCTTATATGCTAGTTTACACATTGTAGTTACTACTTGCTACTTCATGCATGTTATTATTCACTGTTGTACCGCATTCATGGATTTTCATGCTATATTCACTGTTTACATGCTATTGATGACTTGGATTCGGATTTCATGTGATTTCTGGGATTTGGAGGAAAACCGCAAAAACACTTATAAAATTCTTTCTCTTTTTTTTAAAGAAAAGTGCGGTTTTCCCATGATGTATGAGTCGTCCACCATGAGTTTGCTGATGGATTTCGAGACCCGAGTTCGAGGAGTGGAGGAACCGTTTCGGGTACATGGTGGACCCGGTGCGGTACCCCAGGGCAAGAGGATCGCAGATGATGGCGTTGAGCCTGGCAGGGGAGCACTACCGACCGGTGATATTACCCGACGCGTCGGATATCTGGAGGATACCGTCGTGGTCTTGAGATTGATGGTAGGGGCCGGTCTGGATTGACGGCGCCCTAGATAATGAGATTGAGATCCTGAGATATTGAGACATTGGGTTTTATGTTTTGTGTTGATGCTAGACACTGTTTATGCTGATTTCATTTATGATACCTCTTTTAAAAGTACAGAAATCTCACTAAATTATGAAAGCAGTTTTATTCTGTTTCATGCATTCATACATCATCCATATGATATATTGCTACCTGAGGCACTGACACGGGCACATGGGATTACACTCGGGTTAGATATTTACCCTAGTCATTGTTATAGGCTGCATGTTATATATATTTGAGGATTTATTATGATCGTTGACCAAGGATTGCGTTGTTCATGCGGTTTCTGTTCGTAGATGTTTTTTCTACTCACGAGTTGGCAACTCACCCCCGTTGTGCCACAGTTTCTTGCAGGTTTTGCCGTACAAGTTTCATTACGGCTTTGCTGGCACTGCTTCTTTCGGGTGACTTGCTAGTAGGTGGGTTTATTGGTATCGTACCCATCATATTACTTTGTATAATATTATTCAGTTGTATCTAGTAAATTCCATCAACCAAACATGTATTTATTTTAAGATAGAGACCAGTGATGTTATTCTTTCGACCTTACAGTCGCGCGTTATATTTCTGTGGATTTCTTGTTGTTTAGAGTTTCCTTTTGAGTTTTGATCCTCGCCCTTGGCGTTGTATATTATATTGCTTGTATGGTTGTGACCGTCGATTGACGAAGAGCTAGCTTCCGCTTGGGGATGCATTTTATTGATTTCGTATACTATTCATGTTGTATCCCGTTTGGGAGCCAGTTTTTACAAAGGAGACTCTGCCGAAATTTTCAGGAAATATTTGATGTTTTTTAAAAACGCATAATTCGGCATTATGCTATTAAACTACTTGCTTAAGTTGGTTTTCCCTTCACTCTATTACTCTTCTTTGTTTGGATTCCTGGGTTTTCGGCTTACTTAGATTACGTACGCCTCGAGACGTTTCGTAGTCTAAGTGCCGGTCATGTTCCGTAATTTTGGGTCGTGACACCTGATTACCCAGTTGTTCCTTTCTATCGGCGCCCAGCATTTTGACGCATATGCAGCCGCGATGGACGCAGCCCTACTGGTTGGGGAGCGTCTTTCCGAGACTTCGGTCAATCCGGGACCGAAGAGGATTCGTACGGATGTATCAGCCCAGAGACAGTTTAGCTGAGGCCGCGGTGGATTCACTATAGGCCGTGTTAGTAGCCGAAGCGTGATACAGGGCCAGACATATAGCTTATACCCACATAGCCAGCACCCGTCGGGATGTTTTGGGCGTGGGAGTCCACATAATCGCGTCAAAGATTGTACTGAGGTACGCTAGGGAGAGGCAGCGGTTCCACATATTACCTTACCACCTTCTCCACCTCAGAGAGTGTTGCCTCTTACGCCTGATGTTTCTCCGTGTTAGACTTATTCTCAGAGAGGTCATGGTTGTGGAGGTTTTGTTCAGAGAGGACGGGGTGGCAGAGGCGGAGGACAGCCAGTCGCCGGTAGAGGGCAGGCTTGAGTATTTGCTTTGAATCATCAGGATGCGCAGGCGTCGAATGCAGTAGTGTTAGGTACTCTTTCAGTATGTTCTTTCGATGCGCACGTTTTATTTGATCCGGGATCTATGCACTCGTATGTTTCTGTACATTTTGTGCCGACGTTGGGTCGAAAGTCGTCTTTGCTAAATCAGCCACTTGTCGTGACTACTCCCGTTGGTGAGTCTTTTGTTCCGCGATATGTGTTTTGGTCATGTCCCGTTCGTATTGGAGATAGAGATTCGTCCGTCGACTTGATCCTTCTGGATATGTTAGACTCCGACGTTCTCCTGGGCATGGACTAGTTAGCTACTTGCTATGCGTATGTGGACTTCTGTGAGAAGGCAGTCAGGTTTTGTTTTCCGGGCGAGTCAGTTCTTGTTGTGTAGGGAGACCGTAGTGCCGCCCCTCACAATTTGATTTCCGCCCTTCGCCCTAGTCGGCTCTTGAGGAGAGGATGTCGAGGATTCTTAGCTTTTATTCATGATACCGGTTCCACAGTAGATTCGTTGGACCGGATTTCTATTGTGAGAGAGTTTCCCAATGTATTTCCCGATGAGTTACCTGAATTGCCGCCAGAGTGCGATATTGGGTTTTGCATTGATTTGATCCCTGGCATGCGGCCTATTTCTATACCGCCTTATCGGATGTCCCCGGCGGAGCTCAAGGAGCTTAAGGATCAGTTGCAAGAATTGCTCGATAGGGGACTTGTGCGTCCGAGTGTTTCTCCTTGGGGAGCTCATGTTCTGTTCGTCAAGAAGAAGAACGGCAGTTTGAGGTTGTACATTGATTATCGTCAATTGAACCGAGTTACGGTGCGGAATAGGTATCCATTACCTCGCATTGACGATTTGTTTGATCATCTCCAGGGTGCGGGAAATTTTTCCAAGATTGATTTGCGATCGGGTTATCATCAATTGCGGGTTCGGAATGATGACATTCCGAAGACTGTTTTTCATACGTGTTACGGGCATTATTAGTTTTTGGTGATGTCGTTCGGACTCACCAATGCCCCAGCTGTAAGTCCACGTTGCCAACCCCGGTTCTTGCGGGGAGGCGGAAACGGTATAAAAATCAAATTTTTAGCGCATGGGGCAACATGGACTAACAAAGTCGGGATCTTTTCCAAACTAAACTAGCAAGAAAGCTAAAGAGAGTTAGCTACTCGGAAAAGAGGTTATACCTAACTTGAACTCCTTCTTCTTGAAACCTTTGTAGGGATTGATGGTGCTTTCCTCGTCGCCTTCTTCCATCAAAGATGGATCCACCCGAGGGTTCAACCTTCGGGCTCTTTCTCGAATTTTGAGTGAACTAGGATCTTTGGCTTGCTAAACCTCTAACCCTAGAGTGAGTAGAGAGTGGCTTTGGGGTGTTTTTATCTCAAGGAGATGGATTCTCAACACCTGAGAAGGGAGCTCCTTGAACTAGAGGAGAAGGAAGAAGAAGAGAGGAGAGAGAAGAGTTATGATAGAATAAGAACTTTTCATTTTACAACCATAACATAGTAAGAAATGAATTATCAAAAATAATAATAATAATGTAAATGAAATAGTTGATGGATGGTTTGGAATGACCATTATCATTACACACATTAAATGATTTTGCTAGAATCAAAGAGCATCTTTGATATGTAATGATGATGGTCAAACTTTCAACTATGGTCAACTAGTCAACCTAGGTCAACAAGTCAACAAACCCAACCATGACACAATTTCATTTAATTAATATTATTAATTGATATATCATAAATCCATTAGGGTTTGGAAAAAGACGACTGTCAACTGTGCATACGCACCCGTTCCGAAACCCTAATGAAAATCCTCTTCCTCCGCCTCAATCAACTGTGTATACACACCCGCATTCTTGTTCCGAGGAACATGAATACTATGAGATAAAATCAACCCCAAAACATATACCAGTATCTGGCTCAAACCAGAGCTTGCTAGTAATATCTGTCCGGACTCCAAACGTGCACAAGTGCGCGGATGAGAACGAACCCTGTCGGAAAACCATGCGACCTCTACTCTATTTTGCCTAGAGGCGAATAGCCCTCTGTGTGGGACTCTAAAGACTCGACACTACGCTGGCAGTGGGTTTAACCATAGACCGCAAGCGGCACTAGCTGTGCGTAACGGTCCCCAGGTAGATGCCGATAAGAAGACTGACGAGGTGAACCCCATCTGAACTCCTACTGAGTCTGAATGTGACAGTCTCCGTACAGTCCGGTCTGTTCGTCTGATACATTGCATGTCGGGCCTAGGGGGGCGATAAACGTCAGTCCCCTAATAGCGGTATAAGTCGTGTCGGAGTGAAGCCCAAAACACCCTGAGATAACACTGGAAGCCTACCAGTATATCTCGCTTGCCCTGGCCAGGGACTACTCGTGTAATGGCTCTCCTAGACACAGCGCGATGTCAACCCCCAATACCGGGAGAGACGAATCCTGTCTAACCGTCACTGCCTCCAAGTGCTTCGGGACTGCACGCAACTACCACCTGTTTGCACGACTCCTTTGAGCCGTGGTAGGGTAGTAATCAAAATACAGTGGGAACACACTCGAGGCGAAGTGCTAGTGTCAAGTCAGCGGACTAAGCTGTACTCATGTCACCTGGGAACTGATAACTGACGATAGGTATAATACCAACTTGTCAGTTCCCGACGAGTCCTGTCCAGTGTACTCGTAACCTAACGAGCACCCGCATACTATCTCAAGTACGACGTACTGATGGCTGTGGGACAGACCGTCTCCCACACTGGGATGAGAAGCGCATGCGCCAGTCTACTCCGGAGTATCGATGCCCTGTCTCGATAGTCCTGCGACTAGGGACCTGTATAAGGATGTGCTTATAGATTACCCAGCCCCCACTAGTGTGACTGCCATCACAACGCTGGTAATCAAGCAAAGATCCTAAGGGCTCCACTAATGCGTATAGGTGATATGATAAAATAAACACATGTACACATTGACGTAGAAACAAACCAAGTAGCATACTACAATTTTGAGCAAGATTGTATATACAAGGTGAATATCCCAAGCTTCCATTAAGTAATATACAAACCAGTATGATACAGTAATGGCCTCTAGGGAATATACAGTAACAATCTCCCACTTGCACTAAGGCCATGTACTGGCGTATCGAAGACCTATCATCTCAATCAGCCGCTCGAACTGTGTCTGGGGCAGGGCCTTGGTGAATGGATCTGCAGTGTTTTCTTCTGAAGCAACCCTCCGAACCTCGATCTCCTTGCGATCCACGATCTCTCTGATCAGGTGATACCGCCTCAAGATGTGTCTGGATCTCTGATAGGACCTGGGTTCCTTCGCTAAAGCTATAGCCCCGTTGTTGTCGCAATACAGAGCTATTGGGTCAACAATGGACGGAACCACCTGAAGTTTTTTCAAGAACTTCTTCATCCAGACAGCTTGTTTTGCGGCATCAGATGCAGCGATGTATTCCGCTTCCATTGTCGAGTCTGCAACGGTTTCCTGTTTGGAACTCTTCCAACACACCGCCCTCCATTGAGGGTAAAGACAAAACCCGACATGGACTTGGAATCATCCTTGTTACTCTGGAAGCTGGAGTCAGCAAAGGCCTCGATCTGGAGGTCTTTTCCGCCATACACCAAGAACATCTCCTTAGTCCTTCTCAGGTACTTGAGAATGTTCTTTACCGCTATCCAGTGTTTCCCCCCAGGGTTTGACTGATACCGGCTTACCACACTCAGTGCATAAGCTACATCCGGTCTGGTACACAACATCGCATACATTATAGAGCCTACCGCAGAAGCGTAGGGTATAATAGACATGCGATCCCGCTCCAAATCAGTCTTGGGAGACATCTCTTTAGAGAGGGTGATCCCGTGACAAGCCGGTAGGTTACCGCGCTTGGAATCTTCCATACTGAATCTTTTCAGTATGGTGTCGATGTACCTGGACTGTGAAAGTCCTAATATCCTCTTGGATCTATCACGATGGATCCGGATCCCCAGGATGTATGAGGCATCACCCAGGTCTTTCATGGAGAACCTGTGCGACAAGAACCCCTTGACAGATTGTAGCATAGGAATGTCATTTCCTATTAAGAGAATGTCATCCACGTATAAAACGAGGAATACTACAGTTCTCGCTACAAATCTACTATAGATGCATGGTTCATCTGGATTTTTGATAAAGCCAAATTCCTTGACCGTCTCATCAAAACAGATGTTCCAACTCCGCGATGCCTGCTTTAGTCCATAAATGGACTTAAGTAACTTGCACACCTTTCCGCTGCTCCCACTCTGAATGAAACCCTCTGGCTGGTCCATATAGACACACTCCTCTAAATTTCCATTTAGAAAAGCGGTTTTTACGTCCATCTGCCAAATCTCATAATCGTGGAAAGCAGCAATGGCAAGAAGGATCCGAATGGATTTCAGCATAGCCACTGGAGAAAAGGTTTCGTCATAGTCCAAACCAGGTCTTTGACGGAAACCCTTTGCTACAAGTCTAGCTTTATAGGTCTCAACCTGTCCATCTACACCAATCTTCCTTTTGAAGATCCACTTGCATCCTACGGGTTTTACTCCGTCTGGAGCAATGTCCAACGTCCATACTTTGTTGGTGTACATGGACTCCATTTCGATCCGCATTGCATCCAGCCATTTTACCGAGTCAACGCTCTGAACGGCCTGCTGGAAGCTAGTAGGCTCATCATAATCTATGATGCAATCCTCTCTATCCCCATCTATGAGAAAACCGTAGTATCTCTCGGGCGGATGAGACTGCCTACTACTCCTGCGGAGTGGCGTAGGAATGTCCCGTTCTTTTGAAACTACTGGCTCTTCCAAGCTTTCAGTAATAGCTTGTGGTTCTGGAATTTCTTCCAGTTCTATTGCGCTCCCACTTATCTGGGTTTCCAAAAACTCAGTTTCCAAGAAGCGGGCATGTTGAGAAACAAAAACCTTTTGTTCCTCAGCGGAATAGAAAAGATACCCCCTGGAGTTCTTTGGGTGTCCCACAAATTTACACTGTACTGAACGTGCCTCGAGCTTGTCCGCATGCTGCTTTTTTACAAAAGCTGGACATCCCCATATCTTAAGGTACTTAAGACAGGGTTTCTTCCCACTCCACATCTGATATGGAGTGGTAGGCACAGTCTTGGTGGGAGCCTTGTTCAAGAGATATGCAGCTGCTTCTAGTGCATAACCCCAGAAAGATCGCGGTAACTCAGCCTTACTCATCATGGAACGAACCATATCCAATAGGGTTCGATTCCTCCTTTCCGATACACCGTTATGTTGCGGAGTGTATGGAGGAGTACGCTGAGAGAGAATTCCATTCTCTTTTAAATAGTTCAGGAAGTCGGCACTCAAGTATTCTCCACCTCGATCCGATCTTAGAATCTTAATACTTTTGCCTGTTTGGTTTTCAACTTCATTCTTGTATTCGCGAAATTTCTCAAAGGCCTCGGATTTGTGCTTCATCAAGAAGACATGTCCATACCTAGAGAAATCATCTGTGAAAGTAATGAAGTATGAATAACCGCTTCGCACATGTGTAGACATTGGACCACACACGTCACTGTGTATGAGTCCCAAGAGCTCGCTTGCTCTTTCTCCGTGTCCAGTGAACGGAGTCTTAGTCATCTTTCCCATGAGACAAGATTCACAAGTGGCATAAGACTGATACTCGAACGGATCCAAGTATCCCTCTTTATGTAACTTAGTCAACCGTGCCTCATTGATGTGACCCAGTCTACAATGCCATAAGAAAGCCTGATTGATATCTGGAGACTTTCTTTTGTGTGTATTCTGGACATTGAAAATCTGTGGTTGGTTTAATACGTATATACCATTGCTCAGTGTACCTGACCCAATCAGAACTTGATTAAGGTGAATGTTTACAACATTACTTACAAACGCAAATTCATAACCTTCTTTAGAAACCAAATATACAGAAATGATATTACAAGTTGCGTTGGGTACAAAAAAGCAATTACGCAAAACCAAAACATGCCCATCTGTCATTCCCAGGTGATAGTCCCCCACGGCCTTAGCATCTATGCTAGCTCCGTTCGCAACTCTAAGGGTCATGTCACCTGCTTTCAAAAACCTACGGTTTCTCAACGCCTGCAAAGAATTACAGATATGAGATCCTGATCCGGTATCCAATACCCAGGAAGTAGAGTTTATCGAAAGACAGTTTTCAATAACATACACACCTGAAGCTGAAGCCGAAGCCGCAACCTGCTTCAGTTCCTGTGTCCTGGCTTTCCAAGCCCTGCAATCTTTCTTCCAGTGTCCACTTTTATGACAATAGAAGCATTCTTCTTTACCCACAAGCTTCCCCGCCATCTTTGTTGCCTTTTCCTTTCCCTTCGTATCCACTTTACTAACACCGCCCCTTGGTTTGGCGGGGGTTTTATTCTTCTTTCCCTTGGCTTTCGCCTTGGTCCTAGAAGAAGAAGATCCTCCTAAAAACAAAGTGGGTGTTTCCCTACCTTTCTGTAGGGTGCCCTCTGCGCTCCTCAGCATGTTGAGGAGTTCTGAAAGTTCAACTTCTTTTTCTTGTAAGTTGAAGTTCATTATAAACTGGGCGTAAGTGGAAGAAAGGGACTGGAGAATCAAGTCCGTATAGAGCTCACTCTCCAACGTGGTCCCAAGTTCTGCGAGCTCCTCAATGTAGCCAATCATCTTAAGCACGTGTTCCGCTACCGATGATCCGACGACCAATCTTGCCGAAAATAACTTCTTCGACATTTCGTATCTTGCGATACGAGGCTGCTCTCCATACAGTTCTTTTGTATGGAGAAATATGGATTCCAGGTCCATATTCTCGTGCTCCTCTGATGTTCGTTGTCCATAGAGGCAAGCATGAGGCACTTGGCCTTCGCGCAATCAATCTCCCAAGTCTTACGGATTTCCTTATCCGCGACGCTGGAGGTGGGACCTGGGACGGGGGGAGCTTTGGTGGTAAGAAGATACCCCAGCTTGTCGTAAGTGATTGCCATTTTGACATTCCTGAGCCAATCTTTGTAGTTTGGCCCTGTCAGTATGTTTTTATCTAGAAGTAACTTAAGTCCAGTCATGTTAATTGGTCGCTGCAATTAGGAGAGAGAGAAGAAACACTCAGCACGATGCTCTTGCAAGTTTAGAATGGTTTTTAATTTGTCTAAACAGGATGGCTCCTACTGTCTCTCGAATCCCTCCTCAAACCATAAAGGAAGAATTAGCCGGGATCAATCCCACCGCACAATACTTGCTTAACCATTCAGCCAGGCCAGTGTCGGTACTTCGAGGGAGGTTTTCCAACGCTTTCGCGAAGTTCCTTAATTTAAGAACCTCTTTTCCCTGGGGGTGTAGCCCTGCTAACATCTTTCTTGACACCTACTAGGTTTATAGCATTGATCGTTTAGTGAGAAATTTCCCGAGGAGTAGCATATACTCACAGTAGGATCGGGATCCAAATATCATTGCGTGACGAAAATGAAGGAATCCTACCATAATCATCACACTCCAAATGGTATGCAAATCTAGCAAGTTTCAGTACTTATGAAACTCCCGATGTGGATTTTTGCCCCATGCTCTTATGACCTTGACGAAGGTCAACAAATCATAAGTCACATGTCAAGTTCTTCCCGTCATTTTCCAGGTTAATTTGAACCCACCCGTATATACCCTTGACGAAGGTCAACAAGGTAATACGACTGTCCCAAACCAACGCATCTATCTATGCTACATATGAACACCCAACAGCTACCAATCACTATGCCTTGACGAAGGTCAACAAACATAGCTTGAATACTATTGAATATTCATACGAAACGACGGAGGGCTACGAATGGTTTTGGCTAAACCGTGAACGTAGTGAACTTGATATGATCGATGGAACGAGATAGCTTTTAAAAGGAGTGGCTCAAGCTCCGCATTTAAAAGTTGGTTTTGAAAAGAACCGAGTGGTTTTTCGAAAGTGTTCCAACGACTTTTGCTTGGTTTATTATCTTGCATTAGTTCTTTTAATGCGTGATATTCTTGCATTAGTTCTTTTAATGCGTCCCATCATTTAATCCTACCATTGCAGAAAACAACCAAAATATGACGTACGCTTATGCCATTCGCATTCGCCACGGGGCCCCGTCATCACCCGTTAGGTTACTTAACTAACGACAGAGCGGGGGCTGGGCTAGCGCGGCTGTAAAACATAAGCAACGCCTAAATAGTTATAAATATATAGCAAGGATAGACATTACAGATCATAGATGAATACATTGGATATACTAGGAATTCGCAATCCTTTCGAGCCTGCAACGAAAAACGGATTACACGGTCACGGTGAATAGCCAATACCCCACCCAAGACCCCTACGGGTGCGGCAAACTACCCGCCAAGTACCCGAAGTGGAGCAACCTCCCTCAACGCCGTGAGTAGGCCACTCGGCACTTCGAGATACCCGGTAGTTTTTGCACCCCTCCATGGGTCTATCCTAGGAGCAAAAACAGTAAAAAGAATTATACAATGACGGCTACAACCCCGACCCGGTTGTGCGGCCATACAAATAATAATATTACATCAATTTACATTTTACAATGAATGAAAGAAAAAGAAACACTCATCTCACATCCACCCCGGCTATTCACCCGCGACAGTCCAACGCATTCATATACACAAACCATCATCAAACACAGATCACAGATATGTATAACCCCGACTAATCGACATATAGCGATTAGCCGACGTTCAATGCATATAAACATCACAGATATAACCATTATAGTCAAAGTGTAGTGAAGTTCGATAAAAATACGGATTTATAGGCCCCCAAAAACAAATTTCTTTTCTGGAAAACCTGGGCACAAATAAACCATTTGAAAAATCCCAAAACCCTACCAGAAGAACAATGCACAAAACCCGAACACGAGAGGATCCCAAACGGCGGCGGTTCCGCGGAAAATGCATACCTATCGCCGCGGAACCGCGGTGGTTTGAGGGAATCAGGTGACCGTTTTTGGTGGGTGTTTTCACAAAACCCTGAGCCGATTTTAAAAGTAAAACTTTTTATTTTTAGAGCACAAAAAATTTCAACAGAAAGTTAGGGTTTTGATTTTCCTTTTTTTGCGATTTTTCCGATCGAACTTCCATACACTTTACTACTAAGCTAGTTTAAGTTTAGTAAGGCTCTGATACCACTGTAAGTCCACGTTGCCAACCTCGGTTCTTGCGGGGAGGCGGAAACGGTATAAAAATCAAATTTTTAGCGTATGGGGCAACATGGACTAACAAAGTCGGGATCTTTTCCAAACTAAACTAGCAAGAAAGCTAAAGAGAGTTAGCTACTTGGAAAAGAGGTTATACCTAACTTGAACTCCTTCTTCTTGAAACCTTTGTAGAGGTTGATGGTGCTTTCCTCGTCGCCTTCTTCCGTCAAAGATGGATCCACCTGAGGGTTCAACCTTCGGGCTCTTTCTCGAACTTTGAGTGAACTAGGATCTTTGGCTTGCTAAACCTCAAACCCTAGAGTGAGTAGAGAGTGGCTTTGGGGTGTTTTTATCTCAAGGAGATGGATTCTCAACACATGAGAAGGGAGCTCCTTGGACTAGAGGAGGAGGAAGAAGAAGAGAGGAGAGAGAAGAGTTATGATAGAATAAGAGCTTTTCATTTTACAACCATAGCATAATAAGAAATGAATTATCAAAAATAATAATAATAATGTAAATAAAATAGTTGATGGATGGTTTGGAATGACCATTATCATTACACACATTAAATGATTTTGCTAGAATCAAAGAGCATCTTTGATATGTAATGATGATGTCAACTATGGTCAACTAGTCAACCTTGGTCAACAAGTCAACAAACCCAACCATGACACAATTTCATTTAATTAATATTATTAATTGATATATCATAAATCCATTAGGGTTTGGAAAAAGACGACTGTCAACTGTGCATACGCACCTGTTCCGAAACCCTAATGAAAATCCTCTTCCTCCGCCTCAATCAACTGTGTATACACACCCGCATTCTTGTTCCGAGGAACATGAATACTATGAGATAAAATCAACCCCAAAACATATACCAGTATCTGGCTCAAACCAGAGCCTCCTAGTAATATCTGTCCGGACTCCAAACGTGCATAAGTGCGCGGATGAGAACGAACCCTGTCGCAAAACCATGCGACCTCTACTCTGTTTTGCCCAGAGGCGAATAGCCCTCTGTGTGGGACTCTAAAGACTCGACACTACGCTGGCAGTGGGTTTAACCACAGACAGCAAGCTGCACTAGCTGTGCGTAACGGTCCCCAGGTAGATGCCGATAAGAAGACTGACGAGGTGAACCCCATCTGAACTCCTACTGAGTCTGAATGTGACAGTCTCCGTACAGTCCGGTCTGTTCGTCTGATACATCGCATGTCGGGCCTAGGGGGGCGGTAAACGTCAGTCCCCTAATAGCGGTACAAGTCGTGTCGGAGTGAAGCCCAAAACACCCTGAGATAACACTGGAAGCCTACCAGTATATCTCGCATGCCCTCGCCAGGGACTACTCGTGTAATGGCTCTCCTAGACACAACGCGATGTCAACCCCCAATACCGGGAGAGAGGAATCCTGTCTAACCGTCACTGCCTCCAAGTGCTTCGGGACTGCACCCAACTACCACCTGTTTGCACGACTCCTTTGAGCCGTGGTAGGGTAGTAATCAAAATACAGTGGGAACACACTCGAGGCGAAGTGCCAGTGTCAAGTCAGCGGACTAAGCTGTACTCATGTCACCTGGGAACTGATAACTGACGATAGGTATAATACCAACTTGTCAGTTCCCGACGAGTCCTGTCCAGTGTACTCGTAACCTAATGAGCACCCGCATACTATCTCAAGTACGACGTACTGACGGCTGTGGGACAGACCGTCTCCCACACTGGGATGAGAAGCGCATGCGCCAGTCTACTCCGGAGTATCGATGCCCTGTCTCGATAGTCCGCGACTAGGGACCTGTATAAGGATGTGCTTATAGATTACCCAGCCCCCACTAGTGTGACTGCCATCACAACGCTGGTAATCAAGCAAAGATCCTAAGGGCTCCACTAATGCGTATAGGTGATATGATAAAAAAAACACATGACACATTGAAGTAGAAACAAACCAAGTAGCATACTACTATTTTGAGCAAGATTGTATATACAAGGTGAATATCCCAAGCTTCCATTAAGTAATATACAAACCAGTATGATACAGTAATGGCCTCTAGGGAATATACACTAACACCAGCAGCGTTCATGGTTTTGATGAACTAGATTTTCAGGCCGTTCCTCGACCAGTTCATTATTGTGTTTATTGATGACATTCTGGTCTATTACAGAAGTCGAGAGGAGTACGAGCAGCACTTGAGGATTGCTTTACAGACATTGAGAGAGCACCAGCTGTATGCTAAATTCTCGAAGTGCGCATTTTGGCTTGATAGTGTTGACTTCTTGGGTCATGTGGTTACGGGAGACGGTATTCGTATGGACCTGAAGAAGATCAAGGCCGTACAGCTTTGGCCCAGACCTGTATCAGTGACTGAGGTCCGCAGTTTCTTAGGCTTATCCGATTATTACCGCCGTTTCGTGCAGGATTCTCGAGTATTGCTGCACCGCTGACCGGACTGACCCGGAAGGGGGTTCCTTTTCTTTGGACTGAGGCATGCGAGCGGATTTTTCAGCAGTTGAAGACTCGGTTAACGACTACATCAGTTTTATCTTTGCCTTCTGGATCGGGCGGCTATGTTGTTTACTGTGATGCTTCTCGAGTGTTGCTCGGTTGTGTACTGATGCAGCATGATAGAGTTATCGCTTTTGCTTCTCGGCAACTAAAGAAGCACGAGCAAAACTATCCCACTCATGATCTTGAGATGGCCGCGGTGGTCTTTGCGCTTAAGATTTGGAGACACTACTTGTATGGGGTGTCGTGTCAGATCTTCACGGACTACAAGAGCTTGAAGTACATCTTCCTGTAGCGGGATCTGAATTTGAGACAGCGTCGTTGGATGGAGCTTGTGAAGGATTATGATTGTGAGATTCTTTATCACCCAGGCAAGGCGAATGTGGTAGCTGATACTTTTAGTCGTAGGCCCGTAGGTAGCTTGTCCCAGTTGAGCGCAGTTCAGAGACAGTCTTCTGCAGATTAGAAAATCTTGTGCGACGGTAGAGTATAGTTCGAGTTCACTTCAACTGGTGGACAGCTTGCTCATGTCCGTGCCCGTCCACTCCTACTTGATCGTATCCGTGAGGCGTAGCCCGACGATGCCCGTTTGTCTGATATTTTTGAGCATATTCGGCAGGGTAGAGATGTTAGTGTATATGCCCTAGTGGCCATTACTGTATCATACTGGATTGTATATTACTTGATGGAAGCTTGGGATATTCACCTTGTATTGACATTCTTGCTCAAAATGGTAGTATGCTCCTTGGTTTGTTTCTGCTTTAATGTGTGCATGTGTTTCTTTTAGCATATCGCCTTTACACATTAGTGGAGCCCTTAGGATCTTTGCTTGATTATCAGCGTTGTGATGGCAGTCACACTCGTGGGCGCTAGGTAATCCATAAGCACATCCTTATGCATGTCCCTAGTCGCAGGACTATCGAGACAGGGCATCGATACTCCGGAGTAGACTAGCGTATGCGCTTCTCATCCCAGTTTGGGAGACGGTCTGTCCCACAGCAGTCAGTACGTCGTACTTGGGATAGTATGCGGGTGCTCGTTAGGTTACGAGTACACTGGACAGGACTCGTCGGGAACTGTCGGTTGGTATTATACCTATCGTCAGTTATCAGTTCCCAGGTGACATAAGTACAGCTTAGTCCGTTGACTTGACACTGTCACTTCGCCTCGAGTGTATTCCCACTGTACTTTGATTACTACCCTACCACGGCTCAAAGGAGTCGTGCAAACAGGTAGTTTTTGGGTCCAGTCCCGAAGCACTTGGAGGCAGTGACGGTTAGACAGGATTCGTCTCTCCCGGTATTGGGGGTTGATATCGCGCTATGTCTAGGAGAGCCATTACACAAAGTCCCTGGCCAGGGCAAGCGAGATAGACTGGTTGGTTTCCAGTGTTATCTTAGGTGTTCTGGGCTACACTCCGACACGACTTGTACCGCTAGTAGGGGACTGACGTTTACCGCCCCCATAGGCCCACCATGTGATGTTCTTAGACGAACAGACTGTAGGTTTCCTAGGCACACAATAGAGGTCTCAAAGGCATCAACCATGCCAATTTCAAATTTTATGGGTGCCGAGAAACCCTAATACGGATCGTTGACTAGAAGTTTAGGCGAAATATGAATCTAGTTAACAACTTAACTAAAGATAAGAAGCTAAAACCTTTGTAGATCCGGATATCCACTTCCTTGGCTCCACGTAGGCGTCCTCTCGCTGTCCATCTCGAATCCCGGACTCAATCATCGGCTTGATCGGAGAAATGGATGGACTAGGTCGTCGGCTTCGTGCCGAAGATGATCTACGTCGAGGCATCACAAGTTCAAGCTCCGACTTCACAAAGTTGTGAAACTTGTGAAGAAAACACCCAAAACAACTTGGCAAGAGGTAGAGGGTGAAGAAATAGGAGGTGCGTTCACTTTAGAATTGGATTTCTCTCACTTTTGCTCAAGTTGCCATTGATGAAGGCAAGGTTTTTCTTGAAGAAGAAGATGAAGAAGAAGAAAGAATATGATAAGTTTCTCATTTAAAAATGAAACTAATATGAATACTTATCATATCTTAACCATGGTCAAGTGTAGAGATTAAACTAAGGTTAGTTGGAATGGTTAGGGTTAAGGATGAGATAAGGATGGTGGACTTTGTCAAAGCTTCAAGAAGCTTCAACATAGAAACAAAATAAGCCACCATTCTTAATAATATCCAAAATGAATAAATAAATAAATAACTAAGTAAATAATTAAAACCCTAACCATTATACATGTAACCATGGTTTAATCTTTACACAAACCCAAGTGAGCAAGTATCATCAAACATGATACAAACAAGTGCACAAAAAATATATCACATATACAATGTGCATCAAGTGAGAAAATCCTTTTAAAATGAACCAATACCAGTTAATGCAAAGTAATATATCAAATATATAATTATACATTAAATCATTAAATCAACACTTGATTTAACGATCCGATCATATCGCATATAACCGACTAGTATCCTATGTATCGGCTTATCGAATCAATCCTTGATTCGATATCTAGGTTATATCGCATATAACCAATCGATACATTCATCGCGAGAATGAAATACGGTATCACATACACGCATTATTCTCGCTCCCGCACATATCTCATATGCGCTCCTATTTCGTTTCTCTTGAGCCAGGAAACTTCTGTGTAGGACTCTAAAGACTCGTCAATACGCCGGGTAGCAGATGATGATCATATCAAGCACCCACAAGCCGCAAGCAGTCTGCTAAACGTAATGGCCATCCGGGTATTGAACGATCAGAAGATCGACGAGCTAGCCCGCTCACACTCCTGTGAATCCAACCAGTAACACTTACCGTACAGTCCGGTCTGTTCGTCTGATATGTCGCATATCAAGTCTACGGGTGGTAAACGTCAGACCCCAATAACCGATAAGTCGTGCCGATATGAGGCTCATAACGGGTTGAGAAACTACTGGTAACACTTACCAGCAAATCTCTGATCAGCCCTGGCCAGGGACTTCCCTGTTACAGCCAATCGAGCACAGCGCAACATCAGCCCCCAATACCGGGAGAGACGAAACCCCTCCTATCGCTCATTGCCTCCATGTGACTCGGGACTGTACCCAAAGACCACCGTTTTGCACGCCCTCATGGACGTGGTAAGGTGGAGATCAAAGCACAGTGGGAATCACACAAGACTCTATGACGATCTCGGGTCTACAGACTAACCTGCACAAGTGTCACCTGAGAACTGCCATCTGACGTGAGGTATAATACCATCTGGGAGTTCTCGGCGAGTCCGTCCAGTGTACCCAGTCTCCACTGAGCACCCGTATACCATCTCTGATGTCAAACACCAATGGATATGGGATCATCCATCGCCCATCTCATGGGTCGAGAAGCGTATACGCTAGTCTACACTGGTATATCGATGCCCCGTCTCGATACACCCACGACTAGGGACCTTGAAGGATGTACTTATGGACTACCATGTCCCCACTAGTATGATCTGCATCATAGTCCAGGTAGTCAAGTACACATCCTAAGGGCTTTACCAACATGTAACTATAAGACAGGTTAAAGAGACTAGTGAACATGTTAAGATAAAGAGCAACCAGATAGCATACTATCATATCGAGCAAGAAAGTCATCTCTATATATGTCCAAGCATCCAATATAATATACATCATCTGTACAATATGGCCTCTAGGGCATACATACAACTAACATTCTCCCACTTGCACTAGGGCCAGCTGCTGTAGTATCGCATACCGAGCATCCCGAAGAGTCTCTCAAACTGTATCTGGGGAATGTCCTTCGTGGGTGGATCCGCCGTGTTGTCCTTCGTGTCAACCCTCCTGACCTCGATCTCCCGGCGATCAACTATCTCCCGGATCTGGTGATATCGCCTCAGAATATGCCTGGATCGCTGATGGGACCTAGGTTCCTTGGCCAAAGCCACTGCTCCATTGTTATCGCAATACAAAGGTATTGGATGCTCAATGGATGGAACCACTCCAAGTTCAGTAATGAACTTCTTGATCCAGACAGCCTTTTTGGCAGCATCGTTGGCAGCGATGTATTCATCCTCCATCGTCGAGTCTGCCACGGTTTCCTTCTTGGAACTCTTTCAGCTAACCGCCCCTTCGTAAAGGGTAAAGACAAAGCCCGACTGCGACTTAGAGTCGTCCTTATCACTCTGGAAGCTCGAATCGGTAAAGGACTCCACTTGGAGTTCTCCGTTACCATACACCAAGAGCATCTCTTTAGTCCTTCGTAAGTACTTGAGAATGCTCATCACAGCTGTCCAGTGACTCTCTCCAGGATCAGCTTGATACCTGCTCACTATACTTAGTGAGTATGCAACATCGGGTCTGATACATAGTATCGCATACATGATAGAGCCTACAACTGAAGCATAGGGTATCCCTTGCATGCGAGCTCTCTCCAAATCAGTCTTGGGAGACATCTCTTTAGAGAGAGTGACTCCAGAGATTGTGGGCAAGTTCCCACGCTTGGATTCTTCCATACTAAACCTCTTTAGTATGGTGTCAATGTACCTGGATTGGGACAATCCCAATATCCGTTTGGATCTATCTCTATAGATCCTAATTCCCAATATGCAGGAGGCATCACCAAGATCTTTCATTGAGAATCTTTGTGATAAGAAGAGCTTGACCGATTGCAGCATAGGAATATCATTTCCTATCAAGAGTATGTCGTCCACGTACAATACGAGGAAGACAACCTTACTCTCTGCCACCTTCTTGTAAATACAAGGTTCATCTGGGTTTTTGACGAAATCAAACTCTTTGATAACGACGTCAAAGCAGATGTTCCAACTCCGCGATGCTTGCTTTAATCCATAAATGGATTTAAGCAGCTTGCACACCTTCCCGCTGCTCTCACTGTCTACGAAGCCCTCTGGCTGAGTCATGTACACGCACTCTTCTAAATCACCATTTAGAAAGGCGGTCTTAACATCCATTTGCCAGATTTTGTAGTCATGATATGCAGCGATGGCAAGCATGATTCGGATGGATTTAAGCATAGCCACTGGAGAAATGGTTTCGTCATAGTCCACACCTGGTCTTTGACGAAAACCTTTTGCTACAAGTCTAGCTTTGAAAGTCTCCACTTTCCCATCTACACCAAGTTTTTTCTTGAAGATCCACTTGCTCTCAATGGGTTTTACCCCTTCAGGAGCAACTTCCAAAGTCCATACTTTGTTGGTGTACATGGAATCCATCTCGGACCGCATAACATCCAGCCATTTCACTGAGTCCCCACTCGTGATGGCCTGCTCGAAGCTAGTTGGGTCATCATCCTCCATGATGCAATCCTCACTGCCACCATCAATGAGAAAACCATAGTATCTCTCAGGTGGTCGAGAAACCCTACTAGATCGGCGGAGAGGCTGGGGTACGTTGGGCACCACTGAATCCTCTGGTTCTACTAAATCATTAGTTGCAGTTTGTGGTGCTGGAACCTCTTCCAGTTCTACCTCTTTTCCATTAATTTCTTTTGCAAGAAATTCCCTTTCTAAAAAGGTGGCATGTTGAGCAACAAACACTCTTTGTTCCTCAGCTTGGTAGAAAAAATATCCTTGAGAATTCTTAGGATATCCCACAAACATGCAAAGGACTGATCGTGCCTCGAGTTTGTCCGGATTTTGTTTTTTGACATAGGCCGGACAACCCCATATCTTAATTCGTTTAAAATATGGTCACTTCCCACTCCATATCTCATATGGTGTAGTAGGTACAGATTTAGACGGAACCAGATTCAATAGGTATATGGCTGTCTCAAGCGCATATCCCCAAAAGGAAATAGGTAACTCAGCATTGCTCATCATTGAACGCACCATATCTAATAGGGTGCGATTCCTTCGTTCCGATACACCGTTGTGCTGTGGTGTATAAGGAGGAGTAAGCTGAGAGAGAATCCCATTCTCTTTTAGATAATCCAGGAATTCACTGCTTAAGTATTCACCTCCTCGATCAGATCGAAGAATCTTAATACTTTTGCCCGTTTGGTTCTCTACCTCGTGCTTATATTTTTTGAATTTCTCAAAAGCTTCAGACTTGTGTTTCAAAAGGAACACATGCCCGTATCTAGAGAGATCGTCAGTGAATGTAATGAAGTAGGAAGAACCATTTCTGGCGTGTGTAGACATAGGACCGCATACATCACTATGCACCAGTCCCAAGAGTTCTGTAACTCTTTCTCCGTGTCCCGTAAACGGAGTTTTGGTCATTTTTCCTTTGAGACATGAATGACAAGTGTCATAAGATGATAATTCGAATGAATTCAAATATCCATTCTTATGCAACTTAGCCAGTCGTGTCTCATTGATATGGCCAAGTCTACAGTGCCATAAGAAGGATTCGTTTTCTGAGCTTTTCCTCTTGTGTGTGTTTTGTATATTGAAGACTGTATTTTGATTGAGAATGAATATGCCATTATGTAGCGAGCCTGATGCAATCAACTTTTGATCTAGGAATATGTTCATAACATTATCCTTTACTACAAAATTATATCCTTCTTTACTTAATAAAGAAACTGATATAATGTTGCAAATCATGTTCCGTATATAATAGCACTCATTCAGGACTAGTGTATCACCATTTGGTAATACCAGGTGATATATGCCAACTGCTTTGGCTGCAACATTTGCCCCATTCCCTACTTGAACGGAATGATCACCTTTTCCCAGTTCTCTACCTTTTCGTAGCCCATGTAACTGCTTACATATATGGGATCCTGATCCGGTATCTAATACCCAGGACGTAGGGTGAACTGAGAAACAGTTCTCAATAACAAACACACCCGAAGAAGGTGCATCATCATGCACGTTCTCCGTTTGGACGGCGTGAGAATCTAGATATTCTCCTGTTTCCTGTTCAGTCTTATAACATTTATAAGATAGAACGGGTCCAACGTTCCCCTGCACAGTATAACATGCGGGTTCGGTCAATATATCCATATTATTATCTTGATTAAGGCATGAAATGGTCGCTACCTGGAGAGAGAGAGAAGAAAACATTTTAGCGTATGCTCTTGCAAGATCAGATTGGTTATTATCTTATCTAATCAGGATGGCTCCCACTGATTTTTATCAAATCTTCCTTCAAACCCTAAAAGGAAAGACTAGCCGGGATTAATTACACCCTACAACTTCGTCGATCTTTCAGCCAGGCCAGTGTCGGTACTTTGAGGGAGGTCCCCCGTGCTTTCGCACGAACCTAATTAATGTAAACCTCGTTTTCCCAGAGGCGTAACCCCGTTGACACCTTTCTAGACACCTACTTGATCGGCTAATTGTAGTGTGCAAAACTCTCCCTGGAGTAACTCTTACTCGCAGTGGGTATCGGGATCCAACTATCTCATAGAAGGTATGCAATCTCATTGCAAATTTCAACACTTGAAATTCCCGACAATGCTTTTGCCCCTAGCGATCTATGACCTTGACTAAGTCAACAAACCATAAATCGCAAGTCAAGTTCAACCCGTACATTTCCCGATTGAATTAAACCCACCCGTACGACCCTTGACTGAGTCAACAAGGCCGTGCGAATGCTCTAATCCAATCACATCTCATGTTGTTACAGATAAACATAATTTAGCTACCATACACTATGCCTTGACTAAGTCAACAAACATAGCACGAATACTAAATAATATCTATCTGAAATGACGGAGGGCTACGCGGGTTCTTTCAGAAAAAACCATGAGCGTAATGAACTTGATATCGTTGTAGAATCAAATGAAGTTTTGAAATGGAGTGATTTTGAGGCTTTTCTAGTTTTGCTAAAGGGGTCACTCCCGGTGAAGGGATCGTCGGCCCTTTCCTCGTCGAATGAGGTGCGGGATATATCATATATATCACTGTGCAAAGCAGAAACTATAGAAGTAATCAAAAGTCAAACCGAGTGTGTAGCATCTGCCAGTTATTGCTAAAGGAGTCACTCCCGGTGAAGGGATCTCGGTCCTTTCCTCATCGAATAAGGTGCAGGGCATATCATATATACCGCTATGCAAAGCAAGAACTGTAGCTTCCTGTTTTATTTAAAATTTGATTCTACAACATCATTTGGTTTCTTTTCTTTCATTAATCACATTAATGAAGTCCCATCATTTAAATACCTAAACATCACAGATAAATACGACGTACACTTATGCCATCCGCATTCGCCTCGATGTCCCCTCGTGCACCGTTAGGTTAGGTAATTAACGACAGAGCAGGGCAGGGCTAGTGCGGGTGCAAAACATAAGTAACGTCTATATAATATATCATATATACTATATAAAGTATTTATCAGAGAACATCACATGATCACATCAGAGATAACGCAGCAGAAGAAACATATGAAACATTGGATATACTAGGACGTCCGTGTTTTCAATACGAGCCAGTATAAAACACGGATTCCACGGTCGTGATGAATAGCCAATCCCACACCCCTAGACCCCTACGAGAGCGGCAAGAAACCCTGCCAATTCTGGGGTTAGGAGACCCGGACTCGACTCCTCGAGTTGGTCTCCCACTGAACCCCAGAACCCGGTTACTTGTGCTCCCCTCCTTGGGTCTATCCTAATGCGGAAAAGTAAATAATATACAAAAGGTGACGACTTTCGCAACCTGGAAGTGCCCCAATAAAAGAATATTACATACAAGTTTTTACATGAATGAAAATGAAAAACACTCATCTCACATAAAAAACCCCGGCTATTCAAACACGACAATCCAATATAACATATCCAGCAACACATAACATCACATGTCATCAACGTAAGTAAATATGCGCATCCCAATTGTCGTTGACATATAGCAACGAAACCGGCGATATCACATATTACACTTACGGTCACAGAAAAGAAAGTGTAAAACTACAACAATTGGAATCCGCAACCTCTTTAGACATCGCATGCCTAATCAAAATGAAATACTTAGACATCACATGCCTAACAGTTATAAACCCTGCATTTTAGTCTCATTATCGAAAACTCTTTTCAATATCAAATGAAACTAAACTGCTAGATTTATATCATTCATTCAGTTATCTCATAACTGTTTGTAAATTCCAATTATTGTATCCCATTCCAGATAAATAGAAAATATTAAACTTTCCGATCGAACATTCAAACACCCAAATTTTCCCGAAACCGTCCAACACATGAAATAGGTTCAAAGACATTCACTTCATGCCTCAGTACCAACGGTCCAGCCGTAGAAGGGTCAAGCCAACGCCTCACATGTGGCACGCCGTACTGCCCCAAACCCGAAGGTTCAAAGGGCAGTTCAAGACGGTCACATAATCGAGTTAAGGTTTGTTGTCTTCTAGAGGGACCATCGTGTTACTTGCACTACTCAGAACGTCCTTAAACCACACAAAAATCCAACACTTGGATATTTTCCGGCAGGGGAAAAGTTGGGTATTTATATCCGGTCGGACTTTTTAACATATTCAAAAAATTATCCGGAAAGCACTTAGACAAAGTTTGATAATCCGATCGAAACGATGAACTCCCAATACAACCCAGAAAACTCAACTCTTGAGTTTAGATTAAAAATTCCCAGGAAAACCAGCACTGGAAACTAGGAATTACTGTGCAGAAATCAACTTGAGAAGGGATTAATTGGCCGCGGAACCGCCGCATTAGCCATGCTAATGCCGCGGTTCCGCCGCGTATTGATGGAATCATGTTGTCGAAATTCACAGTAATTCTTAGATATTCCTGCATATTTTTCTGCATATTTTTAATCTGGAAAAAACCCAGTTTTTGAAAAATGTACAGAGAGCAATATTGATTTTAGGGTTTCGGTTCGATCGGACTTCAAACTCCGTCTGGACTTCGCCTAAGGCTCTAGCTAGGCTCTGATACCACTGTAGGGTTCCTAGGCACACAATAGAGGTCTCACAAGGCATTAACCATGCCAATTTCAAATTTTATGGGTGCCGAGAAACCCTAATACGGATCGTTGACTAGAAGTTTAGGCGAAATATGAATCTAGTTAACAACTTAACTAAAGATAAGAAGCTACAACCTTTGTAGATCCGGATATCCACTTCCTTGGCTCCACGTAGGCGTCCTCTCGCTGTCCATCTCGAATCCCGGACTCAATCGTCGGCTTGATCGGAGAAATGGGCGGACTAGGTCGTCGGCTTCGTGCCGAAGATGATCTACGTCGAGGCATCACAATTTCAAGCTCCGACTTCACAAAGTTGTGAAACTTGTGAAGAAAACACCCAAAACAACTTGGCAAGAGGTAGAGGGTGAAGAAATAGGAGGTGGGTTCACTTTAGAATTGGATTTCTCTCACTTTTGCTCAAGTTGCCATTGATGAAAGCAAGGTTTTTCTTGAAGAAGAAGATGAAGAAGAAGAAAGAATATGATAAGTTTCTCATTTAAAAATGAAACTAATATGAATACTTGTCATATCTTAACCATGGTCAAGTGTAGAGATTAAACTAAGGTTAGTTGGAATGGTTAGGGTTAAGGATGAGATAAGGGTGGTGGACTTTGTCAAAGCTTCAAGAAGCTTCAACATAGAAACAAAATAAGCCACCATTCTTAATAATATCCAAAATGAATAAATAAATAAATAACTAAGTAAATAATCAAAACCCTAGCCATTATACATGTAACCATGGTTTAATCTTTACACAAACCCAAGTGAGCAAGTACCATCAAACATGATACAAACAAGTGCACAAAAAATATATCACATATACAATGTGCATCAAGTGAGAAAATCCTTTTAAAATGAACCAATACGAGTTAATGCAAAGTAATATATCAAATATATAATTATACATTAAATCATTAAATCAACACTTGATTTAACGATCCGGTCGTATCGCATATAACCGACTAGTATCCTATGTATCGGCTTATCGAATCAATCCTTGATTCGATATCTAGGTTATATCGCATATAACCAATCGATACATTCATTGCGAGAATGAAATACGGTATCACATACACGCATTATTCTCGCTCCCGCACATATCTCATATGCGCTCCTATTTCATTTCGCTTGAGCCAGGAAACTTCTGTGTAGGACTCTAAAGACTCGTCAATACGCCGGTAGCAGATGATGATCATATCAAGCACCCACAAGCCGCAAGCGGTCTGCTAAACGTAACGGCCATCCGGGTATTGAACGATCAGAAGATCGACGAGCTATCCCGCTCACACTCCTGTGAATCCAACCAGTAACACTTACCGTACAGTCCGGTCTGTTCGTCTGATATGTCGCATATCAAGTCTACGGGTGGTAAACGTCAGACCCCAATAACCGATAAGTCATGCCGATATGAGGCTCATAATGGGTCGAGAAACTACTGGTAACACTTACCAACAAATCTCTGATCAGCCCTGGCCAGGGACTTCCCTGTTACGGCCAATCGAGCACAGCGCAACATCAACCCCCAATACCGGGAGAGACGAAACCCCTCCTATCGCTCATTGCCTCCATGTGACTCGGGACTGTACCCAAAGACCCCCGTTCTGCACGCCCTCATGGACGTGGTAAGGTGGAGATCAAAGCACAGTGGGAATCACACAAGACTCTATGACGATCTCAGGTCTACAGACTAACCTGCACAAGTGTCACCTGAGAACTGCCATCTGACGTGAGGTATAATACCATCTGGGAGTTCTCGGCGAGTCCGTCCAGTGTACCCAGTCTCCACTGAGCACCCGTATACCATCTCTGATGTCAAACACCAATGGATATGGGATCATCCATCGCCCATCTCATGGGTCGAGAAGCGTATACGCTAGTATACACTGGTATATCGATGCCCCGTCTCGATACACCCACGACTAGGGACCTTGAAGGACATACTTATGGACTACCATGTCCCCACTAGTATGATCTGCATCATAGTCCAGGTAGTCAAGTACACATCCTAAGGGCTTTACCAACATGTAACTATAAGACAGGTTAAAGAGACTAGTGTACATGTTAAGATAAAGAGCAACCAGATAGCATACTATCATATCGAGCAAGAAAGTCATCTCTATATATGTCCAAGCATCCAATATAATATACATCATCTGTACAATACTGTCCTCTAGGGCATACATACAACTAACACAGACCGGACTGTACGGAGACTGTCACATACAGGCTCAGTAGGAGTTCAGATGGGTTTTACTCGTCAGTCTTCTTATCGGCATCTACTTGGGTACCGTTACGTACAGCTAGTGCCGCTTACGGTCTGTGGTTAAACCCACTGCCAGCGTAGTGTCGAGTCTTTAGAGTCCCACAGAGAGGGTTATTCGCCTTTAGGCAAATGAGTAGAGGTCGCATGGTTTTGCGACGGAGTTCGTTCACATCCGCGCACTTGTGCACGTTTAGTGTCCGGATAGCTTATACTAGCGAGCTTTGGTTTAAGCCGGATCTTAGTATATGATTTGGGATTGGTTTTATCTCTTTGTATTCGTGTTCCTCGGAACACGAGTGCGGGTGTGTATGCACAGTCGATTGAGGCAGAGGAAGAGGATTTTCATTAGGGTTTTGGAACGGGTGCGTATGCACAGTTGACAGTCGTCTTTTTCCAAACCCTAATGAATTTGTGATATATCAATTAATAATATTAATTAAATGAAATTGTGTCATGGTTGGGTTTGTTGACTTGTTGACCAAGGTTGACTAGTTGACCATGGTTGAAACTTTGACCATCATCATTACACATCAAAGATGCTCTTTGATCTTTGCAAAAACCATTTAATGTGAAATGATAATTGTCTCATCAAACCAACCATCAACTTTTTCATTTGATTAAAATTATTAATTTGATTAATTCACTTATATTGTTATGGATGTAAAAAGCCATCTCATTCTATCATTCTCATTCTCTCTCCTCCTCTTCCTCTCTCTCTAGCTCTCCCCTCTCATGAGTTGAGAACCCCTTGAGCTTGAGATAAAACCCTCAAAAATACTCTCTACTCTTTCTAAGGTCCTAAGTTTAGCACACCAAGCACCTTAGTTACTTCCAGTTTGAAGTTGGAGCCAAAGGTTGAGGCCCTCGGGTAGATCTTTCTTTGGCAAGAGAAGGCGACGAGGCGATCCGTTCTTTCACTCCAAGGAGCAAGAAGAGAAGGACTTGAAGACCTAGGTATAACCCCCTTTCCGAGTAGCTAAACTCTCTTTTGCTTTGTAGTTTGTTTTGTTTAGCAAAGATTCCTCGTTTACATAGTCCATGTTGCCTCGTGTTATAAAAATCCGATTTTTCATAACGTTTCTGCCTCCCCGCAAGCACCGGGGTGGGCAACGTAGACTTACTGTGGTATCAGAGACTAGCTAAACACAAACTAACTAGTTAGCATAGTATCTAGAACTTCGATCGGAAAAAATCGCAAAACTATTTTTCAAAACCCTAAGTTTCTATCGATTTTTGTTTCTGCTCTAAAAGTAATAAATCATACTTCAAAAATCGGCTCAGGGTTTTTACAGAACGCACAAGGAAAACGATCCACTGACTCGGCCGACTCACCGCGGATCCGCGGCAGAAGCTTGCTCCTGCCGTGGATCCGCGGCCGAGTTGACTCGGCCGTGGTTCATTTTCCTTGCAGTGTTCTTCTGTTGTGGTTTTGGGATTTTTAATGTAGTTTGTTTCCACCCAGATTTTCCAGAGAACAAGTTGGTTTTTGGGGTGGTCACAAATCCGTATTTTTGATCGAACTTCTTTACACTTTGGCTAATGGGTTATATCTGAGATGTGATATATGTATTGAACGTCTGCTAATCGCTATACGTCGATTAGTGGGGGTTATACATATCTGTGATCTGTAATGTTGATAGTTTGTGTATATGAATTCGTTGGATTGTCACGAATGAATAGCCGGGGGGTTGTGAGATGAGAGTTTTCTTATTCTTTCAATTCTTGTAATATGTAAATTGATGTAATATTATTTGTATGGCCGCACAACCGGGTCGGGGTTGTAGCCGGCATTGTATAATTTCTTTTTACTGTTTTTGCTCCTAGGATAGACCCAAGGTGGGGTGCACAATCTACCGAGTACCTCGAAGTGCCGAGTGGCCTACTCACGTTGTTGAGGGAGGTTGCTTCACTTCGGATACTTGGCGGGTAGTTTGCCGCACCCGTGGGGGTCTAGGGTGGGGTTTGGCTATTCATCGCGACCGTGTAATCCGCTCTTCATTGCAGGCTCGTACGAATTGCGGATTCCTAGTATATCCAATGTATTCATCTGTGATCTGGAATGGCTATCATTGCATGTGACGAATGTTTATATATATCTATATGATATCTATTTAGGTGTTGCTTATGTTTTGCATCCGCGCTAGTCCAGCCCCCGCTCTGTCGTTAGTTAAGTAAGCTAACGGGTGATGACGGGACCCCATGGCGAATGCGGAAGGCATAAGCGTACGTCATATTTTCGTTGTTTTCTGCAATGGTAGGATTAATTGATGGGACGCATTGGAATTAATGCAAGTAAAAATAAACCAAGTAAAAGTCGTTGGAACACTTTGAAAACCACTCGGTTCTTTTCAAAACCAAACTTTTAAATGAGGAGCTTGAACCACTCCTTTTGAAAGCTATCTTGTTCCTTCGATTTTATCAAGTTCACTACGTTCACGGTTTCGCCAAAACCATTCGTAGCCCTCCGTCGTTTCACATGAATGGTCAATAAGTATTCATGCTATGTATGTTGGCCAAAGTCAATGCATAGTGATTGGTAGCTATTAGGTATTCATGTGCAGCATAGATAGATGTGTTGGTTTGGGGCAGTCGTTCTACCATGTTGGCCAAAGTCAAGGGTATGTGCGGGTGGGCTCAAATTAACCTGGAGAATGACGGGTAGAACTTGATATGTGACTTATGATATTTTGGCCAAAATCAAGGTCATAAGAGCATGAGGCAAAAATCCACATCGGGAGTTTCAAAAGAACTGAAACTTGCTAGCGTTGCATACCATTTGGAGTGTGATGATTCTGGTAGGATTCCTTCAGTTTTGTCACGCGATGATATTTGGATCCCGATCCTACTGTGAGTATATGCTACTCCTCGGGAAATTTCTCACTTAACGATCAATGCTATAAACCAAGTAGGTGTCTAGAAAGGTGTTAGCGGGGCTACGCCCATAGGGAAAAGAGGTTTCTTAATTAAGGAACTTCGCGAAAGTGTTGGAAAACCTCCTTCGAAGTACCGACACTGGCCTGGCTGAACGGTTAAGCAAGTATTGTACGGTGAGATTGATCCTGACAAATTCTTCCTTTATAGTTTGAGGAGGGATTCGAGAGACAGTGGGAGCCATCCTGTTTAAACAAATTAAAAACCAGTCTAAACTTGCAAGAGCATCATGCTAAAGTGTTTCTTCTCTCTCTCCTAATTGCAGCGACCAAACATCATGACTGGACTTAAGTTACTACTAGATAAAAACATACTGACAGGGCCAAACTACAAGGATTGGCTCAGGAATGTCAAAATGGCAATCACTTATGACTAGTTGGGGTATCTTCTTACCACCAAAGCTCCCCCTGTCCCAGGTCCCAAAAACAGCGTCGCGGATAGGGAAATCCGTAAGACCTGGGAAATCGACTGCACAAAGGCCAAGTACCTCGTGCTTGCCTCTATGGACAACGAACATCAGAGGAGGCACGAGAATATGGATCTCGAATCCATATTTCTCCATACAAAAGAACTGTTTAGAGAGCAATCTCGTATCGCCAGATACGAAGTGTCGAAGAAGTTGTTTTCGGCAAGATTGGCCGTCGGATCATCGGTAGCGGAACACGTGCTTAAGATGATTGGCTACATAGAGGAGCTCGCGGACCTTGGGATCACGTTGGAGAATGAGCTCTATACGGACTTGATTCTTCAGTCCCTTCCTTCCACTTACGCCCAGTTCATCCTGAATTTCAACTTGCAAGAAAAGGAAGTTGAACTTTCAGAACTCCTCAACATGCTGAGGAGTGCAGAGGGCACCCTACAGAAAGATAAGGAAACATCCACTTTGTTTGTAGGAGGATCTTCCTCTTCTAGGCCCAAGGCGAAAGCCAAGGGAAAGAAGAAGAAAACCCCCGCCAAACCAAGGGGCGGTGTTAATAAAGTGGATACGAAGGGAAAGGCAAAAGCAACAAAGGTAGCGGGGAAGCTTGTGGATAAGGAAGAATGCTTTTACTGTCACAAGAGTGGACACTGGAAGAAAGATTGCAGGGCTTGCAAGGCCAGAACACAGGATCTAAAGCAGGTTGCGGCTTCAGCTTCAGGTGTATATGTTATTGAAAACAGTCTATCAATAAACTCTACGTCCTGGGTATTGGATACCGGATCAGGATCTCATATCTGTAATTCTTTGCAGGCGTTGAGAAAGCGTAGGTTTTTGAAAGCAGGTGAAATGACCCTCAAAGTTGCAAACGGAGCTAGCATGGATGCTGAGGCCGTAGGGGATTATCACCTGGGAATGTCAGATGGACATGTTTTGGTTTTACGTAATTGCTTTTTTGTACCCAATGCAGCATGTAATATCATTTCTGTATCTTTAGTTTCTAAAGAAGGTTATGAATTTGCGTTTGTAAGTAATGTTGTAAACATTCACCTTAATCAAGTTCTGATTGGGTCAGGTACATTGAACAATGGTATATACGTATTAAACCAACCACAGATTTTCAATGTCCAGAATACACACAAAAGAAAGTCTCCGGAAACAAATCAGACTTTCTTATGGCATTGTAGACTGGGTCACATCAATGAGAGAAGGTTGACGAAGTTACATACAGAAGGATATTTGGATCCGTTCGAATATCAATCATATGCAACTTGTCAATCCTATCTCAAAGGAAAGATGACAAAGACTCCGTTCACTGGACACGGAGTTAGAGCGAGCGAGCTCTTGGGACTCGTACACAGCGACGTGTGCGGTCCAATGTCTACGCATGCATGAAGCGGTTATTCTTACTTCATTACTTTTACAGATGACTTTTCAAGGTACGGTTATGTCTTCTTAATGAAACATACATCCGAAGCCTTTGGAAAATTCCAGGAGTATAAGAATGAAGTAGAAAAACAAACAGGCAAAAGTATCAAGACACTGAGATCTGATCGAGGTGGTGAATACTTGAGTGCCGAGATCTTGGATTATTTAAAAGAGAATGGAATTCTCTCTCAGCTTACTCCTTCATACACTCCGCAACATAACGGTGTATCGGAGAGATGGAACCGAACCCTATTGGATATGGTACGGTCCAAATGAGTAATGCTGAGTTACCGCGATCATTCTGGGGATATGCGCTAGAATCAGCTGCATACCTTTTGAGCCGAGTTCCAACTAAGACTGTGCCTACTACACCATATCAGATGTGGTGTGGGAAGAGACCCTATCTTAATCACATTAAGACATGGGGATGTCCAGCTTTTGTCAAAAAGCAGCATGCGGACAAGCTCGAGGCACGCTCAGTACAGTGCAAATTTGTGGGATATCCAAAGAACTCCAAGGGATATTTCTTCTGTTGCGAAGAGGAACAAAAGGTTTTTGTTTCTCGTCATGCCCACTTCTTGGAAACTCAGTTTTTGGAAAAACAGATAAGTGGGAGCGCAATAGAACTGGAAGAAATTCCAGAACCACCAGCTATTACTGAAAGCTTAGTAGAACCGGAGGGTTCGAAAGATCAGGACATTCCTACGCCGTTCCGCAGAAGTAGTAGGCAATCTTATCCGCCCGAGAGATACTACGGTTTTCTCATAGACGGGGATAGAGAGGATTGCATCATTGATAGTGATGAGCCGACTATCTTCCAGCAGGCCATTCAGAGCGTTGACTCGGTAAAATGGCTGGATGCAATGCGGACCGAAATGGAGTCCATGTACACCAACAAAGTATGGACGTTGGACATTGCTCCAGATGGGGTAAAACCCGTAGGATGCAAGTGGATCTTCAAAAGGAAGATTGGTGTAGATGGACAGGTTGAGACCTATAAAGCTAGACTTGTTGCAAAGGGTTTCCGTCAAAGACCTGGCTTGGACTATGAAGAAACCTTTTCTCCAGTGGCTATGCTGAAATCCATTCGGATCCTTCTTGCCATTGCTGCCTTCCACGATTATGAGATCTGGCAAATGGACGTAAAGACCACTTTTCTAAATGGAAATTTAGAGGAGTGTGTCTATATGGACCAGCCAGAGGGTTTCATTCAGAGTGGGAGCAGCGGAAAGGTGTGCAAGTTGCTTAAGTCCATCTATGGACTAAAGCAGGCATCGCGGAGTTGGAACATCTGTTTTGATGAGACGATCAAAGAATTTGGCTTTATCAAAAATCCAGATGAACCATGCATCTATAGTAGATTTGTAGCAAGAACTATTGTATTCCTCGTATTATACGTGGATGACATTCTCTTGATAGGAAATGACATTCCTATGCTACAATCTGTCAAAGGGTTCTTATCACACAGGTTCTCCATGAAAGACCTGGGTGATGCCTCATACATTCTGGGGATCTGGATCTATCGTGACAGATCCAAGAGGATATTAGGACTCTCACAGTCCAGGTACATCGACACCATACTGAAAAGGTTCAGTATGGAAGATTCCAAGCGCGGTAATCTATCGGCTTGTCATGGGATCACCCTCTCCAAAGAGATGTCTCCCAAGACTGATTTGGAAAGGGATCGCATGTCAATTATACCCTACGCTTCTACAGTAGGCTCTATAATGTATGCGATGTTGTGTACCAGACCAGATGTAGCTTATGCACTGAGTGTGGTAAGCCGGTATCAGTCAAACCCTGGGGAGAAACACTGGATAGCGGTAAAGAACATTCTCAAGTACCTGAGAAGGACTAAGGAGATGTTCTTGGTGTATGGTGGAAAAGACCTCCAGATCGAGGCCTTTGCTGACTCCAGCTTCCAGAGTGACAAGGATGATTCCAAGTCCATGTCGGGTTATGTCTTTACCCTCTATGGAGGGGCGGTGTGTTGGAAGAGTTCCAAACAGGAAACCGTTGCTGACTCGACGATGGAAGTGGAATATATCGCTGCTGCAGATGCCGCAAAAGAAGCCGTCTGGATGAAGAAGTTCTTGACAGAACTTCAGGTGGTTCCGTCCATTGTTGATCCAATACCTCTGTATTGCGACAACAACGGGGCTATAGCTTTAGCGAAGGAACCAAGGTCCCATTAGAAGTCCAGGCACATCTTGAGGCGGTATCACCTGATCCGGGAGATCGTGGGTCGCCAGGAGATCGAGGTTCGGAGAGTTTCCACGGAAGATAACACTGCTGATCCATTCACCAAGGCCTTACCCCAGACTCAGTTCGAGCGGCTGATCGAGATGATAGGTCTTCGATACGTCAGGACATGGCCTTAGTGCAAGTGGGAGATTGTTAGTGTATATGCCCTAGAGGCCATTACTGTATCATACTGGATTGTATATTACTTGATGGAAGCTTTGGATATTCACCTTGTATTGACATTCTTGCTCAAAATGGTAGTATGCTACTTGGTTTGTTTCTGCTTTAATGTATGCATGTGTTTATTTTAGCATATCGCCTTTACACATTAGTGGAGCCCTTAGGATCTTTGCTTGATTACCAGCGTTGTGATGGCAGTCACAATCGTGGGGGCTGGGTAATCCATAAGCACATCCTTATGCAGGTCCCTAGTCGCAGGACTATCGAGACAGGGCATCGATACTCCGGAGTAGACTAGCGTATGTGCTTCTCATCCCAGTTTGGGAGACGGTCTGTCCCACAGCCGTCAGTACGTCGTACTTGGGATAGTATGCGGGTGCTCGTTAGGTTACGAGTACACTGGACAGGACTCGTCGGGAACTGTTGGTTGGTATTATACCTATCGTCAGTTATCAGTTCCCAGGTGACATGAGTACAGCTTAGTCCGTTGACTTGACACTGTCACTTCGCCTCGAGTGTGTTCCCATTGTACTTTGATTACTACCCTACCACGGCTCAAAGGAGTCATGCAAACAGGTAGTTTTTGGGTCCAGTCCCGAATCACTTGGAGGCAGTGACGGTTAGACAGGATTCGTCTCACCCGGTATTGGGGGTTGATATCGCGCTGTGTCTAGGAGAGCCATTACACAAAGTCCCTGGCCAAGGCAAGCGAGATAGACTGGTAGGTTTCTAGTGTTATCTTAGGTGTTCTGGGCTACACTCCGACACGACTTGTACCGCTAGTAGGGGACTGACGTTTACCGTCCCCTAGGCCCGCCATGCGATGTTCTTAGACGAACAGACCGGACTGTACGGAGACTGTCACATACAGGCTCAGTAGGAGTTCAGATTGGTTTTACTCGTCAGTCTTCTTATCAGCATCTACCTGGGGACCGTTACGTACAGCTAGTGCCGCTTGCGGTCTGTGGATAAACCCACTGCCAGCGTAGTGTCGAGTCTTTAGAGTCCCACACAGAGGGTTATTCGCCTTTAGGCAAAATGAGTAGAGGTCGCATGGTTTTGCGACGGGGTTCGTTCACATCCGCGCACTTGTGCACGTTTAGTGTCCGGACAGCTTATACTAGCGGGCTTTGGTTTAATCCGGATCCTAGTATATGATTTAGGATTGGTTTTATCTCTTTGTATTCGTGTTCCTCGGAACACGAGTGCGGGTGTGTATGCACAGTTGATTGAGGCAGAGGAAGAGGATTTTCATTAGGGTTTTGGAACGGGTGCGTATGCACAGTTGACAGTCGTCTTTTTCCAAACCCTAATGAATTTGTGATATATCAATTAATAATATTAATTAAATGAAATTGTGTCATGGTTGGGTTTGTTGACTTGTTGACCAAGGTTGACTGGTTGACCATGGTTGAAACTTTGACCATCATCATTACACATCAAAGATGCTCTTTGATCTTTGCAAAAACCATTTAATGTGAAATGATAATTGTCTCATCAAACCAACCATCAACTTTTTCATTTGATTAAAATTATTAATTTGATTAATTCACTTATATTGTTATGGTTGTAAAAAGCCATCTCATTCCATCATTCTCATTCTCTCTCCTCCTCTTCCTCTCTCTCTAGCTCTCCCCTCTCATGAGTTGAGAACCCCTTGAGCTTGAGATAAAACCCTCAAAAATACTCTCTACTCTTTCTAAGGTCCTAGGTTTAGCACACCAAGCACCTTAGTTACTTCCAGTTTGAAGTTGGAGCCAAAGGTTGAGGCCCTCGGGTGGATCTTTCTTCAGCAAGAGAAGGCGACGAGACGATCCATTCTTTCACTCCAAGGAGAAAGAAGAGAAGGACTTGAAGACCTAGGAATAACCCCCTTTCCGAGTAGCTAAACTCTCTTTAGCTTTGTAGTTAGTTTTGTTTAGCAAAGATCCCTCCTTTACATAGTCCATGTTGCCTCGTGTTGTAAAAATCCGATTTTTCATAACGTTTCCGCCTCCCCGCAAGCACCGGGGTAGGCAACGTGGACTTACAAGAGATTCGGAGTTCATGATTGATGACCAGGGTGTGCTACGTTTTGGGACCCGTTTACGTGTACCAGATACCGAGGGGCTGAGACGCGAGATCCTAGAGCAGGCACATCAGTCAGTTTTTAGTGTTCATCCAAGTTCCACCAAGATGTATCGTAACTTGAGAGATATCTACTGGTGGGAAGGGATGAAGAGGGATGTTTCGGACTTCGTTTCAAGGTGCCTGACTTGTCAGCAAGTCAAGGCTGGGCATCAGAGACCGGCAGGAGAGTTGCAGCCTTTACCCGTTCTGGAGTGGAAATGGGAGCAGATCTCCATGGATTTCATTGTGGGTCTACCCAGGTCCAGTTGAGGGTATGACTCTATTTGGGTGATTGTTGACCGGTTGACGAAAGCGGCTACTTTCTTTCAGTGAAAACCACTTTCAGATATGCTCAGTTGTACATTGATGAGATTGTGTGTTTGCACGACGTTCCCACATGCATCGTATCTGACAGAGGCACCCAGTTTATCGGCCGTCTTTGGCAGAAACTTCAGGAAGCTTTGGGTACCCGGTTGAGTTTTAGCACCGCTTTCCATCCGCAGACCGATGGTCAGTCAGAGCAAACTATACAGATTTTTGAGGATATGCTACGTGCGTGTGTGCTTGATTTTGGTGGCAGTTGGGATTGTCACTTGCCGTTGATAGAGTTCTCCTACAATAACAGTTATCAAGAGACGATTCAGATGGCATCTTTTGAGGCTTTGTATGGTAGAAAGTGTCGATCGCCTGTCTGTTGGACCGAACTCAGCGAGAGTAGGATTTTGGGACCACAGCTAATCCAGGAGACTACGGAGAAGATCCAGTTGATCCAGGACAGGATGAAAGCAGCCCAGTGCAGGCAGAAGTCTTATGCCAACCGTTGTCATCGCAGACTTGAGTTCGCAGTGGGTGATCATGTATTCCTATGGATTTCTCCAATGAAAGGCGTAATGAGATTTGGAAAGAAGGGGAAGCTTAGTCCCATATTTTTGTGGGTCCTTTTGAGATCCTTGAGCGAGTTGGTGTCGTTACCTATCGTTTGGCACTTCCGCCCAGTTTTCCAGATGTTCACCCCGTATTTCATGTATCGATGCTTCTCAAGTACCTTCATGACCCTTCCCACATGATTCAGCACCAGACTATCTAGCTGGAGCGCGATCTTTCGTTCACCGAGCAGCCGGTAGTTATATTGGATCGGCGGGTGAAGAAATTTCGGTCAAAGGTCTTACCGTCAGTAAAGGTTCTCTGGCGTGGCCCGAATAGAGAAGAGGTCACATGGGAAGCCGAGAGTGAGATGCGGAAGAAATTCACTCATCTCTTCGAAGGTACGCATAGTAAGATTTTTAAATTCGGGGACCGAATTTCTTTAAGGTGGGAAGATTGAAACACCTTAGAATGCGATTAGTGTTAATTAAACGATAATGCGGGTTTTTAATAAAAATGTTAACCAAAATAATTTTCACATATTTTATTAAAATTTATTAATATTTTATTATATTAATTTTTTTAGCTTGTACACACTTGTGCATGTTAACCTAGGGTTAATTTGTGTTAACCGTAAATTGTAGCATGGCACCATAACCCTCATGCCATTATGTTATATGTATATATTTAATTATTTAGTTTTTAAACAAAAGGGTTTTGTTTTAATTGTTGAAGAAAGAGGAGGGTTAAATTTTGAGTGAATGATGAGGCATGGCAAGCATGGGGAGCATTTATTGAAGAGAGAGAAAGGGCATGGCTACTCTCACCCTCTCACTCTTTCATTCATCACCTCACACCCACCATTTCTTTTCCTCACTCTCTCATTCTCAATTATTTTTTCCTTCTCCTCTCCTTCAACTGAAAGTACACTTCTCCATCACAAAACCAAGCCTAATCTTCTTCAAACCTCATTAAAACCCCTCACAAAGTCAAGTCAAGTCTCTTGAGATGACTTGGAGCTTGGAAAGCTAGGGTTTTCGAGCTAGTTTGGTGAGGTAGTGATTTCTAACTGTTAAATAGGCTCTAAGGATGTGTGGTTGCCTTTTTGTTTCTGTTTTCAACCTTAAAGTCTTAATTTTTAGCGAAATATCGTATTTTGGACGTTTTAGTGTCTCTGTGATCTTCTATCACCTAGTTAGTCTACTGTAAAATCTAGCAATGCAGTAGTGTAGTGTTAGAAGCCCTAAGTGTTCACCTGGAACCCGGACCCCACCCAACCTAGTTGGCCCGGCAAGAATTAGGAAATTCCCCGGTGCCGCCGGATTTCTGGTGGACTGGGAAGTTGATCTTTTGAGAGTAGTGGTCTGTAGGTTTTTCTAGGTGTTTAGTACTATTTGATTTTCCTATTTTGACTGTAGGCAAAATCTGGAACCACTTGGCTAGTTTTTAGTGTTTCGGCAACACGCGATACGCTATACGACAGGGTTTTTGTGCTTCGCGTAGCTTGCTGCACTTGGGTTTGGTTTAGGGTGTCTCTACCTACGTTAGCCACTAAGCTATCACTTGAGAGCTTGTGGGAGTCGTTGTGTTGATTTTAAGCGTGGTTTACGTGTTTTATCGGACAGTTTCTAAGTTTCTTTTGATATGTTGTTTTGTGATTTTAGGGTCGATTGCGGGGACTTCATACGCTACAAGGAAAGGAAAGCGGGTGGTTGGATTTATCTAGCTCAAGATCATCAGTGAGTAGATTTAATATCTACGGGGGAATCGCCCGTATGGCGTTATGCGTCGAGGGTTAGATTCAATGATATGACTATTGTTTATATGTATATATGTATATCGATTGTGCATGAGTACCATTGTTGCACATCCCATTACCTACTGTATATGGGTATAGTATTAATGAGACACGGCACTGTTACTAACGGTTCATGTTGCACGAGCACCAAACTGTATGCCACACACACCGTTAGTAATTGCCTTGACACGCACACTATAGAAATTACCATGGACAACTTGTTGTACTGCTTTCTTTATCACTAATAGTTAGATGTTAAATCTTGTTCTATTGCACATATGAATTGCATCATAGATACATGCATACATACATACATTGCTATAGTCACATGTTACTTTCACAAGATGTTGCATTTCGATTTCGTAGATTGGGGAAACCGCAAAATACCTTTGAAAACTTCATATATTTAAAAGAGCGGTTTTCCCTTGATATACTCACAATACTGTTCCGTGTTTGCATTCATCGTATTTCATGGATATATGCATTGAGGTACCGATTTCATGTGATTTCTGGATTTGAGAACCGCGAATATATTTTAAAAGGAAATGATATGTTACTTTAAAAATGCGGTTTCTCTTGATATGATATTTAGAGACGTCCACCATGAGTTTTCTTGGTTCTGAGCTATGAGTATACCCGATTCGAGGAGCGGTAGGCACCGTCTGTGGGTACATGGTAGACCCGGTGAGGTACCCCGGGGCAAGAAGACTCGTATAGATAGGCGGTGAGCCCGGCGAAGGGAGTACTACCTACTGGTGATTGTATAGAACTCGACGGATATCCGAAGGATACCGTTTTGGAGTTATGATATATATATATGAGGGTCGATCTGAGTATGCGGCGCCTGAGATATGAGTATTTACGTGTCGATGCTGGACACGAGTTTTAATGATGTTTCGAGTGTCAATCTTGGACACTCAGGTTCCATGAGACTGATGGATATGAGGGCCGATTAGAGTGACGGCGCCTGAGATATTGGGATTTGGGGTGTCGTTGATGGACACCGGTTTTCCATGATGATGATTCATACATGAGGTTTTATGTGTTATCTTATACTCAGGATTTATTAGACATCCACTGTTTTATGTAGTTGTTGTACCCTAGTGGCGTACCTTGATCATGAATTGCTGCATATCCATACCGTTATATTTATGTCGTCAGATTACATATTTCAGACTATCGCTTTCGTGCATACTTGCGATTATCTATATGACATTATTTACTATTCACGAGTTGGAAACTCACCCCCGTTGTGCCACAGTGTTTTGCAGGCTTGACCCTCAGTGTAGTCGCGGCAGGGCTTCTCTTTGCATCTACTTCTGCGGATACAGCTACTGTTGGTCATGATTTTGGATAGGTGGGTGGTTTTGCAAGTATCCGTATAATCTCATTGTATATCTTATTGTATCTAGTACTCTCCATCTACCACCTTTATGTATTTGACTTAAAGACGAGATTGTGAGGATCGATATTGTATTATTTGTGACTCCGGGTGTCGAGCTGGTGTGAGCCGGCTATTTTATTTATGTTGTTATGTTGTTTTTGTTGGATATATGTATGCCCTAGAGGCCATTATATAATAGTGGATGTATTTATACATGTATATATATATATTCAGTGTACATTCTTACTTGACATAATAGTATGCTATCTGGTTCTTCTTTATCTGACATGTTGACTTGATCATGCTTTTATTCATTTACACATGTTGATGAAGCCCTGGGGATATTTGCTTGACTACTGTGATTATGATGGAGATCATACTAGTGGGACATCTGTAGTTTATAAGCATATCCTGAAATGTCCCTAGTCGTAGGTGTATCGAGATGGGGAATTGATATACCAGAGTAGACTAGCGTATATGATACTAGTGTTGGATATATGTATGGCCTAGAGGCCATTATATGATAGTGGATGTATTTATACATGTATATGTATATATATATATTCAGTGTACATTCTTGCTCGACATGATAGTATGCTGTCTGGTTCTTCTTTATCTGACATGTTGATTTGATCATGCTTTTATTCATTCATACATGCTGATAAAGCCCTGAGGATATCGGCTTGACTACTGTGATTATGATGGAGATCATACTAGTGGGACATCTGTAGTTTATAAGCATATCCTGAAATGTCCCTAGTCGTAAGTATATCGAGACGGGGCATTGATAAACCAGAGTAGACTAGCGTATATGATACCAGACCATATGATGGGCGATGAATGTTCCCACATTCATCGATGTTTGACATCGATATCGTATACGGGTGCTCAGTGGTGACTGAGTACACTGGACGGACTCACCGAGAACTCCTATATAGAATTATATCTATCGTCGAATAGCAGTTCTCAGGTGACACTGGTGCAGGTTAGTCTGTAGACCCGAGATCGTCATAGAGTCTTGTGTGCTCTCCCACTGTATTTTGATTACCACCCTACCACGGCTTTACTGTGTCGTGCAAACAGGTGGCCGTTGGGTACAGTCCCGAGACACACGAAGGCGATGAGCGATAGGAGGGGTTTCGTCTCTCCCGGTATTGGGAGTTGATGCTGTGCTGTGCTCGACTGGTTATATCAGTAAGTCCCTGGCCAGGGCTGCTGAGATTTACTGATAAGTGTTATCGGTAGTTTCTCGATCTGTTATAGACCATTCACCGGCATGACTTATTGAGTTATTGGGGTCGACGTGACCATCCCTAAGCTCGATATGCAGCATATCTGACAAAGAGACCGGACTGTACGGTAGTGTTGCCGGTTGGCTCGACGGGAGTTGTAGCAGGTTCGCTTGTTTTCTTCTGATCGCTCGATACACGGGTGGCCGTTACGTTTAGCTGACCGCTTGCAGCTTGGGGGTGCTTGATATGATCATCACCCACTGCCGGCGTATTGACGAGTCTTAGAGTCCAACAAAGTAGTTACCTAGTCCAGGCGAAACGTTGTGGTGCGCGTATGCGATATGCGCATGGACCCGGTTAAAATACGTGTATGAGATACCGTATATTAACCGGGCGGCTTGCTTTTGGTTGGGTCGTATGTGATATGGCCGGATTGATAAATCAAGTGTTGATTTATCATTTAACCATTATTTTCTCACTAGAAATCTTTTCTTGTATTTTTGATGTATGCATGCATGTATGCATTCTTTAATGATTCCTACACATATAGATGTGCATGCATGCATACATACATACATCATCTTTCATGGTTGTATATACATAGAAAATGGTGGCAATATAAGACTCACACCATGGTTTTATATATATATGAATTATTATTGCATTTGAGTTAAAAACAAAATGAAAAAGGAAAGGATAATTCATGGTTTGTTTCTACACTCTTCTTTGACCTAACCATGCTCACCTACTTTTAACCATGGATTAACTTTCCTTTTATGTTTTAACTCAAATTCAATAATATCTTTATCATTTAACCATGGTTTGAGATGAGAAGTGAAAAATATATATACATATATTTTCCATTTTCTTCATAAGAGTTTTCTTTTCACTCTTGTTCTAAAAAGGCCATCATCTTCTTCCTCCTTCTTCTTTTGCTCTCTAGACTTTTGTAGTGAGCAAAATACTCATCAAGTTAGATTCTTGAAGTGAGAAAAGCCACCACAACATCATTCTATACAAGTCTTGCCCACTTGTTTAGAGTGTTATCTTCATTTTTCTCTTGATCAAGTGAAGTTGCTAGCTTGGACAAAGGAGCTTCGGGTGGATCGTCGTGGACACTAGAAGACTTCAAGCTAATCGTTCTCCAACCCTCAAGTGGCCAAGGAGTCTAGCGTAGGGAGCTACAAAGGTTGTACTCTCAAAACCCTAGTCTTTGTTACTTATGATGTTGGTTAAAGTTTTGAAACCCTAATTTTCTAGGATAGATCCTTTGTATGCTTACTTAGCACCATAAAAATCTAATCTTTGGTACATGTGTTGCGTCCAAACCTTTCATAGGGTGCTAGGTAAACCTAACATTGGTATCAAAGACCGGTTAGAACATTAGGCGACACTTTAGCGAAGTAAAAACTCCGATCGAACCGAAATACGGGTTTTTGGAACACTCTCTGGACATTTTTTCAAACCTGGTTATTTTCAGAATTAAAAATATGTGAAAAATTCAGCAGGCAAATCTAAGGAACACTGTAAAAAACGATGCAGTGAACAGTCATTTCCGCCGCGGAAACGCGGCCAAAGCTTGCTTGGGCCGCGGTTCCGCGGCCGTACAGGTGAGTCAATGCATGGTTTTTATACAGTAATACCTATAACTGCTTGTTGATATTTTTGGGTATTTTTAATCTGTTTTCAGTGATGAATGTTCTAGGGATGGTTTTGAGTTCAATGATTCAATCGAAATTTTAATTTCATGTTTTTTCCGGGTAATTTACAAAGTGTTAAAGTGTTCAAACGAATATCATTAACTCACTCTTTCACGGGGTTTAAATCTTTCGAAAATATGTGCAAGTTTTTTTGTGGTGGACCCTCTAGAAGGCAACAAACCTTAACTCGATTATGTGACCGTCTTGAACTGCCTTTTGAACCTTAGGGTTTGGGGCAGTACGGCGTGCCACATGTGAGGCGTTGGCTTGACCCTTCTACGGCTGGACTGCTACTACTGTGGCACGTTCCGAAGTTTTTGAACTCCGCTCAAGTGTTGAGCTTTGGGAAATTTTGGGTATTTGATCATTTGTTCGAAAAGTTTAATACTGTCTATTTATCTGGAATGTGATGCAATATGTGGAATTCATATCGTTAGGCATGAAATACGAAGTATGTGATATTTCGCATTTACGATGTCTAAAGAGAATGTGAATTCCAAATATTGTAGTTTTACACTTTCTTTTCTGTGACTGTAAGTGTAGTATGACGATATCACCGGTTTCGTTGCCATACATCAACGACAATCGGGGTACGCATACTTACTTACATTGATGATATATAATATTATGTGTTGCTGAGATATGATGTGCAGGATTGTCGCGATCGAATAGTCGGGGGGTTTTATGTGAGATGAGAGTTTTATTTTTTCATTCATGTCAATTTAAATGTAATGTAATATTCTTTTATTTGGGGCACTTCCGGGTTGAGGTTGATGCCACCAGTGTTGTATATTATTTACTTTTCCGCATTAGGATGGACCCAAGGAGGGGAGCACAGGTGATCGGGTTCTGGGGTTCAGTGGGAGGCCATCTCGAGGAGTCGAGACCGGGTCTCCTAAACTCCAGAATTGGTAAGGTCGCTTGCCGCTCTCGTAGGGGTCCAGGGTGTGGGCTTGGCTATTCATCGCGACTGTGGAATCCGTATTTTCTATTATTGGCTGAATACTAAATACGGGCGTCCTAGTATATCCCACATTATATCTATGTTTCTGCTGCCTGTGTTCTGTGATATCTGAGATGAATGACATATTATATATATGATATATAGTAGACGTTGCTTATGTTTTACAGCCGCACTAGTCCTGTCCCGGTATGCTGTTAGTTAAGTAACCTAACGGTGCATAACGGAACATTGCGGAGAATGCGGATGGCATAAGCATACGTGTTATTTTCGTTTCTTTTCTGTGATTGGCTTTAGGACTTAAATGATGGGACTACATTAATATGATTAATGTAAAGAAAATAAACCTAAAAAGATGTTGTAAAATCGGATTTAAAAACCACTCGGCTCTTTATGAAAAAGCTATTTTTCAAAACTGCGGAGCTTAAGCCACTCCTTTTGAAAACCATTTGATTCTACAACGATATCAAGTTCAAAGCGTTAAAGATTTTCTTAAAAATCATCCGCAACCCCCCGTCATTTTAGGAAGTAGAGTACTTATTATTCGTGCTACGTTTGTTGACTTTAGTTAAGGCGTAGTGTACGGTAGCTAAGTGATGTCTTCCTACACTGCATACGATGCAGATTAATTAGGACATTCATACGACTTTGTTGACCATAGTTAAGGGTCATATGGGTGGGCCTAATTAATCAAGAAATGACGGGTAGAACTTGACTGGTGCTTATGATTTGTTGACCATAGTTAAGGTCATAAGTGCTAGGGGTAAAAACCACATCGGGAATTTCAAGTGTTGAGATTTGCAATGAGATTGCATACCTTCCATGTGATGGTTGGATCCCGATCCCACTGTGGGCAATAGTTGCTCCTAGGAGAGTTTTACAGTTTACAATTAGCTAACTCATTAGGTGTCTAGAAAGGTGTTAACGAGGCTACGCCTCTGGGAAAACGAGGTTTACTTTAATTAGGTCCATGCGAAAGCACGGGGAACCTCCCTCAAGTACCGACACTGGCCTGGCTGAACGGTTAGCGAAGTTGTAGATTGTAATTAATCCTGGCTAGTTTTCTTTTTAAGGTTTGAAAGAAAAACTCGATTAAAGCAGTGGGAAACATCGATTAGACAAGATAATAACCAATCTGATCTATGCAAGAGCTTTCGCTGAGTGTATTCTTTTCTCTCTCTTAATGGCAGATACCCATGACTGGACTCAAGCTTCTACTAGATAAAAACAAACTGAATGGGACCAATTATAAAGACTGGCTGAGGAATCTGAAAATAGCCTTGACTTATGATAAAGTATCATATGTCTTCACGGCTTCAGCCCCGCCCGTCCTAGGTCCAAAATCCTCAGTTGCGGACAAAGAAGTCCGCAAGACATGGGACACTGATTGTGCCACGGCCAAATGCCTCGTGCTTGCATCGATGGACAATACACATCAAAAGCAGCACGAGAATATGGACATTCAAACATATTGCTCCATACAAAGGAGTTGTATGGAGAGCAATCCCGTGTATTAAGATACGAAGCATCAAAGAAATTGTTTCAGATGCGAATTGCCCCTGGCACACCAGTAGGAGACCATGTTTTGAAGATGATAGCTCTTATAGAGGAGCTTGAGGAGCTTGGATGGACGATGGACAATGAACAATATACGGATATTATTCTGCAGTCCCTTCCCTCCACCTTTGCTCAATTCATAGTGAACTTCAACATGCATAACATGGAGAAGGAACTACCTGGACTCCTTAATATGTTAAGGAGTGCAGAGAGCACTATGAAATCAGTAAAAACTCCCGTTATGACTGTTGGACAGTCTTCCTCTTCTCGCCCAAAAGCTAAGGCTAAGGGAAAGAAAAAGAAGAAGCCCACCAATCCTAAGGGTGGAGTTAAAAAGGTGAAGGGAAAGGAAAAGTCCAAAGCTGGAGACTCGGAGAAAGGGAATGTTTTCATTGCCACAAGACAGGACATTGGAAGCGCAACTGCACGGAGTACTTAAATCTGAAGCAGAAGCATGGGGATGCTTCTGCTTCAGGTGCGTTTGTGACAGAAAACTGTTTTTCAATAAACTCTGCTTCCTGGGTATTGGATACCGGTTCAGGTTCTCACATTTGCAATTCTATGCAGGGGCTGAGAAATAGCATGGTTTTGAAGACAGGTGACCATACTCTCCGCGTTGGAAATGGTTCCAATGTACATACAGTCGCAGTGGGAGGTATCACTTGGGGTTGCCATCTGGATGTATATTGGTTTTGAACCCATGTTATTTTGTACCGAGTATGCTTTGTAATATAATATCTGTTTCTTTGTTAGACAATGAAGGATATAATTTTGTATTGCAGAACAATGTTATGAACATTCACCTGAATCAAATGTTGGTTGGGTATGGTACGCTAAATAACGGGATATGCGTCCTAAATCAACATACAGTTTTCAGTATACAACACACTAATAAAAGAAAACTTTCAGAAATAAATGAAGCTTTTCTTTGGCACTGTAGACTTGGTCATATTAACGAAACAAGACTAAACAAGTTATAGAAAGATGGATATTTAAACCCTTTTGAATATAAATCTTATGCGACTTGCCAGTCTTGTATCAAGGGTAAAATGACCAAAACTCCGTTTACCGGATACGGAGAAAGAGCTACTGAGCTCCTGGGCCTCATACATAGTGATGTATGCGGGCCAATGTCTACACAGGCTAGAGGCGGTTTTTCATACTTCATTACGTTCACTGACGATTTCTCAAGATTTGGTCATGTATTTTTATTAAATCACAAGTCCGAAGCTTTCGAGAAATTCATTGAATATAAACAAGAAGTAGAAAAACAAACCGGCTTGAGTATCAAGATGCTTCGATCAGATCGAGGTGGAGAGTATCTCAGTACGGAATTTGCAAACTTCCTAAAAGAGAATGGGATTCTCTCTCAGCTCACTCCTCCTTACACACCACAGCACAACGGTCTGTCAGAACGACGGAATCGGACCCTATTAGATATGGTCCATTCCATGATGAGTGATGCTGAGTTACCCGTCTCATTTTGGGGGCATGCATTAGAGACTGCAGCATTTCTACTGAACAGGGTTCCAATCAAAACCGTGTCTACCACGCCATATGAGATATGGCATGGGAAGAGACCATCTCTTAAGAGAATTAAGATTTGGGGTTGCCCGGCCTATGTTAAAAAGCAGAATCCGGATAAACTCGAGACGCGGTCTGTCATGTGTAACTTTGTGGGATATCCAAGGAACTCTTATTGATATCTATTCTACCATAAGGAGGAACAAAAGGTGTTTGTTTCTCAGTATGCCACATTCTTAGAAAAAGAGTTTTTCACAGATAAAGATGATGGCAAAGTGGTAGATCTAGAAGAGGTTCTAGAGACACAAACTACAAATGACGATTTGGTTGAACCGGCTGTTGCAATAGAAACTGAGGAACCTCGGCCACTCCGTAGGTCTGGTAGGACTTCTCGCCCACCGGAGAGGTACTACGGTTTCCTCATTGATGGTGACGGAGAAGACTGCATTATAGATCATGATGATCCTACCAGTTTTCAGCAAGCTATCACGAGTGGAGACTCTGTGAAGTGGTTGGATGCCATGAGATCCGAAATGGAGTCTATGTACACCAACAAAGTATGGACTTTGGACGTTGTACCCCCTGGGGTAAAACCTGTGGGGTGCAAATGGATCTTTAAAAGAAAGATTGGTGTAGATGGGCAGGTGGAGACCTATAAGGCAAGACTTGTGGCGAAGGGTTTTCGTCAAAGACCAAGTCTAGACTATGACGAGACTTTTTCTCCCGTAGCCATGCTTAAATCCATTCGGATCCTACTTGCTATAGCTGCTCACTACGACCATGAAATCTGGCAGATGGACGTTAAAACAACATTTCTAAATGGAAATTTAGATGAATGCGTTTATATGGATCAGCCAGAGGGCTTCATCGACAGTGGGAGCAGCGGGAAAGCATGTAAATTGCTTAAATCCATATATGGGTTAAAGCAGGCATCACGGAGTTGGAACATCTGTTTCGATGATGTCATCAAAGAGTTTCATTTCATCAAAATTCCAGATGAACCTTGTGTTTATAATAGGGCTGTAGGGAGAGCTGTCACATTCCTCGTATTGTACGTGGACGACATTCTTCTGATAGGAAATGATATTCCTATGCTACAGTCGGTCAAATCTTTCTTATCACTAAGGTTCTCCATGAAGGACCTGGGTGATGCCACATACATTCTGGGCATAAGGATATATAGGGATAGATCCAAGAGGTTATTGGGATTGTCCCAAACCAGGTACATCAACACCATCCTAAAAAGGTTTAGTATGGAAGACTCCAAGCGGGGTGCCTTACCCGCTTGCCATGGGGCCACTCTCTCCAAGGACTCTTGCCTAAAGACCGATGAAGAGAGAGCTCGCATGAGCATTATACCCTATGCTTCGGCAGTAGGATCTATAATGTATGCGATGTTATGTACACGCCCAGATGTAGCTTATGCACTTAGTGTTGTAAGCATGTATCAATCCAACCCAGGGGAGAACCACTGGACAGCTGTGAAGAACATTCTTAAGTACTTACGAAGGACTAAGGAATTGTTCTTGGTGTATGGTAATGGAGATCTCCAAGTGGAGGCCTTTACCGATTCGAGCTTCCAGAGCGATAAGGACGACAACAAATCTATCTCTGGGTTTGTATTTACCCTCAATGGAGGGGCGGTAAGTTGGAAGAGTTCCAAACAGGATACCGTTGCAGACTCTACGATGGAAGCTGAGTACATTGCTGCGAATGATGCTGTTCAGACCATAATATTGCATTTTTCATTCCCCTATTCTTATCCGTTTTATAAATAAACAGGTACTCTTGACGCACGTTTGTTGCATATTACAGGATACAGGCCCTTGGAGCAAATACAGTGAAAAAGACGAAAGTTGATACAGAAAAAGTACTTTTGACCAACAAGTAGACGGATCCAAGTCAAGCCTAGACGAAGAACAGTGCAAGGTCCAAAATGTCAAAGCAAAACGGTTAAAAGATCGCTACATGTTTTTCACTAAAGATCTGGAGAAGAGTAAGAAGCCAAACAGAGAAATGGGAAGAATATATGACAAGCCCAGACAACCATAAAGGACCCCAGAAAAGATGGTGGAGTGATCCCACCAAAGGGCTGCGGAACCGCGGCCCAAGCGTCCTATTGTCGCGGTTCCGCGGCCATTTAATGCCCGTGTCGGCGCCGACTTCTTGTGTCGGTGCGACGGTGCGGGTGTTTGGATTTTCCGTGGGCAAATCTGTAATTACACATGTGCGAGAGTCTGTAACCCTAGTTTTCTTGTTTGCTTATAAATTGTAATCAAAAATTGTAAAACACTATGCCTCTTTTCAATCAATAAAATTCAGAATTGCTGAGAGTTTATTCAGATCTGTTCTATATTGCTTGGAGGGAGCCATCGAACTAGTAAGTTAATTTTAATACTTTGTTTTAATTCTTTTAATTAGTATGTCTTTTCATCCCCTAATGAGCGAGTAATCTCCTCGCTCGTTAGGGTTAGCTTTAGGGAAAGGTTTAAGAGATGAGATCTCTCACCCCTTTCATGCCTTCCACACCTAAGAGTTAGAACCCCATGCATGCACGCACAACCGCTCCCTACAGCATCCTACCCCACGAGGTAACGATGAACCGTAGTATAAAGGGCCGGTTGCGCGTGTTTTCCATGGGGGTTAGGGTAATTATCGATAAAGGAAGGAAATGAATCTAGAGGAAGAAACATCTTCCCAAAACATTCGGATCCACTTTATTGATAATTACCGTAACATCTAATAGATCTAAAATAGGGCAATGAAAGCGGTGAGGAAACCTTTAATCTCCAAACTTCCCCTAAACCTAACCCTAGCGAGACTTTAATTTAGATTAATTTAGTTTAGTGATAGATCTAGTTTTTTTAGATTTAATCAATCCAAACAACATTTGGAATCAACTCGTGATAACACAAAAAGGAAATTACCCATCCCTGTGGATCGACCCGTACTCACCGGCTAGCTGCAAATCGATGTCGTTTCTGATTGCGGTAAATACAAGTTTTCACACTAATCAAATGGCGCCGTTGCCGGGAATGGCGTAATATTTCTTTTTGTGTATTTTTCGGGTTGATATAAATTTTAAAAAAAATTATTATAAAAATCTGAAAATATAAAAAATACAAAAATTATCAATTTTTGATCTGTTTGAAGGGTGTATCTTTTGAATCTTGCAGGAACATCGACGAATCGCGGATCTGGAATTTTACAGAGGGCAAAAACAGAAAAGTACATATAAGAACAGAGAGGAACTGAATGTACAGAACAGCAGAGAATTTTTCAGAGACCGATCCTACCAGGAGACCGCGGTTCCGCCGCGCATAGCCCATCAAGGCCGCGATTCCGCCGCGTGGTTGCCACGTCAGCAGTTCAAAATTGCAGGGTTTGCTTTCTTTTGCTCCCCTCTGCAACCTCCATATCTGTAGCGTCTTGAAAAGTCGTTTTGGTGTTTTCCTGAAATTCGGCGAAAATTCGGTATTTTTCCGAAAACCGTATTTTTTGTTATTTTGCAGTTTAGGGCTAATTATACCTAAAATGGATAGGTAATTGCTTGTTTTTAGTAGCTAATGAGTTACTTATTAAATTCTGGTCATTTAAAATTTTTTTCCCTATTTTTCAATTTTTTAATATTATTTTAAGCCGGTAAGAAAATACATTAAATTAGCGATAAATACAAATTTTTCCGGGCTAATTTTAATCCTTAAAATTATGTTAATTAAAATCTAGTTGTAACATAAATTTTTAGTATTTTATTTTAAGTTTTTACTAATTTTTATTATGGAAAACAAAAATATAATTAATTAAACTTAAGCTTGCAAATATAAATTTGTGGGGGGCCTTTTTGCTTGTTTTCTTTTTTACAACCTCTCACATTTTCCCTTTTCTTCCATGGGCCGAGCCCACCTGCAGGATTCCTCCCCTCCATTTTCTCCATTTCATTTTATATGATGAATGTTATGGGTTGGATTTTTTTTACATTAATTAAAGTTTGGTGTTGACTTAGAAAGGAAAAGAAATAACACTAGTACACACACACTCCCCCCCCCCATTCCCTTGCTGCCGAAACCTGCTCCCCCTCCCCTTCATCTCCTTTCTTTTCATTTCCTTCAAAATTCTTCAAGTTAATTCAAAAAAAATTGCAATTTAAAGCTTACAAAATAAACCCATCCTTCATCCTTCTTTTCCTTCACCTCCCTAGCTTGGATCTTGATGCTTTGAGGCCATCATTTGGAGCAAATTTATTCTTGCTAGATCTCTAGTTGAGGTATAACTTCTTGCTAATTAAATTCTTTTGATTAAGTTTCTTAAGTTAAATTGTTGTAGTGTTAATTTAGTGTAGTTCTAATCTAGTTTTTTTTCCCCTTAAGTTATGGTTGAAAAATTTAACTAGGGTTCTTGAAGCCATGTTAGTTAATTAAATTATTTTGCTATCTAGTTCCTACACAACCTAATCTAAGAGGTTACCTTGATATGTGGTCTTTAAACTATGCTAATTTACTAAATTTTAAAAGTGTGATTTTGGTTGTAAATTGTTGTTTTAGGAAATTCAAGAAAGGGTTTATGTATGGAAAATGGGTTTTGAAGCATGATAAATGAGTTGAATTTATGTGATTGTGGCTAACTAGTTGTGTGGTTGGATATTTGTGTTGGATTGTGATAACCTTATCGCTAATTTTCGATATTTGCACCAAAATTGCAAGTTTTGTGCTTACTAGGTTTTTATTAAAATTAAATGGTGAATTATTTGTGATACCTTGGGGATATTTTTAGCATCTCCTATGACGTTTAGGATGCGTGAGTGCGGTTTTTTTGAGTAGTCGGGTTTTAGTTTTGCCGGGCGACCAAATCGGCGTTTTTTTGGTCGTTTTGCGATTTTTACGTATGTTCCGCGCACCCTGCGCACGTTGTACCTAGCTCGTGAACATTAGTAGTTTCGTTTGGGTTTTGCGTCGTTCTTGATACGTAACCTTATGTTTGGTATTGATGTAAATTCCAGGTTCGGTCGCGGAGACGTCAGACGCGGCACGAAAGGGGAAAGCGGTGATTGGACACAGCTAGCCAGGGATTCCGGTGAGTAGATGTAACATCTACGGGGGAACTATCGTTGGATGGCGCAAGCCGCCCGATAGTTTTAGTAACTTACAAGATTCTTAGTGATGTTAGTAATTAGGGGTGAAATACTTATATGATTATTTGCTGCATCCACACACTATATTGACATACATATACGAAACCATGTTATAGGACACCTGCACCATTGCCAGGGTTTTTATACGCAGCACGAGCACTATTCATGCTTACACACACACCCTGGTAATTGCCATGCCACCACACTAGATAACCTTTAAATTGAAACCTTTTACTAATTGATACTTAAACTTGTGCTATTGCCTTTAATTCCTAAAAATGAAACCGTAGGATTGCTATTCATGTGCATGTACTTCATCATATTAATTGTTCATGCCTAATCTATTAATCACACATCGCAACTTGATTATTGATACCATATGCATTCATTGTCATTGATATATGCACTTATGATGATTTCTTGAGATTTTATGATATTTCTGGATTTCGGGGGAAAGCCGCAAAATTTCTAAACTTATTATATTTTTAAAACATGTAAATTACGGTTTTCTAGTGATGTAAGTGTCGTCCACCATGAGTTTGCTGTGGTTTTTGAGACCCGTTTCGAGGAGTTGGATGAACCATCTCGGGTACATGGTGGGCCCGGTAGGGTACCCCGGGGCAAGAAGCTCGTGGTGCTGACGATGAGCCTGGAAGGGGGCGGATTACCTACCGGTGACTTCATTGGGCACGGCGGATATCCAGAGGATACCGATCGGGGCCGCGAGAGGATGAGATATTGATATTGAGATGGGTCAGCCGGATGGCTGAGGCCAGAGACACCATGACATGGATTTATGAGATTTGAGACAGCTTTTAGGTGTCGTTGCTGGACACCGATTCTCGTCGATTCTTTGAGTATTATGCTGGCATTCTAAAAGAGTTTCAAAAACAAAAAGAGATAAGATGTTTCTTATATATACCTATTGAGACCTCAGATATTCATGTTGCATACATATTAGTACACTGATGTTGTATACACACCTGCTAGTGCATCCAGTCATACCTGTATTTTAGATGCTAGGATGCTTGTGTGCATGCATACGATAGCCTTTGTAGATGTTATTTATTACTCATGAGTTGGCAACTCACCCCCGTTGTGCCACAGCCTATTGCAGGTCCGCTCCGTCAGTACAGTAGCGGCGGGCGCACTTGTTCTTTTGCCTCCTTTGCCTGGACTCGAGGTTTTGCTCCTAGGTGGGTTATACCATTATTTTTGTACCACCTTGTATATTCTTTGTATCTAGTACACTCCATCTACTGTATCTACCAGCATTATTGTATATTGACCTAGAGATGAGACTGTGAGATTTGTAGACTTTTATGCTGTATTTTGGGGTCGAGCTCACTTGAGTCGACATGCTGTTTTTCTTATGCTTCATTATGATTATTTTGCTTGTTGTCATTTTATATTGCGTGGGATTTGTGACCGCCTTGTGGCGAAGAGCTAGCTCCCGCTTGGGGATGCCCTATTTTGTTGGATTCATATATATTTTGTTGTACCCATTTTGGGGGCCAGTATTTACAAAGGAGACTCTGCCGAAATTTTCGGAAAAATTGGTATTGTTTTTAAAAAAGGGTTTTACATGACTTATTTGATAAACTCGCTTTCAATTGATTGGGTTTTCTTCACTCTTTTGCTTAATTGGTTTTGTTTTCTGGGCTTTGGCTTACTTATTTTACGGACGTCTTTAGACGTTTCGTAAACTTAAGTGCCAGTCACGTTCCATACCCTGCGGGTCATGACAAAGTTGGTATCAGAGTGATAGGTTTTACCTTTTTGAGTGTAGGATGACCCTTGGTAGATGGAGTAAGTGACTTAAGCAGGGTAACGTAGCGTGCGTATGTCCGCGGCATACTTACGATACGGTACTCCGCCTAAGTGACTTTAGGATACTTGCTTGAAATTCCTTCTTCAATTCCGTGTATCCTATGATTCTATTGCACTGTTCTTACTATCCGTTTTCCTGTGACAGCCACTATGCCGCCGAAGGCTACGAGGGCACGGGCTGCCGCCAGAGACGAGATTCGAGCTGGCTCGTCCGAGACTAGGACTGAGCAGGGTGGTATGCCTATGCCGCAGGGACAGACCGATCCACCTTCCCTAGGCCGTATGGATAGGCTCGAGACTGGTATGGAGGGGTTGCGACAGATGATGGGAGGCATGCAGGAGCTAAGTCAGATGGTAGGATCCCTAGTTGCAGCCAGTCGTACACCGAGGCCGGATGACGTACCTACTACATCACAGACGACCATGATACCTGCTCCTACTACTACCACCGTGGCCATTCCGGTTTCACTACAGGATTTCATGAGGCTGAGACCTCCAGTATTCACCGGCACCGAGGCAGCGGAGGACCCACAGACGTTCCTTGACAGTTTAGCCAGGATCTGCCGTTCGCTGAGATGTTCAGATGATCGATGGGTAGAGCTTGCGAGTTTCCGACTAGAGGGTCTCGCGCAGACATGGTGGGAGTCAGTCTTGAGAGGTCGAGCTGCAGGTCTGCCGCCTATGACTTGGGTCGAGTTTATAGCGGTCTTTCTAGCCCGTTTCCTTCCAGAGAGCGTTCGTGACGCCAGAGCTCGTAGCTTCGAGACCTTAGTCAAGACACCCGGGATGACGGTGTCTGAGTATGACATCCAGTTTACACAGTTATCCCGATATGCTCAGTATTTGGTGGATACCGAAGAGAAGATGGTGAAGAGGTTCGTACAGGGACTTGATGCCCAGCTATATCTTGCCATTGGCGCCCAGCACTACGACACTTATTCAGCTGCTATGGATACGGCATTGCGGATGGAGGCACGCATATCACAGACTTCGGCCGTTTCTGGGCCGAAGAGGATTCGCACCGATGTACCGTCTCAGAGGCAGCGCGCCAGATTCTTTCCGAGAGATAGGCCTGGCAGAGGATTTGGGCGGGGACAGTTATATGGTTCTTATCCCCAGGGGCAGCAGCCGTCGCCAGGGTGTTTTGGGTGCGGGAGTCTGCACCATCTTGTCAGAGACTGTCCGGCGAGACGACAGGGAGCAGCGACAGTTCCGCATGTGACCCTACCACCATCACCACCCCCTCCTCAGAGAGCCTTACTTCCTACCACCGGCGATGCTCCACGCCAGTTAGGTGCACCCAGAGGCCATGGACGCGGCGGTCCTGTTCAGAGAGGATGAGGAGGAAGAGGCTGAGGTCGAGGTCAGCCCGCTATCGGTGGAGGACAGGCCCGAGTTTTTGCTTTGACACCGCAGGATGCGCAGGCATCCAATGCCGTTGTGACAGGTACCTTGCCAGTTTGTTCTTTCGACGCACGGGTATTATTCGACCCAGGTTCCACACATTCGTACGTATCTACACACTTTGCACCGATGTTGGGCCGTGAGTCGTCGTCGTTAGATCATCCGCTTGTTGTTGTTACTCCAGTAGGCGAGTCGTTTGTCGCTCGTTTTGTGTTTCGATTGTGTTCCGTTCGTATCGGGGAGAGGGATTCATCGGTTGATTTGATTCTCCTCTATATGTTGGACTTTGATGTGCTTCTGGGCATGGATTGGTTAGCCACTTGTTATGCTTCGGTGGACTGCCGTGAGAAGGCAGTCATATTTAGCTTTCCGGGAGAGCCAGTCCTTGTTATTCAGGGAGACCGCAGTGTCACCTTTCCCAGCTTAATTTCGTCTCTTCGCGCTGGTCAGCTCTTGCGGAAGGGATGTCAGGGATTCTTAGCATTTATTTATGATACTCGAGCTGCAGAGGTTCCGTTGGACCGAGTCCCGGTAGTTTGTGAGTTCCCTGATGTTTTCCCTGATGAGCTACCTGGGCTACCGCCTGAGCGCGATGTTGAGTTCTGCATTAATTTGATTCCCGGCTCGGGGCCTATTTCTATACCGCCTTATCGTATGGCCCCGGCAGAGCTTCGAGAGCTGAAGGATCAGTTGCAAGATTTGTTAGATAAGGGGCTTATTCGACCTAGTGTTTCTCCGTGGGGTGCTCCGGTCCTGTTTGTCAAGAAGAAGGATGGAAGTTTGCGCTTATGTATCGACTACCGCCAGCTGAACAAGGTTACCGTTCGGAACAGATATCCGTTGCCGCGCATTGATGATTTGTTCGACCAGCTTCAGGGTGCGGGGTATTTTTCGAGGATCGACTTGCGATCAGGATACCATCAGCTGCGAGTTCGACAGGAGGATATACCGAGGACAGCTTTCCGCACGCGCTACGGCCACTACGAGTTTTTGGTGATGTCGTTCGGACTCACCAACGCCCCAGCAGCATTCATGGATTTGATGAACCGTACATTCAGGCCGTATCTTGACTTGTTCATCATTGTGTTTATCGACGATATCTTGGTGTACTCCCGGAGCAGAGAGGAGCACGAGCAGCACTTGCGGATTACGTTACAGACTCTGAGGGAGTACCAGCTGTTCGCAAAGTTCTCCAAGTGTGCATTCTGGCTGGACAGCGTCAGATTCTTGGGTCACGTGGTTACGAAAGACAGCATTTGTGTGGACCCGAAGAAGATTGAGGCTGTTCAGCAGTGGCCCCGACCTACATCGGTTACTGAGATCCGTAGTTTTCTAGGCCTGGCAGGCTACTACAGGCGTTTTGTTCAGGACTTCTCCCGTATAGCTGCACCTTTGACCGGTTTGACCCGGAAGGGAGTTCCTTTCGTTTGGACAGAGGAGTGCGAGCGCAGTTTTCAGCAGCTACGGACTTGTTTGACTACGGCGCCGGTATTATCTTTGCCTTCGGGATCAGGCGGATTTGTGGTCTACTGTGATGCTTCGCGAGTGGGATTAGGATGCGTATTGATGCAGCATGGTCGGGTGATCGCTTATGCTTCTCGGCAGTTGAAGAAGCATGAACAGAACTACCCCACTCATGATTTGGTGATGGCTACAGTGGTCTTTGCACTGAAGATTTGGCGACATTACCTTTAAGGCGAGTCGTGTCAAATATTCACCGATCACAAGAGCTTAAAGTACATATTTCAGCAGCGAGACCTGAACCTCAGACAGCGTCCTTGGATGGAGTTGGTGAAAGACTACGACTGCGAGATCTTATATCACCCAGGCAAGGCGAATGTGGTGGCAGATGCGTTGAGTAGGAGGCCCGGGGGTAGTCTATCCTTTTTGCGCGCAGTGCAGAGGCAGTCGTCAGCAGATTGGCAGATGTTATGCGACAGCCGAGTTGAGTTCGAGTTCACTCAGACAGGGGGGCAGCTCGCGTATGTTCGTGCACGCCCACAGTTGCTTGACCGTATATATGAGGCACAGCGCAGTGACGACCGTTGCTCAGAGATCATGGCACAGATGGGACAGGGCAGATTTTCCGAGTTCGTGATTGACGATCAGGGGATTTTACGATATGGATCTAGACTGTGCGTACCAGATGCTGATGGATTGCGGCGCGGCATTCTTGAGGAGGCACACCGATCAGTGTATAGTGTCCACCCCGGTTCCACCAAGATGTACCATGATATGAGAGAGACCTACTGGTGGGACGGGATGAAGAGGGACATTGCGAAGTTCGTTTCGAGATGCCTGACTTGTCAGCAAGCCAAGGCTGAGCACCAGAGGCCCGCAGGAGAGTTACAGCCGTTACCCATTCCAGAGTGGAAATGGGAGCAGATTTCGATGGACTTCGTTGTGGGTCTACCCAGGACCAGCCGAGGGTACGACTCCATCTGGGTGATCGTGGATAGATTGACGAAAGCGGCTCACTTCCTACCAGTGAAGACCACTTTCAGCTTCGCTCAGTATGCTCAGCTCTATATTGACGGGATCGTGCGACTACATGGCGTACCGACTTGTATCGTGTCAGATCGAGGCACTCAGTTTACCAGCCGACTATGGCAGAGACTCCAGGAGGCTTTGGGCACTCGTTTGAGCTTCAGCACAGCATTTCATCCGCAGACCGACGGACAGTCAGAGCGGACCATTCAGACTCTGGAGGACATGCTCAGAGCGTGCGTTTTAGACTTTGGTGGTAGTTGGGATCGTCATTTACCTCTAGTGGAGTTCTCCTACAACAACAGCTTCCAGGATACTATTCAGATGGCACCTTTCGAGGCATTGTATGGGAGGAGATGCAGATCGCCCGTCTGTTGGACAGAGCTCAGCGAGAGCAGCATTTTGGGGCCGTAACTTGTTGAGGAGACGACAGCGAAGATACAGTTGATTCGAGACCGGATGAGGACAGCTCAGAGCAGACAGAAATCCTATGCAGACAGGCGCCGTCGCAGATTAGAGTTCGCAGTTGGCGACCATGTTTTTCTGAAAGTCTCTCCGATGAAGGGCGTGATGCGTTTTGGGCAAAAGGGGAAGCTTAGCCCTAGATTCGTAGGTCCCTTCGAGATCCTCGAGCGTGTCGGCACTGTTGCTTATCGTTTGGCTCTTCTACCCATCTTTCCCGATGTTCACCCCGTCTTCCATGTTTCGATGCTCCGCAAGTACCTTCCCGACCCTTCGCATGCGATTCAGCACCCGACAGTCCAGCTAGAGCGCGACCTTTCTTTTGCAGAGCAGCCGGTGGCCATCCTGGATCAGCAGGTGAAGAAGTTGAGATCGAAGATTATACCAACCGTCAAGGTCCTTTGGCGTAGCCCGAGCAGCGAGGAGGTCACCTGGGAGACCGAGGGCGAGATGAGGAAGAAATATCCCCATCTCTTTGAAGGTACGCGTAGTTATATTTTTAAATTCGGGGACCGAATTTCTTTAAGGGGGGAAGATTGTAGCGTCTTGAAAAGTCGTTTTGGTGTTTTCCTGAAATTCGGCGAAAATTCGGTATTTTTCCGAAAACCGTATTTTTTGTTATTTTGCAGTTTAGGGCTAATTATACCTAAAATGGATAGGTAATTGCTTGTTTTTAGTAGCTAATGAGTTACTTATTAAATTCTGGTCATTTAAAATTTTTTTCCCTATTTTTCAATTTTTTAATATTATTTTAAGCCGGTAAGAAAATACATTAAATTAGCGATAAATACAAATTTTTCCGGGCTAATTTTAATCCTTAAAATTATGTTAATTAAAATCTAGTTGTAACATAAATTTTTAGTATTTTATTTTAAGTTTTTACTAATTTTTATTATGGAAAACAAAAATATAATTAATTAAACTTAAGCTTGCAAATATAAATTTGTGGGGGGCCTTTTTGCTTGTTTTCTTTTTTACAACCTCTCACATTTTCCCTTTTCTTCCATGGGCCGAGCCCACCTGCAGGATTCCTCCCCTCCATTTGCTCCATTTCATTTTATATGATGAATGTTATGGGTTGGATTTTTTTTACATTAATTAAAGTTTGGTGTTGACTTAGAAAGGAAAAGAAATAACACTAGTACACACACACACTCCCCCCCCCATTCCCTTGCTGCCGAAACCTGCTCCCCCTCCCCTTCATCTCCTTTCTTTTCATTTCCTTCAAAATTCTTCAAGTTAATTCAAAAAAAATTGCAATTTAAAGCTTACAAAATAAACCCATCCTTCATCCTTCTTTTCCTTCACCTCCCTAGCTTGGATCTTGATGCTTTGAGGCCATCATTTGGAGCAAATTTATTCTTGCTAGATCTCTAGTTGAGGTATAACTTCTTGCTAATTAAATTCTTTTGATTAAGTTTCTTAAGTTAAATTGTTGTAGTGTTAATTTAGTGTAGTTCTAATCTAGTTTTTTCTTCTTCTTAAGTTATGGTTGAAAAATTTAACTAGGGTTCTTGAAGCCATGTTAGTTAATTAAATTATTTTGCTATCTAGTTCCTACACAACCTAATCTAAGAGGTTACCTTGATATGTGGTCTTTAAACTATGCTAATTTACTAAATTTTAAAAGTGTGATTTTGGTTGTAAATTGTTGTTTTAGGAAATTCAAGAAAGGGTTTATGTATGGAAAATGGGTTTTGAAGCATGATAAATGAGTTGAATTTATGTGATTGTGGCTAACTAGTTGTGTGGTTGGATATTTGTGTTGGATTGTGATAACCTTATCGCTAATTTTCGATATTTGCACCAAAATTGCAAGTTTTGTGCTTACTAGGTTTTTATTAAAATTAAATGGTGAATTATTTGTGATACCTTGGGGATATTTTTAGCATCTCCTATGACGTTTAGGATGCGTGAGTGCGGTTTTTTTGAGTAGTCGGGTTTTAGTTATGCCGGGCGACCAAATCGGCGTTTTTTTGGCAGTTTTGCGATTTTCACGTATGTTCCGCGCACCCTGCGCACGTTGTACCTAGCTCGTGAACATTAGTAGTTTCGTTTGGGTTTTGCGTCGTTCTTGATACGTAACCTTATGTTTGGTATTGATGTAAATTCCAGGTTCGGTCGCGGAGAAGTCAGACGCGGCACGAAAGGGGAAAGCGGTGATTGGACACAGCTAGCCAGAGATTCCGGTGAGTAGATGTAACATCTACGGGGGAACTATCGTTGGATGGCGCAAGCCGCCCGATAGTTTTAGGAACTTACAAGATTCTTAGTGATGTTAGTAATTAGGGGTGAAATACTTATATGATTATTTGCTGCATCCACACACTATATTGACATACATATACGAAACCATGTTATAGGACACCTGCACCATTGCCAGGGTTTTTATATGCAGCACGAGCACTATTCATGCTTACACACACACCCTAGTAATTGCCATGCCACCACACTAGATAATCTTTAAATTGAAACCTTTTACTAATTGATACTTAAACTTGTGCTATTGCCTTTAATTCCTAAAAATGAAACCATAGGATTGCTATTCATGTGCATGTACTTCATCATATTAATTGTTCATGCCTAATCTATTAATCACACATCGCAACTTGATTATTGATACCATATGCATTCATTATCATTGATATATGCACTTATGAGGATTTCTTGAGATTTTATGATATTTCTGGATTTCGGGGGAAAGCCGCAAAATTTCTAAACTTATTATATTTTTAAAACATGTAAATTGCGGTTTTCTAGTGATGTAAGTGTCGTCCACCATGAGTTTGCTGTGGTTTTTGAGACCCGTTTCGAGGAGTTGGATGAACTGTCTCGGGTACATGGTGGGCCCGGTAGGGTACCCCAGGGCAAGAAGCTCGTGGTGCTGACGATGAGCCTGGCAGGGGGCGGATTACCTACCGGTGACTTCATTGGGCACGGCGGATATCCAGAGGATACCGATCGGGACCGCGAAAGGATGAGATATTGATATTGAGATGGGTCAGCCAGATGGCTGAGGCCAGAGACACCATGACATGGATTTATGAGATTTGAGACAGCTTTTAGGTGTCGTTGCTGGACACCGATTCTCGTCGATTCTTTGAGTATTATGCTGGCATTCTAAAAGAGTTTCAAAAACAAAAAGAGATAAGATGTTTCTTATATATACCTATTGAGACCTCAGATATTCATGTTGCATACATATTAGTACACTGATGTTGTATACACACCTGCTAGTGCATCCAGTCATACCTGTATTTTAGATGCTAGGATGCTTGTGTGCATGCATACGATAGCCTTTGTAGATGTTATTTATTACTCACGAGTTGGCAACTCACCCCCGTTGTGCCACAGCCTTTTGCAGGTCCGCTCCGTCAGTACAGTAGCGGCGGGCGCACTTGTTCTTTTGCCTCCTTTGCCTGGACTCGAGGTTTTGCTCCTAGGTGGGTTATACCATTATTTTTGTACCACCTTGTATATTCTTTGTATCTAGTACACTCCATCTACTGTATCTTCCAGCATTATTGTATATTGACCTAGAGATGAGACTGTGAGATTTGTAGACTTTTATGCTGTATTTTGGGGTCGAGCTCACTTGAGTCGACATGCTGTTTTTCTTATGCTTCATTATGATTATTTTGCTTGTTGTCATTTTATATTGCGTGGGATTTGTGACCGCCTTGTGGCGAAGAGCTAGCTCCCGCTTGGGGATGCCCTATTTTGTTGGATTCATATATATTTTGTTGTACCCATTTTGGGGGCCAGTATTTACAAAGGAGACTCTGCCGAAATTTTCGGAAAAATTGGTATTGTTTTTAAAAAAGGGTTTTACATGACTTATTTGATAAACTCGCTTTCAATTGATTGGGTTTTCTTCACTCTTTTGCTTAATTGGTTTTGTTTTCTGGGCTTTGGCTTACTTATTTTACGGACGTCTTTAGACGTTTCGTAAACTTAAGTGCCAGTCACGTTCCGTACCCTGCGGGTCGTGACAATATCTCTGTCTGTAAAAATTTTTCTGCAGGAATTCTTTGCGCTAAAAAGTTTTTCTCCCCCTTCTAAATAACAGATTTTCTGCAGGTTTCTTTGCGCCGCGCTAAAAATTGATTGCAAGTGAATTTTATTGTTTTGCATAATTTAATCGGACTTTAAGGGGCTAATTGACCAAACTCAGATTGGGTGGGGATTTCATCACCCTTCCCAAGACCCCAGAAAACACCTAAAGCATGTGCATTGACCACAATTAATTAAAAAAGACTAGACTCAGACCTAAGGACATCGAGCTCAATAGGAAAAGGACTAGTATAGGCATCGGCCGTTTATCCTAACTGACATTGCGCTGTCTAGGCTAGTGGTTATTAATTAGGCCTACTGTAGTGGTGGTTCCTTCCCACTTACCTGGCCGTACTTGTCCGTGAAGAGGCGGTTTGAGGTCCTATTTCTAGCCCTAGTTAGGAGCTGTCTAGCAGACCTAGGTGACCCTAGATCTAGGCCTGATTGTGCATGTGTGGTTGATACACTTGTGTCACGAGTCCCTTGTCAAAAACTTCTTTGCAAAACTCTCACATAAAAGAAAGAAAAAAAAAGAGAAAATCTTTTCAAAACTTGCAACTTGTCGCTAAGAAACCTTGCAATTCACTTCCATCACTTCCCTCCATTGACGTTATCTTACCCCCACATTCTGTTTTTCTATTTTTTCTGACTACACTACTCCTTTAGTGTATGTCACTTTGGACTAGGGATACTAACGCCCGATTAGTCCGTGTTTCGTTGGTACCGACCAACGAACCCTTCGTCGAAATTCCATCCATTTCCTTACCTCCACCTTTAAATTCTTCTTTCGAAGGTATGTCGGGACACGACCCCAATGATACCTTACCGACGGGAATGATTCCACCTCCGTTAGGTGCGAATAACCCGAATCTTCCGCCTGTTGTAGCGCCCGCACGAGTTGCGCTCCAGGATCTCTTCTACCCCGTCCGCACTTCTTTACCTTCATGTCTTTCACCCCCACCGGCAAATAGGGACAACTTTGAAATAAAACCACATTTCATCAATATGCTGCCAAAATTTCATGGCTTGGAATCTGAAGATGCATATATCTTTATCAATAAATTCCAAAACGTTTGCGCTATGATGAAAACGACCCAATTAAGTGATGACGCTATAAGGCTAAGGGTCATTCCTTTCACCTTATGTGACCTAGCCGAGAAGTGGCTATATAGCACTGCATCACATTCCATTAGAAATTGGGACGAGTTTGTGAGAGCTTTTCTGAAAAAGTTCTATCCTCATCACAAAACTGCTAGAATCCGTAACGAGATTATACAATTTTCACAGCTTCCTTCTGAACCATTTTGGAAGTGCTTCGAGAGATTTAACGACCTACTCATTCAATGCCCTCATCATGGGATCGAAAGTTGGCAACTTTGCCAAACATTATACGAGGGATTGAACTCGGCAACGAAGCAGTTGCTAGAAACCATATGTCAAGGTCATTTTCTTTCCAAGTCTAGCGACGAAGCGTGGCAGTTTCTTGAGGATCTTAGTGAGCAAACAATTCAGTGGGAGAGTACCAAGACCACATCATCTTCTTCTGTTGGTCAATCTAGGGCAGGCATACATCAAGTAGATATGTCGATTGCTATGAAGGCCGAGATGGCCGCACTTATGAAAAAGCTAGAAGCCATTGAGACCAAAATCTCATCGTCTTCTCCTGCCCCTACTCTACCCACACGAACTGTTTGTGCTTGTTGTTCTAATCCATCGCATCTAACCGAAGAGTGTCCTTATAATGCACCTATTCAAGGACAGGATCAAGTCAATGCTGCATTTCAGCAACGACAAAGAAATGATCCGTACTCTTCGACATACAATCCGGGGTGGAGGAGTCACCCGAATTTCGCTTGGAACCAAAATCAACAAGTCCAAGGGAACAATAATTTTCAAAGTCCTCCTCCACAACAACAACAAGCACCCTTACAAACTCAAAACCAGCAACCTTTCCAACAACAACCTTATACAAATCAAACGAACAATCTAGTTCAACCAAATGATGATAAGGTTAGCTCGCTCGAGAAAAGTCTAGATGCATTTCTCAAGCAATTTACAGAATCCGCAGCAAGATTTGAAAGTTATGTTCAATCTTTAATGCATAACAATGCCTCACACGATCAAAGTATCAAATCTATTGAGGCACAATTGCACAATTAACTGCTGCGTTGAGCGAGAGAGAAAAAGGAAAGCTTCCATCTCAACCATTGCCAAATCCCGGTCACCCACAAAACGCATATCACAATCACAATGTTAATGCGGTGACCACGTTGAGATCCGGAAGAGTGTTGCAGAATAATGTGGAAATTACTGATGACATCCCCGCCGGTGGTTCTTCTTCTTCTTCTTCTTCTTCTTCTTCTTCTTCCTCTCCATCGTCACCTTCCCCTTCTTCATTTTCTTCACTTTCTTCTTCACCTTTTTCTTTAGAGCCTATTCTCCACCCTTCACACGGCTCTACTTCTTCTAGCTCGAACGGACCCATTTCTCACAACACGAACACATCTACACCGGGATCCGTTCCTACTCCACATTCTACTCCACAGACATTTGACTCAACAAATTTTCCAAATGCACCATTTCCAAACAGGTTGAGTCCAAATAAACCAACTGCACAAGTGGAGAAGATTGTGGAAATATTTAAGCAGGTTAGCATAAATATACCTCTCTTGAATGCTATCCAACAAGTCCCTTCATACGCGAAAATCTTAAAGGGCTTATGCACCTCGAAGAGAAAGGCATCTCAAGTACCCAAGAAAGTGCAAGTGGCTAGTGCAGTGAGCAATGCTATTAACCACCATCAAACCTTACCCCAAAAACGAAAGGACCCTGGCTGTCCTACTATTTCAATCACAATTGGGGATAAGAAAATTAATCGAGCACTTTTAGATCTTGGGTCTAGTGTTAACCTGATTCCCTACTCCGTGTACGAACAATTAGGGGTTGGAGAGTTGAAACCCTCTCGTTGTACTCTCCAAATGGCTGATCGATCAATCACCCATCCAAGGGGTCAGCTAGAGGATGTGTTGATCAAAGTTGGGGAGTTCATATTCCCCGTTGATTTTATTGTTATGGATACACAACCTGTTGCTAACCCAAGAAACCAAATTCCGGTGATCCTAGGTCGACCATTTTTAGCCACTTCCAATGCTGTAATAAACTGTCGCAATGGCTCCATGACTCTATCCTTTGGGAAAATGTCTAGCGAGTTCAATATTTATAAGATGGGAAGTCTGCCCCCCGTGCCTAAAACTAGTACACGAGAAGTTGCTCTGTTCACGAAATCACGCAGGAGGACTGCGAGCTTGAGAGATTTCTATTTGATGAAGACAGTTTTGACGCCTCTAGTGCGTCCCTCCTTGAGCCTACCACCGTTGACACAACCGATATGGATTATGAATGTTTCACTTTTTCGGATGACGACGACTCACAGCCCGAATATGAGTCTTTTGAATTTGTGGATGAGTTAGTTGAACCATCCGATTCGGTTGTTTGCAGTGATTTCGAACCTGTGTTGGAGTCCTTTGAGTTCGAGGTAGATTCCGTAATGATTCTTTCGCCTCCGAAACTCGAACTCATGTCCTTACCGCCTCACCTTAGATATGCTTACATAGGTGAGAATGAGACCTTTCCCATTATCATGTCGGCCTCTCTAGCCCTCGAGCAAGAGAACGCCCTCGTAATGGTCTTACAAGATAGGCGGCAAGTTTTCGGTTGGACTATGGCGGACATCGAGGAGATAAGTTCCCTCATAATTGAATATCATATACAATTGATGAATGATGCCAAGTCAATAGAGGACCCACAGGAACATCTTGGGGGTATTGTGGTGAGTCAACCTCCTCACTCAGAAGTTGAAATACCCCCATTTCTTTTAATAAGCTACGAGAATGCCAACACTCCACTGATTGCTGATCAATTACATTCTCGTTTTGATACATCACCATCGCCTGTATATTTACCTCCACACCTCCCTTACCACTACTTCTACCTTTCCCAATTCTTTGCGAATCGCTACAACTTATTCTTCCACCAACCAATACTCTTTACTGATAAATTTTTCAACTGGTTGGTGTTGACGTTTGGTCTAGACAATGTTTGGCAGTAATGTCTAACATAGTTTAAATGAAGTTTGGGGGAGAGCCTTTTTTTTTGTTTTTCTTAACAATAAAAAATTATAAATAAATAAGCAGGGAAGTGCCGGAATTTTAACCCTCTTGGTTTAGCATGACAGTGAGGACACTGTCAAGTTCAAGTTTGGGGGTATGCTCGGTACGTCTTCTTCCTTCGCATTCATTTGTACATATTTTTGCATTTGCATACTTATTTGAAAACCCATAAAAATTGAAAAATTTCAAAAATTATAAAAATTATTGTATTCAATTTTGGCCTTATTTGACTAGAGTTTGACATATAGGATAACTAGCTAGGAACAACTAGATTTTAGACTTAGTGAATTAAAAACCCTAAAAATTATTGGAGATAGTGCCCTCAGAGTCAATTATTGGATCACAGGCACGTGATTGCAATGATTGAGGGAGGACCTATCCCGGTAGGACAGTCTTACTCGAGATGATAGTACGCTATCTGGTTTACCTTTATCATCGTGTACTGCTTTAGGTGACCTGACAGGTCGCTATTGCACGTTGATAGAGCCCCTAGGATTCTTGCTTGACTGCCAGCAGTATGAGGGCGATCATATACGTGAGCTGGGGTCTACAAGCATGTCCTTAAAAGGTCCCTAGTCGTGGGAGTTTCGAGACAGGGCATCGATTCTCCAGAGTAGACTAGTGTATACAGTCGAGACCCCGACGAGGGGCGGTGGCCGGTCTCACAAGCCACTGGTGTCAGTTGGTTCACCTAAGATGTATACAGGTGCTCATTGGGTTATGAGTACACCGGACAGGACTCGCCGGGAACATGCTAGTTGGTCTTATACCTGACGTCAGATAGCAGTTCCCAGGTGACATGTGTACAGGTTAGTTCATCGACCTGGGGATCGTCATTTGTCTCGTGTGAGTTCCCACTGTACTTTGATTACTACCCTACCACGGTCAAAGGAGTCGTGCAAACAGGTTTTAGTTAGGTACAGTCCCGAGCCACATGGAGGCAGTGAGCGGATCTTCAGGGGTTCGTCTCTCCCGGTATTGGGGGTGAGGTCGCGCTGTGTCTAGGAGAGCCATTACACGAAGTCCTTGGCCAAGGCAGGAGATTTACTGGTAGGTATTCCAGTAGTATCTCAGGGTGTTCTGGGCTACACTCCGACACGACTTGTACCGCTTTTGGGGGTCTGACTTTTACCCACCCCCTAGGCCCGACATGCGATGCTCATAGACGAACGGACCGGACTGTACGGATATTGTCACTGACAGGCTCAGTAGGGTGTCAGGATGAGTACGCTCATCGACGTCCCTTTTGGTCAATAGCTGGTGGCCCGTCACGTATTGGCTTATACCTCTGACGTGCTAGTGGTTAAATCCACAGCCATAGTATTGATGAGTCTTTAGAGTCCACCATACTTTCAGTTACTCAAGCTTTCGGGTGAAACGCTGTTGAGGCCGTATGGAGATATGGCAGGGTCCGATCAGATACGTGCGGTATTGCACGGATCAGGATCGGACGGTTTGTACTAGAGGCCGTATGGTTATATGGCACTGTTCGATCAGATACGTGCGGTATTGCACGGATCAGGATCGGACGGATATTACTAGCCGGCTTTGGTTTAAGCCGGATCCTAGTATAGTACAGTGTAGATTTTGTCTCTTTACATTTGTATTTCGGTCGGAATACAAATGCGGGTGTGTATGCACAGTATCGGGGTTTTCCTGTAATTTATTACGGGACCAGTTTTCTGGAGTTGCCAGTTTGCATTCCGTTCCGGCCGGTTTTCCTTTGTTCTTTCCCGGCCGGACTTTTCCTATGGAGGGGGTTATTTGCAATTGTGCAAATAACATTTGTGGAAGGGGGTTTCTTGCAAATGTATTCATTATGATATCTTTCTTCCATCACTTGCTTTAAATGGGATTTGAAAGGTATGGAGTGATAAGTATGGTGAGGTTTACTTTGTGGATGTGGTCACCATATGCTTTTACTACACTCACCCCTTTGTTCATTTTTCCTCCTTGTTAAGGCCGGCCACATCTTAGAGTGAGATGAGAGGAGTTCATTTTTGTATGAGGGGTTAATTCACACCTCATTTTCATGCTTGCCAAATTCTCAAAAACCCTCTCCAAAGTTCATGATTCTCTTCATCCTTCATGGCAACCAAAACCCCAATGAGACATAGACTCTACACATCCTACAGCAAGTCTTGGGCATGTCGACTTGCCAGCTTCATGCCCGAGTTGCCTCGGTATAGAGGCAGGAGCCCGTAAAAGATGCAGGCGATGTGGTGCCCTTCCGGCAAGGAGGCGACGACCGGAGTTTCCGTGGGAGATCGGGACGATGAAGAGAAGACCGGAGGACTCGGATCACTCGGTATATCTCTTCCCTATCTTGTTAGTTTGCTAGGACAAGTTTAATGGCCCGATCCGGGGTTTAGTGCGCGGTGGTGCCGGTTTGCAAAGTCCTCAAAATTAAAGTTTATCACCGTTTCCGCATTTGGCCGTCGGATTGACGGCCGGGGCGCCGCCGTGCACTTACAGTGGTATCAGAGCCTCGCCATTAACTTCGTCTAGCTTCGTTTGATGTGTTTTGCATTTCCGATCGACCAAAATTCCAAAACTTGCTTTTTTGTTCACATCAGTTTTCTGTTGAATTTTTTGGTCTCGAAAAATTTTTCAGGTTGTAAAATATTGATGTACTGGAAATTCTAAGACTACTGGGAAAATTCGACACAGTCAGTCGACGACTGAAGCGCGGAACTGCGGCCAAACCCCCCCTTGGGCCGCGGTTCCGCCGCACATTGGTGTCCTCACTGTGTCCAATTTCTCCAGTGGGCTTCTGGGCTTATTTTAGGGGTTTTGGAATATTAATATTGGGCCCAGATTTTCTGTGAGTGCTACAGTATTGCTTGGGGGCCCACTTGTTAATTTTTGATCGATCGGATATTTTAAACACATTATTTCACAGTATTTACATTATATCTGCGACCGTGAATGTCACTTGATCGGTAAATCCAGTCTAACTGCTATAGCCCGGTTAGACGGATTTGCGAACGTGATTTTCACGTTGATGTTCTGTGTATTTGCTGTGATGTTGCGGATTGGTCGTGGGGGATAGCCTGGATGCAATGCTAGTACAGTGTTGTTGTATTATGTACATTTGTTGTTGCGGGGCGAGCGTCCGACATGTGGACTGCCGTCACTGCCTGTTTGTATTATTCTTTTGCGGCACGACCTGGTTGCGGTCAATGTACCCGTTGTATGTATATTTTACTTTCTGTACTAGGTTTACCCCGTGGTGGGGTGCACGGATAGCCGGGTTCTGGAGGGCAACAAGCCCGCATCTCATGGCATTGGGACGGAAGGGGCTTCAGTCTGGAATTGGCGGGCTATTCGCCGCACTCGTAGGGGGTACAGGTTGACCCAGGAGGGGTGCCCAAGTTACCGGATTCCGTGAAGTGCTGGGTGGTCCATTCATGGTGCTGAAGGGGGCTGCCTCGCTTCAGGTTTTGGCGGGTGACTTGCCGCGCCCGTAGGGGTCTAGGATCTTATTGCACAGGCTATCCACACGACCAGGGGAACGTCGGGTTTCAGTAATGGCTCTGTGAAACCCGGGGATCCCAGATATCTGTATTGTTTTGTGATGCTGTACATTTCTGTGATGTTGCATTTTATTCACGCCTTGAGCGAAATACTATATATTGGTATATATATTAGTAGATGTTGTATATGTTTTTCATCCGCGCTAGTCCAGTCCCCGCTCTGCCGTTAGTTAGCTAACCTAACGGGTGATGACGGGACCCAGTGGCGAATGCGGATGGCATATACGTACGTCAGTATATTTTCGTTCTTTGGGGTGTGATCAATTGATGGGACTGCGTTGATTCGGATCAATGCATGTTAAAACAAACCTATTCTGATGTTGTTGGAACACCTTTCAAAAGCTGTTATTGCAAGGACGTTCACTTTTGTTTTGCATCGTGGTATTCATTTGGAATATCCTGCTCCTCAGTCGACGAGGCAAGGGCCGAGATCCTTTCACCGGGAGTGACCCCTTGGACAGAAGTTTGCGTCAGGGCATTAACTTCACTATAGCCGATTACTTTTGCTTTGCACAGTGATATTCGGTTATGAATATCCAGCACCCCATTCTACGGGGAAAGAGCCGAGATCCCTTCACCGGGAGTGACCTCTTTAGTAAAAGTTTTCGTCACTATATTTTCTAAAAAGCTATCCGTTCCTTCAACGATATCAAGTTCATTACGTTAAAGGTTTTCGCCAGAAACCATTCGTAGCCCTCCGTCGTTTCATATGGATAGTCAATAGTATTCAAGCTGTGTTTGTTGGCCATAGTCAAGGCACAGTGTTTGGTAGCTGTTGGTTATTCATATGCAGCATAGATAGATGCGTTGGTTTGGGACAGTCGTATAGCCTTGTTGGCCTTCGTCAAGGGCTTGTGCGGGTAGGTTCAAATCAACCTGGAGAATGACGGGTAGAACTTGACATGTGACTTATGATTTGTTGGCCTTCGTCAAGGTCATAAGAGCATGGGGCAGAAATCACATCGGGAGTTTCAAAAGAACGGAAACTTGCCAGATATGCGCATACCTTCTGGAGTGTGATACCGTGAGCGGATTCCGTCACGTTATCATGCGATGAGAGTTGGATCCCGATTCCCACTGATGAGTTGGTTTACTCCTCGGGTGACCCCGACTAATTCTTCTTTCAGGTTTGGAGGAGAATTTGAGGTACAGTGGGAGGTTTCCAGATTAGATAAATTGGTAACCATTCTGATCTTGGTTTGAGTGCACGCTGAGTGTTTCTTCTCTCTCTCTCTTTGGCAGCGACCATTGACCCGACCCTAAGACTATGACTCAGAGACCAAGTTAACCGAACCTTCTTTACACTGGCTTTTGGATTATCAGAGTTGCAAACCTCATTGCCACTCCTACTTTTACCCTTTTCTCCAGGACACCCCGTATTACTATGAACGTCCACTTCCATTGGACAAAACCATCGTATGGTTATATACGAACTCGAAGGACTTCGAGGATGGTTTCCGGTTCTGGAGAAAAACGGATAGGATTATTCAGTTGTCTTTTTCTTTTTGCCTCCTCTCAAGTTGCGAGTACTCCTTAGTTTAGGAGGTAGTACACCTATTACGCAAATTGGATAGTCTTCTTCCAAACCTTAGGCTGGTGCCGACCGGTAGGGAATGAAGAAAACCAATTAGCATAACGATGGTGTGCAGAAGGTATTAAGATTAAGACAAAGAAATGGATTAGTAAGAGGGCAAAGTAAATTGCGACTGATATTCACGACCAAACCAAGTATTTCTTCGCCAACCCTAAATCACCTTTGTATTTCTTCAGGACACTCCGTATCACTATGAAGATCCACAGTTTATTGGATACTCCATCGTATGGTTATATACGAACTCGAAAGGAACTTGTTCCAGTTCGGGGATGGATTCTGGTCCAGGAGAAATAGGAATAAGGTTTATTCAGTTGTCTTTTATCTTCACCTTCTCTCGCATTGCGAGTGCTCCTGGGATCAGGACAGTACACCCATTATGCTTATTGGATAGTCTTCTTCCAAACCATAGGCTGGTGCCGAACGGTAGGGAAGGAAGAAAACCAATTGGCCTAAAGGGGTGTGCAGAAGGTAATGACTAAAGACATATAAAGGGATTTGGAGAGGTGGCAAAGAATTATACGGTTATAGTTGTGAATCTGGATAATGGTAGAGGCATTACTAGGAATACCAGGATACCCCATCGAAACATTTCAATGTTTCAGTTTCACTGTGTACTGTTAAAAGAAAACTGATTTTCCGATTAGACACTTACTCCAGGGTATGTATTTACCAGGTATGATTCTCACATCTGTATGGTTTTACAGATGATGAGTGGGAGTAAGTTATTGGAAATTAGGTGATTATCCTCATTTTATCGGGATTCGTTGTAATCGGTGATATTTGAGGAAATCACCTGGGCTGTTTGCCGGTCGGCAAATTTTTGGTTTTGAATATCTGCTGTTGTGCACCAATTTCAAATTGATATATCTGTACGTCTATTTTCATAGAGTGAGATATACCTTTTGAAATTATGTCGATGACATTTACCTATATCAGTGGATGGTTAGGTAAGGAGCATTAAACAGCGGAGTAATTCTTCTTAACCATAAGTACAATTTTCAACCTACGACACACAGTGAAAGAGTTGTTAGACTCGGCGGACTTATACAGAGTACTGTATGTTGTCCAGTGTCCATTAGGACAGAGGGGTTGGTCCTCATACTATATTCTGTTTACTTTTAACTTCTCTAGTTCTTAGACATGTGTTTCGTAGAAACACAGGGTCTAAGTTTTGAGGAGTTATAGGTATTTGAATAGAGTAGAGAACCAGGTATAGCAAGTATCGGGATTCTTCAAGGTGATCGAAGATGTAGATACTTGTGTATGGTATTCAGTCGATAGTAATGATAAAGAGAAATCGCTTCTCTTTTAGGTTACTCATAATTGGAAGCATTCCTAAGTTGAGTAACGCTGATCGGCCTCTCTCCATTTAGTTGACATGCACTGGAGACAGCTGCATGATTTGAATCTGGTTCAATTAAATCAGTGCCTCTGGTTCTATATTGGATATAGTACAGTTCATATCTTAACATTGTTAAGGTACGGGGAGTTGTCCGGCTTATGATTAAAACCAGACTCTGGATAACTCAAGGCACGTTTCTGTAATGGCTGTTTGTGGGTTGACCCAGGCTATGACGAGGGTTAGCTTTTCTACCATCTGGGAGATCAATAGTAATATTGTTCTAGACTCACCACAGTTTTATTAAAAATGGATTTTTTCAAAAACAGTAGTGGGAGTATGGTAGAACTGGAAGTGATTCCAGAACCGCAAACGATTACTGAAGATTTGATAAGGAACCTAAAGATTCAATCTGATTTGACATTCCATTGGCCACTCCGCAGATAAGGTGGGTAACTTCAGGCACCCGAGAGGTACTCCGGTAGCCTTAAGGACGGTGACAGGGAAGTTCTTGTTTACCCACACTTGCCATTGTTGTTGTTCCAGGCTGCGAGACCCGGCAGGAGGATGAGTATAGCGTCGTTCTAAACTAGCTTTAGAAGTGCACGTCTAGATGACTCTGCCAGAGGGTTTTCGTAGTCAGTGGGAGCAGCGGAAGCATTGGTGGACATCAGGCTTATGTCTATTTATAGACTAAAGCAGATATAGCGGAGATAGATCATCTGTTTCTGATGTGACAGTCATAGGTTTGACGTCATCAGAATAGTGGATGGATCAGTTGAGAAGGTAGTAGGAAGTGATATTCCTATAATACGATCGGTTATATTTTGGTCGTCACACAGTGGTTTCTCCACAAAGGACTTGGACATTATATCAAACATACTGGTTACTAGATCTATGGTTTTAGATCTAGATTTGGGTGGTTTCCCAATCAGGGTACTTTGACAGCATTCTAAGAGTATTTAGAATGGACGACTCCTGGCACGGTAGTGTACCTGCAGGTGATGGAGTCACCCTCTCTAAAGGTGTCTTATAGACTAAAGTAGAGAGGGATGTGCATGATTGGCAGATCACTTGCTTAGGCAATTGAGTCAATCATGAGATGTCAAGTACCACACCAGATGTTGTTCTTGCACTAGATGCAATAAGTTGATATTGATCCAATCCTGGAGGAACAGTCGGATGCAGTTTTAGAACATAAGTGGATGTTCTAGGGATATGATAACGACAGCCCTATTCGGGAGACAGTTATCATTCCGGGCTTCCAAGGTGACCTGGACGACAGGGAGGTCGTCAGAGTTATAGTTTTTCCCTCTGACGAGGGGCAGTATTTTGGACAGGTGGTCCAAGGCAATACTGAGGGAGGCATGGCGCAGGATACTAATTAAGTTCAGTTGACGATACAGTCTAAGAAGTTTGGATTTGGAGTTCATTTATGAGCTAGGTCCCATCAGGCATCCAGACATTCTAAGACAGGTATTGCTCATTTCGGGAGATGGTTTTTTCCGCGAACTTGAGATATAGAGAGACATAGAAAGAAACATCTAGGCGGATCCACTCACTGAGGCTATTCCTCGAACGCAAGAGTTTCGCAAACAGGCTTTGTGCGACTGACTAGTAGAGGAGTTGGGTGTTCGGTATCACACGGGCTGTGAGTATGCGACATCGCAATAATTAGCCTTGAGTGCAAGTGGGAGATTGTTGGAGATAGTGCCCTCAGAGTCAATTATTGGATCACAGGCACGTGATTGCAATGATTGAGGGAGGACCTATCCCGGTAGGACAGTCTTACTCGAGATGATAGTACGCTATCTGGTTTACCTTTATCATCGTGTACTGCTTTAGGTGACCTGACAGGTCGCTATTGCACGTTGATAGAGCCCCTAGGATTCTTGCTTGACTGCCAGCAGTATGAGGGCGATCATATACGTGAGAGCTGGGGTCTACAAGCATGTCCTTAAAAGGTCCCTAGTCGTGGGAGTTTCGAGACAGGGTATCGATTCTCCAGAGTAGACTAGTGTATACAGTCGAGACCCCGACGAGGGGCGGTGGCCGGTCTCACAAGCCACTAGTGTCATTTGGTTCACCTAAGATGTATACAGGTGCTCATTGGGTTATGAGTACACCGGACAGGACTCGCCGGGAACATGCTAGTTGGTCTTATACCTGACGTCAGATAGCAGTTCCCAGGTGACATGTGTACAGGTTAGTTCATCGACCTGGGGATCGTCATTTGTCTCGTGTGAGTTCCCACTGTACTTTGATTACTACCCTACCACGGCTCAAAGGAGTCGTGCAAACAGGTTTTAGTTGGGTACAGTCCCGAGCCACATGGAGGCAGTGAGCGGATCTTCAGGGGTTCGTCTCTCCCGGTATTGGGGGTGAGGTCGCGCTGTGTCTAGGAGAGCCATTACACGAAGTCCTTGGCCAAGGCAGGAGATTTACTGGTAGGTATTCCAGTAGTATCTCAGGGTGTTCTGGGCTACACTCCGACACGACTTGTACCGCTTTTGGGGGTCTGACTTTTACCCACCCCCTAGGCCCGACATGCGATGCTCATAGACGAACGGACCGGACTGTACGGATATTGTCACTGACAGGCTCAGTAGGGTGTCAGGATGAGTACGCTCATCGACGTCCTTTTTGGTCAATAGCTGGTGGCCCGTCACGTATTGGCTTATACCTCTGACGTGCTAGTGGTTAAATCCACAGCCATAGTATTGACGAGTCTTTAGAGTCCACCACACTTTCAGTTACTCAAGCTTTCGGGCGAAACGCTGTTGAGGCCGTATGGAGATATGGCAGGGTCCGATCAGATACGTGCGGTATTGCACGGATCAGGATCGGACGGTTTGTACTAGAGGCCGTATGGTTATATGGCACTGTTCGATCAGATACGTGCGGTATTGCACGGATCAGGATCGGACGGATATTACTAGCCGGCTTTGGTTTAAGCCGGATCCTAGTATAGTACAGTGTAGATTTTGTCTCTTTACATTTGTATTTCGGTCGGAATACAAATGCGGGTGTGTATGCACAGTATCGGGGTTTTCCTGTAATTTATTACGGGACCAGTTTTCTGGAGTTGCCAGTTTGCATTCCGTTCCGGCCGGTTTTCCTTTGTTCTTTCCCGGCCGGACTTTTCCTATGGAGGGGGTTATTTGCAATTGTGCAAATAACATTTGTGGAAGGGGGTTTCTTGCAAATGTATTCATTATGATATCTTTCTTCCATCACTTGCTTTAAATGGGATTTGAAAGGTATGGAGTGATAAGTATGGTGAGGTTTACTTTGTGGATGTGGTCACCATATGCTTTTACTACACTCACCCCTTTGTTCATTTTTCCTCCTTGTTAAGGCCGGCCACATCTTGGAGTGAGATGAGAGGAGTTCATTTTTGTATGAGGGGTTAATTCACACCTCATTTTCATGCTTGCCAAATTCTCAAAAACCCTCTCCAAAGTTCATGATTCTCTTCATCCTTCATGGCAACCAAAACCCCAATGAGACATAGACTCTACACATCCTACAGCAAGTCTTGGGCATGTCGACTTGCCAGCTTCATGCCCGAGATGCCTCAGTATAGAGGCGGGAGCCCGTAAAAGATGCAGGCGATGTGGTGCCCTTCCGGCAAGGAGGCGACGACCGCAGTTTCCGCGCGAGATCGGGACGATGAAGAGAAGACCGGAGGACTTGGATCACTCGGTATATCTCTTCCCTATCTTGTTAGTTTGCTAGGACAAGTTTAATGGCCCGATCCGGGGTTTAGTGCGCGGTGGTGCCGGTTTGCAAAGTCCGCAAAATTAAAGTTTATCACCGTTTCCGCATTTGGCCGTTGGATTGACGGCCGGGGCGCCGCCGTGCACTTACAAAAATAACATTCCTTAAAGTTTAACGGTAGAAGGTATATGCCTTGTAGTTTATTTAGAAATAAGCAAATTTTGGGTTCACTTCTTTGACTAAGTCGAAACAAGGGAAGAGTATTGATATTCTTATTAGAGTATAAGTTTGAAAAATAGTTCCTACCTTAAGTCTAGATTCTGAAAATGTATACCCTACAACTTGCACAATCACGCACCTTGAAACTTGGAATAGTAGAAGAGACCTTGAATTGCTCTTGTCTAAAGTCCTTAGTACAATGAAAATAAAAAATAAAAAAAAAGTGAATAAAAAAAATGGACACTGGTTTTTGTGATTACTTAAGGCTGTAAAAATAGAAAAAATCTTTAGCGAGGGTGCTTCATCACCTAGTGCCATAGACCAACTGGTTTGGGAGTCACTGCTAAAAGCCTTGGGTATTGCAAAAACTAGGAAGTACGCTTTAAAGTGCTAACGCATCTTGTAATCGGTTGTTGGTACCTCAAGAAGTATTAACAGTCGCATGAAGGATGTGTAAGCGAAATTCAAAATTAACGAATTAATAAGTGCTTTGGACAATGGACGAGAGTACGATTGCTTGATTTGAATTTCCAAGTGTAGGGGTGATATTTACACACACGTGGGGATATGTGATTAGAGTTTAGATGAGAGAAAGGAATGAAAGATAGAACTTGTATCTTTAGTAGAGTTTACAGAAATTCCTAAGTAGAGATGAAACCCTAGAAGGAAGACTTAATAGATGCCAAAAGCTAAGTAGGTCTACATAACATATATAATCTTAAGTTAGATGATTAGGAAGCGTGAAGAATATGGGTGGATAATTTGCAGGTCGATGATAATAGAATTCCTTGTTAGAAAACCTAAATGGAGAACTAAAGTTAATAGGCCGAATTGATAGGATTTTGTGGGTGTAATCCGCTGAAAACCCACAAGAGACAACACTCCTCCTACTAGGGACACCTAGAGGTTTAACGGCTTGTTGCACGTGCTCAGTGCAATCGCGTTTCCCTGCGAAAGTGCGGTTAGGATTTTAGTGAATAAAAATAAGTTTGCTCGAGGACGAGCAAAAGATAAGTTTGGGGGTATTTGTTCAGACCATAATATTGCATTTTTCATTCCCCTATTCTTATCCGTTTTATAAATAAACAGGTACTCTTGACGCACGTTTGTTGCATATTACAGGATACAGGCCCTTGGAGCAAATACAGTGAAAGAGACGAAAGTTGATACAGAAAAAGGACTTTTGACCAACAAGTAGACGGATCCTAGTCAAGCCTAGACGAAGAACAGTGCAAGGTCCAAAATGTCGAAGCAAAACGGTTAAAAGATCGCTACATGTTTTTCACTAAAGATCTGGAGAAGAGTAAGAAGCCAAACAGAGAAATGGGAAGAATATATGACAAGCCCAGACAACCACAAAGGACCCCAGAAAAGATGGTGGAGTGATCCCACCAAAGGGCCGCGGAACCGCGGCCCAAGCGCCCTATTGCCGCGGTTCCGCGGCCATTTAATGCCCGTGTCGGCGCCGACTTCTTGTGTCGGTGCGACGGTGCGGGTGTTTGGATTTTCCGTGGGCAAATCTGTAATTACACATGTGCGAGAGTCTGTAACCCTAGTTTCCTTGTTTGCTTATAAATTGTAATCAAAAATTGTAAAACCCTATGCCTCTTTTCAATCAATAAAATTCAGGATTTCTGGGAGTTTATTCAGATCTGTTCTATATTGCTTGGAGGGAGCCATCGAACTAGTAAGTTAATTTTAATACTTTGTTTTAATTCTTTTAATTAGTATGTCTTTTCATCCCCTAATGAGCGAGTAATCTCCTCGCTCGTTAGGGTTAGCTTTAGGGAAAGGTTTAAGAGATGAGATCTCTCACCCCTTTCATGCCTTCCACACCTAAGAGTTAGAACCCCATGCATGCATGCACAACCGCTCCCTACGGCATCCTACCCCACGAGGTAACGATGAACCGTAGTATAAATGGCCGGTTGCGCGTGTTTTCCATGGGGGTTAGGGTAATTATCGATAAAGGAAGGATATGAATCTAGAGGAAGAAACATCTTCCCAAAACATTCGGATCCACTTTATTGATAATTACCGTAACATCTAATAGATCTAAAATAGGGCAATGAAAGCGGTGAGGAAACCATTAATCTCCAAACTTCCCCTAAACCTAACCCTAGCGAGACTTTAATTTAGATTAATTTAGTTTAGTGATAGATCTAGTTTTTTTAGATTTAATCAATCCAAACAACATTTGGAATCAACTCGTGATAACACAAAAAGGAAATTACCCATCCCTGTGGATCGACCCGTACTCACCGGCTAGCTGCAAAGCGACGCCGTTTCTGATTGCGGTAAATACAAGTTTTCAAACTAATCAGATGCCGCCAAGGAAGCCGTCTGGATGAAGAAGTTCGTCTCGGAGCAAGGAGTAGTTCCAACCATTATTGATCCAATACCTTTGTATTGTGACAATAATGGGGCTATGGCGTTAGCTAAGGAGCCCAGGTCCCATCAGCGGTCCAGACACATCCTGAGGCGCTTTCATTTGATCCGGGAGATAGTAGATCACCGTGAGATCGAGATTAAGAGAGTAGACACAAAGAATAACGCCGCGGATCCATTCACCAAGGCCCTCCCTCAGCCGCAGCATGAGCGACTTTTTGAGATGTTGGGTATGAGATACGCCAATAACTGGCTTTAATGCAAGTGGGAGATTGTTGGATATATGTATGCCCTAGAGGCCATTATATGATAGTGTATGTATTTATACATGTATATATATATATATATTCAGTGTACATTCTTGCTCGACATGATAGTATGCTATCTGGTTCTTCTTTATCTGACATGTTGATTTGATCATGCTTTTATTCATTCATACATGCTGATAAAGCCCTGAGGATATCGGCTTGACTACTGTGATTATGATGGAGATCATACTAGTGGGACATCTGTAGTTTATAAGCATATCCTGAAATGTCCCTAGTCGTAGGTATATCGAGACGGGGCATCGATATACCAGAGTAGACTAGCGTATATGATACTAGACCCATATGATGGGTGATGAATGTTCCCACATTCATCGATGTTTGACATCGAGATCGTATACGGGTGCTCAGTGGTGACTGGGGACACTGGACGGACTCACCGAGAACTCCTATATGGAATTATATCTATCGTCGGATAGCAGTTCTTAGGTGACACTGGTGCAGGTTAGTCTGTAGACCCGAGATCGTCATAGAGTCTTGTGTGATCTCCCACTGTATTTTGATTACCACCCTACCACGGCTCTACTAAGTCGTGCAAACAGGTGGCTGTTGGGTACAGTCCCGAGACACACGAAGGCGATGAGCGATAGGAGGGGTTTCGTCTCTCCTGGTATTGGGAGTTGATGCTATGCTGTGCTCGACTGGTTATATCAGTAAGTCCCTGGCCAGGGCTGCTGAGATTTACTGATAAGTGTTATCGGTAGTTTCTCGATCTGTTATAGACTATTCACCGGCATGACTTATTGAGTTATTGGGGTCGATGTGACCATCCCTAGGCTCGATATGCAGCATATCTGACGAAGAGACCGGACTGTACGGTAGTGTTGCCAGTTGGCTAGACGGGAGTTGTAGCAGGTTCGCTTGTTTTCTTCTGATCGCTCGATACCCGGGTGGCCGTTACGTTTAGCTGACCACTTGCGGCTTGGGGGTTCTTGATATGATCATCACCCACTGTCGGCGTATTGACAAGTCTTAGAGTCCCACAAAGGAGTTACCTAGTCCAGGCGAAACGTTGTGGTGCGCGTATGCGATATGCGCATGGACCCGGTTGAAATACGTGTATGAGATACCGTATATTAATCGGGCGGCTTGCTTTTGGTTGGGTCGTATGTGATATTGCCGGATTGATAAATCAAGTGTTGATTTATCATTTAACCATTATTTTCTCACTAGAAATCATTTCTTGTATTTTTTATGTATGCATGCATGTATGCATTCTTTCATGATTCATGCACATATGGATGTGCATGCACACATACATACATACATCATCTTTCATGGTTGTATATACATAGAAAATGGTGGTAATATAAGACTCACACCATGGTTTTATATATATATGAATTATTATTCCATTTGAGTTAAAAACAAAATGAAAAAGGAAAAGATAATTCATGATTTGTTTCTACACTCTTTTTTGACCTAACCATGCTCACCTACTTTTAACCATGGATTAACTTTCCTTTTATGTTTTAACTCAAATTCAATAATATCTTTATCATTTAACCATGGTTTGAGATGAGAAGTGAAAAATATATATACATATATTTTCCATTTTCTTCATAAGAGTTTTCTTTTCACTCTTGTTCTAAAAAGGCCATCATCTTCTTCCTCCTTCTTCTTTTGCTCTCTAGACTTTTGTAGTGAGCAAAATACTCATCAAGTTAGATTCTTGAAGTGAGAAAAGCCACCACAACATCATTCTATACAAGTCTTGCCCACTTGTTTAGAGTGTTATCTTCATTTTTCTCTTGATCAAGTGAAGTTGCTAGCTTGGACAAAGGAGCTTCGGGTGGATCGTCGTGGACACTAAAAGACTTCAAGCTAACCGTTCTCCAACCCTCAAGTGGCGAAGGAGTCTAGCGTAGAGAGCTACAAAGGTTGTACTCTCAAAACCCTAGTCTTTGTTACTTATGATGTTGGTTAAAGTTTTGAAACCCTAATTTTCTAGGATAGATCCTTTGTATGCTTACTTAGCACCATAAAAATCTAATCTTTGGTACATGTGTTGCTTCCAAACCATTCATAGGGTGCTAGGTAAACCTAACAACTAGACCCATATGATGGGCGATGGATGTTCCCACATCCATTGATGTTTGACATCGAGATCATATACGGGTGCTCAGTGGAGACTGGGTACACTGGACGGACTCGCCGAGAACTCCTATATGGTATTATATCTATCTTCGGATAGCAGTTCTCAGGTGATACTGGTACAGGTTAGTCTGTAGACCCGAGATCGTCATAGAGCCTTGTGTGTTCTCCCACTGTACTTTGATTACCACCCTACCACGGCTCTACTGAGTCGTGCAAACATGTGGCTTTTGGTTATAGTCCCGAGACACATGGAGACGATGAGCGATAGGAGGGGTTTCGTCTTTCCCGGTATTGGGAGTTGATGCTGTGCTGTGCTCGATTGGCTATATCAGTAAGTCCCTGGCCAGGGCTGTTGAGATTTACTGATAAGTGTTATCAGTAGTTTCTCGATCTGTTATAGACCATTCATCGGAACGACTTATTGAGTTGTTGGGGTCGACGTTACCATCCTAGACTCGATATGCAGCATATCTGACAAAGAGACCGGACAGTACGGTAGTGTTATCGGTTGGCTCGACGGGAGTTGTGACAGGTTCGCTTGTTTTCTTCTGATCGCTCAATACCCGGGTGGCTGTTACGTTTAGCTGACCTCTTGCGACTTGGGATGGTTGATATGATCATTACCCACTGCCGGCGTATTGACGAGTCTTAGAGTCCCACAATGGAGTTACCTAGTCCAGGCGAAACGATGTGGTGTGCATATGTGATATGTACGGGGACCCGATTAAATGCGCGTATATGATAGCGTATATTAATCGGACGGTTTGCTATTGGTCGGGTCGTATGAGATATGACCGGTTTGCTAAATCAAGTGTTGATTTAACATTGACCATTAGCTTTTCGCTTTGGACCCTTTTGTTTTTGTTGTATGCATGCATGTATGCACATGTACTCTATGGATGTGCATGCACTCATACATGCATACACAATTCAATCATGGTTGTTGATACATGAGATGGTGGCAATATAAGACTCACACCTTGTTATATATATATATATGTTGATATTTATTTTTGGAAAAGAAAATGGAAATGGAAAATTTATCATGGTTGATTATTTTATTATTCCACTAACCTTTGTGATAACCATGAGTTATTTTCCATGGCTATTTTTGATCCAAAGAGAAATATCTAGATATTTATAAACTAGGGTTAAGAATGAGAACAAGAATATATATATTTTCTTTTCTCATTTTTATCTCAACACTTATCATTATCTCTTGAGCTCTCATTTTGCCATCTTCTTCTTCCTCACTCTCTTGCTCTCTAGGTTTGATAGTGAACAAAAGAGTGAACAAGTTAGGGTTTTGAAGTGAGAAAACAAACCACATCACCATTCTACACTACTCTTGCCCATTAGTTTAGAGTGTTGGCTTCTACTTCTTCTCTTGATCAAGTTAAGCCTTGAGCTTGGACAAAGAGGACTCCGGGTGGATCATCATGGACTTGGAGGATCGCAAGCAAGCTTCTTTCAACCCTCAAGTGGCCAAGGAGTCTAGAGAAGGGAACTACAAAGGTTGTATTCTCTAAACCTAGCCTTTATCTCTTGTGGATTGTGTATAAAGTTTTGTTACCCTAGTTTTTCAAGTGTGATCCTTAGGATAGTTTCTTTAGCACCCTATAAATTTTTAATATGGCATGTGTGATGCTATCAAACCCTTGTAGTGGTACTACGGATATCCCTTCATGGTATCAGAGCCTAACTAGAAACCTAGACGATGTTACGATAATCCGAAACCGAAAAACTCCGCAAAATACGATTTTAGAAAACCCATGGAAATGCTCTCTGTAAATTTTTTTAAAACCGGTCTAAAAATTATTTTAGTAACTGCAGAGTGACATTTATGATGATATAAGAACACAGTTGAAATACGAAGGGGGTGCTCGGTTTCCGGCCGGCGACCAAGCCTAAAAATCCGACGACGCTGACCCATTTTGCTCCCATCCTCATCGTATTTCACCAGTGCTCTGTACATCATGATTTGGGGTTTCTGGTATTTTTTTGAAGTCCAAAATTGCATGTGATGTTAGTTTGGAAATGGGCTCTTTGCGGAGTATTTCGTATTCGTATTTTTATAGCATTGTATTAGTAAATTTGGCGACGTTAAACAGGTCGAACGAATTATCAAACACTGGTATTTCCCAGGTTGAACGTACTCGATATATAATGCAGGTATTCTTATGGACCCTCTAGAAGAATGATACCCTAACTCGAGATGTGACGACCAAACTGCAACTAAACCTTAGGGTTTACCGTAGTTAGGGGCGCCACAAATGAGGCTTGGGTTTGCCCTTCTACGGTTGGTCCATTAAATACTGTGGCATAGATTTTGGATATTGTTTAACGGTGCTCAAGTGTTGAGTTTGCTGGGGAATGCGGGTGTTCGTTGATTCGATCGAAGGGTTTAACATCGCCTAGTAGTATATGATACTTGATTCTACGACCGTAAGCGTAGTATGCGTATCGCCGGTTTCGTTGCTATATGTCAACGGCAAATGGGTACGCATACTTGCTTACGTTGATGACATGTGATGTTATGTATTGCTGTGTTGTGATGTATAGGATCGTCGTGATTGAATAGCTAGTGGGTTTTATGTGAGATGAGAGTTTTACTTTTCATTCATGTAAACTTCATTTGTAATGTAATATTCTTTTGTTTGGGGCACTTCCGGGTTGAGGATGATGTCACTATTGATGTATATTATTTACTTTTCCGCATTAGGATAGACCCAAGGTGGAGAGCACAAGTGACCGAGTTCTAGAGTCCAGTGGGAGACCATCTCGAGGAGTCGGGACCGGGTCTCCTAACTCTGAATTGGTAGGGTCGCTTGCCGCTCTCGTAGGAGTCTAGGGTATGGGATTGGCTATTCATCACGACCGTGGAATCCGTATTTTCTATTGTTGGCTAAATACTAAATACGGACATCCCAGTATATCCTATATGATCATATCTGTGTTTCTGCTCCTATATTCAGTGATGTGATCGCTTAATATATCTGAGACGAATGCTATATTATATATGAGATCTATAATAGACGTTGCTTATGTTTTACACCCGCGCTAGTCCCGTCCCGGTATGCCGTTAGTTAAGTAACCTAATGGTGCATAACGGAACATTGTGGCAAATGCGAATGGCATAAGCGTATGTTGTATTTTCGTTTCTTTTCTGTGATTGGCTTAAGGACTTAAATGATGGGACAACATTAATATGATTAATGTGAAGAAAAATAAACCTAAAAAGATGTTGTAGAATCGGATTTGAAAACCACTCGGATTTTTGCGAAAAAGCTACATTTCAAAATTGTGGAGCTTAAGCCACTCCTTTTGAAAACCATTTGATTCTACGACGATATCAAGTTCAAAGCGTTAAGGGTTTTCTAAAAAACCATCCGCAACCCTCCGTCATTTTAGGAAGTAGAGTACTTAGTATTCGTGCTACGTTTGTTGACCTTAGCCAAGGCATAGTGTATTGTAGCTAAGTGATGTCTTCCTACAATGCATATGATGCAGATTAATTGGGACGGGCATGTGACTTTGTTGACCTTAGCCAAGGGTCATGTGAACGGGTCTAATTAATCAAGAAATGACGGGTTGAACTTGACTACTGCTTGGATTTGTTGACCATAGCCAAGGTCATGAGTGCTAGGGGTAAAAACCACATCGGGAGTTTTAAGAGTTGAAATTTGCAATGAGATTGCATACCTTCCATATGATGGTTGGATCCCGATCCCACTGTGGGCAATAGTTGCTCCCAGGAGAGTTTTGCAGTTTACAATTAGCTAACCCATTAGGTGTCTAGAAAGGTGTTAACGGGGCTACGCCTCTGGGAAGACGAGGTTTATATTAATTAGGTCCGTGCGAAAGCACGGGGAACCTCCATCAAGTACCGACACTGGCCTGGCTGAACGGTTAGTGAAGTTGTAGACTGTAATTAATCCTGGCTAGTTTTCCTTTTAAGGTTTGAGGGAAAATTTGATAAAAGCGGTGGGAGACATCGATTAGATAAGATAATAAACAATCTGATCTTTGCAAGAGCTTTCGCTGAGTGTATTCTTTTCTCTCTCTTAATGGCAGATACCAATGACAAGACTTAAGCATCTACTAGATAAAAATAAACTAAATGGGACCAATTATAAAGACTGGCCGAGGAACCTTAACATTGCCTTGACTTATGATAAGGTATCATATGTCCTCACGGCTCCAGTCCCGCCCGTCCCAGGTCCTAAATCTTCAGTTGCGGATATTGAAGTCTGCAAGACATGGGACGCTGACTGTGCCTCGGCCAAATGCTTCGCGTTTGCATCGATGGATAACACACATCAGAAGCAGCACGAGAATATGGACGTCCAAGCCATATTTCTCCATACAAAGGAGTTGTATGGAGAGCAATCTCGTGTCTTACGATACGAAACATCCAGAAAGCTGTTTCAGATGCGGATGGCCCCTGGCACACCAGTAGGAGACCATGTTCTGAAGATGATAGCTCTCATAGAAGAACTTGAGGACCTTGGGTGGACAATGGACAATGGACAATGAGCAATATACTGATATTATTCTGCAGTCTCTCCCCTCCACCTTTGCTCAATTTATAGTTAACTTCAATATGCAAAACATGGAGAAGGAACTACCCGAACTCCTTAATATGTTAAGGAGTGCAGAGAGCGCGCTGAAGTCAGTGAAGACTCCTGTTTTGAGTGTTGGGCCATCTTCCTCCTCTCGCCCGAAGGCTAAGGACAAGGGAAAGATGAAGAAGAAACCCACCAAACCTACGGGTGGAGTCAAAAAAGCTAAGGGGAAAGACAAGTCCACGGCTGGGGAATCGGGGAAAGGGGAATGTTATCACTGCCACAAAGTGGGACAATGGAAGCGCAACTGCACTGAGTACTTGGAGCTATAGAAGAAGAAGCATGGGGATGTTTCCGCTTCAGGTGTGTTTGTGACAGAAAACTGTTTTTCAATAAACTATGCTTCCTGGGTATTAGATACCGGTTCAGGTTTTTACATTTGCAATTCTATGCAGGGGATGAGAAATAGCAAGGTTTTGAAGACAGGTGACCATACTCTCCGGGTTGGAAATGGTTCCAATGTACATACAGTTGCAGTGGGAGAATGTCACTTGGGGTTGCCGTCTGGATGTATATTGGTTTTGAACCCATGTTATTATGTACCTAGTATGCTTTGTAATATAATATCCTTTTCTTTGTTAGACAATGAAGGATATAATTTTGTATTGCAGAACAATGTTATGAACATTCACCTGAATCAAATGTTGGTTGGTTTAATAACGGGATATACGTCCTAAATCAACACACAGTTTTCAGCATACAACACACTAATAAAAAAAATTTCAAAAATAAATGAAGTTTTTCTTTGACACTATAGACTTGGTCATATTAATGAAACAAGACTAAACAAGTTACACAAAGATGGATATTTAAACCCTTTTGAATATAAATCTTATACGACTTGCCAGTCTTGTATCAAGGGTAAAATGACAAAAACTCCGTTTACAGGACACGGAGAAAGAGCTACTGAGCTCTTAGGCCTTATACATAGTGATGTATGTGGGCCAATGTCCACACCGGCTAGAGGCGGTTTTTCATACTTCATTACTTTAACTGATGATTTCTCAAGATTCGGTCATATATTTTTATTAAAGCACAAGTCCTAAGCTTTCGAGAAATTCACTGAATATAAACTCGAAGTAGAAAAACAAACCGTCTTGAGTATCAAAATGCTTCGATCAGATCGAGGTGGGGAGTATCTCAGTACTAAGTTTGCCGACTTCTTAAAAGAGAATGGGATTCTCTCTCAGCTCACTCCTCCTTACACACCACAGCTCAACGGTGTGTCAGAACGTCGGAATCGGACCCTATTAGATATGGTTCGTTCCATGATGAGTGATACTGAGTTACCCGTCTCATTTTGGGGGCATGCATTGGAGACTGCAGCGTTTCTACTAAACAGGGTCCCAACCAAAACCGTGTCTACCACACCATATGAGATATGGCATGGGAAGAGACCATCTCTAAAACGAATTAAGATTTTGGGTTGTCCGGCCTATGTCAAAAAGAAAAATCCGGATAAACTCGAGACACGGTCAGTCACGTATAATTTTATGGGACATCCAAAGAATTCTTATGGATATCTATTCTACCACAAGGAGGAACAAAAGGTGTTTGTTTCTCAGCATGCCACATTTTTAGAAAAAGAGTTTTTTACAAATGATACTGATGGCAGTGTGGTAGACCTAGAAGTTCTAGAAACACAAATTACAGATAATGACTTGGTTGAACCGGCTGTTGCAACAGAAACTGAAGAACCTCAGCCACTCCGTAGGTCTGGTAGGACGTCTCCCCCACCGGAGAGGTACTACGGTTTCCCCATTGATGGTGATAGAGAAGACTGCATCATGGAGGATGATGATCCTACCAGCTTTTAGCAAGCCATCACGAGTGGAGACTCTGTGAAGTTGCTGGATGCCATGAGATCTGAAATGGAGTCTATGTACCCCAACAAAGTATGAACTTTAGACGTTGTACCCCCTGGGGTAAAACCCGTGGGGTGCAAATGGATCTTTAAAAGAAAGATTGGTGTAGATGGGCAGGTAGAGACCTATAAGGAAAGACTTGTAGTGAAGGGTTTTCGTCAAAGACCAGGTCTGGACTATGACGAAACTTTTTCGCCCATAGCCATGCTTAAATCCATTCGAATCCTACTTGCTATTGCTGCTCACTACGACTATGAAATCTGGCAGATGGACGTTAAAACAGCATTTCTAAGAATGCGTTTATATGGATCAGCCAGAAGGCTTCATTGATAGTGGGAGCAGCGAGAAAGCATGTAGATTGCTTAAATCCATTTATGGATTAAAGCAGGCATCATGGAGTTGGAACATCTGTTTTGATGATGTTATCAAACAGTTTGATTTCATCAAAAATCCAGATGAACCTTGTGTTTATAAGAAGACTGTATGGAGAGCTGTCACATTCCTCGTATTGTACGTGGATGACATTCTTCTGATAGGAAATGATATTCCTACGCTACAGTCGGTCAAATCTTTCTTATCACTAAGGTTCTCCATGAAGGACCTGGGTGATACCACATACATTCTGGGCATTAGGATCTATAGGGATAGATCCAAGAGGTTATTGGGATTGTCCCAAACCAGATACATTAACACCATCCTAAAAAGGTTTAGTATGGAAGACTCAAAGCGGGGTGCCTTACCCGCTTGCCATGGAGTCACTCTCTCCAAGGACTTTTGCCCAAAGACTGATGAAGTGAGAGCTCGCATGAGCATTACACCCTATGCTTCAGCAGTAGGATCTATATTGTATGCGATGTTATGTACACGCCCAGATGTAGCTTATGCACTTAGTGTAGTAAGCAGGTATCAATCCAACACAGGGGAGAATCACTGGATAGCTTTGAAGAACATTCTTAAGTACTTGCGGAGGACTAAAGAATTGTTCTTGGTGTATAGTAATGGAGATCTCCAAATGGAGGCCTTTACCGATTCGAGCTTCCAGAGTGATAAGGACGACAGCAAATCTATCTCTGGGTTTGTATTTACCTTCAATGGAGGGGCAGTAAGTTGGAAGAGCACTGTAATATTTCAGAAAAATAAAATATTATTTTTGGAAATTTTTATAATTTAGTAATAAAATATTGAATATTTTAATAGGGCGGTATTATTAAATACCGATAAATGGGGGAAAATTTGGAAAATTATGGAAATTACATAAAAGAGTGTGCTTTATGAAATTCATGAAAATTATGAAAGTTTATGATTTATTTGACACTATTTTAGTGCTAATCGCGATTAAAAATCGCTAATCGGGCTTTAAGCGGGTTTTGTGCAAAACGTGCACCATATCATTTTTACACCTGTGTGACATTTCCGACATGGTTTTCTTTTCATTTTTCATTTATTGTTTTGGGTTTACTATTGAGGAGAGAAGGAAAATAGAAAAGAAAAGAAAAGAATAGAATATAGAAGTATGGGCAAGAGAGAGAAAGAGAGGGTGAGGGGTCAACCTTGGTCTTGAGCCATTCCCTCTTCATTCTTTCACTTATTTCCTCTTCATCTCTCCCTCCTTCACTCCCATGGCAGCCCCTCTCGTCCACCACCTTCAAACCCCCACTTCATCATCAAAACAACTCCAAAACCATACACCCTTTTCACAAAAAGTATGCACAAGCTCGCAAGCAACCCTTTGGACCAAGAAAGTAGGTGTTTTGGCGCTGTTGAGGATTCATGGGTGTCAAAAGAGGTAATTCCCTTCCCAATTAGTGTAGTATTTCTTGTGCTTAAGCCTCATTTCAAGTTTAAAATCATTTTGGCAAAGTTTAGTGAAATTTGAAGTCTCAAGTTGGGAATTAGTGTTTGATTGAGTAGAGGTTGTGTAATTAGGCTTTAGAGATGACCTTAAACCCCTCCCAATTGATAGAAACCCAGACCAACCCAACTGAAACCCAAAATACGGAATTACAGAACTTTTCATGTCGGTTTGTGAGTGTTTATAGTGTGCAGGGAAATCTGGTATAGCTTAGGATTTTTACGAGAAAAGCAAACAAGTCCAGAGGCTAAATTGAGACACCAAGAGACCACCCTACCAAAAGGAACCCCATCTGAACCCCCAAAACCGAGGAGGCCGGAATTTCTAGGGATGTGGCCGGCCACTTGGTTGAGTCATGTGTCCAGGTTGTTCCAGTAGCTCATAAGTACCCTATATATCACCCCAGAGTTGTTTGTGCACCTTTGTTTCAACTTAAACAAAATCTGGAGCATGTTTTCAATGTTGCTGCCTTATGTTTTGCATTGTTTTCAAATCTAAGTTTTGATATTTGTGTTTTTACTCAGTCACTTGACGTTTTTACGTCTATCCCGAGTGTTATTGGGTTGAGTTGCTAGATGCAAACCATAGGTTCTAACCTATAGGCTTTTAAGCATGTCGTTTTAGTTTTCGTGTGTCGTTTCGTCTTCGATTTGGTTTTAATGTGATACAATATGTGTGACATGTAGGTACCCCCATGATGATTCGAGACGGTGAAGAAGATGGTGGCGACATCGACATCGGCAAGCAAGATCAGGTGAGTTGATTATATCTACGGGGGAAGTCGGGTGGATGGCGTGTAGCACTCCCGCAGTTCGTAGTGATGTATACGAATACGTATACACATATATATCTATGTGTGATTCATGATACTTGGATGTTTATTAAGAGATGATTATTGTGTTCATGGTTTAGTTTAGGGTAATTAGAAGTAATCTAGCATAGCTTCTTAGTCGCGAACCCTAGAATAGGTTCACACCCACACGCGCACACGCATTTGCATACATTTATGTTTTACCTGTGCGTATATGGGGATATGTATATATTTATATATATATACATATACATAAACTGGATTATGAGGATAGTACTTGGGATTGGAGATGAGTCGATGAGATTGGGCTTTAGGCCGTGAGATCGGTGATGTGTTTTGGTTCGTATTCGAGATACGACTTGATGTTTTAGCGGGTCCTTTCGACGTGGTGTTTCATACACACGCATTCTTATACATAGATGGTATCAGTGTTGAACTAGACATAGATTAGTTCCCCGATCATGATTTTTTGATAAAGAGGATACCAGATGAATAGGGAGATAAATGTGATATTTGACCCGTACCCAGATTTGGGAGGCCGTACGACGGATTTACCGTACGAGCTATATATTGATGATAGATCCGAACTCTTGACTCGAGGATGTCATATTATATTAGGGTATCGTATGGGATACTATTGAGGCGGGATCACCGACTATTATATATATTTTTATGTATCGACTCAGATGTTAGGCGGTTTCCTTACCCTTCGATTAGCCTGTTTAGGTTAGTCCGGTAGTTTACTTGTAAATGATAGATTAGACTCGAGTCATACCTATTTCAAAACTAACGAATTATGGGTATTTTAAAGACAGGCCAAGGGATTCTACGGATATTTCAAAGGACGTATCTTTTCTTAAAAACACCGTAGCCCTTATTTTCAAACCACCACGATTCGGGTTATTCCAAATGGCAAAACTGTATGACTCATGTTTATATAAATGCTGAATTGTTATCATTGTGTTTCTTATTCAGCTCCTGCATACTCTTGTTGTTCGCATCGCATCGTTGGATTATATTGTGTTTTCATATGTCGTTATCGAGATCATGCTGTCAGGACACCAGCACCATTACCGATGATGCGTATGTCCCACATACACTTACTTGCCGGCTCACACATATCATCATCGGTAATTACCATGTCACGTACACTTTAGAAAACACTATTTCATTGACATAGCTTGCTAACTAATAGTTACTACATATTTTAGATTTCATATGCTAGTTAATTTATTGCATGATATCAGATGCATCCATATATTCATTTGTTATGTAGTAGTATGGAGATTTATACCGGTTTTCATTGTTTATTGGTATCATGATTTTGATGATTTCTGATTTACATGAGATTTATGGATTTGGAAGAAAACCGCAAGAATTTAATAAAAGCTTAATATCATCATTTTAAAATGCAAATTGCGGTTTTCTCGTGATGTATGAGTCATCCACCATGAGTTTTCATGATTGCTGTTGGATTTGGAAACCCGATTCGAGGAGTTGGATGAACCGTCTCGGGTACATGGTGGGCCCGGTATGGTACCCCGGGGCAAGAAGTTCGAGTTGTATTCGATGAGCCTGGCAGGGGAGCACTACCTACCGGTGATTTTGTTAGTTATATGTATGCCCTAGAGGCCATTACTGTACATACGATGTATATTGTAGTGGATGCTTGGACATATATATGGAGTACTTTCTTGCTCGACATGATAGTACGCTATCTGGTTACTCTTTATCTTAACATGTACTCTGATTGTCTCTTTGTTACATGTTGATAAAGCCCGTAGGATGAGTACTTGACTACCAGGACTATGATGCGGATCATACTAGTAGGGACAGAGTAGTCGCCAAGTACATCTTTCAAATGTTCCTAGTCGTGGGTGTATCGAGACAGGGAATCGATATTCCAGAGTAGACTAGCGTATACGCATCTTGACCTATATGATGGGCGATGGATGATCCCATATCCATCGGTGTTTGACATCAAGGATGGTGTACGGGTGCTCAGTAGAGACTGGGTATACTGGACGGACTCGCCGAGAACTCCCAGATGGTAATATACCTCACGTCAGATGACAGTTCTCTGGTGACACTGGTACAGGTTAGTCTGTAGACCCAAGATCGTCATAGAGTCTTGTGTGATTCCTACTGTGCTTTGATTTCCATCATACCACGTCCAAGAGGGCGTGCAAAAAGGTGGCTTTTAGGTACAGTCCCGAATCACATGGAGGCAATGAGCGATAGGAGGGGATTCGTCTCTCCCGGTATAGGGAGTTGATGTTGCGCTGTGTTCGATTGGCTATAACTAGAAATCCCTGGCCAGGGTAGCTGAGATTTACTGGTAAGTGTTATCAGTAGTTTCTCGAACTGTTATAGACCTCATATCGACACGACTTATCAAGCTACTGGGTTCTGACGTTTACCACCCCTGGGCGAGATATGCGACATATCAGACGATGAGACCGGACTGTACGGGAGTGTTACTGACTGGATTCACAGGAGAATGTACAGGCTTGCTTGTTGATCTTTTGAGCGTTCAATACCTGGGTAGCTGTTACGTTTAGCTGACCGCTTGCAGCTTGCGGGTGTTTGATATGATCATCACCTACTGCCGGCGTATTGACGATTCTTTAGAGTCCTACACAGAGGTTTCTTGACTCAGGCAAAACGGAGTAGGAGCACATATTTGATATATGCATGACCGAGGATAATGCGATATGAGATACCGTATTAGATTCTCGCGATATGAGATATCGGCCGGGTATATGTGATATAGCCTGGTCATCGGATCAAGTGTTGATTCGACGAACTGATACAGATTATATTAGTCGGTTATTTGTGAAATAGCCAGATTATCGGATTAAGTGTTGATTCGATAATTTAATGTATAATTAAATATTTGATATATTAAATTACATTAACTGATATAAGCTCACTAAAAGATTCTTTTTCTCACTCGGGTAATACATTGATATATATGCGATATTTGTTAATTGTATTATTTTATTTTGTTACAATAAATATTATATATGTGATATATAATATTGTAACATGATATGGTTATTAATGCAACATGTTTAGTGGAGATTAAACATGGTTAGGGTTTGATTTGGGTTAAGCTTTTCTAGAAGCTTCTAGAAGCTTTGCTTTTGTTTTAAGCAAAGATATTTGTTATGATATTTTGTTGATATTTTCCTTAACCCAACCCAAACCCTTGACCATGGTAAACTCTCTACAATGGTTAAGTCTTCTTACTTGAACCATGGTTGCATTTTCTAACCTCACAAGTGATTTCATTATTCATCACAAAAGGTTTTGTTCTTCTTCTTCTTCCTTTGATGAAAAAGCTTTCTAGCCTTTTCATTTGTGATGTTTATATGTGAGAAATTGAAAACAAATGAGAGCATAAATCCTAGTTCATCATCCAAATCTATTCTTGCCATTTAGATTAGGGTGTTCACTTCATTTAGTGAGTGAAAGATTGTGTTAATGAAACTTCAAGGTAGATCATCTTTGTTATCGATGATCGGAAGAAAGCTTGCATCTTTCTCTTCGTGGAGCCTCTCGAGAGTCCGGTACATGATGATCGCAGCAAAGGGACCTCAACACGGAGCTTATGAAGCGAAGGACCGGACTACAAAGGTTGTAATCCCAAACTCTTAGATGTTAAAGTGTTTAACATGCTTTGTTTCACCTAATCTCTAGTTTAAAGATCTTGGTTAGGGTTGTTCGGCACGTCTAATTTTTTAATCGGGCATGGTTGATGCCTTATAGATCCTTGTGAGAGTGCCTAGTAACCCAACAGATATTATTTGGACTTGCCGGCTATCTGGAGGATACCGGCAGGAGTCATGAGATGGTTATAGGCTGATCCGTTCTGTCGGAGCCTGAGATATTCATATTTGAGATTTGAGACACTGAGATATTGATATTTGAGATTTGATGATACAGGTTAGTCCGGGCAGCCAGAGCCTGAGATATTGAGATATTGGGATTTATGTTTTGTGTCGATGCTTGACACGGGTTTCTCTGTTGATTTCATTGATGTTACTCGTTTTATATATATACAGATATCCCATTAAAATAAAGAAAATGGTTGTCTCACTCATTTCATTACATTGCATTCATACCTCATACATATGATACATTGCTACCTGAGGTACTGACACGAGCACTTGGGATTACACTTGTGTATAGATGTTACCCTTGCCACCTTTCCATGCTTCAGACTTATCATTTTGAGGTTTATATATTTAACGATCGTATGACCTAGGATTGCGTCATACACAAAATTTCTGCTCTGTGATGTTTTCTACTCATGAGTTGGCAACTCACCCCCGTTGTGCCACAGTTTCTTGCAGGTTTTGCCGTACAGGTTCCGTTACGGCTTTGCTGGCACACTGTTTCCATTCTGGGTGATTTTCTTTGGTAGGTGGGTTCACTTGCATCGTGACCACCATTGTACTTAATTTATTCTATTGTATCTAGAAACTCCATTAACCAAACTTGTATATTTATTCATACTTAGAGACCAGTTGTATATTATTTCGACTTTGGAGTTGCGCGTTGTATTATGATGGTTTTCAGTGATGTTTTGAGCTTCCTTTTCAGTTTTGAACTTCGCCCTTCGGCGTTGTATATTATATTGCTTGCGTGGTTGTGACCGTCGATTGACGAAGAGCTAGCTCCCGCTTGGGGATGCTTTTTATCATTATATATGCTTTTATCATGTTGTACCCCGTTCGGGGCCAGTTGTTACAAAGGAAACTCTGCCGAAATTTTCAGAAAAGACTTGATGTTTTACAAACGCAAAATTCGGCTTATGCTTTTAAACGACTCGTTTTAAAATAAGTTCATTCTTACCTAAAATGGTTTTAGATTTCTGGGCGTTTGGCTTACTTGAATTAGATGTGGTCCTGTAGACTTCATATGATTCAAGTGCCAGTCACGGGCTATTCCGGGTCGTGACAAAGTTGGTATCAGAGTGCTAGATTAACCTTGGTTTGAGTCTATGTTTAATTATGCGGAGCCTAGGGCGTTTGTATATATACGGAATCTAGGCTTGACCTTACGGTACTTAGACTTAGTCGAGGGGGGTATTAAACCCGAACTTTCGTCGCATAGGTTGACCTTGGTTGATGGAGTAGGTAGCTTGAGTAGAGTGACGTACCGTACGTATGTTCCGCGGCATATTTACGATACGATACTCCACTTAAGAAGCCTTAGGATGTACATTTCATTGCACAGCATTATATTCATTCTTGATCCATCCTCGTCGATATCGGTTGATGGTTTTGCTGCCACGATTACACGGGCAGAGAGAGCTACAGCTAGAGTTGTGGTCAGCGTGAGCTCGTCACGGACGAGGACTAGCCAGGGCGTGATTCCAGGGACATACGATTGCATAGAGAGGCATCATTTTATTGTGTTTTCGCGCCATGAGCGTTTGATGGATCGCTGTTATGAGATTTCTCGGACTTGCAGATCAGCACTAGAGGATTGAGCCACTGATAGGGACAGCCAGAAAGCGATGACCATTGTTGTATCGTCTATTCATGATGATTGAGGCACTGTTCAGCGTGCAGACGAATGATCTAGTAGTTGCTGCGAATGACAAGATATCGCCCAGATGTCGGAGCTATTGCAAAACGAGTTCTACTAAGAGATATGATAGATGGTCGCTATTCACCCGAGGATGAATGACTAGGACGTGTGGTTCGTTCGCTTACCCCGATGCGAGGTCATCAGATCGATTGATTCCAGCTTGAGGAGACTTCACACGGATACGTTAGGAGTCGATAGAGACGATCGAATGTCAGAAACCCATTTTCCAAGTTTAAAGTATTTGAAGAAAACGTGCAAATAACTCTGCGGACCCTCTAGAAGAATGAAACCCTGACTCGACGTAATGACCATGGAACGCCTTTGAACCTTAGGGTTTGCGGCAGTCTAGCGGTTCCATTTGTGAGGCTTGGGTTTTCCCTTTTACGGTTGGTCCATAGGTGTTGTGGCATGTACTCGATATTATTAAACTGTACCCAAGATGTTGATCTCTTAGGGGATTATGAGATTTTGACGAGTCGATCGGATAGTTCGACATCTTTCGGATATCATATGATGGGATGCATTGCTTGGGAGACTCCAGATACGAGTATAGCCGTTGGAGCACAGTCCTTGCAGCCACGAAGAGACGAGTCCGAAGCAGTCGACATTTGAGAAAAATGGAGTAAGAGATTCATACGAGATCTTGATGAGATGACGTTCCACTCCGCCGACATTAGAGATATGACACGCGTACAGAGGTGTTATATATAGATATACCTTCCAGAAGGAGTCGCGATGAGTATGCAACCATTCCGGAGCCAGAAACAGATTTAGTAAAGGACGATGACTTCCGGACAGTTCGGCAGATACGAGATTTGGGAGAGACCTCGACAGTACCTTTCTGGAATATTTTACGAGAAGACTTGGACCCAGGAATGGTCATTTTACGCACACCCAGCAGGCCAGAGTTCGGCATCGTCGATGAGACATGTCATGAGAGACCACGACAGTTGGCCAGAGATTCTTAGAGGATGTGTTTGAGCGGGACTATTCCGCCATACTTGATTTCGGTATTTTGGGTGATTTATTCGCATGATTGAGTTTTGATGACCGAGTTTCATGATATTTGATTTTTTGCACCATGCTTGCACCTACTGGGTATTTATGTTTTGTGCACAGTTATTGCACTTGATATCGTTTTGTGCCTTGGCTGCACATGTTTTTGACTTCATGGATTTCATACAGATAGGTTGATTTTGTGCTTATGGTACGCACACAATTTGGTTTTTGCACTCAATATAGTTCACATATGCTTGCAATGCAGTGATACGTATTTTGTGCACTACAGTTGCACAGGACTTCGATTTGATGTTCTTTGAAGTATTGATTATGACTTCATGCCTAGGGCATGCATATGTTTTGACTTATACTTACGGCATAGTTTTCTTGCACTTTTAGTGCTTTGATTAGGTTTTGTGCACGCTGATGCGCATAGTTGTGAGATTTGATACCACGGTATACCTGATTTGGATTTGAGATGTGTTGTATACCGTTGATTTCGATTGTGATACTCGACATTTGTTTTGTGCACCTTGTGCATCCGATTGGATTCTTGCGCATGTTCGGGCTTGATATTGGATTTCGTGATTTCGTGCATGTTGGATGCACATGAGTTAGAATTTATTGTGCATGATGGATGCACCTGTTTTGGATTTTCGCGCATGTTGGGCGCATGTTATGAGATGCGATTTTGGTGCACACCAGATGCACTAATTCGGGATTCTTGGTGCATATCATATGCACCTGATATTGCTGTCAGGCACACCGTTGCCTCTGACAGGTGTTTCGTGCACACCCGTTGTACTTAGATGTTGTTTCTGTGCACATGTATCATTCATGGATTTTGATTTCCGTATGCACCAGACGCACGCGACCTTCTTATGCACATTTTGGGATTTATTCTTGTGGAGCAGTACGTTTTATGAAATTTTCTATTTGGTATAGTAGCTGTGCAGGACTAGTCAGAGGACAGTACCTGGATATATTTTGCATGCATTGATAGTTATCGAAGGAATTTCCAAAAAGGGAGCTATAGTCTCAGTATTTACCTAGGTGTCTGACATGACACGAAACGTTTAAAAACAAGGAAACCCTTCTAAATTGTTTTCAAAACGGCGGGACATACATATTGAACAAAGGATATATATAGATATAGTTATTTTCTTATGATATACGCCCGCTGTAAGTCGATGTACAACACCCCACGACTCGCGGGGAGGCGGAAATATGAAAAACGATCTTGTTCTTTGCTTAAACATCGACTGACCGCATGAATCGAAGCTAAACGATAACTAACATCAAACATAGAAGTTAACAACTACTATGTAAAGGGATTATACCTAAAGAACCGTGTCCTTCGTCTTTACGAACTCCACCTCCTCCTCGGCCTTCTCGAAGTAGTAGACGATCCACCCGAGAGCTTTACTCCAAGCTTAGCCTCTAAACTTGAGGCAACTAACTTTCTTTAAGTGCTAATCAAAGAAGCTAGGTGATATAGAGTGAGGGTTATGGTTTAATTAGTCTAACTAATCCTTGTACTCAACACATGAGAGGGGAGGATTAGAGTTTGAAGAGGGAGAGCTTGAGGAGAGAGAAGGTGAAGATAATAATGAAGTGAGAAGAATGAGTTATCATAATATATATCAAGCATTTTGTTATATCAAGAAAAGAAAAGAAAATGATTTACAACCATGCTTGATAAATATATTATGGTGATTCATCTCCATGAGTCATTAAGCAATTATGAAGCATTAATGACATGGATGAATCATCCATATGACTCACTAATCACATTCATTGTATATGCCACCTAAACCTCCTTAGTCACCACCTTCTAGAAGCTTCTCACGCAATTACGAGAACGCCCCTCCTTTCCGCAAAAATACGGAAAAACTTTAGACTGTATAAATCCAATAACCGGATACCAGTATCTGGCGTAAACCAAAGCCGACTGGTAAAAACTGTCCGAAAGTCGTATGTGTGTAAATACACGTATGCGTTCGAACCCTTGTCGTAAAACCATACGACCTCTATATCGTTTCGCCTGGAGTAGGGAAACTCTCTGTGTGGGACTCTAGAGACTCGACTACTACGCTGGCAGTGGGTTTAACCACATACCGCAAGCGGCACTAGCTGTACGTAACGGTCCCCAGGTAGATGTCGATAAGAAGGCCGATGAGGAAACCCATCCGAACTCCTACTGGGTCTGATGTGACAATCTCCGTACAGTCCGGTCCGTTCGTCTAAGACTATCGCATATCGGGCCTAGGGGGTGGTAAGCGTCAGTCCCCTAAAAGCGGTATAAGTCGTGTCGGAGCGAAGCCCCATTACACCCTGAGAAACTACTGGAACCTACCAGCAAATCTCGCTTGCCCTGGCCAGGGACTTTTCGTAATGGCTCTCTGACACAGCACGATATCAACCCCCAATACCGGGAGAGACGAATCCTGTCTAACCGCCACTGCCTCCAAGTTCTCGGGACTGCACCCAACTGCTACCTGTTTGCACGACTCCTTTGAGCCGTGGTAGGGTAGCAATCTAAGAACAGTGGGACACACTCGAAGCGAAGTAGCAGTATCAAGTCTGCGGACTATGCTGTACTCATGTCACCTGAGAACTGTTCACTGACGACTGGTATAAAACCAACCAACAGTTCCCTGTGAGTCCTGTCCGGTGTACCCGTAACCCAACGAGCACCTGCATACTATCTCCAGTACGACGTACTGACGGCTGTGGGACAGACCATCTCCCCAACTGGGATGAGAAGCGTACACACTAGTCTACTCCGGAGTATCGATGCCCTGTCTCGATAATCCAACGACTAGGGACCTGAATAAGGATGTGCTTGTAGACTACCCAGCCCCCACTAGTGTGACTGCCATCACAACGCCGGTAGTCAAGCAAGATCCTAAGAGCTCTATCAATACGTATACTCACATATTAAGATAGAAAAACCAAGTAGCATACTACCATGTTTAGCAAGATTGTTATATACATGTGAATATCCCAAGCTTCCATTAAGTAATATACAAACAAGTATGATACAATAATGGCCCCTAGGGCATATACACTAACAATCTCCCACTTGCACTAGCGCCATGTACTGGCATATCGAAGACTGATGATCTCGAGTAGCCTCTCGAACTGAATCTGAGGTAGGGCCTTTGTGAATGGATCAGCAATGTTCTCTTCAGAAGTAACTCTCCGTACCTCGATCTCCTGACGATCAATGATCTCCCTGATCAGGTGATACCGCCTTAAGATGTGTCTGGACTTCTGATGGGACCTTGGTTCCTTTGCTAATGCTATAGCTCCATTGTTGTCACAATACAGAGGTATTGGATCAACTATGGTAGGAACCACCTGAAGTTCTGTTAGGAACTTCTTCATCCAGACTGCTTCTTTTGCGGCATCGCAAGCAGCTATATACTCCGCTTCCATCGTCGAGTCAGCAACGGTGTCCTGGTTGGAGCTCTTCCAGCACACCGCCCCTCCATTGAGGGTAAAGACATAACCCGACATGGACTTGGAATCGTCCTTATCACTCTGGAAGCCGGAATCAGCAAAGGCCTCTAACCTGAGGTCTTTTCCGCCGTAAACCAAGAACATCTCCTTAGTCCTTCTCAGGTACTTGAGAATGTTCTTTACTGCTATCCAGTGCTTCTCCCCTGGGTCTGACTGATACCGGCTTACCACGCTCAGTGCGTAAGCTACATCTGGTCTGGTGCACAACATCGCATACATTATAGAGCCTACCGCAGAAGCGTAGGGTATAACAGACATGCGTTCCCTTTCCAAATCAGTCTTGGGAGACATCTCTTTGGAGAGGGTGATTCCGTGACAAGCCGGTAGATTACCGCGCTTAGAATCTTCCATACTGAATCTTTTCAATACAGTGTCGATATACCTGGACTGCGAAAGTCCCAACATCCTCTTGGATCTATCACGATAGATCCGGATCCCCAGAATGTAAGAGGCATCACCCAGGTCTTTCATGGAGAACCTGTGTGACAAGAATCCTTTGACAGATTGTAGCATAGGAATGTCATTTCCTATCAATAGAATGTCATCCATGTACAAGACGAGGAATACGACACTTCTGGCTACAACTTTACTATATATGCACGGTTCATCTGGATTTTTGATAAAGTCATATTCTTTGACCGTCTCGTCAAAACAGATGTTCCAACTCCGCGATGCCTGCTTTAGTCCATAAATGGACTTAAGCAGCTTGCATACTTTCCCGCTGCTCCCACTCTGATTGAAACCCTCTGGCTGATCCATATAGACGCACTCTTCTAAATTTCCATTCAGAAAAGCCGTCTTTACGTCCATCTGCCAGATTTCATAATCATGGAAAGCAGCAATAGCAAGAAGGACCCGAATGGATTTGAGCATAGCCACTGGAGAAAAAGTTTCGTCATAGTCCAAACCAGGTCTTTGACGAAAACCCTTTGCAACAAGTCTAGCCTTATAGGTTTCCACCTGTCCATCTACACCAATCTTTTTCTTGAAGATCCATTTGCATCCTATGGGTTTTACCCCATCTGGAGCAAAGTCCAAAGTCCATACTTTGTTGGTGTACATGGACTCCATTTCGGTCCGCATTGCATCTAGCCATCGTACCGAGTCGCCGCTCTGGATGGCCTGCTGGAAGTCAGTAGGTTCATCATCATCTATGATGCAATCCTCTTTATCCCCATCTATGAGAAAACCGTAGTATCTCTCAGGTGGATGAGACGGCCTACTACTCCTGCGGAGGGGTGCGGGAATGTCCTGTTCTTCTTGAACTACCGGTTCTACTAAACTTTCAGTATTAGTTTGTGGTTTTCTGGAATTTCTTCCAGTTCAATTTCGCTCCCACTTGATTCCTTTTCTAAAAACTGATGTTCTAGAAAATGGGCATTACGAGAAACAAATACCTTTTGTTCCTCTGCGTAATAGAATAGATATCCCCTGGAGTTCTTTGGATATCCCATAAACTTACACTTTACTGATCGTACCTCGAGCTTGTCCACATGCTGCTTTTTAACAAAAGCTGGACATCCCCAAATCTTTATATACTGTAGATAGGGTTTCTTCCCGCTCCACATCTGATATGGAATGGTAGGCACAGTCTTGGTAGGAACCATGTTCAAAAGATATGCCGCTGATTCTAGCGCATAACCCTAGAAAGATCGCGGTAACTCAGCATTACTCATCATGGATCGTACCATATCCAATAGGGTTCGATTCCGTCTCTCCGATACACCGTTATGTTGTGGAGTGTATGGAGGACTAAGCTGAGAGAGAATTCCTTTCTTTTTTAAGTAACCTAGGAACTCGGCACTCAAGTATTCACCACCTCGATGAGATCTAAGTGTCTTGATACTTTTGCCGGTTTGGTTTTCTACTTCATTCTTATACTCTCGGAATTTCTCAAAAGCCTCGGATTTTTGTTTCATCAGATAAATGAATCCGTATCTTGAGTAATCATCCATGAAAGTAATGAAATAGGAAAAAACACCTCTTGCATGTGTAGACAATGGACCACATACATCGCTGTGTATGAGTCCTAAGAGCTCGCTCGCTCTTACTCCTTGTCCAGTGAATGGAGTCTTTGTCATCTTTCCTTTGAGACAAGATTGACAAGTGTCATAAGTTTGATATTCGAACGAGTCCAAATATCCTTCTCTATGTAACTTAGTCAACCTTCTCTCATTGATGTGACCCAGTCTACAATGCCATAAGAAAGCTTTATTTAAATCTGGAGACTTTCTTTTAAGTGTGTTCTGGACATTGAAAATTTGGAGTTGGTTTAAAACATATATACCGTTATTTAGTGTACCGGGCCCAATCAAACCATGATTAAGGTGGATGTTAACAACATCTCTTACAAACGTGAAATCATAACCTTTATTTGATAACAAGGAAACTGATATGATATTACACGTTAAGCTTGGTACAAAAAAACAGTTATGTAAAACCAAAATGTGTCCACTCGTCAATCCTAGGTGATAATCCCCGACGGACGCAGCTCCCACGCTAGCTCCGTTAGCAACCTTTAGGGTCATATCACCTTCCTTCAGCACTCTACGGTTTCTCAGTGCCTGCAATGAATTGCAAATATGAGATCCTGATCCGGTATCCAATACCCAGCAAGTAGAGTTGATCGACAGACAATTCTCAATTACAAACACACCTGAAGTCGAAGCCACAGCTTGCTTCGGTTCCTGGTTTTTGGCGTTCCACGCCTTGCAATCCTTTTTCCAGTGCCCTTTCCTGTGACAATGGAAGCACTCATCCTGGCCAACTACCGGTACCGCAAACTTTTTCTTTCCCTTCCCTCCCACCTTACTAACACCTCCTCTAGGTTTGGTGGCGGCCTTCTTCTTCCTTCCTTTGGCCCTTGCCTTGGACCCTGAAGAAGATGTACCGCTAACAAACATAGCGGGTGTTTCCCTTGTCTTCTGCAAGGTGCCCTCTGCACTCCTTAACATGTTCAGGAGTTCCGGAAGTTCAACTTATTTTCTTTGAATGTTGAAGTTCAGGATAAACTGGGCGTAGGTGTGAGGAAGGGACTGGAGAATAAGGTCTGTATAGAGCTCATTATCCAAAGTCGTCCCAAGGTCTGTGAGCTCTTCAATATAGCCGATCATCTTTAGGACATGTTCTCCTACCGATGACCCGACAGCCAACCTCGCTCGAAACAAGTTCTTAGAGGTCTCGTATCTTGCTATACGAGATTGCTCTCCATAAAGTTCCTTTGTATGGAGAAATATGCCATCTAGGTTCATATCCTCGTGCCTCCTCTGATGTTCATTGTTCATTGAAGCAAGCACGATGCACTTGGCTTTCGCGCAATCTAAATCCCAGGTTTTGCGGATTTCCTTATCCGCATTACTGGATTTGGGACCAGGGACAGCAGGTGCCGTAGCGGTGAGGACGTACCCCAGTTTGTCATAGGTCAAAGCCATTTTGACATTCCGCAGCCAATCTTTATAGTTTGGCCCTGTCAGTATATTTTTCTCTAAAAGTAACTTAAGTCCAGTCATTTTCAGGGTCACTGCAATTAGGAGAGAGAGAAGAAAACTCTTTAGCATGATGCTCTTGCAAGTTTAGAGTAGTTTTTAGTTTATCTAAACTGGATGGCTCCCACTGTTTCTCGAATCCTTTCTCAAACCATAAAAGAAGAATTAGCCAGGACTATTCTCACTGTACAATTCTTGCTTAACCGTTCAGCCAGGCTAGTGTCGATACTTCGAGGGAGGTTTTCCAACGCTTTCGCGAAGTTCTTTAATTAAATAACCTCTTTTCTCTGGGGGCGTAACCCTGCTGACACCTTTCTGGACACCTACTTGGTTTATAGCATTGATCGTTAAGTGACGAATCTCCTGATAAGTAGCATATACTCACAGTAGGATCGGGATCCAAATATCCTTGTATGATAATGTTGAAGGAATCCTACCAACATTCATCAAACTCCAAATGGTATGCAACTCTTTGCAAATTTCAGTTTCTTTAGAAATTCCCGATATATATTTTTCTGCCCCATGCTCTTATGACCTTGGCGTTAGGTCAAAATGTCATAAGTCACATGTCAAGTTCTACCCATCATTATCTTGTCAATTTGAACCCATCCGTATATATCCTTGATGTTCGGCCAAAATGATAATACGACTGTCCCAAACAAACTCATCTATCTATGCAACAAATGAATACCCAGTAGCTACCAAACACTATGCCTTGGCGTTAGGTCAAAATACATAGCTTGAATACTACTGAATACCCAGATGAAATGACGGAGGGCTACGAATGGTTTTGGCGAAACCGTGAACGTAGTGAACTTGATATAACCGAAGGAACCTGATAGCTTTTAAAAGGAGTGGTTAAAGCTCCGCATTTAAAAATATCTGTTTTTAAAATTAACCGAGTGGTTTCTTTTAAATTGTTCCAACGATTAAACTTTTTGTTTTATTTTCTTTGCATTATAAATAATGCGTCCCATCATTAACCTATCATTGCAGAAAACAACGAAAATACAACGTCCTCTTATGCCATCCGCATTCGCCACGGGGTCCCGTCATCACCCGTTAGGTTACTTAACTAACGACAGAGCGGGGGCTGGGCTAGCACGGGTGTAAAACATAAGTGACGTCTAAATAGCTATCATATATAGATATTGTACATTCGTCAGACGCAATAATAGGCATTCCAGATCACAGATGAACTTTATTGGATTTGCAAGCAATCCGTGTTTGTTTTGAGCCTGCAACAAAAGACGGATTACACAGTTGTGATGAATAGCCATTACCCCACCCAAGACCCCAACGGGTACGGCAAACTACCCGCCCGGCAGTTTGTGCACCCCACCTTGGGTCTGTCCTAGGAGCAAAAACAGTAAAATGAAATAATACAACGGTGGCTATAACCGCAACCTGGATGTGCCCCGCAAAATAATATTACAACAAATTACATTTACATCAAATGAATTAAATAATAACCCATCACATAACCCCGGCTATACATCACAACAGTCCAACACAGTTCATATCCACAAACAGTAAAACCATTACAGAAATGTGCAACCCCCTGCCAACCGACATACTAGCAGTTAGGGGAGGTTTACGAACACATTATGCAAACACAGATATAATCCAACAAGCAAATACTGTATAATTTCGATCGATTAAACACTTTTAATTTTGCTCCAATACTTCTCTGTAAATCTGAAACCTGAGCAAAAATAAAATATTCCAAAAAATACCAAATGTCACAGAGAAGCAACACAGGAAAATTGGGTTCCTGAATCGCCAACTCGGCGGCGGAATCGCGGCGGATCTGTGGGATCCGCCGCGGTTCCGCGGTGCGTTAGGCAATTCAGGGGCCCAATTTTCTTGGGTGTTCTTCTACTGTCTTTTCAAGCTTTCTGAACATCCCAGAAAAATTTTTGGACTTCATTTAAAAATCGACAGAAACTTGTGATTTCGGGGTTTTCCGGTTTCGTTTTTTCCGTTCGAAATTCATACAAATTTGCAAGTAAGTTATTTATTGTTTAGCGAGGCTCTGATACCACTGTAAGTCGATGTACAACACCCCACGACTCGCGGGGAGGCGGAAATATGAAAAACGATCTTGTTCATTGCTTAAACATCGACTAACCGCATGAATCGAAGCTAAACGATAACTAACATCAAACATAGAAGTTAACAACTACTATGTAAAGGGATTATACCTAAAGAACCGTGTCCTTCGTCTTTACGACTCCACCTCCTCCTCGGCCTTCTCGAAGTAGTAGACGATCCACCCGAGAGCTTTACTCCAAGCTTAGCCTCTAAACTTGAGGCAACTAACTTTCTTTAAGTGCTAATCAAAGAAGCTAGGTGATATAGAGTGAGGGTTATGGTTTAATTAGTCTAACTAATCCTTGTACTCAACACATGAGAGGGGAGGATTAGGGTTTGAAGAGGGAGAGCTTGAGGAGAGAGAAGGTGAAGATAATAATGAAGTGAGAAGAATGAGTTATCATAATATATATCAAGCATTTTGTTATATCAAGAAAAGAAAAGAAAATGATTTACAACCATGCTTGATAAATATCTTGTGGTGATTCATCTCCATGAGTCATTAAGCAATTATGAAGCATTAATGACATGGATGAATCATCCATATGACTCACTAATCACATTCATTGTATATGCCACCTAAACCTCCTTAGTCACCACCTTCTAGAAGTTTCTCACGCAATTACGAGAACGCCCCTCCTTTCCGCAAAAATACGGAAAAACTTTAGACTGTATAAATCCAATAACCGGATACCAGTATCTGGCGTAAACCAAAGCCGACTGGTAAAAACTGTCCGAAAGTCGTATGTGTGTAAATACACGTATGCGTTCGAACCCTTGTCGTAAAACCATACGACCTCTATATCGTTTCGCCTGGAGTAGGGAAACTCTCTGTGTGGGACTCTAGAGACTCGACTACTACGCTGGCAGTGGGTTTAACCACATACCGCAAGCGGCACTAGCTGTACGTAACGGTCCCCAGGTAGATGTCGATAAGAAGGCCGATGAGGAAACCCATCCGAACTTCTACTGGGTCTGATGTGGCAATCTCCGTACAGTCCGGTCCGTTCGTCTAAGACTATCGCATATCGGGCCTAGGGGGTGGTAAGCGTCAGTCCCCTAAAAGCGGTATAAGTCGTGTCGGAGCGAAGCCCCATTACACCCTGAGAAACTACTGGAACCTACCAGCAAATCTCGCTTGCCCTGGCCAGGGACTTTGCGTAATGGCTCTCTGACACAGCACGATATCAACCCCCAATACCGGGAGAGACGAATCCTGTCTAACCGCCACTGCCTCCAAGTGCTCGGGACTGCACCCAACTGCTACCTGTTTGCACGACTCCCTTGAGCCGTGGTAGGGTAGCAATCTAAGAACAGTGGGACACACTCGAGGTGAAGTAGCAGTGTCAAGTCTGCGGACTATGCTGTACTCATGTCACCTGGGAACTGTTCACTGACGACTGGTATAAAATCAACCAACAGTTCCCTGTGAGTCCTGTCCGGTGTACCCGTAACCCAACGAGCACCTGCATACTATCTCCAGTACGACATACTGACGGCTGTGGGACAGACCATCTCCCCAACTGGGATGAGAAGCGTACACATTAGTCTACTCCGGAGTATCGATGCCCTGTCTCGATAATCCAATGACTAGGGACCTGAATAAGGATGTGCTTGTAGACTACCCAGCCCTCACTAGTGTGACTGCCATCACAACGCCGGTAGTCAAGCAAGATCCTAAGAGCTCTATCAATACGTATACTCACATATTAAGATAGAAAAACCAAGTAGCATACTACCATGTTTAGCAAGATTGTTATATACATGTGAATATCCCAAGCTTCCATTAAGTAATATACAAACTAGTATGATACAATAATGGCCCCTAGGGCATATACACTAACACCCGCCACTGTGCAGTGTTATGCGCATCGCACAGCAACATGAAAGGTTTGGCATGTATTTCCTCCAGATGTTTACATGTATAGTTTTGATGTATATCATATTGATTTCGTTTTGGAATTTACATTGGTGTCTTCACCATGACTTCTTTGATTGCGGGATGCTTTACAGAGTTTTGATTTTGAGTTATCTGCTCATTCTTCATGCGCATGCATTGCGCTATGAAGTGTTTTATGTATTGATGATTTCGTAGCCCCGATGACTTGGACTTTTTACTGAAATGTTTTAGTATTTGAGGGGTTTAAATTTAAATTCGGGGACCGAATTTCTTTAAGGGGGAAGATTGTAACATTTCAGAAAAATAAAATATTATTTTTGGGAATTTTTATAATTTAATAATAAAATATTTTAGTGCAAATTATGGAAATACCGATAAATGGGGAAAATTTGGAAAATTATGGAAATTACTGAAAAAGTTTGCTTTATGAGATTCATGCAAATTATGAAAGTTTATGATTTATTTGACACTATTTTAGTGCTAATCGCGATTAAAAATCGCTAATCGGGCTTTAAACGGGTTTTGTGCAAAACGTGCACCATATCATTTTTACACTTGTGTGACATTTCCTACATGATTTTCTTTTCATTTTTCATTTATTGTTTTGGGTTTACTATTGATGAGCGAAGGAAAATAGAAAAGAAAAGAAATGAATAGAATATAGATGTATGGGCAAGAGAGAGAAAGAGAGGGTGAGGGGTCAACCTTGGTCTTGAGCCATTCCCTCTTCATTCTTTCACTTATTTCCTCTTCATCTCTCCCTCCTTCAATCCCATGGCAGCCCCTCTCCTCCACCACCTTCAAACCCCCACTTCATCATCAAAACAACTCTAAAACCATACACCCTTTTCACAAAAGTGTGCACAAGCTCTCAAGCAACCCTTTGGACCAAGAAAGTAGGTGTTTTGGCACTGTTAAGGATTCATGAGTGTCAAAAGAGGTAATCCCTTTCACAATTAGTGTAGTATTTCTTGTGCTTAAGCCTCATTTCAAGTTTAAAATCGTTTTGGCGAAGTTTAGTGAAATTTGAAGTCTCAAGTTGGGAATTAGGGTTTGATTGAGTAGAGGTTGTGTAATTAGGCTTTAGAGATGACCTTAAACCCCTCCCACTTGATAGAAACCCAGACCAACCCAACTGAAACCCAAAATACGAAATTACAAAACTTTTCATGTCGATTTGTGAGTGTTTAGGGTGTGCAGGGAAATCTGGTATAACTTGGGATTTTTACGAGAAAAACAAACAAGTCCAGAGGCTAAATTGAGACACCAACAGACCACCCTACCAAATCAAACCCCATCTGAACCCCCAAAACAGAGGAGGCCGGAATTTCTAGGGATGTGGCCGCCCATTTGGTTGAGTCATGTGTCCAGGTTGTTCCAGTAGCTCATATGTACCCTATATATCACCCCAATGTTGTTTGTGCACCTTGGTTTCACCTTAAACAAAATCTGGAGCATGTTTTCAATGTTGCTGCCTTATGTTTTGCGTTGTTTTCAAATCTAAGTTTTGATATTTGTGTTTGTAATCTGTCACTTTACGTTTGTACGTCTATCCCGAGTGTTATTGGGTTGAGTTGCGAGATGCAAACCATAGGTTCTAACCTATAGGCTTTTAAGCGTGTCGTTTTGGTTTTCGTGTGTCGTTTCGTCTTCGATTTGGTTTTAAAGTGATACGATACATGTGACATGTAGGTACCCCCACGATGATTCGAGACGGTGAAGAAGATGGTGGCGACATCGACATGGGCAAGTAAGATCAGGTGAGTAGATTATATCTACGGGGGAAGTCGGGTGGATGGCGTGTAGCACCCCTGCAGTTCATAGTGATGTATACGAATACGTATACACATATATATCTATGTGTGATTCATGATACTTGGATGTTTATTTAGAGATGAGTATTGTGTTCATGGTTTAGTTTAGGGTATTTAGAAGTAAACTAGCATAGCTTCTTAGTCGCGAACCCTAGAATAGGTTCACACCCACAAGCACACACGCATTTGCATACATTTATGTTTTACCTATGCGTATATGGGGATATGTATATATATATATATATATATATATATATATATACATATACATATACATATACTGGATTATGAGGATAGTACATGGGATTGGAGATGAGTCGATGAGATTGGGCTTAAGGCCGTGAGTCGGTGATGTGTTTTGGTTCATATTCGAGATACGACTTGATGTTTTAGCGGGTCCTTTCGACGTGGTGTTTCATACACACGCATGCTTATACATAGATGGTATCGGTGTTGCACTAGACATAGATTAGTACCCCGATCATGATTTTTTGATAAAGAGGATACCAAATGAATAGTGAGATAAATGTGATATTTGACCCGTACCTAGATTTGGGAGGCCATACGACGGATTTACCGTACGAGCTATATATTGATGATAGATCCGCACTCTTGACTCGAGAATGTCATATTATATTAGGGTATCGTATGGGATACTATTGAGGCGGGATCTCCGAATATTATATATATTTTTATGTATCGACTCAGATGTTAGGCGGTTTCCTTACCCTTCGATTAGCCTGTTTAGGTTAGTCCGGTAGTTTACTTGTAAATGATAGATTAGACTCGAGTCATACCTATTTCAAAACAAACGAATCGTGGGTATTTTAAAGACAGACCAAGAGATTCTACAGATATTTCAAAGGACGTATCTTTTCTTAAAAACACCGTAGCCCTTATTTTCAAACCACCATGATTCGTGTTATTCGAAATGGAAAAACTGTATGACTCATGTTTATATAAATGCTGAATTGTTATCATTGTGTTTCTTATTCAGCTCCCGCATATTCTTGCTGTTCGCATGGCATCGCTTGATTATATGGTGTTTTCATATGCCGTTATCGAGATCATGCTGTCAGGACACCATCACCATTACCGATGATGCATATGTCCCACATATACTTACTTGCCGGCTCACACACACATCATCATCGGAAATTGCCATGTCACGTACACTTTAGAAAACACTATTTCATTGACATGGCTTGCTAACTGATAGTTGCTACATGTTTTAGCTTTTATATGCTAGTTAATTTATTGCATGATATCAGATGCATCCATATATTCATTTGTTATGTAGTAGTATGGAGATTTATGCCGATTTTCATTGTTTATTGGTATCATGATTTTGATGATTTCGGATTTACATGAGATTTCAGGATTTAGGAGAAAACCGCAAGAATTTAATAAAAGATTAGTATCATACTTTTAAAATGCAAATTGCGGTTTTCTCGTGATGTATGAGTCGTCCACCATGAGTTTTCATGATTGCTGTTGGATTTGGAAACCTGATTCGAGGAGTTGGATGAACCATCTCGGGTACATGGTGGGCCCGGTATGGTACCCCGGGGAAAGAAGTTCGAGTTGTATTCGATGAGCCTGGCAGGGGAGCACTACCTACCGGTGATATTATTTAGACTCGCCGGCTATCCGGAGGATACCGGCCGGAGTCAAGAGACGGTTATAGGCTGATCCGTTTTGTCGGAGCCTGAGATATTGATATTTGAGATTTGAGACACTGAGATATTGATATTTGAGATTTGATGATACAGGTTAGTCCGGGCAGCCGGAGCCTGAGATATTGAGATATTGGGATTTATGTTTTGTGTCGATGCTTGACACGGGTTTCTCTATTGATTTCATTGATGTTACTCGTTTTATATATATACAGATATCCTATTAAAATAAAGAAAACAGTTGTCTCACTCATTTCATTGCATTAAATTCATACTTCATACATATGATACATTGCTACCTGAGGCACTGACACGAGCACCTAGGATTACACTTGTGTATAGATGTTACCCTTGCCACCTATCCATGCTTCAGACTTGTCATTTTGAGGTTTATATATTTACCGATCGTATGACCTAGGATTGCGTCATACACAGGATTTCTGCTCTATGATGTTTTCTACTCACGAGTTGGCAACTCACCCCCATTGTGCCACAGTTTCTTGCAGTTTTTGCCGTACAAGTTCCGTTACGGCTTTGCTGGCACACTGTTTCCTTTCCAAGTGATTTGCTTTGGTAGGTGGGTTCACTTGCATCGTGACCACTGTTAGTTATATGTATGCCCTAGAGGCCATTATTATACATGTGATGTGTATTGTAGTGGATGCTTGGACATTTATAGGGAGGACTTTCTTGCTCGACATGATAGTATGCTATCTGGTTACTCTTTACCTTAACGTGTATATTGATTGTCTCTCTGTTACATGTTGGTAAAGCCCTTAGGATGTGTACTTGACTACCTGGACTATGATGCGGATCATACTAGTGGGGACATGGTAGTCCATAAGTACATCCTTCAAGGTCCCTAGTCGTGGGTGTATCGAGACGGGGCATCGATAAACCAGTGTAGACTAGCGTATGCCTTCTCGACCCATACAGATGGGCGATGGATGATCCCATATCCATTGGTGTTTGACATCAGAGATGATATACGGGTGCTCAGTGGAGACTGGGTACACTGGACGGACTCGCCGAGAACTCCCAGATGGTATTATACCTTACGTCAGATGGCAGTTCTCTGGTGACACTGGTACAGGTTAGTCTGTAGACCCGAGATCGTCATAGAGTCTTGTGTGATTCACACTGTGCTTTTATTTCCACCTTACCACGTCCAAGAGGGCGTGCAAAACGGTGGCTTTTGGGTACAGTCCCGAGTCACATGGAGGCAATGAGCGATAGGAGGGGTTTCGTCTCTCCCGGTATAGGGGGTTGATGTTGCGCTATGCTCGATTGGCCATAACAGGGAAGTCCCTGGCCATGGCTGGTTTAGAGATATACTGGTAAGTGTTACCAGTAGTTTCTCGACCGGTTATGAGCCTCATATCGGCATGACTTATCGGTTATTGGGGTCTGACGTTTACCACCTCTAGAACTGATATGCGACATATCAGATGAGGAGACCAGACTGTACGGTAGTGTCACTGTCAGGCTTTTACAGGAGTTGGAGCGGGCTTGCTTGCTGATCTTCTGATCGCTCAATACCCGGGTAGCTGTTACGTCCAGCTAGTACCGCTGACGGCTTGTGGGTGCTTGATATGATCATCACCTACTGCCGGCGTATTGACGAGTTTTTAGAGTCCTACATAAAGGTTGTACTGGCTCAGGCGAAACGAGATGGGAGCGCATATGTGATGTGTGCGGGACCGAGAATGATGCGAGTATGTGATACCGTATTCGATTCTTGCGATGGTTGTATCGATCGGTTGTATGCGATATAACCTAGTTATCGAATCATGGGTTGATTCGATAAGTCGATACATTGAATGTTAGTCGGTTGTATGCGATATAACCGGATTTTTAAGTCAAGTGTTGATTTAATAATTTAGTGTATAATTGTATATATGATATACTAATTTACATTAATTAACATTGGTTCACTTTAAGCATTTGTTTTTCTCACTTGTGCACAAGTTAATATATATGTGATATATATTTATTTGTGCTCTTTTTTGTATCATGGTTGTTGATACAAATATCATGGGTGTACAAGACTTATAACATACTAATTATAGGTTTAGGTTTTTATATTTAAAGTAATTCAAAAACAAATGGATAATGAGCTAAAATGCATGAAGCTTCATGAAGCTTATGTTGCATTGACTTAGTCCACTTGTTTTGTTTTACTTAAGATATTAATAAACCTAACCACTATAATTAACCTATGGTAATGTCTCTACATGAGTTAGTATATGATACTCACTCACCATAGTTAGATTATTCTCTCTCTTGATTTTTCTCATTATCATTTGGAGCTCATCTTCTTCCTCCTTCACTTTCATTCTAGGGTTTGAAAAAAAGAGAGAACCAAAGAGAGAAATCAAATTCTAAAGAGTACCTATTTCCTATCTCACCATCCTCTACTAGACTATCACTTTAGTTTAGGGTGTTTGCTTCAGTAATTCTATGGTTAGTGAAGTAGAAGCTTGATTCCGCATTCCCTCGACGTAGATCATCTTCGGCCTCGAAGACTTCAAGCAATACCGTTGCAATTTCCTCATGGAGCCGTCCGAGAGTCCGGGAGTTGGTTGATCGCAGCGAAGGGACTACATCACGGAGCTCAAGAAGTGAAGGACCGATCTACAAATGTTGTATTTCGTATTCACTTAGGGTTAAAGTGTTTAGCTTGCATAGTTTTTCGCCTAATCTCTAGTTAACAATCTTGTTTGGGGTTGTTCGGCACCTAAAATTTTTAATACGGTATGGTCGATGCCTTGTAGAGCCCCATTAGTGTGCCTAGTAACCCTACAGTGGTATCAGAGCCTAGCTAGAGCATTAGGCGATCTGTTAACAAAGTTAAAACTCCGAACGAACCCGGAATCGACACTTTAAACCCTCTCTGTACATTTTTTAAATTCTGGGATTTTTCTGAATTAAAAATGCTTAAAAATATCAGCAGGCAATTATATGGAAAAGTGTGCAAAATGACAACGTTTGGCGCCTAAAGCTCCGCGGAACCGCGGCACGAGTATGGCTCGTGCGGCGGTTCCACGGCCATAAGGTGACGTCACCGTTTTCTTTTTGCACAGTTATGTTCCAATTTGATTTCCTGATATTTTCTGGGTATTTTTATCTGATTCAAGTGTTGAGTATTTTTGGGGTTTATTTTGTATTCGTCAATTCGATCGGAAAATTTAATTTCGTAATGTTTTCCGGATATATAGAAAGTATTAAATAGTTCGGACGGATATCAATAACTCACTTTTTCCCGACCCGGAAAATTTCTAAGTGTTGGATTTTTCCGTTTGTTTAAGAACGTCTAGATCGTGCAAGTTACGCGATGGACCCTTTAGAAGACAACAAACCTTAACTCGATTATGTGACCGTCTTGAACTGCTCTTTGAACCTTAGGGTTTGGGGCAGTACGGAGTGCCACATGTGAGGCGTTGGCTTGACCCTTCTACGGCTAGACCATTGGTACAGTGGCATGTGTTGGATGTTTTAAACCCCCCCTCAAGTGTTGAGAACCATTTGGGAAAACTTGGGTGTTTGATCATTCGATCAAAAAGTTTAACATTGTCTATTTATCTGGAATGTGATACAATATTTGGAATCCATAAGTAGTTATGAGATAACTAATTTGGATGTTATAAACATAGCAGTTTAGTCTTAAATGATCGGTTGCCACGGAATTTTGATGCGATCAAAAGTCCGTCGCAATCACGTAGCGTACGCGGATACTCGCCGGATAAACTTAATAGACAGCCATGCCCCATAGCCCCGACCAAGTGACTGTAGGAGAACCCCTTCGCCGAAAGCCTCCGTTCGGGTGCTCGCAGCAGCGGAGTTCCGCCTTAGTGCACTTCGTCGACGGCATCCGGGGGTGCGGCCGTCTAGTAAAGTTTGCGACGAGCATCCGATCAGAGTATCAGGAATCTTGTTGAATTTCCCGACTTGATATTGAAAAGTGTTTTCGATATAGAGACTAAAATGCGGCGTTTATAATTATTAGGCATGCGATATCTAAGGAGGTTGCGGATTCCAACTGTTGTAGTTTTACACTTTTTTTTCTACGACCGTAAGTGTAATATGTGATATCGCCGATTTCGTTGCTATATGTCAATGACAATTGGGATGCGTATATTTACTTACGTTGATGACATGTGATGTTATGGGTTGCTGGATATGTTATATTGGATCGTCGCGTTTTGAATAGCCGGGGGTTTTATGTAAGATGAGAGTTTTTATTTTCATTCATGTAATATTAAATGTATGTAATATTCTTTTATTGGGGCACTTCCGGGTTGAGGTTGATGTCACCATTTGTATATTATTTACTTTTCTGCACTAGGATAGACCCAAGGAGGAGAGCACAAGTAACCGGGTTCTAGAGTCCAGTGGGAGACCAACTCGAGGAGTCGAGTCCGGGTCTCCTAACTCTAGAATTGAAAGGGTTGCTTGCCGCTCTCTTAGGGGTCTAGGGATGTGGGTTTGGCTATTCATCGCGACCGTGGAATCCGTGTTTTATATAGGCTCAAAATAAAACACAGACGTCCTCATATATCCAATGTTTCATATGTTTCTTCTGTTGCGATATCTGTGATGTGTTCATTTGATAAGTTATGATAGATACTGTATATAGTATATATGATATATTATATAGACGTTACTTATGTTTTACACCCGCGCTAGCCCTGCCCCGCTCTTTCGTTAGTTACCTAACCTAACGGTGCATGAGGGGACATCGAGACGAATGCGGATGGCATAAGTGTACGTCGTATTTATCTGAGATGTTTAGGTGACTTAAATGATGGGACTTCATTAATGTGATTAATGAAAGAAAAGAAACCGAAGATGTTGTGGAATCGAATTTTCAAAAACAGGTAGCTACAGTTCTTGCTTGGCATCGCGGTGTTCCTTGTAGAACATCCTGCACCTTATTCGATAAGGAAAGGGCCTATATCCTATCACCGGGAGTGACCCCTTTAGCAATAACTGGCAGATGCTACACCCCTCGGTTTGTCTTTTGATTGCTTCTATAGTTCTTGCTTTGCACAGCGGTATATATGATATACCCTGCACCTTATTCGATGAGGAAAGGGCCGACGATCCCCTCACCGGGAGTGACCCCTTTAGCAAAACTAGAAAAGCCTAAAAAACACTCCATTTCAAAATCATTTGATTCTACAACGATATCAAGTTCATTATGCAATAGGTTTTCAGAAAAACCTGTCGTAGCCCTCCGCCATTTCAGTTAAGTCCTACTTAGTATTCGTGCTACGTTTGTTGGCCTGCGTCAAGGCGTAGTGTGCGGTAGCTAACTAGTATTTATCTGCTTATGCATATGATGCAGATTGGATTAGGGTAGTCGTGCGACTTTGTTGGCCTGCGTCAAGGGTTGTGCGGGTGGGTTTAATTCAATCAAGAAATGATGGGTTGAACTTGACTAGCGCACTATGGTTTGTTGGCCCGCGTCAAGGTCATGGGACGCTAGGGGCAAAATATTATCGGGAATTTCAAGTGTTGAAATTTGCAATGAGATTGCATACCTTCTATGAGATAGTTGGATCCCGATACCCACTGCGAGTAATTGTTACTCCTGGGAGAGTTTTACACATTACAATTAGTCGATCAAGTAGGTGTCTAGAAAGGTGTCAACGGGGTTACGCCTCTGGGAAAACGAGGTTTACTTTAATTAGGTCCGTGCGAAAGCACGGGGAAGCTCCCTCAAAGTACCGACACTGGCCTGGCTGAAAGATTGGCGAAGTTGTAGGGTGTAATTAATCCCGGCTAGTCTTTCCTTTTAGGGTTTGAAGGAAGATTTGATAAAAACAGTGGGAGCTATCCTGATTATATAAAATAATAACCAATCTGATCTTGCAAGAGCGCACGCAGAGTGTTTTCTTCTCTCTCTCTCCAGGTAGCGACCATATCACGCCTTAATCAAGATAATAATACGGATGCATTGACCGAACCCACTTGTTATACTGCGCTGGGGAACGTTGGTCCCGCTCCAACTTATAATTGTTATAAGACAGAGCAGGAATTTGGAGATTACCGGAATTTCCGTGCCACCCAAACGAAGAAAGTGCATGTTGATGCATCATCTTCGGGTGTGTTCATTACAGAGAACTGTTTCTCAGTATCCTTTACGTCCTGGGTATGAGATACCGGATCAGGATCCCGTATATGTAATTTGTTACATGGGCTACAGATAGGTAGAGAACTGAGAACGGGTGATAAGTTTCATGAGACAGAAAACGGTGCAAGTGTTGCAGCCAAGTCTGTTGGTCATTATCACCCTGTATTACCAGAATACATTGATTCTGAACGAATGTTATTAGATACCGAACCTGATATACAAAATCATATTAGTCTCTTTATTAGTAAAGAAAGGATATAATTTTGTATTGTTGGATAATGTTTTGAACATTTCCTGTATCAAGAGTTGATCGGTTCAGGCACGTTACCTAAAAGCATTGATGTTCTAAATCAAACTACAGTTCTTAATATACAGAACACACACAAGAGGAAGAGTTCAGAAATGAACGAATTCTTCTTGAGGTATTATAGACTAGGTCATATCAATGCGACCCGACTAGCTGAAGTTACATAAAGATGCATATTTAAATTAGTTTGAATTTACATCTTGTGAAACTTGTTGGTCATGTCACAGAGATAAGATGACCATAGCTCTGTTTATTGGAAACAGAAAAAGAGTTAGTAAACTCTTGGGATTGATACATGATGATGTATGTAGGTCCCCTGTCTACACATGCCAAGACCGGTTCTTTGTACTTCATTACATTCTTTGATGATCTCTCGAGATTCAGATATATGTGTAGGGTTCCTAGGCATTCTAGTGAGGTCTCACAAGGCATCAACCATGCCAATTTCAAAAATTCTAGGTGCCGAGAGACCCGACTACGGATCGTTTGCTAGAAAACTAGGCGAAAAAAAAATCTAGTTAACACTTAACTAATGAGAAACGGAAATACAACCTTTGTAGATCCGGTCCTCCACCTCCACGGCTCCGAGATGAGGTCCTCTCCGCTGTCCAAATCAAATCCGGGCTCTAGCGTCGACTTCATCGGAGAATAAGCGAGCTAGGTCGTCGATGTCCATGCCGAAGATGATCTACGTCGAGGCATCGCTAAATCAAGCTCTCACTTCACCAAGTCATGAAACTTGTGAAGAAAACACACTCTACTACTTGGCAAGAGGTAGAGGATGTAGAAATAGGAAGTGGGTAGACTTTAGTTTTGGATTTCTCACACATTTCATCAAGTTTCCATTGATGGTCAAGCTTTTCTTCACTTGAAGGAAGAAGAAGAAGAAGCTAAAATATATGATAAGATTAATTAGAAAAGAAAATAAAAACCAATCCTTATCATATATTGAACCATGGTTAGATGTAGAGAGTTAACTAAGGTTTAAGTGAGTGGTTAGGGTTAAGCATGAGACAAAATGGTCAAAAAGTCAAAGTCTTCATGAAGGTTCATAAATGAACAAAAGAAAGCAACCATTTTCCTCATTTTGCCTTTTCTTTTTCCAAAAAGATAAATGAATAAAATGAAATCAAAAACCCTAATCACCCACTTAACTATAGTTTAATTCTTAACACTTAACCATAAGGCATGTATCATCAAACATGATACAAGCAAGTGCACAAAACTATATCGAATATACAATGTGCACACCCGAGCGAGAAAATCCATTTAAAGTGAACCGATACTAGTTAATGCAAAGTAATATATCAAATATATAATTATGCATTAAATCATTAAATCAACACTTGATTTAACGATCCGGTCATATCGCATATAACCGACTAGTATCATTAGTGACAACTTATCGAATCAACACTTGATCCGATAACCCGGCTATATCGCATATAACCGATCAATGTCACATCGCGAGAATCGAATACAGTATCACATACTGGTATTATTCTCGGTCCCGCACATATCTCATATGCGCTCCTATTTCGTTTTGCTTGAGCCAGGAAACCTCTGTGTAGAACTCTAAATACTCGTCAATACGCCGGCAGCAGATGATGATCATATCAAACACCCACAAGCTGCAAGCGGTCTGCTAAACGTAACGGCCACCCGGGTATTGAGCGATCTGAAGATCGACGAGCAAGCCCGCTCACACTCTAGTGAATCCGACCAGTAACACTACCGTACAGTCCGGTCTGATCGTCTGATATGTCGCATATCTTGCCTAGGGGTGGTAAACGTCAGACCCCAATAGCTCGATAAGTCGTGTCGATATGAGGTCTATAACTCTTCGAGAAACTACTGGTAATACTTACCAGTAAATCTCAGCAACCCTGGCCAGGGATTTCCTGTTATAGGCAATCGAATACAGCGCAACATCAACCCCCTATACCGGGAGAGACGAATCCCCTCCTATCGCTCATTGCCTCCATGTGACTCGAGACTGTACCCAAAAACCACCGTTTTGCATGCCCTCTTGGACATGGTAAGATGGAAATCAAAGCACAGTGGGAACCACACAAGACTCTATGACGATCTCGGGTCAACAGACTACTCTGTACCAGTGTCACCAGAGAACTGCCATCTGACGTGAGGTATAATACCATCTGGGAGTTCTCGGCGAGTACGTCCAGTGTACCCAGTCTCTACTGAGCACCCGTATATCATCTCTGATGTCAAACACCGATGGATATGGGATCATCCATCGCCCATCTGTATGGGTCGAGAAGGTATACGCTAGTCTACTCTGGCATATCGATGCCCCGTCTCGATACACCCACGACTAGGGACTTTGAAGGATGTACTTATGGACTACCATGTCCCTACTAGTATGATCCGCATCATAGTCCAGGTAGTCAAGCACACATCCTAAGGGCTTTACCAACATGTAACAGAGAGACAATTAGTATACACGTTAAGGTAAAGAGCAACCAGATAGCATACTATCATATTGAGCAAGAAAGTCCTCCCTATATATGTCCCAGCATCCACTACAATATACATCCTATGTACAGTAATGGCCTCTAGGGCATACATATAACTAACAATCTCCCACTTGCACTAGGGCCATCTGTAGCAGTAGTTGTAGTATCTCATACTCAACCATCCCCTAAATGTCTCTCTCTGGGAACAGGCCTTTGTGAGTGGATCCGCTGTGTTGTCCTCTGAGTCTACTCTGCTAACCTCGATCTCCCTGGAGATCAACTATCTCCATGATCAGGTGATACTGCCTTAGAATATGTCTGGATCACTGATGGGACCTGCGTTCCTTGGCATAAGCCACAACTCCATTGTCACACAATGGGAGGAACAAAGTTCATCTCATGAACCAATATACACCCAGACTTTCTCTTTGGTAGCATCTTAAGTAGCGATGTATCCAGCCTTTATCGTCTAGTATGTCACGGTATCTAGCTTGGAACTCTTCCAACATACCGTCCCTTTACTGAGGGTAAAGACAATGCCTGTGACTGACATTCAGTCGTCTTTATCAGCCTGGAACACTTCCAGTGATTCCTCCCAGGATCAATTGATACTATCTCACTACAACTAGTGAGTATCTAACATCCATTTAGATCTATCTCATAGATCCAAAATCCAGGATTTAGGAGGTATCACTTTGATCCTATATGGAGAATCATTGTGATAAGCGGAGATTGACCGAACGTAGCATAGGAAACTCCTTCCCTATCAAGAGCATGACATCCACGTACTCTACGAGGATCACCACCATACTCCCTACTACCCTTTTGTATATACAAGGTTCATCTACCATTTTGATGATGTCAAACTTTTTGACTAATTCATCAAAACAGACGTTCCAACTCCGCGATGCCTGCTTTATCCTATAAAGCATCTTGTACACGTTTCCGCTGCTCCCACTGTTTACGAAGCCCTCTGGCTGTGTACTTACAGACGCTCTCTTCTAAATCATCATTTAGAAAAGCAGTCAAGACACCCAACCACCAGATATCGCAGTCATGGTATGTAGCCGTGACAAGTAGGATCTGGATGGACTTAAGCATAGCTACTGGAAAAAGGTTTCATCATTATCCACGCCTGGTCGATGACGAAAACCTTTAACAATTCTAGCTTTGAAAGTCTCAACTTTTCCATGTACACCAAGTAATCTTCTCAAGATATACTTGCTCCTGATGGGGATTTAACCCTTCAGATACAGCAACTAAAGTCCATACTTTGTTGGTGTATAAGGATTCCATCTCAGATCGATAAGCATCCAGCCATTCTTACAGAGTCTCACTCTTGATGGCCAGCTCGAAACTAGTTGGGTCATCATCTCATGATGCATTCCTCGCTCCCACTGTCATAGAGAAACCGAAGTATCTCTCAGGTGGGTGAGGAACCCTACTAGATCGGTGGAGAGGCTGAGGTTCGTTGGTTTCTACTGAATCCTTTGGTTCTATCAAATCATCTGCTGTAGTTTGTATAGCTGGAACATTTCCAGTTTTACATAACAGACCTTGCCTCGAGCTTGTCCGGATTTTGCTTTCAGACATAGGCCGGACAACTCCAAATCTTAACTAACTTAAGACATGGGTTCTTCCCATTCCATATCACATATGAAGCGGTAGGCAACTGATTTGATTAGAACCCTATTCAATAGGTATGCAGCTTCTCAAGTGCATAACTCCCAAAAGGAAATAGGTAACTCAGTAGTACTCATCATAGAGCACACCTTATCATATAGGGTGTGATTGCTCCGTCCCGATATACCATCGTGCTATGGTGTATACAGAGGAGTAATGCTGAGAGAGAATCTCATTCTCCTTTAGAATAGTCCAGGAATTCCATGCACAAGTATTCTCCTCCCTGATCTCATCAAAGGACATAATACTCATACCCGTATTTTGGTTCTCTACTTCTAAATCATATTCTGTGAATATCTCAAAAGGTTCGGACTTGTGTTTCAACAGGAACATATGTCTGAATCTTGAGAGATAATCAGAGAATGTAACGAAGTATAAAGAACCAGTCCTGGCATATGTAGACAGGGGACCTAACATACATCAACATGTATCATCCCAAGAGTTTACTAACTCTTTCTCTGTTTCCAGTAAACAGAGCTATGGTCATCTTAACTCTGTGACATGACTGGCGAGTTTCACAAGATGTAAATTCAAACTGATTTAAATATACATCTTTATGTAACTCTAGCTAGTCTGGTCACATTGATCTGATCTAGTCTACAATGCCGCAAGAAGAATCCGTTCATTTCTGAAGTCTTCCTCTTGTGTGTGTTCTGTATACTAAAGAACTGTAGTTTGATTTAGAACATCAATGCTTTTAGATAACGTGCCTGAACCGATCAACTTTTGATATAGGAAATGTTCAAAACATTATCCAACAATACAAAATTATATCGTTTCTTTACTAATAAAGAGACAGATATGATTTTGTATATCAGGTTCGGTATCTAATATCATTCGTTCAGAATCAATGTATTGTAATACAGGGTGACAGTGACCAACAGACTTGGCTGCAACTCTTGCCCCGTTTTCTCCCTCATGAAACTTATCACCCGTTCTCAGTTCTCTACCTCTCTGTAGCCCTATGTAACAGATTACATATCTGGGATCCTGATCTGGTATCACATACCCAGGACGTAGAGGATACGGAGAAACAGTTCTTTGTAATGAACACACCCAAAGATGATGTATCAGCATGCACTCTCTTCGTTTGGGTGGCACGGGAAACCTGGTATTCCCCAATTTCCTGCTCTGTCTTATAACAATTATAAGTTTGAGCGGGACCAACGTTCCCCAGCTCAGTATAACAAGCGGGTTCGGTCAATAATCCGTATTATTATCTTGATTAAGGCGTGATATGGTCGCTACCAGGAGAGAGAGAGAAGAAAACACTCAGCGTGCGCTCTTGCAAGAATAGATTGGTTTTATTTTATCTAATCAGGATGGCTCCCACTGCTTTTTATCAAATCTTCCTTCAAACCCTAAAAGGAAAGACTAGCCGGGATTAATTACACACTACAAGTTCGCCAATCTTTCAGCCATGCCAGTGTCGGTACTTTGAGGGAGGTCCCCCGTGCTTTCGCACGAACCTAATTAATGTAAACCTCGTTTTCCCAGAGGCGTAACCTCGTTAACACTTTTCTAGACACCTACTTGATCGGCTAATTGTAATGTATAAAACTCTCCCAGGAGTAACACTTACTCGCAGCGGGTATCGGGATCCAACTATCTCATAGAAGGTATGCAATCTCATTGCAAATTTCAACACTTGAAATTCCCGATAATTTTGCCCCTAGCAGCTATATGACCTTAACATAGTCAACAAATCATAAGCGCTAGTCAAGTTCAACCCGTCATTTCCCGATTGAATTAAACCCACCCGCACGACCCTTAACATAGTCAACAAAGTCGCACGAGTACCCTAATCCAATCGCATCATATGCTTATGCAGATAAGCACTAATTAGCTACCGCACACTACGCCTTAACATAGTCAACAAACGTAGCACGAATACTAACTAGTACGTATCTGAAATGACGGAGGGCTACGACAGGTTTTTCTGAAAACCTATTGCGTAATGAACTTGATATCGTTGTAGAATCAAATGAATTTTGAAATGGAGTGTTTTTGAGGCTTTTCTAGTTTTGCTAAAGGAGTCACTCCCGGTGAAGGGATCGTCGGTCCTTTTCTCGTCAAATGAGGTGCGGGATATATCATATATATCACTGTGCAAAGCTAAAACACTTAAAAGCAATCAAAAGACAAACCGAGTGTGTAGCATCTGCCAGTTATTGCTAAAGGAGTTACTCCCGGTGAAGGGATCTCGGTCCTTTCCTCATCGAATAAGGTGCAGGATATATCTCATATACCGCTATGCAAAGCAAGAACTGTAGCTACCTGTTTTATTTTGAAATTCGATTCTACAACATCTTAGGTTTCTTTTATTTCATTAATCACGTTAATGAAGTCCCATCATTTAAGTACCTAAACATCACAGATAAATACGACGTACACTGCCATCCGCATTCGCCTCGATGTCCCCTCGTGCACCGTTAGGTTAGGTGACTAACGGCAGAGCAGGGCAGGGCTAGCGCGGGTGTAAAACATAAGTAACGCCTATATAATATATCATATATACTATATGTAATATCTGTCACAGAACATCACATGATCTCATTACAGATAATTCACAGCAGAAGAAACATATGAAATATTGGATATACTAGGACGTCCGTGTTTTCAATACGAGCCAGTATAAAACACGGATTCCACGTTCGTGATGAATAGCCAAACCCACACCCCTAGACCCCTACGAGAGCGGCAAGCAACCCTGCCAATTCTAGGGTTAGGAGACCCGGACTCGACTCCTCGAGTTGGTCTCCCACTGGACCCCAGAACCCGGTTACTTGTGCTCCCCTCCTTGGGTCTATCCTAGTGCAGAAAAGTAAACAATATACAAACGGTGACAACTTCCGCAACCTGGAAGTGCCCCAATAAAAGAATATTACAAACAAGTTTTTACATGAATGAAAATGAAAAAAACACTCATCTCACATAAAAAACCCCGGCTATTCAAACACGACGATCCAATATAACATATCCAGCAACACATAACATCACATGTCATCAACGTAAGTAAATATGTCCATCCCAATTGTCGTTGACATATAGCAACGAAACCGGCGATATCACATATTACACTTACGGTCACAGAGAAGAAAGTGTAAAACTACAACAGTTGGAATCTGCAACCACCTCAGACATCACATGCCTGACCAAATGAATTACTTAGACATCGCATGCCTAACAATTATATACCCCACATTTTAGTCTCAGTATCGAAAACACTTTTCAATATTAAGTCGGGCAATTCAACAAGATTCCCGAAAAACTGATCGAATGCTCGTCGCAAACTTTAGTAGGCGGCCGCACCCCCGATACTGTCGACGAAGTGCACCAAGGCGGAACACCGCTACCGCGAGCACCCGGACGGATGCTTTCGGCGACGGGGTTCTCCTACAGTCACTTGGTCGGGGCTATGGAGTGAGGTTATCTATTAAGTTTACCCGGCGAGTATCCGCGTACGCTACGTGATTGCGACGGACTTTTGATCACATCAAAATTCCGTGGCAACCGATCAAGTGAGACTAAACTGCTATGTTTATAATATTCATTCCGTTATCTCATAACTATTTGTGAATTCCAATTATTGTATCACATTCCAGAAAAACAGAAAATGTTAAACTTTCCGATCGAACAATCGAACACCCAAGTTTTCCCGATACAGATCAACACATGAAACAAGTCTAACAACATTCCGTTCGTGCCTCAGTACCAACGGTCCAGCCGTAGAAGGGTCAAGCCAACGCCTCACATGTGGCACGCCGTACTGCCCCAAACCCGAAGGTTCAAAGGGCAGTTCAAGACGGTCACATAATCGAGTTAAGGTTTGTTGTCTTCTAGAGGGACCATCGCGTTACTTGCACTACTTAGAACGTCGTCAAACTACGGAAAAATCCAACACTTGGAAATTTCCCGACAGGGGAAAAGTTGGGTATTTATATCCGGTCGAACTTTTTAACATATTCTAAAATTTATCCGGAAAGCCACACAGACAAAATTTGATAATCCGATCGAACTCATGAAAAACCCAAAACAACCCCTGAAAACTCAACTATATAATAAATATTAAAATATCCAAGGAAAATCAGCACAGAAATCTGAGAATTACTGTGAAAAACAAAATGCACAAAACGACAAAACCGCCGCTGAACCGCCGCGCCATGCGTAGCACGTACCGCGGTTCCGCGGTGGAAAAGTTGACTTAGGCCCACGAAATTTACAGTAATTCTTAGAAAACCCTGCTTGATTTTCTGCATATTTTTAATTTGGAAAAATCCCAGTTTTAAAAAATTGGACAGAGAGCATTTTTAGGGTTGGGGTTTCGGTTCGTCCGGCTTTCAAAATCCGTCTAGACTTCGCCTAAGGCTCTAGCTAGGCTCTGATACCACTGTAGGGTTTCTAGGCACTCTAGTGAGGTCTCACAAGGCATCAACCATGCCAATTTCAAAAATTCTAGGTGCCGAGAGACCCGACTACGGATCGTTTGCTAGAAAACTAGGCGAAAAAAAAAATCTAGTTAACACTTAACTAATGAGAAACGGAAATACAACCTTTGTAGATCCGGTCCTCCACCTCCACGGCTCCGAGATGAGGTCCTCTCCGCTGTCCAAATCAAATCCGGGCTCTAGCGTCGACTTCATCGGAGAATAAGCGAGCTAGGTCGTCAATGTCCATGCCGAAGATGATCTACGTCGAGGCATCGCTAAATCAAGCTCTCACTTCACCAAGTCATGAAACTTGTGAAGAAAACACACTCTACTACTTGGCAAGAGGTAGAGGATGTAGAAATAGGAAGTGGGTAGACTTTAGTTTTGGATTTCTCACACATTTCATCAAGTTGCCATTGATCGTCAAGCTTTTCTTCACTTGAAGGAAGAAGAAGAAGAAGCTAAAATATATGATAAGATTAATTAGAAAAGAAAAGAAAAACCAATCCTTATCATATATTGAACCATGGTTAGATGTAGAGAGTTAACTAAGGTTTAAGTGAGTGGTTAGGGTTAAGCATGAGACAAAATGGTCAAAAAGTCAAAGTCTTCATGAAGGTTCATGAATGAACAAAAGAAAGCAACCATTTTCCTCATTTTGCCTTTTCTTTTTCCAAAAAGATAAATGAATAAAATGAAATCAAAAACCCTAATCACCCACTTAACTATAGTTTAATTCTTAACACTTAACCATAAGGCATGTATCATCAAACATGATACAAGCAAGTGCACAAAATATATCGAATATACAATGTGCACACCCGAGCGAGAAAATCCATTTAAAGTGAACCGATACTAGTTAATGCAAAGTAATATATCAAATATATAATTATGCATTAAATCATTAAATCAACACTTGATTTAACGATCCGGTCATATCGCATATAACCGACTAGTATCATTAGTGACAACTTATCGAATCAACACTTGATCCGATAACCCGGCTATATCGCATATAACCGATCAATGTCACATCACGAGAATCGAATACAGTATCACATACTTGTATTATTCTCGGTCCCGCACATATCTCATTTGCGCTCCTATTTCGTTTTGCTTGAGCCAGGAAACCTCTGTGTAGGACTCTAAAGACTCGTCAATACGCCGGCAGCAGATGATGATCATATCAAACACCCACAAGCCGCAAGCGGTCTGCTAAACGTAACGGCCACCCGGGTATTGAGCGATCTGAAGATCGACGAGCAAGCCCGCTCACACTCCAGTGAATCCGACCAGTAACACTACCGTACAGTCCGGTCTGATCGTCTGATATGTCGCATATCTTGCCTAGGGGTGGTAAACGTCAGACCCCAATAGCTCGATAAGTCGTGTCGATATGAGGTCTATAACTCTTCGAGAAACTACTGGTAACACTTACCAGTAAATCTCAGCAACCCTGGCCAGGGATTTCCTGTTATAGCCAATCGAACACAGCGCAACATCAACCCCCTATACCGGGAGAGACGAATCCCCTCCTATCGCTCATTGCCTCCATGCGACTCTGGACTGTACCGAAAAACCACCGTTTTGCACGCCCTCTTGGACGTGGTAAGATGGAAATCAAAGCACAGTGGGAACCACACACGACTCTATGACGATCTCGGGTCAACAGACTACTCTGTACCAGTGTCACCAGAAAACTGCCATCTGACGTGAGGTATAATACCATCTGGGAGTTCTCGGCGAGTCCGTCCAGTGTACCCAGTCTCTACTGAGCACCCGTATATCATCTCTGATGTCAAACACCGATGGATATGGGATCATCCATCGCCCATCTGTATGGGTCGAGAAGGTATACGCTAGTCTACTCTGGCATATCGATGCCCCGTCTCGATACACCCACGACTAGGGACTTTGAAGGATGTACTTATGGACTACCATGTCCCCACTAGTATGATCCGCATCATAGTCCAGGTAGTCAAGCACACATCCTAAGGGCTTTACCAACATGTAACAGAGAGACAATTAGTATACACGTTAAGGTAAAGAGCAACCAGATAGCATACTATCATGTTGAGCAAGAAAGTCCTCCCTATATATGTCCCAGCATCCACTACAATATACATCCTATGTACAGTAATGGCCTCTAGGGCATACATATAACTAACAATATGTTCCTATTGAAACACAAGTCCGAAGCTTTTGAGATATTCATAGAATATAAATTATAAGTAGAGAACCAGAAATGGTTATAAGTATTATGTCCTTTGATGTGATCGAGGAGGAGAATACTTGAGCACGGAATTCCTGGATTATTCTAAAGGAGAATGAGATTCTCTCTCAGGATTACTCCTACGTATACACCACAGCATATCGGTGTATCGGGACGGAACAACCACACCCTATTTGATATGGTGCGCTCTATGATGAGTACTACTGAGTTTCCTATTTCCTTATAGGGAGTTATGCACTTGTGAAGTTGCATGCCTATTGATTAGGGTTCCAATCAAATCAGTTGCCTACCACTTCATATGTGATATGGAAAGGGAAGAGTCCATATCTTAAGTTTGTTAAGATTTAGGGTTGTCCGGCCGATGTCTAAAAGCAAAATCCGGACAAGCTCGAGGCAAGGTCAGTTATGTAGAACTGGAAAGGTTCTAGCTATACAAACTGCAGCTGATGATTTGGTAGAACCAAAGGATTCAATAGATTCTAACGAACCTCAGCCTCTCCGCCGATCTAGTAGGGTTCCTCAACCACCTGAGAGATACTTCGGTTTCTCTATGACAGTGGGAGCGAGGAATGCATCATGAGATGATGACCCAACTAGTTTCGAGCTGGCCATCAGGAGTGGGACTCTGTAAGAATGGCTGGATGCTTAGCGATCTGAGATGGAATCCTTATACACCAACAAAGTATGGACTTTGGTTGCTTTATCTGAAGGGTTAAATCCCCATCAGGAGCAAGTATATCTTGAGAAGATTACTTGGTGTACATGGAAAAGTTGAGACTTTCAAAGCTAGACTTGTTAAAGGTTTGCATCATTGACCAGGTATGGATTATGATGAACCTTTTCTAAGTAACTATGCTTAAGTCCATCCAGATCCTACTTTCCACGGCTACATACCATGACTACGATATCTGGCGGTTGTGTGTCATGACTGATTTTCTAAATGATGATTTAGAAGAGAGAGTCTATAAGTACACAGTCAGAGGGCTTCGTAAACAGTGGGAGCAGCATAAACGTATGCAAGATGTTTTATGTGATGAAGCAGGCATCGCGGAGTTGGAACATCTGTTTTGATGAGTTAGTCAAAGAGTTTGACATCATCAAAATAGTAGATGAACCTTGTATATACAAAAAGGTAGTAGAGAGTATGGTGGAGATCCTCGTAGAGTACGTGGATAACAAACTCTTGATAGGGAAGTGGTTTCCTATGCTACGCTCGGTCAATCTCCGCTTATCACAAGGATTCTCCATATAGGATCAAAGTGATACCTCCTAAATCCTGAGTTTGGATCTATGAGATAGATCTAATTGGATATTAGGATACTCACTAGTGGTAGTGAGAAGGTATCAATTGATCCTGGGGAGAATCACTGGAAAAGTTCCAGGGTGATAAGGACGACTGAAAGTCAGTCACAGGCATTGTCTTTACCCGAAGTAAAGGGACGGTATGTTGGAAAAGTTCCAAGCTAGATACCGTGGCATACTAGATGATAAAGGCTGGATACATCGTTACCAAAGATGCTACCAAAGAGGCAGTCTGGATGTATATTAGTTCATGAGATGAACTTCGTTCCTCCCATTGTGTGAAAATGGAGTTGTGGCCTATGCCTAGGAACGCCCGTCCCATCAGTGATCCAGACATATTCTAAGGCAGTGTCACCTGATCATGGAGATGGTTGATCTCCAGGGGATCGAGGTCAGGAGAGTAGACTCAGAGGGCAACAAGGAGGATCCACTCACAAAGGCCTTTTTCCAGAGAGAGACTATTAAGGGATGGTTGAGTATGAGATACTACAACCACTGTTATCAGATGGCCCTAGTGCAAGTGGGAGATTGTTAGTTATATGTATGCCCTAGAGGACATTACTATACATGTGATGTATATTGTAGTGGATGCTTGGACATATATAGGGAGGACTTTCTTGCTCGACATGATAGTATGCTATCTGGTTACTCTTTACCTTAACGTGTATACTGATTGTCTCTCTGTTACATGTTGGTAAAGCTCTTAGGATGTGTACTTGACTACCTGGACTATGATGCGGATCATACTAGTGGGGACATGGTAGTCCATAAGTACATCCTTCAAGGTCCCTAGTCGTGGGTGTATCGAAACGGGGCATCGATATACCAGTGTAGACTAGCGTATGCCTTCTCGACCCATACAGATGGGCGATGGATGATCCCATATCCATTGGTGTTTGACATCAGAGATGATATACGGGTGCTCAGTGGAGACTGGGTACACTGGACGGACTTGCCGAGAACTCCCAGATGGTATTATACCTTACGTCAGATGGCAGTTCTCTGGTGACACTGGTACAGGTTAGTCTGTAGACCCGAGATCGTCATAGAGTCTTGTGTGATTCCCACTGTGCTTTGATTTCCACCTTACCACGTCCAAGAGGGCGTGCAAAACGGTGGTTTTTGGGTACTGTCCCGAGTCATATGGAGGCAATGAGCGATAGGAGGGGTTTCGTCTCTCCCAGTATTGGGGGTTGATATTGCGCTATGCTCGATTGGCCATAACTGGGAAGTCCCTGGCCAGGGCTGGTTTAGAGATATACTGGTAAGTGTTACCAGTAGTTTCTCGATCCGTTATGAGTCTCATATCGGCATGACTTATCGGTTATTGGGGTCTGACGTTTACCACCCCTAGAACTGATATGCGACATATCAGACGAGGAGACCGGACTGTACGGTAGTGTCACTGTCAGGCTTTTACAGGAGTTGGAGCGGGCTTGCTTGCTGATCTTCTGATCGTTCAATACTCGGGTAGCCGTTACGTCCAGCTAGTACCGCTGACGGCTTGTGGGTGCTTGATATGATCATCACCTACTGCCGGCGTATTGACGAGTCTTTAGAGTCCTACATAGAGGTTGTACTGGCTCAGGCGAAACGAGATAGGACCGCATATGTGATGTGTGCGGGACCGAGAATGATGCGAGTATGTGATACCGTATTCGATTCTCGCGATGGTTGTATCGATCGGTTGTATGCGATATAACCTAGTTATCGAATCAAGGGTTGATTCGATAAGTCGATACATTGAATGTTAGTCGGTTGTATGCGATATAACCGGATTATTAAGTCAAGTGTTGATTTAATAATTTAGTGTATAATTGTATATATGATATACTAATTTACATTAACTAACATCGGTTCACTTTAAGCATTAGTTTTTCTCACTTGTGCACAAGTTAATATATATGTGATATATATTTATTTGTGCTCTTTTTTGTATCATGGTTGTTGATACAAATATCATGGGTGTACAAGACTTATAACATACTAATTATAGGTTTAGGTTTTTATATTTAAAGTAATTCAAAAACAAATGGATAATGAGCTAATATGCATGAAGCTTCATGAAGCTTATGTTGCATTGACTTAGTCCACTTGTTTTGTTTTACTTAAGATATTAATAAACCTAACCACTATAATTAACCTATGGTAATATCTCTACATGAGTTAGTATATGATACTCACTCACCATGGTTAGATTATTCTCTCTCTTGATTTTTCTCATTATCATTTGGTGCTCATCTTCTTCCTCCTTCACTTTCATTCTAGGGTTTGAAAAAGAGAGAGAACCAAAGTGAGAAATCAAATTCTAAAGAGTACCCATTTCCTATCCCACCATCCTCTACTAGACTAGCACTTTAGTTTAGGGTGTTTGCTTCACTAATTCTATGGTTAGTTAAGTAGAAGCTTGATTCCGCATTACCTCGACGTAGATCATCTTCGGCCTCGAAGACTTCAACCAATACCGTTGCAATTTCCTCGTGGAGCCGTCCGAGAGTCCGGGAGTTGGTTGATCGCAGCGAAGGGACTACATCACGAAGCTCAAGAAGTGAAGGACCGATCTACAAAGGTTGTATTTCGTATTCACTTAGGGTTAAAGTGTTTAGCTTGCATAGTTTTTTGCCTAATCTCTAGTTAACGATCTTGTTTGGGGTTGTTCGGCACCTAAAATTTTTAATCCGGCATTGTCGATGCCTTGTAGAGCCCCATTAGTGTGCCTAGTAACCCTACAACAACCATTGTACTTATTTTATTCTGTTGTATCTAGAAACTCTATCAACCAAACTTGTATATTTATTCAGACTTAGAGACCAGTTTTATATTATTTCGACCTTAGAGTCGCGCGTTGTATTATGATGGTTTTCAGTGATGTTTTGAGCATCCTTTTGAGTTTTGAACCTCGCCCTTCAGTGTTGTAAATTATATTGCTTGCGTGGTTGTGACCGTCGATTGACGAAGAGCTAGCTCCCGCTTGGAGATGCCTTTTATCATTATATATACTTTTATCATGTTGTACCCCGTTCGGGGCCAGTTTTTACAAAGGAAACTCTGCCGAAATTTTCAGAAAGACTTGATGTTTTACAAACGCATAATTCGGCTCATGCTTTTAAATGTCTCGTTTTAAAATAAGTTCATTCTTACCTAAAATGGTTTTAGATTTCTGGGCTTTTGGTTTACTTGAATTAGATGTGGTCCAGTAGACTTCATATGATTCAAGTGCCAGTCACGGGCTATTCCGGGTCGTGACAAGTTCCAAACAGGATACCGTTGCAGACTCTACGATGTAAGCTGAGTACATTGCTGCGAATGATGCCGCCAAGGAAGCCGTCTGGATGAAGAAGTTCGTCATGGAGCTAGGAGTAGTTCCAACTATTATTGATCCAATATAATTGTATTGTGATAATAATAGGGCTATGGCATTAGCCAAGGAGCCCAGGTCCCATCAGCGGTCCAGACACATCCTGAGTAGCTTTCATTTGATCCGGGAGATTGTAGATCGCCGCGAGATCGAGATTAGGAGAGTAGACACAAAGAATTACACCGCGGATCCACTCACCAAGGCCCTCCCTCAGCCGCGCCATGAGCGACTTTTTGAGATGTTGGGTATGAGATACGCCAATAACTGGCCTTAGTGCAAATGGGAGATTGTTGGATATATGTATGCCCAATAGGCCATTATATGATAGTGGATGTATTTATACATGTATATATATATATATATATATTCAGTGTACATTCTTGCTCGACATGATAGTATGCTATCTGGTTCTTCTTTATGTGACATGTTGACTTGATCATGCTTTTATTCATTTACACATGTTGATGAAGCCCTGAGGATATTTGCTTGACTACTGTGATTATGATGGAGATCATACTAGTGGGACGTCTGTAGTTTATAAGCATATCCTGAAATGTCCCTAGCCGTAGGTGTATCAAGATGGGGCATCGATATACCAGAGTAAACTAGCATATATGATACTAGACCCATATGATGGGCGATGGATGTTCCCACATCCATTGATGTTTGACATCGAGATCATATACGGGTGCTCAGTGGAGACTGGGTACACTGGACGGACTCGCCGAGAACTCCTATATGGTATTATATCTATCGTCGGATAACAGTTCTCAGGTGACACTGGTACAGGTTAGTCTGTAGACCTGAGATCGTCATAGAGTCTTGTGTGTTCTCCCACTGTACTTTGATTACCACCCTACCACGGCTCTACTGAGTCGTGCAAACAGGTGGCTTTTGGGTACAATCCCGAGACACATGGAGACGATGAGCGATAGGAGGGGTTTTGTCTCTCCCGGTATTTGGAGTTGATGTTGTGCTGTGCTCGATTAGCTATATCAGTAAGTCCCTGGCCAGGGCTGTTGAGATTTACTGATAAGAGTTATCGGTAGTTTCTCGATCTGTTATAGACCATTCATCGGCACGACTTATTGAGTTATTAGGGTCGATGTTACCATCCCTAGACTCGATATGCAGCATATCTGACGAAGAGACCGGACTGTACGGTAGTGATGCCGGTTGGCTCGACGGGAGTTGTGACAGGTTCGCTTGTTTTCTTCTGATCGCTCAATACCCGGGTGGCCGTTACGTTTAGCTGAGCTCTTGCGGCTTGGGGGTGCTTGATATGATCATCACCCACTGCCGGCGTATTGACGAGTCTTAGAGTCCCACAATGAACTTACCTAGTCCAGGCGAAACGATGTGGTGTGCATATGTGATATGTGCGGGGACTCGATTAAATGCGCGTATATGATACCGTATATTAATCGGGTGGTTTGCTATTGGTCAGGTCGTATGAGATATGACCGGTTTGCTAAATCAAGTGTTCATTTAACATTGACCATTAGCTATTCATTTTGGACCCTTTTGTTTTTGTTGTATGCATGCATGTATGCACATGTTCTCTTTGATTCACATATGGATGTGCATGCACTCATACATGCATACACAATTCTATCATGGTTGTTGATATATGAGATGGTGGCAATATAAGACTCACACCTTGTTATATATATATGTTGATATTTATTTTTGGAAAAGAAAATGGAAATGGAAAATTTATCATGGTTGATTATTTTATAATTCCACTAACCTTTGTGTTAACCATGAGTTATTTTCCATGGCCATTTTTGATCCAAAGAGAAATATCTAGATATTTATAAACTAGGGTTAAGAATGAGAACAAGAAAATATATATATTTTCTTTTCTCATTTTTATCCCAACACTTATCATTATCTCTTGAGCTCTCATTTTGCCATCTTTTTCTTCCTCACTCTCTTGCCCTCTAGGTTTTGATAGTAAACAAAAGAGTGAACAAGTTAGGGTTTTGAAGTGAGAAAACAAACCACATCACCATTATATACTACTCTTGCCCATTAGTTTAGAGTGTTGGCTTCAACTTCTTCTCTTGATCAAGTGAAGCCTTGAGCTTGGACAAAGGGGACTCCGGATGGATCATCGTGGACTTGGAGGATCTCAAGCAAGCTTCTTTCAACCCTCAAGTTGCCAAGGAGTCTAAAGAAGGGAACTACAAAGGTTGTATTCTCTAAACCTAGCCTTTATCTCTTGTGGATTGTGTATAAAGTTTTGTTACCCTAGCTTTTCTAGTGTGATCCTTAGGATAGTTTCTTTAGCACCCTATAAATTTTTAATATGGCATGTATGATGCTACCAAACCCTTGTAGTGGTACTATGGAAATCCCTTCAGTTTTCACTTCTTTCTTGCTTATTCTTTCGCTACGGCGTCGTATATACTTGTTTTGGTTATGTTCCGGCTTTTTGCGTGAGTTGCTCCCGTTTGGGGATGCATTATATTTATTCTATGCTTGTACCTGTAGGGTTATTAGGCACTAGAACAAGGTTCTACAAGGCATCAACCATGCCAAAATTAAATTTTTCAAGTGCTGAACAACCTAAAGCAAGGATCTTTGCTAGAGAATTAGGGTAAACAATGAACAAGTAAACACCTTTACTTCTAAGAGATATGGATTACAACCTTTGTAGTCCGTTCATTTACTTCATAAGCTCCGTTTTGAGGTCCCTTCACTGCGATCATCAAGAACTCCGACTCTCGTGAGGCTCCAAGAGGTGAATGATGCATCTTGATCTAAGATGATCTACCTTGAAAAATCTCTAAACCAAGCTTACACTTCACTAATGAAGTAATTAGAGAAGTGAACACCCTAATCTAAGTGGCTAGAATAGATGAGGATGATGAAGTAGGAATTTTGCTCTCTTTAGTTTTCAATTTCTCACCATTTATCATCACAAACACAAAAGCTAGTGAAGGTTTTTCAAGAGCTAGAAGAAGAAGAAGATGAAGCTAATCCTTTTGTGATGAATAATGAATTATTGTTGTGGTTACAATTGCAACCATGGGTTAAGAATGAAGGCTTAACCCTTGTAGAGAATAAACTAAGGTTAAGCGTTTGGGTTGGGTTAATAAATATCAACACAAAATATCAAAGCTAAAGACAAAATGAAAGCTTCATGAAGCTTCATGAAAGCTTCATCCAAAAGCTAACCCAAAAGCTAACCCTAATCCAAACCCTAACTAGGTTTAATCTCTAAATAATTGTTGCATTTGTAACCCTAACTTGTTACAATAATATATATCACATATATACTATATAATGTAACAAAAGAAAATAATACAAATAACATATATCGCATATACATCAATGTATTATCCGGTGAGAAAATGAATCAATAAAGCGAGCTTATATTAGTTAACATAATGTAGTATATCACATATATAATTATACATTAAATTATCGAATCAACACTTGATCCGATAATCCGGCTATATTACATATAACCGACTAATATAATATGTACCATTTCATCGAATCAACACTTGATCCGATGACCCGGCTATATCACATATACCCGGCCGATATCACATATCGCGAGAATAGAATACGGTATCTCATATCGTATTATTCTCGGTCCCGCATATATAATATATGTGCTCCTACTCCGTTTTGCCTGAGCCAGGAAACCTCTGTGTAGGACTCTAAAGAATCGTCAATACGCCGGTAGTAGGTGATGATTATATCAAACACCCACAAGCTGCAAGCGGTCAGCTAAACGTAACAGCCACCTAGGTATTGAACGATCAGAAGATCAACAAGCAAGCCTGTACATTCTCCTGTGAAACCAATCAGTAACACTACCGTACAGTCCGGTCTCTTCGTCTCATATGTCGTATATCAAGTCTAGGGGTGGTAAACGTCAGACCCCAGTAACCGATAAGTCGTGTCGATGTGAGGCTCATAATGGGTCGAGAAACTACTGATAACCCTTACCAGTAGCACTCCTTATCAGCCCTGGCTAGGGACTTTCAGTTATAGCCAATCGAACACAACACAACATCAACTCCCTATACCGGGAGAGACGAAACCCCTCCTATCGCTCATTGCCTCCATGTGATTCGAGACTGTACCCAAAAGCCACCGTTTTGCACGCCCTCTTGGACATGGTAAGGTGGAAATCAAAGAAAAGTAGGAATCACACAAGACTCTATGATGATCTTGGGTCTACAGACTAACCAGTACCAGTGTCACCGGAGAACTGCTATCTGACGATAGGTATAATACCATGTAGGAGTTCTCGGCGAGTCCGTTCAGTGTACCCAGTCTCCACTGAGCACCCGTACACCATCTTTGATGTCAAACACCGATGGATATGAGATCATCCATCGCCCATCATATGGGTCAAGATGCGTATACACTAGTTTACTCTGGAGTATCGATGCCCAGTCTCAATACTCCCTCGACTAGGAACAGTTATAGGATGTACTCTTGGACTACCCTGGCCCCACTAGTATGATCTGCATCATAATCCTGGTAGTCGAGTACATATCCTAAGGGCTTTATCAACATGCTAAAGTAAAACAGTAAATTAATACAAGTCAACATGTTAAGACAAAGTGAAACCAAATAGCATACTATCATGTCGAGCAAGAAAGTCCTCTCTATATATATCCAAGCATCCACTATAATATACATCATATGTACAACAATGGCCTCTAGGGCATATATATAACTAACAATCTCCCACTTGCACTAAGGCCAACTGTTATAGCATCTCATACTCAACATCCCGAAGAGTCTCTCAAATTGTATCTAGGGAATGGCCTTCGTGAGTGGATCCGCAGTGTTGTCCTTCGTGTCAACTCTCCTGACCTTGATCTCGCGGCTATCAACAATCTCCCGAATCAGGTGATACCGCCTCAGAATATGTCTGGACTTCTGATGGGACCTGAGTTCCTTGGCCAAAGCCACAGCTCCATTGTTAAGACAATACAAAGGTATTGGATGCTCAATGGAAGGAACCACACCAAGTTCAGTGATGAACTTCTTCATCTAGACAGCCTCTTTGGCAGCATCGTTGGTAGCGATGTATTCAGCCTCCATCGTCGAGTCTGCCATGGTTTCTTGCTTGGAACTCTTCCAACAAACCGCCCCTCCATTTAGGGTAAAGACAAATCCCGATTGCGACTTAGAGTCGTCCTTATCACTTTGGAAGCTTGAATCGGTATAGGACTCCACCTGGAGTTCTCCGTTACCATACACCAAGAACATCTCCTTAGTTCTTCTCAAGTACTTGAGAATATTCTTCACAGCTGTCCAGTGATTCTCTCCTGGATCTGCTTGATACTTACTCACTACACTTAGTGAGTATGCTACATCGGGTCAGGTACATAGCATCGCGTACATGATAGAGCCTACTGCCGAAGCATAGGGTATCCCTTGCATGCGAGCTCTCTCCAAATCAGTCTTGGGAGACATCTCTTTGGAGAGAGCGAGTCCAGAGATCATGGGTTGGTTCCCATGCTTGGATTCTTCCATACTAAACCTCTTTAGTATGGTGTTAATGTACCTGGATTGGGACAATCCCAGTATCTGTTTAGATCTATCTCTATAGATCTTAATCCCAAAAATGCAGGAGGCATCACCTAGATCTTTCATTGAGAATCTATGTGATAAGAAGAGCTTGACCGAATGCAGCATAGGAACATCATTTCCTATCAAGAGTATGTCATCCACGTACAATACGAGGAAGACAACCTTACTCTCTGCAACCTTCTTATATATATAAGGTTCATCTACGTTTTTGATGAAGTCAAACTCTTTGACTACAACATCAAAACAGATGTTCCAACTCCGCGATGCCTGCTTTAACCCGTAGATGGATTTAAGCAGCTTGCACACCTTTCCACTGCTCCCACTATCTACGAAGCCCTCTGGCTGAGTCATGTACACGCACTCCTCTAAATCACCATTTAGAAAGGCGGTCTTAACATCCATTTTCCAGATTTCGTAGTCATGGTATGCAGCAATGGCAAGTAAGATCCGGATGGACTTAAGCATAGCCACTGGAGAAAAGGTTTCGTCATAATCCATACCTGGTCGTTGACGAAAACCCTTTGCAACAAGTCTAGCTTTGAAAGTCTCCACTTTTCCATCCACACCAAGTTTCTTCTTAAAGATCCACTTGCTCCCAATGGGTTTTACCCCTTCAGGAGCAACTTCCAAAGTCCATACTTTGTTAGTGTACATGGATTCCATCTCAGATCGCATTGCATCCAGCCATTTCACAGAGTCACCACTCGTGATGGCCTGCTCGAAGCTAGTCGGGTCATCATCTTCCATGATGCAATCCTCACTCCCTCCGTCTATGAGAAAACCGTAGTATCTCTCAGGTGGATGAGGAACCCTACTAGATCGGCGGAAAGGCTGGGATTCGTTGGGAACTACTGAATCATCTGGTTCCACAAAATCTTCAGTTGTAGTTTGTGGTGCTGGAACTTCTTCCAGCTTTACCGCTTCACCACTAATTTCTTTTACAAGAAATTACTTTTCTAAAAAGGTGGCATGTCAAGAAACAAACACCTTTTGTTCCTCACTGTGGTAGAAAAGATATCCAAGTGAATGTTTAAGATATCCCACAAACTTACAAAGAACTGACCATGCCTCGAGTTTGTCCGGATTTTGCCTTTTGACATAGGCCGGACAACCCCTTATCTTAACTCGTTTAAGATAAGATCTCTTCCCACTCCATATCTCATATGGTGTGGTAGGTACAGATTTAGATGGAACTTGATTCAATAGGTATGCTGCTGTCTCAAGCGCATACCCCTAGAAGGAAATAGGCAACTCAGCAGTGCTCATCATAGAGCGCACCATATCTAATAGGGTGCGATTCCTCCGCTCCGATACACCGTTGTGCTGTGGTGTATAGGGAGGAGTAAGCTGAGAGAGAATCCCATTCTCTTCTAAATAGTCCAGAAATCATTGCTCAAGTATTCTCCTCCTCGATCAGATCGAAGGATTTTAATACTTTTGCCCGTTTGGTTCTCTACTTCGTTCTTATATTCTCTGAATTTCTCAAAAGTTTCAGACTTGTGTTTCAATAGGAACACATGTCCGTATCTTGAGAGATCGTCAGTGAATGTAATGAAGTATGAAGAACCGTTTCTGGCATGTGTAGACATGGGACCACATATATCACAATGTATCGGTCCCAAGAGTTCTGTAACCCTTTCTCCGTGTCCACTAAACGGAGTTTTGGTCATCTTGCCTTTGAGACATGACTGGAAAGTATCATAAGATGAAAATTCAAACGGATTCAAATATCCATCCTTATGTAACTTAGCTAGCCGTGTCGCATTGATATGACCTAGTCTACAATGCCACAAGAAGGATTCGTTCATTTCTGAACTCTTCCTCTTGTGTGTGTTTTGCATATTAAGTACTGTAGTTTGATTGAGAACGTATATGCCATTATTTAACGAGCCTGATCCAATCAACTTTTGATTCAGGAAGATGCTCATAATATTATCCTGTACTACAAAATTGCATCCTTCTTTACTCAATAAAGAAACTGATATAATATTGCATATCATGCTCAGAATGTAATAGCATTCGTTCAGAATCAATGTATTGCCATTTGGCAACACAAGGTGATATTCGCCAACAGCTTTGGCTGCAACATTTGCACCATTCCCAACTCTTACGGAATGATCACCCTTTTCCAGTTCCCTACCTTTACGTAGCCCATGTAACATATTACATATATGGGATTCAGATCCGGTATCTAATGCACAGAACGTAGAGTGAACTGAGAAACAGTTCTCGATAACAAACACACCCGAAGAACATGCATCAACATGCTTATTCTTCGTTTGGGTGGCGTGAGAATCCGGATATTCTCCTATTCCATGCTCAGACGTATAACAGTTATAAGTGGGAGCGGGACCAACGTTCCCCTGCTCAGTATAAAAAGCGGGTTCACTCAATACATCCATATTATTATCTTGATTAAGGCCTGATATGGTCGCTACCTGGAGAGAGAGAGAAGAAAACACTTTATCGTATGCTCTTGATTACCCACTGCTTTTTATCAAATCTTCTTTCAAAAGCTAAAAGGTAAGATTAGCCGGGATTAATTACACTTTACAAGTTCGCCAATCTTTCAGTCAGGCGAGTGTTGGTACTTTGAGGGAGGTTCCCTGTGCTTTCGCACGGACCTAATTAGAATAAACCTCGTTTTCCCAGAGGCGTAATCCCGTAAACACCTTTCTAGACACCTACTTGATCGGCTAATTGTCCTGTGTAAAATTCTCCCAGGAGTAAGTTTTACTCCTAGTGGGTATCAGGATCCATCTATCTCATAGAAGGTATGCAATCTCATTGCAAATTTCAACACTTGAAATTCCCGATAATGCTTTTACCCCTAACCCCTTATGACCTTGACAAAGGCCAACAAACCATAGGAAGATAGTCAAGTTCAACCCGTCATTTCTTGATTGAAATAAACCCACCCGCACGACCCTTGACAAAGGCCAACAAGGTCGTACGACTACCCTAGTCCAATCGCATCACATGCTTAAGCAGATAAGTACTAGTTAGCTACCGTACAGTACGCCTTGACAAAGGCCAACAAACGCAGCACGAATACTAAATAGTCTTTATCTGAAATGACGGAGGGCTACGCAGGTTTTTCAGAAAACCATGAACGTAATGAACTTGATATCGTTGTAGAAACAAGTGATTTTGAAAAAGAGTGTTTTTTTGGATATTCTAGTTTCGCTAAAGAGGTCACTCCCGGTGAAGGGATCTTGGCTCTTTCCTTATCGAATAAGGTGCAGGATATTTCACAAATACCGTGGTGCAAAGCAAGAACTATAGGAGCAATCAAAAACTAAACCGTGAGTTTGTAGCATCTTCCAATTTTGCTAAAGAGGTCACTCCAGGTGAAGGGATCTCGGCTCTTTCCTCATCGAATAAGGTGCAGGGTATATCACATATACCACTATGCAAAGCCAAAACTGTAGCAACTCTTTTTTATAAATTTGATTCTACAACATCTTTTAGGTTTCTTTTCTTTTATTAATCTCATTAAAAAATCCCATCATTTATGCTTCCTAAGCATCACAGAAGAAACGAAAGCAGTAATATTTATATATCATATATATATATATAGTAATAAAGCATTCGTCTCAGGCATATAAAATGATGACATCATAGTATATCAGCAGCAGAAGAAACATATGAAATAAAAGATATATTAGGAGGTCCGTGTTTTATTGTGAGCCTGTATAAAACACGGATTCCACGGTCGCAATGAATAACCAAACCCACATCCCTAGACCCCTATGAGAGCGGCAAGTAACTCTGCCAATTCTAGGGTTAGGAGACCCGGTCTCGACTCCTCGAGATGGCCTCCCACTGGACCCTGGAACCCGGTTACTTGTGCTCCCCACCTCGGTCTATCCTAATGTGGAAAGGTAAATAATATACAATGGTGACATCATCCTCAACCCGGAAGTTCCCCAATAAAAGAATATTACATACAAATGAATTTTACATGAATGAAAATTAAAACCCCCATCTCACATAAAACCCCCGGCTATTCAGAACACGACAATCCAATATAACATATCACAGCAACACATAATATCTCATATCATCAACGTAAGCAAGTATGCATATCCCGATTGTCGTTGATGTATAGCAACGAAGCCGGCGATACACCAAATACTATACTTACGGTCGCAGAAAAGAAAGTGAAAAACTACAACATTTGGAATCCATCATCTTAGACATCGTAAACGCGAAATATCACATATTACGGATTTCATGCCTAACTATATGAATTCCACATATTGTATCACATTCCAGATAAATATACAATGTTAAACTTTCCGATCGAATAAACAAATACCCACGATTTCCTAAATAGCTCAACACTTGAGCAGAGTTCAAAAAATTCCAGAACATGTCACAGCCCCAATGAACCAGCCATAGAAGGGTCAAACCAATGCCTCACATGTGGCAACGCTAAACAACCACAAACCCTAGGGTTCAGTGGCAATTTTGACGGTCACATAATCGAGTTAAGGTTACGTTCTTCTAGAGGGTCTACAGATACGCTTGCATGATTTTCCGAAAGTTTTAAACTCTGGAAAAATCCAACACTTGAAAGTTTTCAGACCTGGGAAAAAGTGAGTTATTGATATCCGTTCGAACCTTTTAACATGTTCTAAATTACCCGAAAAACTAAACGATGTTAAACTTTCCTATCGAATCAACGAATACTAAAGATCTCCAGAAAACTCAACACTTGAATAATATTAAAAATTCCCAGAAGCATGATGTAATACCTAAGGATCACCTGTTGAAGTACGATTCCTCAATCCTCATGTTCTGCCGCGGAACCACCACCAATAGCTTGGTTTGGCCGCGGTTCCGCGGTGACTTGATGGATCCAGGGAGTCGTACTTCTCAGATATCCATAGAATCACCTGCTTAATTTTCTGAGTATTTTTAATATGGAAAAAACCATCTTTTTAAAAAATTTCCAGAGAGGGCGTCAAATATAATGTTTCTGGGTTCTATCGGACTTTTAACTTCGTCTACACATTGCCTAATGCTCTAGCTAGGCTCTGATACCATTTTAGGGTTATTAGGCACTAGAACAAGGTTCTACAAGGTATCAACCATGCCAAAATTAAATTTTTCAAGTGCCGAACAACCTAAAGCAAGGATCTTTGCTAGAGAATTAGGGTAAACAATGAACAAGTAAACACCTTTACTTCTAAGAGATAGGGATTACAACCTTTGTAGTCCGTTCCTTCGCTTCATAAGCTCCGTGTTGAGGTCCCTTCGCTGCGATCATCAAGAACTCCGACTCTCGTGAGGCTCCAAGAGGTGAATGATGCATCTTGCTTGAAGTCTTCTTGATCTAAGATGATCTACCATGATGAATCTCTAACCCAAGCTTACATTTCACTAATGAAGTAATTAGAGAAGTGAACACCTTAATCTAAGTGGCTAGAATAGATGAGGATGATGAAGTAGGAATTTTGCTCTCTTTTGTTTTCAATTTCTCACCATTTATCATCACAAACACAAAAGCTAGTGAATGTTTTTCGAGAGCTAGAAGAAGAAGAAGAAGAAGCTAATCCTTTTGTGATGAATAATGAATTATTGTTGTGGTTACAATTGCAACCACGGGTTAAGAATGAAGGCTTAACCCTTGTAGAGAATAAACTAAGTATAAGCGTTTGGGTTGGGTTAATAAATATCAACACAAAATATCAAAACTAAAGACAAAAGGAAAGCTTCATGAAGCTTCATGAAAGCTTCATCCAAAAGCTAACCCAAAAGCTAACCCTAATCCAATCCCTAACTAGGTTTAATCTCTAAATAATTTTTGCATTTGTAACCTTAACTTGTTACAATAATATATATCACATATATAATATATAATGTAACAAAAGAAAATAATACAATTAACATATATCACATATACATCAATGTATTATCCGGTAAGAAAATGAATCAATAAAGAGAGCTTATATTAGTTAACGCAAAGTAATATATCACATATATAATTATACATTAAATTATCGAATCAACACTTGATCCGATAATCCGGCTATATTACATATAACTGACTAATATAACATACACCATTTCATCGAATCAACACTTGATCCGATGACCCGGCTATATCACATATACCCGGCCGATATCACATATCGCGAGAATAGAATACGGTATCTCATATCGTATTATTCTCGGTCCCGCACATATCACATATGTGCTCCTACTCCGTTTTGCCTGAGCCAGGAAACCTCTGTGTAGGACTCTAAAGAATCGTCAATACGCCGGCAGTAGGAGATGATCATATCAAACACCCACAAGCTGCAAGCGGTCAGCTAAACGTAACAGCCACCCAGGTATTGAGCGATCAGAAGATCAACAAGCAAGCCTGTACATTCTCCTGTGAATCCAATCAGTAACACTACCGTACAGTCCGGTCTCTTCGTCTCATACTGTAGGGTTACTAGGCACACGCACAAGGGTCTATAAGGCATCAACCATGCCCGATTTAAAATTTAGCCATGCCGAACAACCCTAAACCAAGATCTTAGACTAGAGATTAGGTGAAACAAAGCATGTTAAACACTTTAACATCTAAGAGTTTGGGATTACAACCTTTATAGTCCGGTCTTTCACTTCATAAGCTCCGTGTTGTGGTCCCTTCGCTGCGATCATCAAGTTCTGGACTCTCGAGAGGCTCCACAAAGAGATAGATGCAAGCTAGCTTCCGATCTTCGATAACAAAGATAATCTACCTTGAAGTTTCATTAACACAAGCTCTCACTCACTAAATGAAATGAACATCCTAATCTAAATGGTTAGGATAGATTAGGATGATGAAGTAGGATTTTTGCTCTCATTTGTTTTCTTTAACTCACTCATTTTCATCACTAATGAAAAAGCTATAAAGCTTTTCCATGAAAAGAAGAAGGAAGAAGAAGAAGCCATTTTCTTTTGTGATGAATAATGAATCCATAATGAGGTTAGAAATGCAACCATGGTTCAAGTAACCTTTGTAGAGATTTAACTAAGGTTAAATGTTTGGTTGGGTTTAAACAAATATCTTGCAAAATATCAAAACAAATATCTTTGCACAAAACAAAACAAAAAACCTTCTAGAAGGTTCTAGAAAAGATTAACCCAAATCAAACCCTAACCATGTTTAATCTTTACTAAACATGTTGCATTAATAACCCTAACATGTTACAATATTATATATCACATATACAATATTTATTGTACCAAAAATAAAATAATACAATTAACATATATCACATATATATCAAGATATTACCCGAGTGAGAAAAAGAATCTTTTAGTGAGCTTATATCAGTTAATGTAATTTAATATATCAAATATATAATTATACATTAAATTATCGAATCAACACTTGATCCGATAATCCGGCTATTTCACAAATAACCGACTAATATAATCTGAATCAGTTCATCGAATCAACACTTGATCCGACGACCCGGCTATATCACATACACCCGTCCGATATCTCATATCGCGAGAATCTAATACGGTATCACATACACGTATTTTTCTCGGTCCCGCACATATCATATATGTGCTCCTACTCCGTTTTGCCTGAGCCAAGAAACCTCTGTGTAGGACTCTAAAGAATCGTCAATATGCCGGCAGTAGGTGATGATCATATCAAACACCCACAAGCTGCAAGCGGTCAGCTAAACATAACAGCCACCTAGGTATTGAGCGTTCAGAAGATCAACAAGCAAGCCTGTACATTCTCCTGTGAATCCAGTCAGTAACACTCCCGTACAGTCCGGTCTCGTCGTCTGATATGTCGCATATCTCGCCTAGGGGTGGTATACGTCAGACCCCAGTAGCTTGATATGTCGTGTCGATATGAGGTCTATAACAGTTCAAGAAACTACTGATAACACTTACCAGTAAATCTCAGCAACCCTGGCCAGGGATTTCAAGTTATAGCCAATCGAACACAGCGCAACATCAACTCCCTATACCGGGAGAGACGAATCCCCTCCAATCGCTCATTGCCTCCATGTGATTCGGGACTGTACCCAAAATCCACCTTTTTGCATGCCCTCTTGGATGTGGTATGATGGAAATCAAAGCACAGTAGGAATCACACAAGACTCTATGACGATCTCAGGTCAACAGACTACTCTGTACCAGTGTCACCGAAGAACTGCCATCTGACGTGAGGTATAATACCATCTGGGAGTTCTCGGCGAGTCCGTCCAGTGTACCCAGTCTCCACTGAGCACCCGTACACCATCCTTGATGTCAAACACCGATGGATATGGGATCATCCATCGCCCATCATATGGGTCAAGATGCGTATACGCTAGTCTACACTGGAGTATCGATGCCCTGTCTCGGTACTCCCACGATTAGGAACAGTTATAGGATGTACTCGTCGACTACCATGGCCCCACTAGTAGGATCTCATCATAGTTCCAATAGTCGAGTACAGATCCTAAGGGCTTTATCAACATGTAATATAGAGTCAATCGGAGTACATGTTAAGATAAAGTACAACCTGATAGCATACTATCATGTCGAGCAAGAAAGTCCTCCCTATATATATCCAAGCATCCATTACAATATATATCATATGTACAGTAATGGCCTCTAGGGCATACATATAACTAACAATCTCCCACTTGCGCTAGGGCCATCTTGTGGTATCACATACCCAACAATTAGCTATGGTTGAAGCATCTCATACTCAACCATCCCATAAAAGTCTCTACTGGGAAAAAGGCCTTTGTGAGTGGATCCGCGCTGTTGTCCTCTGTGTCTAGTCTCCTAACCTCGATCTCCCTGGAGATCAACTATCTCCATGATTAGGTGATATTGCCTAAGAATTATATCTGGATTTCTGATGGGACGGGGGTTCCTTGGCATAAGCCACAACTCCATTGTCACACAATGGTAGGAACGAAATTCATCTCATGAACTTATATATATCCAGACTGCCTCTTTGGTAGCATCCTTGGTAACGATGTATCTAGCCTTTAATCGTCTAGTATGTCACGGTATCTAGCTTGGAACTCTTCCAACATACCGTCCCTCCACTAAGGGTAAAGACAATGCCTGCGACTGACATTCAGTCGTCCTTATCACTCTGGAACCTTTCCAGTGATTCTCCTCAGGATCGATTGATACCATCTCACTACAACTAGTGAGAATCCTAACATCCAATTAGATCTATCTCATAGATCCAAAACCCAGGATTTAGGAGGTATCACCTTGATCCTATACGGAGAATCCTTGTGATAAGCAGAGATTGACCGAGCGTAGCATAGGAAACTCCTTCCCTATCAAGAGTATGTCATCCACGTACTCTACGAAGATCACCACCATACTCCCTACTACCTTTTTAGTATATACAAGGTTCATCTAACATTTTGATAAAGTCAAATTCTTTGACAATCACATCAAAACAGACGTTCGAACTCCGCGATGCCTGCTTTACCACATAAAACATCTTGCTCATGTTTCCGCTGCTCCCACTGTCTACGAAGCCCTCTGGCTGTGTACTTATAGACGCTCTCTTCCAAAACATCATTTAGAAAAGCAGTCATGACACCCAACTACCAGATATCGTAGTCATGGTATGTAGCAGTAGCAAGTAGTATCTGGATGGACTTAAGCATAGCTTTTAAAGTCTCAACTTTTCCATGTACACCAAGTAATCTTCTCAAGATATACTTTCTCCTGATGGGGATTTAACCCTTCAGATAAAGCAACGAAAGTCCATACTTTGTTGGTGTATAAGGATTCCATCTCAGATCGCTAAGCATCCAACCATTCTTACAGAGTCCCACTCCTGATAGCCTGCTCGAAACTAGTTAGGTCATCATCTCATGATGCAATTCTCGCTCTCACTGTCATAGAGAAAACCGAAGTATCTCTCAGGTGGGTGAGAAACTCTACTAGATCGGCGGAGAGGCAGAGGTTTGTTGGAAACTATTGAATTCTTTGGTTCTACCAAATCATCAGCTGCAGTTTGTATAGCTAGAACTATTTCCCGTTCTACCTCATGACCAATAATTTCTTTACAAGAAATTCCCTTTCACAAAGGTGGCATGCTGAGAAACAAAACATCTTTTGTTCCTCGGTTTGGTAGATGATATTCCCTTGCGAATGCTTGGGATATCCAACAAACTTCCACAGAACTGACTTTGCCTCGAGCTTGTCCGGATTTTGCTTTTAGACATAGGACGAACAACCCCAAATCTTAACATACTTAAAATATGGGCTCTTCCCATTCCATATCACATATGAAGTGATAGGCAACTGATTTGATTTGAACCCTATTCAATAGGTATGCAGCTTCTCAAGTGCATAACTCCCAAAAGGAAATAGGAAACTCAGTAGTACTCATCATAGAGCGCACCATATCAATAGGGTGTGATTGCTCCATCCCGATACACCGACGTGATGTGGTGTATACGGAGGAGTGATGCTGAGAGAGAATCTCATTCTCCTTTAGAATAGGCCAGGAATTCCGTGCTCTAGTATTCTCCTCCTTGATCTCATCAAAGGACATAATACTTATACCCGTTTTTGTTTCTCTACTTCTAACTTATATTCATTGAATTTCTCAAAAATTCCAAACTTGTGTTTCAATATGAACATATGTCCGTATCTTGAGAGATAATCAGTGAATGTAATGAAGTACAAAGAACCGGTCTTGGCATGTGTAGATAGGGGACCTTCATACATCAGCATGTATCAATCCCAAGAGTTCACTAACTCTTTCTCTGTTTCCAATAAACGGAACTGTGGTCATCTTATCTCTGTGACATGACCAGCAAGTTTCACAAGATGTAAATTCAAACTAATTTAAATATGCAACTATATGTAACTTCAGCTAGTCGGGTCGCATTGATGTGACCTAGTCTACAATGCCTCAAGAAGGACTCATTCATTTCTGAACTCTTCCTCTTGTGTGTGTTCTGTACGTTAAGAACTGTGGTTTGATTTAGAACGTCTATGCTTTTAGATAACGTCCCTGAACCGATCAACTCTTGATATAGGAAATGTTCAAAACATTATCCAACAATACAAAATTATATCCTTCTTTACTAATTAAAGAGACTGATATGATGTTGTACATCAGGTTCGGTATCTAATAACATTCATTCAGAATCAATGTATTTTTTTAATACCGAGTGATAGTTACCAACAGACTTGGCTGCAACACTTGCACCGTTTCTATCTCATGAAACTAATCACCCGTTCTCAATTCTCTACCTATCTGTAACCCATGTAACAAATTACATTTGCTGGATCCAGATCCGGTATCATATACCCAGGACGTAAAGGATATTGAGAAACCGTTCTGTGTAATGAACACACCCGAAGAAGATGCATCAGCATGCACTTTCTTCGTTTGGGTGGCACGGGAATTCTGGTAATCCCCTATTTCCTGCTCTGTCTTATAACAATTATAAGTTGGAGCGGGACCAACGTTCCCTGGCGCAGTATAACAAGCGGGTTCGGTCAATACATCCGTATTATTTTCTTGATTAAGGCGTGACATAGTCGTAACCAGGAGAGAGAGAGAAGAAAACACTCAGCGTGCACTTTTACAAGATTAGATTGGTTATCAATTTAACTAATCAGGATGGCCCCCACTGTTTTAGTCAAATCTTCCTTCAAACCCTAAAAGGAAAGACTAGCCGGGATTAATTGTTGGAGATAGTGCCCTCAGAGTCAATTATTGGATTACAGGCACGTGATTGCAATGATTGAGGGAGGACCTGTCCCAGTAGGACAGTCTTACTCGAGATGATAGTATGCTATCTGGTTTATCTTTATCATCGTGTACTGCTTTAGGTGACCTTATGAGTCACTATTACACGTTGATAGAGCCCCTAGGATTCTTGCTTGACTACCAGCAGTATGAGGGCGATCATATAAGTGAGATTTGGAGTCTATAAGCACATCCTTAAAAGGTCCCTAGTCGTGGGAGTTTCGAGACAGGGCATCGATACTCCAGAGTAGACTAGTGTGTACAGTCGAGACCCCGACGAGGGGCGGTGGTCGGTCTCACAAGCCACTGGTGTCAGTTGGTTCACCTAAGATGTATACAGGTGCTCAATGGGTTATGAGTACACCGGAAAGGACTCGTCGGGAACCTGCTGGTTGGTATTATACCTGACGTCAGATAGCAGTTCCCTGGTGACATGTGTACGGGTTAGTTCATCGACCTGAGATCGTCATTTGTCTCGTGTGAGTTCCCACTGTGCTTTGATTACTACCCTACCACGGCTCAAAGGAGTCGTGCAAACAGGTTTTAGTTGGGTACAGTCCCGAGCCACATGGAGGCAGTGAGCAGATCTGCAGGGGTTCGTCTCTCCCGGTATTGGGGGTGAGGTCGCGCTGTGTCTAGGAGAGCCAGAACATGAAAAGTCCTTGGCCAAGGCAGGAGATTTTCTGGTAGGTATTCCAGTAGTATCTCAGGGTGTTCTGGGCTACACTCCGACACGACTTGTACCGCTATTGGGGGTCTGACTTTTACCAACCCCCTAGGCCCGCCATGCGATGCTCATAGACGAACGGACCGGACTGTATGGATATTGTCACTGACAGGCTCAGTAGGGTGTCAGGATGAGTTCGCTCATCGACGTCCCTTTTGGTCAATAGCTGGTGGCCCGTCACGTATGGCTGATACCTCTGACGTGCTAGTGGTTAAATCCACAGCCATAGTATTGACGAGTCTTTAGAGTCCACCACACTCAGTTACTCAGGTTTCGGGCAAAACGCTGTAGAGGCCGTATGGAGATATGGCAGTGTTCGATCAGATACGTGCGGTATTGCACGGATCGTGATCAGACGGTTTTTACTAGCCGGCTTTGGCTTAAGCCGGATCCTAGTATTAGATAGTGTAGATTTTGTCTCTTTGCATTTGTGTTCAGTGGGAATACAAATGCGGGCATGTATTTGCAGTAGCGGGATTTTCCTGTAATTTATTACGAGATCAGTTTTCTGAAGTTGCCAGTTTGCATTCCGTTCCGGCCAGTTTTCTTTTGTTCCTTCGCGGCCGGACTTTCCGATGGAAGGGGGTTATTTGCAAGTTTGCAAATAACTTTTTGTGGAGGGGTTTCTTGCATATGGATTGATTATGATAGCATCCTTTTTATTCCATTCTTTTCTTTCATCATTTCATACATTAATGAGATTAAGATTGATTTAGTGTATGATGTGAAGCTTGCTTTTGATGTGGTCACCACCCTTGATCTCCTACCATCACCTCCCTTCTTGGTTTTGATCTTTTCTCTCCACCATTTGATATGAGAGGGCCGGCCACTATTTTGAAAGAGAGAGAGGAATTTCATTTTGGTGAGGAAAATGTTCATCTCATGTATTTTTGCTTGCTACCAAAAATCATTCATCTCCATTGTTTATATTTCCCTCCATCCAAAGGCAACTTGAAAACCCTCAAAGAGACAATGGTTTCTACACTAGTCTACAGCAAATCTTGGACGCGTCGGCTAGCCAACTTCACGTCCGAGTTGCCTCGGTCCAGAGGTGGGAGCCCGTAAAAGTATCCGGCTACGTGGTGCCCTTTCCGACGAGGACGTGACGGACGGAGATTCCGCGGGAGATCGGAGTAGAGACGAAGACCGAAGGACATGGATCGCTTGGTATAGCTTCTCTACTCTTTTCTAGTTTGCTGGTTGCTAGGTTAATGGCCCGATCCGGGATAAAAGTGCGCGGTGGTGCCGGTTTGCTAGTTTGCAAAGTTTTTGTTTCAGCGTTTCCGGCGTCGGATCGACGGCCGGGGCGCCCCCGCGGACTTACATTGGTATCAGAGTCACGCCATTAACCATGCCTAGCTTGCTCTAGTATGTTTAGAACTCGATCGAACAAAAATCCCCAAAAACCGTATTTTCCAATGCATCGTGTTTCTGTCAAAATTTTTTCTGCTCCAAAATTTTTTCAGGTAGTTGCAGAATGATGTGCAGGGAAGTATAAGAATTCTGGTAAAATTTGGTCGCCTGAATCCATCATCCCACCGCGGAACCGCGGCCATAGCCATGCTTGGGCCGCGGTTCCGCCGCCACTTAGGCTCTTCACTGCACCAAATTTTTCCAGATTGTCTTATACTTGGAAATAGGGGTTTTGGGATATTATTTTTGGGCCCAGATTTTCTGTAAGTGCTACAGTACTGCTTGGGGCCCACTTCGATAAATTTGTTCGATCAGATATTTTAAACATGCTAGTTCACAGTATTTACATTATATCTGCGACCGTGAATGTCACTCGATCAGTAAGTCCAGTCTATCTGCTATAGCCCTTTTAGACGGATTTGCGAACGTGACATTCACGTTGATGTTCTGTGTTGTGCTGTGATGTTGCGGATCGGTCGTGGGGGATAGCCTGGATGCAATGTTAGTACAGTTCTGTTTTATATGTACATTTGATATTGCGGGGCGAGCGTCCGACATGTGGACTGCCGTCACTGCCTGTTTGTATTATTCTTTTGGGGCACGACCAGGTTGCGGTCGATGTACCCGTTATATGTATATTTTACTTTCTGTACTAGGATTACCCCGCGGAGGGGTGCACGGGTAGCCGGGTTCTAGAGGGCAACGAGCCCGCATCTCATGGCATTGAGACGGAGGGGGCTTTACTCTAGAATTGGCGGGCTGTTCGCCGCACTCGTAGGGGGTATAGGATTACCCAGGAGGGGTGCCCAAGTTACCGGATTCCGTGAAGTGCTGGGTGGTCCATTTACGTTGCTGAAGGGGGCTGCCTCGCTTCAGGTTTTGGCGGGTAACTTGCCGCGCCCGTAGGGGTCTAGGATTTCATTGCACAGGCTATCCACACGACCAGGGGAACGTCGGGTTTTCAGTAGCGGCTCTGTGAAACCCGGGGATACCAGATATCTGTATTATTCTGTGATGCTGTATATTTCTGTGATGTTGCATTTTATCACGCTTTGAGCGAAAATTATATATTATATATATACTAGTAGATGTTGTATATGTTTTGCATCCGCGCTAGTCCAGTCCCCGCTCTGTCGTTAGTTAAGTAACCTAACGGGTGATGACGGGACCCAGTGGCGAATGCGGATGGCATATACGTACATTATTATTTTCGTTCTTTTGTGGTGTGATCAATTGATGGGACTGCGTTGATTCGGATCAATGCAAGATAAACAAACCTATTCTGATGTTGTTGGAACACTTTTTCAAAAAGTTGTTATTGCAAGGGCGTTCTTTATTGTTTTGCACAGTGGTATTCAGTTGGAATATCCTGCTCCTCAGTCGACGAGGCAAGGGCCGAGATCCCTTCACCGGGAGTGACCCCTTGAACAGAAGTTTGCGTCAGGGCAATAACTTCACTATAGCCGATTACTTTTGCTTTGCATCGTGGTATTCAGTCGGAATATCCTGCACCTCATTCTACGGGGAAAGAGCCGAGATCCCTTCACCGGGAGTGACCTCTTTAGCAAAGGTTTTCGTCACTATATTTTTTAAAAGCTATCAGTTCCTTCAACGATATCAAGTTCATTACGTTAAAGGTTTTCGCCAGAAACCATTCGTAGCCCTCCGTCGTTTCATATGGATAGTCAATAGTATTCAAGCTGTGTATGTTGGCCAAAGTCAAGGCACAGTGTTTGGTAGCTATTGGGTGTTCATATGCTGCATAGATAGATGCGTTGGTTTGGGACAGTCGTATAGCCTTGTTGGCCCTAGTCAAAGGCTTGTACGGGTAGCTTCAAATCAACCTGGACAATGACGGGTAGAACTTGACATGTGACTTATGATTTGTTGGCCTTAGTCAAGTTCATAAGAGCATGGGGCAAAAATCCACATCGGGAGTTTCAAAAGAACTGAAACTTTCCAGTTATGCGCATACCTTCTGGAGTGTGATAGCGTGAGCGGATTCCGTCACGTTATCATGCGATGATAGTTGGATCCCGATTCCCACTGATGAGTTGGTTTACTCCTCGGGTGATCCCGGCTAATTCTTCTTTCAGGTTTGGGGAAGAATTTGACGTTACAGTGGGAGGTTTCCAGATTAGATAAAGTGATAACCATTCTGATCTAGGTTAGAGTGCATACTGAGTGTTTCTTTTCTCTCTCTCTTTGGCAGCGACCATTGACCCGACCCTAGACTATGACTCAGTAACCAAGTTGACCGAACCTTCTTAACACTGGCTTTTGGATTGTCAGAGTTGCAGACCTCATTGCCACTCCTACTTTTACCCTTTTCTCCAGGATACCCCGTATCACTACGAACGTCCACTTCCATTGGACAAAACCATCGTATGGTTATATAAGAACTCGAAAGAATTCGAGGATGGTTTCCGGTTCTGGAGAAAACGAATAGGACTATTCAGTTTTCTTCTCCTTTTACCTTCTCTCAGGCTGCGAGTACTCCTTGGTTTAGGAGATAGTACACCTATTATGCAAATTGGATAAGTCTTCTTCCAAACCTTAAGCTGGTGCCGAACGGTAGGGAATGAAGAAAACCAATTAGCCTAAACGGTGTACAGAAGGTATTAAGTTAAGACAAAGAAAGGGATTAGTAAGAGGGTAAAGTAAATTGCGACTGCTATTCACGACCAAACCAAGTATTTCTTCGCCAATCCTAAATCACCTTTGTATTTCTCCAGGACACTCCGTATCACTACGAAGATCCCAAGTTTATTGGATAATCCATCGTATGGTTATATACGAACTCGAAAGGAACTTGTTCCAGTTCGGGGATGGATCCTGGTTCAGGGGAAATAGGAATAAGCTTTATTCGGTTGTCTTCTATCTTCACCTTCTCTCGCATCGCGAGTGCTCCTAGGATTAGGACAGTACACCCATTATGCTTATTGGATAGTCTTCTTCCAAACCATAGGCTGGTGCCGAACGGTAGGGAAGGAAGAAAACCATTTGGCCTAAAGGGGTGTGCAGAAGGTAATGACTAAAGACATATAAAGGGATTTGGAGAGGTGGCAAAGAATTATACTGTTACAGTTATGAATCTGGATAATAGAAGAGGCATTACTAGGAATACCGGGATACTCCATCGAAACATTTCAATGTTTCAGCTTCACTGTGTACTGTTAAAAGAAAACTGATTTCCCAATTAGACACTTGCTCCAGGGTATGTATTTACCAGGTTTGATTCTCTCATCTGTATGGTTTTACAGATGATGAGTGGGAGTAAGTTATTGGGAATTAGGTGATCATCCTCATTATATTGGGATTCGTTGTAATTGGTGATATTTGAGGAAGTCACCTGGGTTGTTTGCCGGATGGCAAATATTTGGTTTTGAATATCCGTTGTTATGCACCAATTTCAAATTGATATATCTGTACGTCTATTTTCATAGAGTGAGATATACCTTTTTAAGATTATGTCTATGACATTTACCTATATCAGTGGATGGTTAGGTAAGGAGCATTGAACAGCGGTGTAATTCTTCTTAACCATAAGTACAGTTTTCAACCTACGACACACAGTGAATGAGTTACTAGACTCAGGGGACTTATACAGAGTATTGTATATTGTCCAGTGTCCATTAGGACAGAGGGGTAGGTACTCGTACTACATTCGGTTTACTTATGACTTCTCTAGTTCTTAGACAGGTGTTTCGTGGAAACACAGGGTCTGAGTTTTGAGAAGTTATTGGTATATGAGTAAAGTAGAGAACCAGGTATTTCAAGTATCGGGATTCTTCAAGGTGATCGAAGATGTAGATTCTTGTGTATGGTATTCAGTTGATAGTAATGAGAACTTGCTTCTCATTCAGGTTACTGATAATTGGAAGCATTCCTAAGTTGAGTAACGCTGATCGGCCTCCTTCCATTTAGTTGATATGCACTGGAGACAGCTGCATGATTTGAATCTGGTTCAATTAAATCAGTGCCTCTGTTCCTGTATTGGATATAGAACAGTTCATATCTTGACATTGTTAAGATACGGGGAGTTGTCCGGCTTATGCATAAAACCAGACTCCGGATAACTCAAGGCACGTTTCTGTAATGGCTGTTTGTCGGTTGACCCGAGCTATGACGAGGGTTGACTTTCTACCATCTAGAAGATCAATAGTGATATTGTTCTTGACTCGCCACAGTTTTAATAAAAATGGATTTTTTCAGAAAACAGTAGTGGGAGTATGGTAGAACTGGAAGTGATTCCAGAACCGCAAACGATTACTGAAGATTTGATACGAACTTAAAGATTCAATCTGGTTTGACATTCCATTGACCACTCCGCAGATATGGTGGGTAACCTCAGGCACCCGAGAGGTACTTCGGTATGCTCAGGGACGGTCGCAGGGAGGTTCTTGTTTACCCAGACTTGCCATTGCTGTTGTTCCAGACTGTGAGACCCGGCAGGAGGATGAGTATAGCATCGTTCTAAACTGGCTTTAGAAGTGCACGTGTATATGACTATGCCAGAGGGTTGTCGTAGTCAGTGGGAGCAGCGGAAGCATTGGTGAACGGGAGGCTTATGTCTATTTATAGACTAAAGCAGATGTAGCGGAGATAGATCATCTATTTCTGAAGTGACAGTCATAGGTTTGACTTCATCAGAATAAGGGATGGATCTGTTAAGAAGGTAGTAGGGTGTGATGTCCTGGTATTTGGATGACATACACAGAGTAGGGTGTCATATTCCTATACTACGATTGGTTATACTTTGGTCGTCACACGGTAGTTTCTCCACATGGGACTTGGATATTATATCAGACATTCTGGTTACTAGATCTATGGTTTTAGATCTAGATTTGGGTGGTTTCTAAATCTGGGTACTTAGACAGCATTCTAAGAGTATTTAGAATGGACGACTCCTGGCATGGTGGTGTACCTGCAGGTAATGGAGTCACCCTCTCTAAAGGTGTCTTACAGACTAAAGGGGAGAGGGATACGCATGATTAGCAGATCACTTGCTTCGGCAATTGAGTTGATCATGAGATGTCAAGTACCACACCAGATGTTGTTCTTGCAGAAGGTGCAATAAGTTGATATTCATCCAATCCTGGAGAAACAATCGGAAGCAGTTTTAGAACATAAGTTGATGTTCTAGGGAATTGATAACGGCAGCCTCCTTTAGGAGACGGTTATCATTCCAGGCTTCCAAGGTGACCTGGATGGCAGAGTGGCTGTCAGAGTTATAGTTTTCCCTCTGTCGAGGGGCAGTATTTTGGACAGGTGGTCCAGGTGGATTCTGAGGGAAGGTATGGTGCAGGATACTGATTAAGTTCAGTTGACGATACAGTCTAAGAAGTTTGGATTTGGAGTTCATTTATGAGCTAGGTTCCATCAGACATCCAGACATTCTAAAACAGGTATTTCTCATTTCGGGAGATGGCTTTCTCCGCGAACATGGGATATAGAGACACATAGAAAGAAACACCACAGCGGATCCACTCACTGAGGCTATTCCTCGAACGCAATAGTTTCGCAAACGAGCTTTGTGAGACTGACTAGTAGAGGAGTTGGGTGTTCGGTATCACATGGGCTGTGAGTATGCGACATCGCAATAATTAGCCTTGAGTGCAAGTGGGAGATTGTTGGAGATAGTGCCCTCAGAGTCAATTATTGGATCACAGGCACGTGATTGCAATGATTGAGGGAGGACCTGTCCCAGTAGGACGGTCTTACTCGAGATGATAGTATGCTATCTGGTTTATCTTTATCATCGTGTACTGCTTTAGGTGACCTTACGAGTCACTATTACACGTTGATAGAGCCCCTAGGATTCTTGCTTGACTACCAGCAGTATGAGGGCGATCATATAAGTGAGAGCTGGAGTCTATAAGCACATCCTTAAAAGGTCCCTAGTCGTGGGAGTTTCGAGACAGGGCATCGATACTCCAGAGTAGACTAGTGTGTACAGTCGAGACCCCGACGAGGGGCGGTGGCCGGTCTCACAAGCCACTGGTGTCAGTTGGTTCACCTAAGATGTATACAGGTGCTCATTGGGTTATGAGTACACCGGACAGGACTCACCGGGAACTTGCTAGTTGGTATTATACCTGACGTCAGATAGCAGTTCCCTGGTGACATGTGTACAGGTTAGTTCATCGACCTGAGATCGTCATTTGTCTCGTATGAGTTCCCACTGTGCTTTGATTACTACCCTACCATGGCTCAAAGGAGTCGTGCAAACAGGTTTTAGTTGGGTACAGTCCCGAGCCACATGGAGGCAGTGAGCGGATCTGCAGGGGTTCGTCTCTCCCGGTATTGGGGGTGAGGTCGCGCTGTGTCTAGGAGAGCCAGAACATGAAAAGTCCTTGGCCAAGGCTGGAGATTTGCTGGTAGGTATTCTAGTAGTATCTCAGGGTGTTCTGGACTACACTCCGACACGACTTGTACCGCTATTAGGGGTCTGACTTTTACCAACCCCATAGGCCCACCATGCGATGCTCATAGACGAACGAACCGGACTGTAAGTATATTGTCACTGACAGGCTCAGTAGGGTGTCAGGATGAGTTCGCTCATCGACGTCCCTTTTGGTCAATAGCTGGTGGCCCGTCACGTATGGCTGATACCTCTGATGTGCTAGTGGTTAAATCCACAGCCATGGTATTGACGAGTCTTTAGAGTCCACCACACTCAGTTACTCAGGTTTCGGGCGAAACGCTGTAGAGGCCGTATGGAGATATGGCAGGGTTCGATCAGATACGTGCGGTATTGCACGGATCGTGATCGGACGGTTTTTACTAGCCGGCTTTGGCTTAAGCCGGATCCTAGTATTAGATAGTGTAGATTTTGTCTCTTTGCATTTGTGTTCAGTGGGAATACAAATGCGAGCATGTATTTGCAGTAGCGGGATTTTCCTGTAATTTATTACGAGATCAGTTTTCTGAAGTTGCCAGTTTGCATTCCGTTCCGGCCAGTTTTCTTTTGTTCCTTCGCGGCCGGACTTTCCGATGGAAGGGGGGTTATTTGCAAGTTTGCAAATAACTTTTTGTGGAGGGGTTTCTTGCATATGGATTGATTATGATAGCATCCTTTTTATTCCATTCTTTTGTTTCATCATTTCATACATTAATGAGATTAAGATTGATTTAGTGTATGACTTGCTTTTGATGTGGTCACCACCCTTGATCTCCTACGATCACCTCCCTTCTTGGTTTTGATCTTTTCTCTCCACCATTTGATATGAGAGGGCCGGCAACTATTTTGAGAGAGAGAGGAATTTCTTTTTGGTGAGGAAAATGTTCATCTCATGTATTTTTGCTTGCTACCAAAAATCATTCATCTCCATTGTTTATATTTCCCTCCATCCAAAGGCAACTTGAAAACCCTAAAAAAGACAATGGTTTCTACACTAGTCTACAGCAAATCTTGGACGCGTCGGCTAGCCAACTTCACGCCCGAGTTGCCTCGGTCCAGAGGTGGGAGCCCGTAAAAGTATCCGGCTACGTGGTGCCCTTTCCGACGAGGACGTGACGGACGGAGATTCCGCTGGAGATCGGAGTGGAGACGAAGACCGAAGGACACGGATCGCTTGGTATAGCTTCTCTACTCTTTTCTAGTTTGCTGGTTGCTAGGTTAATGGCCCGATCCGGGATAAAAGTGCGCGGTGGTGCCGGTTTGCTAGTTTGCAAAGTTTTTGTTTCTGCGTTTCCGGCGTCGGATCGACGGCCGGGGCGCCCCCACGGACTTACATTAATTACACTCTACAAGTTCGCCAATCTTTCAGCCAGGCCAGTGTCTGTACTTTGAGGGAGGTTCCCCGTGCTTTCGCACGGACCTAATTAAAGTAAACCTCGTTTTCCCAGGGGCGTAACCCCGTTAACACCTTTCAAGACACCTACTCGATCAGCTAATTGTAATGTGTAAAACTCTCCCAGGAGTAACTCTTACTCGCAGCGGGTATCGGGATCCAACTATCTCATAGAAGGTATGCAATCTCATTGCAAATTTCAACCCTTGAAATTCCCAATAATATTTTGCCCTTAGCAGCTTATGACCTTGGCTAAGGTCAAAAAATCATAAGTGCTAGCCAAGTTCAACCCGTCATTTCCCGATTGAATTAAACCCACCCGCACGACCCTTGGCTAAGGTCAATAAAGTCGCACGACTACCGTAACTCAATCGCATCATATGCTTATACAGATAAGCACCAATTAGCTACCGCACACTACGCCTTGGCTAAGCTCAACAAACGCAGCACGAATACTAACCAGTACTTATCTGAAATGACGGAGGGCTACGACAGGTTTTTAAGAAAACCTTTTGCGTAATGAACTTGATATCGTTATAGAATCGAGTGATTTTAAATGGAGTGTTTTTTAGGCTTTTCTAGTTTCGCTAAAGAGGTCACTCCCGGTGAAGAGATCATCGGCACTTTCCTCATCGAATAAGGTGCAGGATATTTCACAAATATCACTATGCAAAGCAAAAACTATAAAAACAATCAAAAGACAAACCGAGTTTGTAGCATCTGCTAGTTTCACTAAAGAGGTCACTCCCGGTGAAAGGATATCGGCTCTTTCCTTATCGAATAAGGTGCTGGATGTTCTACAAGGAACACCGCTATGCAAAGCAAGAACTAGAGCTACCAATTTTTAAACAAGTTTCTACAACATCTTTAGGTTTCTTTTATTTCATTAATCTCATTAATGAAGTCCAATTTTATTATGCTTCACAAGCATCACATTTGAAACGAAATCTGCAATATAACATATATCTCATATATATAATATAAACATTCGTCTCAGGCAGTAATATGATCTCATCACAGAACATTGCAGCAGAAGAAACAGATATGAAATATTTGATATACTAGGAGGTCTGTGTTTTAGTACGAGCCTGTATAAAATACGGATTCCACGGTCGCGATGAATAGCCAAACCCACATCCCTAGACCCCTACGAGAGCGGCAAGCAACACTGCCAATTCTAGGGTTAGGAGACCCGGTCTCGACTCCTCGAGATGGTCTCCCACTGGACCCCAGAACCCGGTTACTTGTGCTCCCCGCCTTGGGTCTACCTAATGCGGAAAAGTAAATAATATACAATGGTGACATCATCCTCAGCCCGGAAGTGCCCCAATAAAAGAATATTACATACAAATTGAATTTTACATGAATGAAAATGAAAAACTCTCATCTCACATAAAACCCCCGGCTATTCAGAACGCGATGATCCAATATAACATATCACAGCAACACATAATATCTCATATCATCAACGTAAGCAAGTATGCGTATCCCGATTATCGTTGATGTATAGCAACGAAGCCGGCGATACACCACATACTACGCTTACGGTCACAGAAAAGAAAGTATAAAACTACAACAGTTGGAATCCGCAACCTCCTTATGTAAGTCCATGCTACCTCTCCCGGTACTTTTGGGCATGCAGAATTTGGTGAAAAACAATTTTCTAGAGGTGGTAACATGGACTCAAAACAGGATCTTTGTTAAACATCTAACTAACAACCTAACTAGGAGTTGTTAACTACTCGGTTAGGGGGTTATACCTTTCTTTCTTGAACTCCTTCGTCTTCAAGCCTCGATGGTTGTCCGGATCGGCTTCACCCCGTCGTCTCCTTGCGCCGAAGATCGATCCACCTGAAAGCTTCTACCTTTGGCTTCTTCTTCGGTCTTTGAAGAAAACTAGTTCACTTGGTTTGCTAAACCTTATGAACTAGAGTGAGTAGAGAAGAGTGTGTAGGGATTTTCTCTATGGTTCTTGGTTCTCAACCCATGAGACAAGTGAACCATAGACTAAAGAGAGGGAGAGCAAGTGGAAGAAGATGAGAGCTCAAGAACACAAGAGAGAGAATGAAAAATGATAGAATGAGAAAGACTTTTCTCTCTTGGCTCACATAATCCAAAGCCATCATCACAAAAATAGTAATCAAGTATTGTGTAAATGGTTTAAGTCAAAATGGCTATATCATTTCATGCACTCATATTGCACAAGAGAACACGCAAGTGAAAAGTTTTTGCCATGAAATGATAGCCATTGTCATCATGATGGTCAACTAGTCCAACCTAGTCAACCGGTCAACAAAGTCAACAAGTCAACAAAGTCAACCCCTCAACAACCATGTCGCCACAATACTTAATTAATATTATTGTTAATCATATATCATATTCTCATTAGGGTTGAGCAAAAAGTCAATAGTCAACAGTCAACGGTCAACAACCCTAATGAGAATCCTCTGCCTCTGTCTCTCCGCCAACTGTGCATACACACCCGCATCCGCGTTCCGAGGAACACGAGTACATACTGGATAAAACCAATCCCAATACGTACACTAGGATCTGGCTTAAACCAAAGCCCGATCGTGTAAACTGTCCGGACACTAAACGTGCACAAGTGCACGGATGTGACTGAACCCTGTCGCAAAACCATGCGACCTGTCGCAAAACCATGTGACCTCTACTCTTTTGCCTAAAGGCGAATAGCTTTCTGTGTGGGACACTAAAGACTCGACACTACGCTGGCAGTGGGTTTAACCACAGACCGCAAGCAGCACTAGCTGTGCGTAACGGTCCCCAGGTAGATGCCGACAAGAAGACTGACGAGGTGAAACCCATCTGAACTCCTACTGAGCCTGAATGTGACAGTCTCCGTACAGTCCGGTCTGTTCGTCTGATACATCGCATGGTGGGCCTACGGGGCGGTAAACGTCAGTCCCCTAATAGCGGTACAAGTCGTGTCGGAGTGAAGCCCAATACACCCTGAGATAACACTGGAAGCCTACCAGTATATCTCGCTTGCCCTGGTCAGGGACTACTCGTGTAATGGCTCTCCTAGACACAGCGCGATGTCAACCCCCAATACCGGGAGAGACGAATCCTGTCTAACCGTCACTGCCTCCAAGTGCTTCGGGACTGCACCCAACTACTACCTGTTTGCACGACTCCTTTGAGCCGTGGTAGGGTAGTAATCAAAGTACAGTGGGAACACACTCGAGGCGAAGTGATAGTGTCAAGTCAGCGGACTAAGCTGTACTCATGTCACCTGGGAACTGATAACTTACGATAGGTATAATACCAACCGGTCAGTTCCCGATGAGACCTGTCCAGTGTACTCGTAACCCAACGAGCACCCGCATACTATCTCCAGTACGACGTACTGATGGCTGTGGGACAGACCATCTCCCACTCTGGGATGAGAAGCGCATGTGCTAGTCTACTCCGGAGTATCGATGCCCTGTCTCGATAGTCCTGCGACTAGGGACCTGCATAAGGATGTGCTTATAGATTACCCAGCCCCCACTAGTGTGAATGCCATCACAACGCTGGTAATCAAGCAAAGATCCTAAGGGCTCCACTAATGTGCATAGGCGATATACTAAAATAAACACATGTACACATTGAAGTAGAAACAAACCAAGTTGCATACTACTATTTTGAGCAAGATTGTATATACAAGGTGAATATCCGAAGTTTCCATTAAGTAATATACAAACTAGTATGATATTGTAATGGCCTCTAGGGCATATACACTAACAATCACCCACTTGCACTAAGGCCATGTACTGGCGTATCGAAGACCTATCATCTCGATCAGCCGCTCGAACTGAGTCTGGGGCAAGGCCTTGGTGAATGGATCTGCAGTGTTATCTTCTGAACCGACCCTCCGAACCTCGATCTACTGGCGATCCACGATCTCCCTGATCAGGTGATACCGCCTCAAGATGTGTCTGGATCTCTGATGGAACCTGGGTTCCTTCGCTAAAGCTATAGCCCCGTTGTTGTCGCAATACAGAGGTATTGGATCAACAATGGACGGAACCACCTGAAGTTCTTTCAAGAACTTCCTCATCCACACAGCTTCTTTTGCGGCATCAGATGCAGCGATGTATTCCGCTTCCAGCGTCGAGTCTGCAACGGTTTCCTGTTTGGAACTCTTCCAACACACCGCCCCTCCATTGAGGGTAAAGACAAAACCCGACATGGACTTGGAATCATCCTTGTCACTCTGGAAGCTGGAGTCAGCAAAGGCCTCGATCTGGAGGTCTTTTCCGCCATACACCAAGAACATCTCCTTAGTCCTTCTCAGGTACTTGAGAATGTTCTTTACCGCTATCCAGTGTTTCTCCCCAGGGTTTGACTGATACCGGCTTACCACACTCAGTGCATAAGCTACATCCGGTCTGGTACACAACATCGCATACATTATAGAGCCTACCGCAGAAGTGCAGGGTATAATAGATATGCGATCCCTCTCCAAATCAGTCTTGGGAGACATCTCTTTAGAAAGGGTGATCCCGTGACAAGCCGATAGGTTACCGCGCTTAGAATCTTCCATACTGAATCTTTTCAGTATGGTGTCGATGTACCTGGACTGTGAAAGTCCTAATATCCTCTTGGATCTATCACGATGGATCCGGATCCCCAGGATGTATGAGGCATCACCCAGGTCTTTCATGGAGAACCTGTGTGACAAGAACCCCTTGACAGATTGTAGCATAGGAATGTCATTTCCTATTAAGAGAATGTACACCACGTATAAAACGAGGAATACTACAGTTCTCGCTACAAATCTACTATAGATGCATGGTTCATCTAGATTTTTGATAAAGCCAAATTCCTTGACCGTCTCATCAAAACAGATGTTTCAACTCCGCGATGCCTGCTTTAGTCCATAGATAGACTTAAGCAACTTGCACACCTTTTCGCTGCTCCCACTCTGAATGAAACCCTCTGGTTGGTCTATATAGACACACTCCTCTAAATTTCCATTTAGAAAAGCGGTCATTACGTCCATCTGCCAGATCTCATAATCGTGGAAGGCAGCAATGGCAAGAAGGATCCGAATGGATTTCAGCATAGCCACTGGAGAAAAGGTTTCGTCATAGTCCAAGCCAGGTCTTTCACGGAAACCCTTTGCAACAAGTCTAGCTTTATAGGTCTCAACCTTTCCATCTACACCAATCTTCATTTTGATGATCCACTTGCATCCTACGGGTTTTACCCCGTCTGGAGCAATGTCCAACGTCCATACTTTGTTGGTGTACATGGACTCCATTTCGGTCCGCATTGCATCCAGCCATTTTACCGAGTCAACGCTCTGAACGGCCTGCTGGAAGCTAGTAGGCTCATCATAATCTATGATGCAATCCTCTCTATCCCCGTCTATGAGAAAACCGTAGTATCTCTCGGGCGGATGAGACTGCCTACTACTCCTGCGGAGTGGCGTAGGAATGTCCTGTTCTTTTGAACCCTCTGGTTCTACTAAGCTTTCAGTAATAGCTCGTAGTTCTGGAATTTCTTCCAGTTCTACTGCGCTCCCACTAATTTCCTTTTCTAAGAACTGGTGTTCTAGAAAATGGGCATGACGAGAAAACAAAAACCTTTTATTCATTTTCGCAATAGAAGAAATATCCCTTGGAGTTCTTTGGATATCCCACGAACTTGCACTGTACTGAGCGTGCCTCGAGCTTGTCCGCATGCTGCTTTTTGACAAAAGCTGGACTTCCCCATGTCTTAATGTGATTAAGATAGGGTCTCTTCCCACACCACATCTCATATGGTGTAGTAGGCACAGTCTTAGTGGGAACTCGGTTCAAAAAGTATGCAGCTGATTCTAGCGCATACCCCCAGAATGATCGCGGTAACTCAGCGTTACTCATCATGGACCGTACCATATCCAATAGGGTTCGGTTTCGTCTCTCCGATACACCGTTATGTTGCGGAGTGTATGGAGGAGTAAGCTGAGAGAGAATTCCGTTCTCTTTTAAATAGTCCAGGAACTCGGCACTTAAGTATTCTCCACCTCGATCCGATCTTAGAATCTTGATACTTTTGCTGGTTTGTTTTTCTACTTCATTCTTATATTCCTGGAATTTTCCAAAGGCTTCGGACTTATGTTTCATTAAGAAGACATAACCGTACCTTGAAAAGTCATCCGTAAAAGTAATGAAGTAAGAATAACCGCTTCGCGCATGTGTAGACATTGGACCGCACACGTCGCTGTGTACGAGTCCCAAGAGCTCGCTCGCTCTTACTCCGTGTCCAGTGAACGGAGTCTTTGTCATCTTTCCTTTGAGATAGGATTGACAAGTGGCATACGATTGATATTCGAACGGATTCAAATATCCTTCTGTATGTAACTTTGTCAACCTTCTCTCATTGATGTGACCCAGTCTACAATGCCATAAGAAAGTTTGATTGATTTCCGGAGACTTTCTTTTGTGTGTATTCTGGACATTGAAAATCTGCGGATGGTTTAATACGTATATACCATTGCTTAATGTACCTGACCCAATCAGAACTTGATTAAGGTGAATGTTTACAACATTACTTACAAACGCAAATTCATAACCTTCTTTAGAAGTCAAAGATACAGAAATGATATTACAAGTTGCGTTGGGTACAAAATAGCAATTACGCAAAACCAAAACGTGTCCATCTGACAGCCCCAGGTGATAGTCCCCCACGGCCTTAGCATCCATGCTAGCTCCGTTTGCAACTTTGAGGGTCAAGTCACCTGCCTTCAAAACCCTACGATTTCTCAACGCCTGCAAAGAATTACAGATATGAGATCCTGATCCGGTATCCAATACCCAGGAAGTAGAGTTTATTGAAAGACAGTTTTCAATAACATACACACCTGAAACTGAAGCCGCAACCTGCTTCAGATCCTGTGTTCTGGCCTTCCAAGCCCAGCAATCATTTTTCCAGTATCCCTTCTTATGACAATAGAAGCATTCTTCCTTATCCACAAGCTTTCCCACTTTCTTTGTTGCTTTTGCCTTTCCCTTCGTATCCACTTTACTAACACCGTCCCTTGGTTTGGCGGGGGCTTTCTTCTTCTTTCCCTTGGCTTTCGCCTTGGACCTAGAAGAGGAAGATCCTCCTACAAACAAAGTGGATGTTTCCCTACCTTTCTGTAGGGTGCCCTCTGCGCTCCTCAGCATGTTGAGGAGTTCTGAAAGTTCAACTTCCTTTTCTTGTAAGTTGAAGTTCAGGATAAATTGGGCGTAAGTGGAAGGAAGGGAGTGGAGAATCAAGTCCGTATAGAGCTCATTCTCCAACGTTGTCCCAAGGTCCGCGAGCTCTTCTATGTAGCCAATCATCTTAAGCACGTGTTCCGCTACCGATGATCCGACGGCCAACCTTGCCGAAAATAACTTCTTCGACACTTCGTATCTTGCGATACGAGACTGCTCTCCATACAGTTCTTTTGTATGGAGAAATATGGATTCGAGGTCCATATTCTCGTGCCTCCTCTGATGTTCGTTGTCCATAGAGGCAAGCATGAGGCACTTGGCCTTCGCGCAATCTAGTTCTCAGGTCTTACGGATTTCCTTATCCGCGATGCTAGTTTTGGGACCTGGGACAGGGGGAGCTTTGGTGGTAAGAAGATACCCCAGCTTGTCGTAAGTGATTGCCATCTTGACATTCCTGAGCCAATCTTTGTAGTTTGGCCCTGTCAGTATGTTTTTATCTAGAAGTAACTTAAGTCCAGTCATGTCGATTGGTCGCTGCAATTAGGAGAGAGAAGAAACACTCAGCATGATGCTCTTGCAAGTTTAGAATGGTTTTTAGTTTGTCTAAACAGGATGGCTCCCACTGTTTCTCGAATCCCTCCTCAAACCAAAAAGGGAGAATTAGTCAGGATCAATCTCACCGTACAATACTTGCTTAACCGTTCAGCCAGGCCAGTGTCGGTACTTCGAGGGAGGTTTTCCAACGCTTTCGTGAAGTTCCTTAATTAAATAACCTCTTTTCCCTGGGGGCGTAGCCCCGCTAACACCTTTCTAGACACCTACTTGGTTTATAGCATTGATCGTTAAGTGAGAAATTTCCCGAGGAGTAGCATATACTCACAGTAGGATCGGGATCCAAATATCATCGCGTGACGAAACTGAAGGAATCCTACCAGAATCATCACACTCCAAATGGTAAGCAATACTAGCAAGTTTCAGTTCTTTTGAAACTCCCGATGTAGATTTTTGCCCCATGCTCTTATGACCTTGACTTTGGCCAAAATATCATAAGTCACATGTCAAGTTCTACCCGTCATTCTCCAGGTTAATTTGGATCCATCCGTACTTACCCTTGACTTTGGCCAAAATGGCAGTACGACTGTCCCAAACCAACGCATCTATCTATGCTACACATGAATACCCAATAGCTACCAATCACTATGCCTTGACTTTGGCCAACATACACAGCTTGAATACTATTGACTATTCATGTGAAACGACGGAGGGCTACGAATGGTTTTGGCAAAACCGTGAACGTAGTGAACTTGATATAATCGATGGAACGAGATAGCTTTTAAAAGGAGTGGCTCAAGCTCCGCATTTAAAAATTTGTTTTGAAAAGAACCGAGTGGTTTTCCGAAAGTGTTCCAACGATTTTAACTTGGTTTATTTTCTTGCATTAGTTCTTTTAATGCGTGATATTCTTGCATTAGTTCTTTTAATGCGTCCCATCATTTAATCCTACCATTGCAGAAAACAACCAAAATATGACGTACGCTTATGCCATTCGCATTCGCCACGGGGCCCCGTCATTACCCGTTAGGTTACTTAACTAACGACAGAGCGGGGGCTGGGCTAGCGCGGCTGTAAAACATAAGCAACGCCTAAATAATATCATATATAGATATATTGCAATGATAGCCATTTCAGATCACAGATGAACACATTGGATATACTAGGAACCCGCAATTCGTACGAGCCTGTAACGAAAAGCAGATTACACGGTCGCGGTGAATAGCCAATACCCCACCCAAGACCCCTACGGGTGCGGAAAACTACCCGCCAAGTACCCGAAGCGAAGCAACCACCCTCATCTCCGTGAGTAGGCCACTCGGCACTTCGGCATACCCGGTAGTTTGTGCACCCCCTCCATGGGTCTATCCAAGGAGCAAAAACAGTAAAAAGAAATTATACAATGACGGCTACAACCCCGACCCGGTTGTGCGGCCATACAAATAATTATTACATCAATTTACAAATTTACATGAATTGAAAGAAAAGAAAACTCTCGTCTCACAACCCCCCGGCTATTCACCCGCGACAATCCAATGAATTCATATACACATTCCAATAACATTACAGATCACAGATTTGTAGAACCCCCACTAATCGACATATAGCGATTAGTAGACGTTCAATACAAATATCACATCACAGAAAAACCCGTCAGCTTAAGTCTTTTAGAAGTTCGATCAAAAATACGGATTTTCAGGCCCCAAACACAAAATTTTCGTTCTGGAAAATCTGGGCAGAAAATACATATTCCAAAAATCCCAAAAAAACCCCAGAATAACACTGCAAAAAATTTGGACCTCGGCGGGAGCGTGCTCCCGCCGCGTTTCCACGGCGCTTTGACCGGTTCGTGGGACCAAATTTCGTGGGTGTTTAATAAAAACCCTGAGCCGATTTTTAAGATGAAATTTATCAATTTTATAGAACTTAAAAAATTGACAGCAACTTTGAATTTTCGGGTTTATTTCGGGACTTTTTCTCCGATCGAATTTCTAGCTACTATGCTAACATGTTAGATAGAGTTTAACTAGGCTCTGATACCACTGTAAGTCCATGCTACCTCTCCCGGTACTTTCGGGCATGCGGAATTTGGTGAAAAACAATTTTCTAGAGGTGGTAACATGGACTCAAAACCGGATCTTTGTTAAACATCTAACTAAAAACCTAACTAGGAGTTGTTAACTACTCGGTTAGGGGGTTAAACCTTTCTTTCTTGAACTCCTTCGTCTTCAAGCCTCGATGGTTGTCCGGATCGGCTTCACCCCGTCGTCTCCTTGCGCCGATGATCGATCCACCTGAAAGCTTCTACCTTTGGCTTCTTCTTCGGTCTTTGAAGAAAACTAGTTCACTTGGTTTGCTAAACCTTATGAACTAGAGTGAGTAGAGAAGAGTGTGTAGGGATTTTCTCTATGGTTCTTGGTTCTCAACCCATGAGACAAGTGAACCATAGACTAAAGAGAGGGAGAGCAAGAGGAAGAAGATGAGAGCTCAAGAACACAAGAGAGAGAATGAAAAATGATAGAATGAGAAAGACTTTTCTCTCTTGGCTCACATAATCCAAAGCCATCATCACAAAAATAGTAATTAAGTATTGTGTAAATGGTTTAAGTCAAAATGGCTATATCATTTCATGCACTCATATTGCACAAGAGAACAAGCAAGTGAAAAGTCTTTGCCATGAAATGATAGCCATTGTCATCATGATGGTCAACTAGTCCAACCTAGTTAACCGGTCAACAAAATCAACAAGTCAACAAAGTCAACCCCTCAACAACCATCTCGCCACAATACTTAATTAATATTATTGTTAATCATATATCATATTCTCATTAGGGTTGAGCAAAAAGTCAACAGTCAACGGTCAACAACCCTAATGAGAATCCTCTGCCTCTGTCTCTCCGCCAACTGTGCATACACACCCGCATTCGCGTTCCGAGGAACACGAATACATACTGGATAAAACCAATCCCAATACGTACACTAGGATCTGGCTTAAACCAAAGCCCGCTAGTGTAAACTGTCCGGACACTAAACGTGCACAAGTGCACGAATGTGACCGAACCCTGTCGCAAAACCATGCGACCTGTCGCAAAACCATGCGACCTCTACTCTTTTGCCTAAAGACGAATAGCTTTCTGTGTGGGACTCTAAAGACTCGACACTACGCTGGCAGTGGGTTTAACCACAGACCGCAAGCGACACTAGCTGTGCGTAACGGTCCCCGGGTAGATGTCGACAAGAAGACTGACGAGGTGAAACCCATCTGAACTCCTACTGAGCCTGAATGTGACAGTCTCCGTACAGTCCGGTCTGTTCGTCTGATACATCGCATGGCGGACCTAGGGGCGGTAAACGTCAGTCCCCTAATAGCGGTACAAGTCATGTCGGAATGAAGCCCAATACACCCTGAGATAACACTGGAAGCCTACCAGTATATCTCGCTTGCCCTGGCCAGGGACTACTCGTGTAATGGCTCTCCTAGACATAGCGCGATGTCAACCCCCAATACCGGGGGAGACGAATCCTGTCTCACTGTCACTGCCTCCAAGTGCTTCGGGACCGCACCCAACTACTACCTGTTTGCACGACTCCTTTGAGCCGTGGTAGGGTAGTAATCAAAGTACAGTGGGAACACACTCGAGGCGAAGTGATAGTGTCAAGTCAGCGGACTAAGCTGTACTCATGTCACCTGGGAACTGATAACTGACGATAGGTATAATACCAACCGGTCAGTTCCCGACGAGTCCTGTCCAGTATACTCGTAACCCAACGAGCACCCGCATACTATCTCCAGTACGACGTACTGATGGCTGTGGGACAGACCATCTCCCACTCTGGGATGAGAAGCGCATGCGCTAGTCTACTCCGGAGTATCGATGCCCTGTCTCGATAGTCTTGCGACTAGGGACCTGCATAAGGATGTGCTTATAGATTACCCAGCCGCCACTAGTGTGACTGCCATCACAACGCTGGTAATCAAGCAAAGATCCTAAGGGCTCCACTAATGTGCATAGGCGATATACTAAAATAAACACATGTACACATTGAAGTAGAAACAAACCAAGTAGCATACTACTATTTTGAGCAAGATTGTATATACAAGGTGAATATCCCATGCTTCCATTAAGTAATATACAAACTAGTATGATACAGTAATGGCCTCTAGGGCATATACACTAACACCTTAGACATCTCATGCCTAACCAAATGAATTCCTTAGACATCGCATGCCTAACAATTATAAACCCCGCATTTTAGTCTCATTATCGAAAACTCTTTTCAATATCAAGTCGGGCAATACAACAAGATTCCTAACATTCTGATCGAATGCTCGTCGCAAACTTTAGTAGACGGCCGCACCCCCGGATGCCGTCGACGAAGTGCGCTAAGGCGGAACACCGCTGCCGCGAGCACCCGAACGGATGCTTTTGGCGACGGGGTCTCCTACAGTCACTTGGTCGGGGCTGTGGGGCGTGGCTGTCTATTAAGTTTACCCGGTGAGTATTCGCGTACGCTACGTGATTGCGACGGACTTTTGATCACATCAAAATTTAGTGGCAATCGATCATCTGAGACTGAACTGCTAGATTTATAACATTCAAATTAGTTATCTCATAACTTCCTGTGGATTCCAAATATTGTATCACATTCCAGATAAAAAGAAAGTGTTAAACTTTCCAATCGAATAATCAAACACCCAAGATTTCCCAAATAGCTCAACACTTGAGCGGAGTTCAAAAAAATATCCATCACATGCCACAGTACCAATGGTCCAGCCGTAGAAGGGTCAAGCTAACGTCTCACATGTGGCAACGCTGTACTGCCCTAAACCCTAAGGTTCAGAGGCGGTTCAGACGGTCACATAATCGAGTTAAGGTTTGTGTTCTTCTAGAGGGTCCACCACGTTACTTGCATGATTTTCCGGAAATTTCAAACTCGAGAAAAAATCCAACTTTTGAAAAATTTTCCGACAGGGGAAAAAGTGAGTTATTGATATTCGTTCGAACTTTTTAACAGTTTCTAAAATTATCCGGAAAAAGTATAAACGAAGTTAAATTATCTGATCGAATCAACGAGCTCCCAATACAACCCAGAAAACTCAACACTTGAGTAAAAATTAAAAATACCCAGAAGCATCAGGAAATACATAGGGACTTTACTGTGTAAAAAGAAAACAATGATTTCACTGTACGACCGTGGAACCGCCGCGCGACCCATGCTCATGCCGCGGTTCCGCGGCGCCTTGGGTGAATTACCTTGTCGTTTTTCACACAGTTCCATAGAATTCCCTGCGGATTTTTTAAGCATTTTTAATATAAAAAAAATCAACTTTTTGAAAAATTTCCAGAAACTAGAGTTTTACAGGTATTCGGAGTTCAATCGGACTTTAAATTTCGCCCAGACTTCGCCGAAAGCTCTAGCTTGGCTCTGATACCACTGTAGGGTTACTAGGCACATGCACAAGGGTCTATAAGACATCAACCATGCCCGATTTAAAATTTAGCCGTGCCGAACAACCCTAAACCAAGATCTTAGACTAGAGATTAGGCGAAACAAAGCATGTTAAACACGTTAAACACGTTAACATCTAAGAGTTTGGGATTAAAACCTTTGTAGTCCGGTCCTTCACTTCATAAGCTCTATGTTGTGGTCCCTTCGCTGCGATCATCAAGTTCCGGACTCTTGACAGGCTCCACGAAAAGAAAGATGCAAGCTAGCTTCCGATCTTCGATAACAAAGATGATCTACCTTGAAGTTTCATTAACACAAGCTCTCACTCACTAAATGAAGTGAACACCATAATCTGAATGGCTAGGATAGATTAGGATGATGAAGTAGGATTTTTTCTCTCATTTGTTTTTTTTAACTCACTCATTTTCATCACTAATGAAAAAGCTAGAAAGCTTTTCCACGAAAAGAAGAAGGAAGACGAAGAAGCCATTTTCTTTTGTGATAAATAATGAATCCATAATGAGGTTAGAAATGAAACCATGGTTCAAGTAACCTTTGTAGAGATTTAACTAAGGTTAAAGGTTTGGTTGGGTTTAAACAAATATCTTCCAAAATATCAAAACAAATATCTTTGCACAAAACAAAACAAAAAACCTTCTAGAAGGTTCTAGAAAAGATTAACCCAAATCAAACCCTAACCATGTTTAATCTTTACTAAACATGTTTCATTAATAACCCTAACATGTTACAATATTATATATCACATATACAATATTTATTGCAACAAAATAAAATAATACAATTAACATATATCGCATATATATCAATGTATTACCCGATTGAGAAAAAGAATCTTTTAGTGAGCTTATATCAGTTAATGTAATTTAATATATCAAATATATAATTATACATTAAATTATCGAATCAACACTTGATCCGATAATCCGGCTATTTCACAAATAACCGACTAATATAATCTGAATCCGTTCATCGAATCAACACTTGATCCGACGACCCGGCCATATCACATATACCCCGCCGATATCTCATATCGCGAGAATCTAATATGGTATCACATACACGTATTGTTCTCGGTCCCACACATATCATATATGTGCTCCTACTCCGTTTTGCCTGAGCCAAGAACCTCTGTGTAGGACTCTAAAGAATCGTCAATACGCCGGCAGTAGGTGATGATCATATCAAACACCCAAAAGCTGCAAGCGGTTAGCTAAACGTAACAGCCACCCAGGTATTTAGCGCTCAGAAGATCAACAAGCAAGCCTCTACATTCTCCTATGAATCCAGTCAGTAACACTCCCGTACAGTCTGGTCTCGTCGTCTGATATGTCGCATATCTCGCCTAGGGGTGGTATACGTCAGACCCCGGTAGCTTGATAAGTCGTGTCGATATGAGGTCTATAACAGTTCGAGAAACTACTGATAACACTTACCAGTAAATCTCAGCAACCCTGGCCAGGGATTTCCAGTTATAGCCAATCGAACACAGCGCAACATCAACTCCCTATACCGGGAGAGACGAATCCCCTCCTATCGCTCATTGCCTCCATGTGATTCGGGACTGTACCCAAAAGCCACCTTTTTGCACGCCCGATTGGACGAGGTATGATGGAAATCAAAGCACGGTGGGAATCACACAAGACTCTATGACGATCTCGAGTCAACAGACTACTCTGTACCGGTGTCACCGGAGAACTGCCATCTGACATGAGGTATAATACCATCTGGGAGTTCTCAGCGAGTCTGTCCAGTGTACCCAGTCTCCACTGAACACCCGTACACCATCCTTGATGTCAAACACCGATGGATATGGGATCATCCATCGCCCATCATATAGGTTAAGATGCGTATACACTAGTCTACACTGGAGTATCGATGCACTGTCTCGGTACTCCTACGACTAGGAACAGTTATAGGATGTACTCGTCGACTACCGTGGCCCCACTAGTATGATCTCATCATAGTCCCAGTAGTCGAGTATAGATCTTAAGGGCTTTATCAACATGTAACATAGAGACAATCAGAGTACATGTTAAGATAAAGTACAACCAGATAGCATACTTTAATGTCAAGCAAGAAAGTCCTCCCTATATATGTCCAAGCATCCATTACAATATACATCATATGTACAGTAATGGCCTCTAGGGCATACATAAAACCAACAATGTCATATATCAGGTCTAGGAGTGGTAAACGTCAGACCCCAGTAACCGATAAGGCGTGTCGATGTGAGGCGCATAACGGGTCGAGAAACTACTGATAACTCTTACCAGTAGCACTCCATATCAGCCCTGGCCAGGGACTTCCAGTTATAGCCAATCGAACACAGCACAACATCAACTCCCTATACTGGGAGAGACGAAACCCCTCCTATCACTCATTGCCTCCATGTGATTCGGGACTGTACCCAAAAGCCACCGTTTTGCACGCCCTCTTGGACGTGGTAAGGTGGAAATCAAAGCACAGTGGGAATCACACAAGACTCTATGACGATCTCGGGTCTACAGACTAACCTGTACCAGTGTCACCGGAGAACTGCTATCTGACGATAGGTATAATACCATCTAGGAGTTCTCGGCGAGTCCGTTCAGTGTACCCAGTCTCCACTGAGCACCGTACACCATCTTTGATGTCAAACACCGATGGATATGGGATCATCCATCGCCCATCATATGGGTCAAGATGCGTATACGCTAGTCTACTCTGGAGTATCGATGCCCTGTCTCAATACTCTCTCGACTAGGAACAGTTATAGGATGTACTCTTGGACTACCCTGGCCCCACTAGTATGATCTGCATCTTAATCCTGGTAGTCGAGTACATATCCTAAGGGCTTTATCAACATGTGAGAGTAAGACAGTAAATTAATACAAGTCAACATGTTAAGACAAAGTGAAACCAAATATCATACTATCATGTCGAGCAAGAAAGTCCTCTCTATTTATATCCAAGCATCCACTATAATATACATCATATGTACAACAATGGCCTCTAGGGCATATATATAACTAACAGTACCCGTTTGGGGCTAGTTTTTACAAAGGAGATGCTGCCGAAATTTTTAAGGAAATAAATTAAATTGAGATTTCATAACTTGAGATTTTTTAATGTTTTAACAAATGTTTTAAATGCTTTCCTATTCTATCTTTTTATGGTTTAGATTTCTGGGTTTTCGGCTTACTTGAATTTCGTTGCGCCTTTCGACGTTGCGCGATTTAAGTGCCGGCCGCGTTCCTAAATTGGGTCGTGACAATACCTCACTTTACATGTCCTTCGGGTCTTCTTGTCACTATCCTTGTCCTCGTCATAGGCTCCATGGATCATTTGGATCGGGCCTTCTCGTCGGTCCTCTCATGTCAAAGACGATCCACCCGAGAGTCTGTAGATCGAGCTCCCACCTCAGATCTGAAGTAACTAGGTCACCTAGTTCGCTACACTAGATGACCTATATGATGTAGAGAATATAGATGGAATGGTTTGTATCTCATAGCCATATGTTTCTCAACACATGAGACAAGAAAAGCTAGAGGTAGCAGAAGAAGTACTTGAGGAAAAGCTAGTGAGGAGTTTGCATAGAAAAGAGAATGAACTCTCGTGTCTCAAACTGAACCATACCCCTTTCTCAATAGAATAATTCATATTAGAAAATCAAATATGGTTCATATTCAACTTAGTGAGTCATGGCTTGAAAACCCTCCATGTGTCACTAAGAGCCATGCTAAAAAATATGCAAAAATCCACCTCATTTTCTCCACCTCATAATGCAATAAACATTTAGCCTAAAATGTTAATACATAATATGAGGTGTCTTCTTCTAGAAGCATCTTTGAACAAATTACAGAAATTCCCATCATCCGTATATACATACCCGTATCCGTATTCCGAAAAATACGAATACAAAAGAAGCGAAAATAATCCATCGGTATAATACGAGGATCCGGCTTAAACCAAAGCCCACTAGTATTATCTGTCCGAATCATCATCCGTGCATAAGTAAACGTACGTGATCGAACCCTATCGTAAAACCATACGACCTCTACATCTTTTGCCCGATGCAGGGAAACCCTCTGTGTGGGACTCTAAAGAGTCGACACTACGCTGGCAGTGGGTTTAACCACAAGCTGCAAGCGGTACTAGCTGAACATAACGGCTACCCAGGTATATGTCGATAAGAAGGCCGATGAGCAAACTCATCCGAACTCCTACTGAGCTTATCTGTGACAATCTCCGTACAATCCGGTCTGTTCGTCTAAGAGTATTGCATATCGGGCCTAGGGGCGGTAATCGTCAGACCATTAATAGCGCAATAAGTCGTGTTAGAGAGTAGCCCAAAACACCGAGAGAAACTACTGGTGTACCTACCAGTAAATCTCCCTTGCCTTGGCAAGGACTTTGTGTAATGGCCTTCCGAACACAGCGCGATATCAACCCCCAATACCGGGAGAGACGAATCCTATCTAACCGCCACTGCCTCCAAGTGCTTCAGGACTGCACCCAACTACTACCTGTTTGCAAGATTCCTTTGAGCCGTGGTAGGGTAGTAATAAAAAAATAGTGGGAACACACTCGAGGCGAAGTAGCAGTGTCAATTCGACGGACTAAGCTGTACTCATGTCACCTGGGAACTGCTACCCGACGATAGGTATAATACCCACCTACAGTCTCCAACGAGTCCTGTCCAGTGTACTCATAACCTAATGAGCACCTTCATACTATCTCCAGTACGACATACTAATGGCTGTGGGACAGATCATCTCCCCTGCTGGGATGAGAAGCATATACACAAGTCTACTCTGGAGTATCGATGCCCTGTCTCGATAATCCTACGACTAGGAACCTGTATAAGGATGTGCTTATAGACTACCCAGCCCCCACTAGTGTGACTGCCATCACAACGTTGGTAGTCAAGCAAAGATCCTAAGGTATCTACCAATATGTATAAGCGATATGCAAAAACACATGCACATATTGAGGTAGAAACAAACCAGGTAGCATACTATCATTTCGAGCAAGACTGTTACTATGTCCGTGTATATCCCAAGCTTCCATTAAGTAATATACAAACCAGTATGATACAATAATGGCCTCTAGGGCATATATCACTAACACCTCCCAGATACAAGTCCTTCAGGTCTTCTTCTCCTTTGCTTGAGCTTCTAAAAGGTATGGATCTAGCTCGGTCGTCGGCCTCCTCGTGTCATAGACGATCCACCTGAGAGCCTATGGTTCAATCTCCAACCTCAAAACCGAGGTAACTAAAGTACCTAGTTCACTAATCTATGTAGCTTAGGTGATGTAGAGAGTTAATTAGACAATATTATATCATAAAACACTAGGATTCACAACTCATGTGAGGGTTAGGGTTTGAGGAAGAAGGAGAAGAGCAAATGGAGAGAGAAGGAGAAAATACAAATGATCAAGTGTTGAGGCAAGATAAGAATGGCTCATTCTTTTTCTCACATCAAGCATGCATTATTTTCAATAGAAAAATTGTAGCCATGCTTGAATAGTAAGTGCAAACAATTAAACTAATGAATTATCCATGCTTCACCCATGCCACAAATATCTCCATTTTCTACCTTATTAATCTATTTTCCAAAAATAGATTAAACCAAAATGAGGTGTCCCTTTCTAGAAGCATCTCTTGTAAAAATTACAAGAATGCCCTCACTGTATATACATACCCGTATTCGTACTGCAAAAAAATATGAATACAAAGAGATAAAAATAATCCAATAATATAATACTAGAATCTGGCTTAATCCTAAGCCACTAGTATTATCCGTTCGAACAACATCCGTGTAGCCAGTACACGTATATGATCGGAACCCTGCACGTAAAACCATACGGCCTCTACATCGTTTCGCCTAAACCAGGAAAACCCTCTGTGTGGGACTCTAAAGACTCGACAGTATTCTAGCAGTGGGTTTAACCACAAGTCCGTCAGTGGCACTAGCTGTACGTACGGCTACCCGCGTACCTGTCGAAAAGAAGGCCGACGAGCGAACTCACCCGAACCCCTACTAAGCTTATCCGTGACAATCTCCATACAGTACGGTCTGTTCATCTAAGAGTATCGCATATCGGGCCTAGGGGTGGCAAACGTCAGACCTCTAATAGCGCAGTAAGCCGTGTCGGTGTAGAGCCCAATACACCTTGAGAAACTACTGGTGTACCTACCAGTAAATCTCACTTGTCCTGGCCAGGGACTTGTGTATTGGCTAACCGTACACGGCGCGATATCAACTCCCAATACTGGAAGAGACGAATCCCTTCTAACCCCTACTGCCTCCAAATGCTTCGGGACTGCACCCAACCACTACCTGTTTGCACGACTCATTTGAGCCGTGGTAGGGTAGTAATCTAAGTACAGTGGGAACACACTCGAGCGAATAGTAATTTCAAGTCAACGGACTAACCTGTACTCATGTCACCGGCGAACTGCTAACTGACGATAGGTATAATACCAACCAGCAGTTCCCCGCGAGTCCGCCCAGTGTAACTCATAACCTAATGAGCACATTTATACTATCTCTGGTACCGTATACCAATGGCTGCGGGACAGGACACCTCCCCTGACGGGGATAAGAAGCGTATACACTAGTCTATTCTAGAGTATCGATGCCCTGTCTCGATAATCCTACAACTAGGGACAAGCTTAAGGAAGTGCTTATAGACTACCTAATCCCCACTAGTGGACTGCCATCACAACACTGGTAATCAAGTAAAGATCCTAAGGGCTCTATGTATTAGCGATATGCTAAAAGAAATATATACACATATTAAGATAGAATCAAACCAGATAGCATGCCATCATATTGAGCAAGACTGTTATTATATATGTGTATGTCCCAAGCTTCCAAAATGTAATATACAATCCAGTACTATATAATAATGGCCTCTAGGGCATATATCACTAACAATCTCCCACTTGCACTAAGGCCATGTATTTGCATATCGCAGACCTACTATCTCGAATAGCCTCTCGAATGCATCTGAGGGATGGCCTTTGTGAGTGGATCTGCAGTGTTGTTCTCCGTGTCTACTTTCCACACCTCGATCTCCCGGCGATCCACGATCTCCTTGATCAGGTGATAGCGTCTCAAGATATGTCTCGACTTCTAATGGACCTTGGTTCCTTCGCTAAAGCTATAGTCCCGTTGGTGTATTGTATCAACAATAGATGGAACCACTTGAAGTTCTGTAATGAACTTCATCATCCAGACTGCTTCTTTTGTGGCGTCACATGCAGCGATATACTCTGCCTCCATCGTCGAGTCGGCAACGGTGTCTTGCTTGGAGCTCTTCTAACAGACTGCCCCTCTATTGAGGGTAAAGACAATACCCGACATGGATTTAGAGTCATCCTTGTCACTCTCGAAGCTGGAGTCAGTGAAGGCCTCGATCTAGAGGTCTTTACTGCCGTAGACCAAGAACATCTCCTTAGTCCATCTCAGGTACTTGAGAATGTTCTTAATTGCTATCCAGTGCTTCTCCCCAGGGTTTGATCGATACCTGCTTACCATGCTCAGTGTGTAAGCAACATCTAGTCTGGTACACAACATCCCATACATTATAGATCCTACTGCAGAAGCGTAGGGTATAATACTCATGCGATCCCTTTCCAAATCAGTCTTGGGAGACATCTCTTTGGAGAGGGTGATCCTGTGACAAGCCGGTAGATTACCGCGTTTGGAATCTTCCATACTAAATCTTTTCAGTATGGTGTCAATGTACCTGGAATATGAAAGACCCAACATTCTCTTAGATCTATCACGATAGATCTGGATCCCCAGAATGTAGGAGGCATCACCCAGGTCTTTCATGGAGAACTTCTGTGATAAGAGTCCTTTGACTTATTATAGCATAGTAATGGCATTTCCTATCAGTAGAATGTCATCCACGTACAAGACGAGGAATACTACAGTTCTTTCTATAATCTTACTATAAATGCATGGTTCATCTGGATTTTTGATTAAGTCAAATTCTTTGACAGCCTCATCAAAGCAGATGTTCCAATTTCGCGATGCATGCTTTAATCCATAAATGGATTTAAGCAACTTGCACACTCTTCCGCTGCTCCCACTCTCTGTGAAACCCTCTGACTGGTCCATAGAAACACACTCTTCCAAATTTCCATTCAGAAAAGTGGTCTTTACGTCCATCTGCCAAATTTCATATTCATGGAAGGCAGCAATAGCAAGTAGGATCAGAATGGATTTAAGCATAGCCACTGGAGTAAAGGTTTCATCATAGTCCAAGCCAGGTCTTTGATGAAAGCATTTTGCTACAAGTCTAGCCTTATAGGTTTCAACCTGTCCATCTGCACTAATCTTCTTTCTGAAGATCCATTTGCAGTGTTAGGAATATGTATGCCCTAAAGGCCATTATTGTACATTGATGTATATTATAATGGTTGCTTGGACATATATATAGAGGACTTTCTTGCTCGACATGATAGTATGCTATCTGGTTGCTTTCATCTTAACATGTACACTTATATTATTATACTGTCTCTCTGATACATGTTGATAAAGCCCTTAGGATGTTTGCTTGACTACCGGGACTATGATGCAGATCATACTACTGGGACTTGTGTAGTCTACAAGCACATCTTTTAACAGTTTCTAATCGAAGGAGTATCGAGACAGGGCATCGATATTCCAGAGTAGACTAGTGTACGTTTCTTAACCCTGTAGGGGGCGATGGTTGATCCTATATCCATTGGTGTTTGACATCAAAAATTGTACACAGGTGCTCATTAGAGAATGGGTACACCGAACATGACTCACGGAGAACTTCTAGTTGGTACTATACCTATCGTCAAATAGCAGTTCTCTGGTGACACTGGTACAGGTTAGTCTGTAGACCCGAGATCATCATAGAGTCTTGTGTGGCTCCCACTTTGCTTTGATTTTCTCCCTACCACGGCTAAAAGGAGTCGTGCAGATGGGTGGATTTTGGGTAAAGTCCCGAGTCACATGGAGGCAATGAGCGATAGGAGGGGTTTCATCTCTCCCGGTATTGGGAGTTGATGTTGTGCTATGCTCGATTGGTTATAACAGGAAGTCCCTGGCTAGGGCTGTTGATGAGATTTACTGGTAAGAGTTATTAGTAGTTTCTCGTACCGTTATAGGCCACACATCAGCATGACTTATCAAGTTATTGGGGTCTGACGATTCCACCCCTAGACTCGATATGCGACATATCAGACGAAGAGACCGGACTGTACGGTAAGTGTTACTTATAGGCTTCATGGGAGTTTGGACAAGCTTGCTTGTTGATCTTCTATTCGCTCAATACCTGGGTAGCCGTTACGTCCATCTAATACCGCTGACGACTTGTGGGTAACTGATGTGATCATACCTGTTGTTGGCGTATTGACGAGTCTTTAGAGTCCCACACAGAAGTTTCCTTGTTCAAACGAAACGAAATATAGCACATATGTTGATATGTGCGGGGGCCTGATTAAATACGAGTATGTGATACCGTATTCTAATCTGACGGTTATTTGATATCAGTTAGGTTATATATGATATAACCGGATTATTGAATCAAGTGTTGATTTGATAATGCGATATACAGATAAATGATATTAGTCAGTTATATATTGTAAGTCCATGATACCTCTCCCGGTACTTTCGGGCATGCGGAATTTGGTGAAAAACAATTTTCTAGAGGCGGTAACATGGACTCAAAACCGGATCTTGGTTAAACATCTAACTAACAACCTAATTAGGAGTTGTTAACTACTCGGTTAGGGGGATATACCTTTCTTTCTTGAACTCCTTCGTCTTCAAACCTCGATGGTTGTCCGGATCGGCTTCACCCCGTCGTCTCCTTGTGCCGAAGATCGATCCACCCGAAAGCTTCTACCTTTGACTTCTTCTTCGAACTTTGAAGAAACTAGATCACTTGGCTTGCTAGGCCTTGTGAACTAGAATGAGTAGAGGAATGTTTTGGTGTCTTTTTATCTCTAAGGCAATGAGTCTCAACACATGAGAATGGTTTGCCTTGAGGTAGAGAGAGCAAGAGCAAGAGGGAGAGCTTGAGAATGAGAGAGCTCAAGAGAGAGAAAGCAAATGATAGAATGAACCATACTCTTCTCATTCTCACCTCTCATCATCCAAAAGCCATCATAACAAAAATAGTAATCAAGTATTGTGTAAATGGTTTAAGTCAAAATTGCTATATCATTTCATGCACTCATTTTGCATAAATAAACAAGCAAGCAAAAGTCTTTGCCATGGAATGATAGCCATTGTCATGATGATGGTCAACTAGTCAACCGGTCAACAAAGTCAACAAGTCAACAAAGTCAACCCCTCAACAACCATGTCACTATAATACTTAATTAATATTAATGTTAATCATATATCTTATTCTCATTAGGGTTAAGCAAAAGTCAATGGTCAACAGTCAACTGTCCACAGTCAACAGTCAAGTGTCAACAGTCGACAGTCAACAACCCCAATGAGAATACTCTGCCTCTGTCTCTCTGTCAACTGTGCATACACACCCGCATCCGCGTTCTGAGGAACACGAATACAAACGAGATAAAACCAATCCCAAAACGTACACTAGGATCTGGCTTAAACCAAAGCCCGCTAGTGTTAACTGTCTGGACACTGTACGTGCACAAGTGCACGGATGTGACCGAACCCTGTCGAAAAACCATGCGACCTGTCGCAAAACCATGCGACCTCTACTCTTTTGCCTAAAGGAGAATAGCTTTCTGTGTGGGACTCTAAAGACTCGACACTACGCTGGCAGTAGGTTTAACCACAGACCGCAAGCGGCATTAGCTGTGCGTAACGGTCCCCAGGTAGATGCCGACAAGAAGACTGACGAGGTGAAACCCATCTGAACTCCTACTGAGTCTGACTGTGACAATCTCCGTACAGTCCGGTCTGTTCGTCTGATACATCGCATGGCGGGCCTAGGGGGGCGGTAAACGTCAGTCCCCTAATAGCTGTACAAGTCGTGTCGGAGTGAAGCCCAAAACACCCTGAGATAACACTGGAAGCCTACCAGTATATCTCGCTTGCCCTGGCCAGGGACTACTCGTGTAATGGCTCTCCTAGACACAGCGCGATGTCAACCCCCAATACCGGGGGAGACGAATCCTGTCTAACCGTCACTGCCCCCAAGTGCTTCGGGACTGCACCCAACTACTACCTGTTTGCACGACTCCTTTGAGCCGTGGTAGGGTAGTATCAAAGTACAGTGGGAACACACTCGAGGCGAAGTGACAGTGTCATGTCAGCGGACTAAGCTGTACTCATGTCACCTGGGAACTGATAACTGACGATAGGTATAATACCAACCGGTCAGTTCCCGACGAGTCCTGTCCGATGTACACGTAACCCAACGAGCACCCGCATACTATCTCCAGTACGACGTACTGATGGCTGTGGGACAGACCATCTCCCACTCAGGGATGAGAAGCACATGCGCTAGTCTACTCCGGAGTATCGATGCCCTGTCTCGATAGTCCTGCGACTAGGGACCTGCAAAAGGATGTGCTTATAGATTACCCAGCCCCCACTAGTGTGACCGTCATCACAACGCTGGTAATCAAGCAAAGATCCTAAGGGCTCCACTAATGTGCGTAGGTGATATACTAAAATAAACACATGTACACATTGAAGTAGAAACAAACCAAGTAGCATACTACTATTTTGAGCAAGATTGTATATACAAGGTGAATATCCCAAGATTCCATTAAGTAATATACAAACTAGTATGATACAGTAATGGCCTCTAGGGCATATACACTAACAATCTCCCACTTGCACTAAGGCCATGTACTGGCGTATCGAAGACCTATCATCTCGATCAGCCGCTCGAACTGAGTCTGGGGCAAGACCTTGGTGAATGGATCTGCAGTGTTATCTTCTGAAGCAACCCTCCGAACCTCGATCTCCTGGCGATCCACGATCTCCCTGATCAGGTGATACCGCCTCAAGATGTGTCTGGATCTCTGATGGGACCTGGGTTCCTTCGCTAAAGCTAAAGCCTCGTTGTTGTCGCAATACAGAGGTATTGGATCAACAATGGACGGAACCACCTGAAGTTCTTTCAAGAACTTCCTCATCCAGACAGCTTCTTTTGCGGCATCAGATGCAGCGATGTAATCCGCTTCCATCGTCGAGTCTGCAACGGTTTCCTGTTTGGAACTCTTCCAACACACCGCCCCTCCATTGAGGGTAAAGACAAAACCCGACATGGACTTGGAATCATCCTTGTCACTCTGGAAGCTGGAGTCAGCAAAGGCCTTGATCTGGAGGTCTTTTCCGCCATACACCAAGAACATCTCCTTCGTCCTTCTCATGTACTTGAGAATGTTCTTTACCGCTATCCAGTGTTTCTCCCTAGGGTTTGACTGATACAGGCTTACCACACTCAGTCCATAAGCTACATCCGGTCTTGTACACAACATCGCATACATTATAGAGCCTACCGCAGAAGCGTAGAGTATAATAGACATGCGATCCCTCTCCAAATCAGTCTTGGGAGACATCTCTTTAGAGAGGGTGATCCCGTGACAAGCCGGTAGGTTACCGCGCTTGGAATCTTCCATACTGAATCTCTTCAGTATGGTGTCGATGTACCTGGACTGTGAAAGTCCTAATATCCTCTTGGATCTATCACGATGGATCCAGATCCCCAGGATGTATGAGGCATCACCCAGGTCTTTCATGGAGAACCTGTGTGACAAGAACCCCCTGACAGATTGTAGCATAGGAATGTCATTTCCTATTAAGAGAATGTCATCCACGTATAAAATGAGGAATACTACAGTTCTCGCTACAAATCTACTATAGATGCATGGTTCATCTGGATTTTTGATAAAGCCAAATTCCTTGACCGTCTCATCAAAACAGATGTTCCAACTCCGCGATACCTGCTTTAGTCCATAGATGGACTTAAGAAACTTGCACACCGTAGGTGACTTAGGTAGAGTGACGTACCGTGGGTATGATCCGCGGCATAGTTGATCTATTGGGGAGGTGACCCTTTGTTGATGGAGTAGGTGACTTAGGTAGAGTGACGTACCATGGGTATGATCCGCGGCATACTTACGATACGCTACTCTGCTTAAGAAGCCTTAGGATGTACATTTCCTTGCACCGTATTCTATTTGTTTCTTTGATCTATCTTCGTCGATATCCGATGGTGGTTTCTGTTACCACGGTCGCACGGGAAGAGGGAGCTGCGGCTCGAATGCGATAACCCTTACGGTGTCGTTTATTCTTGAGGATGGAAGCATTGTTTAGCGTGCGGACGAAAGGTGTTCACATGCCGTCCAGACGAAGTTAAAAAGGTTCGAACGATTGTCAGAAACCATTTTACCAAATTTAAGGTATTCGGAGGAACATGCAGGTATTTCTATGGACCCTCTAGAAGAATGAAACCCTAACTCGACATAATGACCATGAGAACGCCTTTGAACCTTAGGGTTTACGGCAGTTCCGCGGTGCCATTAGTGAGGCTTGGGTTTGCCCTTCTACGGCTGGTCCGCTGATGCTGGGGCATGTACTGGATATATTTTCCAAAAGAAGTTGCGATGAGTATGCAGTTGTTCCAGAACAAGAAATGGATTTAGTAAAGGATAATTTCCGGGCAGTTCAGCAGAAATGAGATTCGGGAGAGATCCCGACAGGATCTTTCTGGAAATACTACACGAGAAGATTTGGACCCACGATCAGTTGTATTACGCACACCCAGTAGGACAGAGTTCGGCATCGTCGATGAGACATGTTATGAGTGACCATGATAGTTATCCAGAGACATTTAGAGGATGTGCCAGAGCGGAATTGTTTCCCTCATTGTTTCCATATTGGGCCATGGAGCCGAGAAGCTATGTAACTGGCAATCTGCGGTGAAAGACGAGAGCCTAAGAACACAAGGCGGCAGACCATGAACAGGATGCAAGGAGATATCTTGCTCTGCTAGTTTTGGATGCACCGACACCCTTCGACATTCGAGAAGGAGCACATCGACGTCAGTGTTACGATCTGCGATTTTGTGATTTGAATCTTATATTTCCGTTGTTTGGATTTCGGTATTTCGACGGTTCGTTTTATGATTGATATTTTTATGTGCACCCTAGTTGCACTTGACTCGTATTTTTATGTATTAGTCGTACTGATGATCGTTTTTGTGCCCCATTGCACCTGATTCTGACTTATGTTTTCGGGATAGTTTACATACACTTTTCGTACATTAATTTGGTCTTGTGCACGCTGATGCACGTGCTTGTGAGATTATCTATCACGGTATACTTGATTTTGATTTCGATTTCCATGCGCATCAGACGCACGTGGTATTCTTTCTATGTATTTTTGTGATTGATTTCTTTAGAGTAGCATGATTTATGATATTTACTATACAGTTTAGTAACCGAACAGGACTGGTCTGAGAACAGCACCTGAGTATTTTTGCATGCCTTTTTATTTGGACGCTTCCACGATTTCAGGAGGTACGCACTATACACACGTTGTTATTATAAGTATATTATATTGGTTTTAATATTGGATATTGACACTGTATTTTCGCCATAATTCCGATGATTGCACACTGCTTGACGGAGATCTGATTTTGAGTTTTACCATCATTTGTCATGCGCATCCATTGCATTACGATATGTTTTGTGTATTCATGATCTCGGAGCCCCGTTGATATGATTTACTAGCTAAAATGTTTTAGTATTTGGGGGAGTTTTAATTTAAATTCGGGGACCGAATTTTTTTAAGAGGGAAAGATTGTAACTTTCCAGAAAATAAAATATTATTTTTTTTCTTTCTTTGAGAATTTAAAATAATAAAATAATGACCTTGTGTAAAACAAAAAAAGATATCTTCAGCGATTGGCCTAAAAATATTTATGCTTGAGGAGTTTGTCACAAATTGGTATTGTTGTAGCACGTATGTGTATATACATACATACATACATACATACATACATACATATATATATATATATTTAACCCAATGTGTGTGTGTGTATTTATATGGTATGGTTGGAGCTATCACCATTTTTCCCTAGTTCCCTTGTTTCCCCCTTAATTATTCCTGGGTTACCCCATTTCTTTCCTCCCCCACTCTGGAAAATTCCAACAAGAAAAAAGGGGGGTTTCCCCATCTCATCTTCGCGGGCGAGAGAGAGAGCCCTAGATCGGCGATCTCGCGACACGCAACCCCGCCGCCGCCGCCGACTTCTCCTCCGTCTCTCCCCCTAAATTCAAACCCTAACCCTATTAATGGCGTATGCGGCATCTCCTCCCCTGAGCCAAGCGTGCTTCCCCCCGTTCTTCTCCGATGACGTCGTCTTCAACGTCGTGGCCAAGAAGGAGGCGGATCCTCATGAATGGGCGTGCCTCTCCCGCGTCTCCACCCGCTTCGCCTTCCTCATCGCCACCTGCTGCTTCTGATCGAGATGCCCTTCCACCGTCTCCGATCTCGTCGCCTACTCCTAATCATCGTAGCTCTCGCCTTCTTTTTCTCCTCAACAAGCTACCAATTGTCCTCGGCGCCACCCACGACGACATCCCGAATCTCGCAGCGTTTCCCCCCTCGACCGAGTTCCAGTGGGTTGCCGCCAACGTCGCGCCCTTCGTCCCCACATTGAGGATCTCAGTCGTCGCCGTCGGGAACTAGGTGCTCAAGTCGAACGACGCGGGGCTGGCGTCTCAGCTGCTGCCGGCGATGCTGTCTTCCTGCAGGTGTACTTCATGTTTTCTTAGCATATGCCGCAATTGCTGTGCTTAGATCTCAGTGTTGGTCTAGAAGAGGAATACTGCATTGTTGGCTATTGGGAACTTCTGTATCTGTTCGATTGCTGTTGGGATGTTTGCAGAGGTTATAGTCATGTATCTAATCCAACACCGAGCCTATCACCCTGGAATTGACAATCTTTTGGTTCTTCTCATTGGAGGAATTCCCATAGCCATGCCCAATGTTTTGTCTGTTACGATGGCAATCGGATCTCATCGGTTGTCTCGGCAGGGAGCTATAACGAAGAGGATGACTGCTATTGAAGAAATGACCAGCATGGATGTTCTTTGCTGCGATAAAACATAAACCGTTAATCTGAACAAACTGACTGTGGACAAGAACCTTGTTGAGGTTTTTAACCATATAAGGAGCAGATATGTGATGCTTGGATTGCTATGATCTAGGGGTTGGGGATCTATGGCCGAGCTACAGAAGCTCTTCGAATGTATGGAGAAACAGAGGGGGAAGGTGTGAGGCCAACCTGAATATGAAGCATGATGAATGCATAGTTGATCTATTGGGGAGGTTAGGGCTGTTGGATGAAGCACATGAGCTTATAAGAAGAGTGCCTTTGGAAAGGGATGCTACGGCATGGCGATCATTGCTTGCGGCTTGTAGAGTGCATGGAGATATCAGGCTTGGTAAGCTTGCACGAGAAGCCTTAGTGGCTTTAGGCGATGATCACCCAATTGACTCGATTCTTTTAACAGGTGCACATGCATTGTTGGGGAAGTAGGCGGAAGTCAGAATAATGAGGGATTTGGATCAGAAAGGGATGAAGATGGTGGACAAGATGGAGCCAGGGTACAGCTTGATTGAGATGAGTAGATAGATGATGAAGAGAAATAGGCAAGTGGATATAAGGACACCCTCATGTGGTTTTTGAACATCAAGGATGAGCATGGCGTCATCGACTTCGACAGACAAGGGCCAGGTGAGTAGATGCATATCTACGGGGGAAGTAGGGTGGATGGCGTTTAGCACCCCCGCAAACGTAAAATAGGGATATTACTTATTGTCATTAGGAAGTCGGACGTGACCTTAGATTCTTGGCGAGTAGGATCCTATTAAAGACTTTAGGTTGGACTAGACCGATTTAGAAAGACTTAACTAGAGAATGAATGCCTTGGAGGGAATTCATAGGTTTCAGGTAGATACACACGCACACACATACATTTGATTTTGTATAGGGTTCTATAGGTGTATATATATATATATATACACACACACACACATACACACACATATAACATATACACATGATATGGGGAGGTTATATGATATTTGGAAAGGAGCCAGTATGATTGGACGTGATGCCGTGAGTTAAAGATATACGATCGAGTATGACATGAGATGTACTATGATATTAGCGGATCGTTGGGAAATGAGAAAATAGATATGTATACACAAACGATAATAGGTGATGATGTACATAGGTAATAATTGACCCATACCCTAATTTTGGGATGCCGTACGGCGGATCTTACCGTATGAGGCATAAATGTGATGATTGATCCGCACTCTTCACTCGAGGAAGTCGTACTATATACGTGACGCTATTGAGGCTGGATCGCCAACTACTAGAGATATCGACTCAGACTTTAGGAGGATTCTTCTTACCTATCGACAAGTTTCCTTAGTTAGTTCCTTATTTGGTTAGGTAGATCTTAGTTTAGGCTCGAGTCATACTCATTTTCAAAACTAACGGATCATGCTTACTTTTCATCCAACAAGCTGTATAACTAGTAATTAGTATATATATTCTCTAGTTGTGCGTTTACTACACATTTACTGTTATATTCATGATTGCACTTATCGCATTGCATATTCATACGTATGATTATTTAGCCATTATGAAACTCTGTCTGTTAGGACACTAGCACCATTACCGATGACGCGCATGTTTCACGTACACTTATTTGCCGGCTCACACACATCATCATCGGTAATTGCCATGTCACATACACTTTAGAACACATTATCTTTTATTGATAGAATCAGCTAAAGGCTAGATCAATATAATAATGTATGGTTACTCTCATGTGCTAGTTAGACATTGCATTCATTACATGGAAACTTCTTGCATTCACATTTTCATATTATCATGCAGTATTGTGGGGATTATGCCGATACTCATTATTACTTACTCATGATTTTGGGATTTTGGATTTCTATGAGATTTCTAGATTTTGGGGAAAACCGCAAGAATATATATAAAAACTTCTCTCTCTCTCTCTCCCTCTCTTTTTGAAATATAAGCTGCGGTTTTCTCGTGATGTATATGTCGTCCACCATGAGATTTCATGTTTTTTGTTGGATTTCGAGACCCGATTGGAGGAGTGGATGAACCGTCTCGGGTACATGGTGGGCCCGGTATGGTACCCCGGGGCAAGAAGATCGAGTTGTAGATGATGAGCCCGGCAGGGGAAGACTACCTACCGGTGATGTCTGGCGCGGCGGATATCCGGAGGATACCGACCGTTGTCGTGAGATTTGATGATATGGGCCGATCCGGACTGACGGAGCCCCAGATATTGAGACTATGAGACATTGAGACTATGAGGTATTGAGACTTGAGATTTACCTATTTTGTGTCGATGCTTGACACGGATTTCCATGGATTTCACCGATGATATTTCAGATTTCTATACAAATTTTACTAGGATAAAAGTTAATGATTTCTTATACAGAAATACCCAGATTTCAGGTTGATTGTTTTACATTCATGGTGCATGCATACTCATTCACATGACATATTACTATTTGAGGTACTGACACGAGCACGGAGCATTTGCACTTACATGTAGTTTATTACCCCGCCATTACTAGATGACCAGTAATATATTAGTATATTATTATGACCTAGGACAGCGTCGTGCATTCGATTTCTTTTCGCAGATGTCTTCTACTCACGAGTTGGCAACTCACCCCCGTTATGCCAAATTTTCTTACAGGTTTAGGTGTATAGGTTTCCTTGGCGGCTTGCTGGCACACCACTTCATTCAGGGCGATTGCTAGGTAGGTGAGTTCACTTGTATCGTGACCACTATTGTATTTTCATTATTTCAGTTATATTTAGTAAGCTCCATCAACCAAACATTGTACATTTGCTAGATTTGGAAATTGGTTGTAGATTCTTTTGACCTTAGAGTCACGCTGTTTTATTGTTATGGTTTTTCTGGTTTTCTTGATGATGCTAGTTTCCTTTCCTTTTTGAGTTTTGATCCTCGTCCTTTGACGTTGTATTTTATATTGCCTGTGTGATTGTTTCCGCCATTTGGCGAAGATCTAGCTTCCATTTGGGGATGCCTTTATTCTTTTTTTTTTACTTTCTTGCTTTGTACCCGTTTCGGGGCTAGTATTTACAAAGGAGACTCTGCCGAAATTTTCGGGAAATTTTGATGCTTTTAAAATATTTAATGCAACCTATTTGGTTTAAATCACTTTTATTAAATAAGTTTTCTTTCACTCTATTTCATTATTTGGTTTAGATTTCTGGGTCTTGGCTTACTTAGATTACGTCATGCCTCCAGACGTTGCGTAATTTAAGTGCCAGTCACGTTCCGTACTTTCGGGTCGTGACACAAGTGGCATACGATTGATATTCGAACGGATTCAAATATCCTTCTGTATGTAACTTCGTCAACCTTCTCTCATTGATGTGACCTTGTCTACAATGCCACAAGAAAGTCTGATTGATTTTTGGAGACTTTCTTTTGTGTGTATTCTGGACATTGAAAATCTGTGGTTGGTTTAATACGTAGATACCATTGCTCAATGTACCTGACCCAATCATAACTTGATTAAGGTGAATGTTTACAACATTGCTTACAAACGCAAATTCATAACCTTCTTTAGAAACCAAAGATACAGAAATGATATTACAAGTTGCGTCGGGTACAAAAAAGCAATTACGCAAAACCAAAACATGTCCATCTGACATTCCCAGGTGATAGTCCCCCACGGCCTTAGCATCCATTCTAGCTCCGTTTGCAACTTTGAGGGTCATGTCACCTGCCTTCAAAAACCTACGGTTTCTCAACGCCTGCAAAGAATTACAGATATGAGATCCTGATCCGGTATCCAATACCCAGGAAGTAGAGTTTATTGAAAGACAGTTATCAATAACATACACACCTGAAGCTGAAGCCGCAACCTGCTTCAGTTCCTGTGTTCTGGCTTTCCAAGCCCTGCAATCATTTTTCCAGTGTCCCTTCTTATGACAATAGAAGCATTCTTCCTTATCCACAAGCTTTCCCACTTTCTTTGTTGCTTTTTCCTTTCCCTTCGTATCCACTTTACTAACACCACCCCTTGGTTTGGCGGGGGCTTTCTTCTTCTTTCCCTTGGCTTTCGCCTTGGACCTAGAAGAGGAAGATCCTCCTACAAACAAAGTGGATGTTTCCCTGCCTTTCTGTAGGTTGCCCTCTGCGCTCCTCAGCATGTTGAGGAGTTCTGAAAGTTCAACTTCCTTTTCTTGTAAGTTGAAGTTCAGGATAAACTGGGCGTAAGTGGAAGGAAGGGAGTGGAGAATCAAGTCCGTATAGAGCTCATTCTCCAACATGGTCCCAAGGTCCGCGAGCTCTTCTATGTAGCCAATCATCTTAAGCACGTGTTCCGCTACCGATGATCCGACGGCCAACCTTGCCGAAAATGTTGGATATATGTATGCCCTAGAGGCCATTATATGATAGTGGATGTATCTATACATGTATATATATATTCAGTTTGCATTCTTGCTCGACATGATAGTATGCTATCTGGCTCTACTTTATCTGACATGTTGATTTGATCATGCTTTTATTCATTCATACATGCTGATAAAGCCCTGAGGATATCGGCTTGACTACTCTGATTATGATGGAGATCATACTAGTGGGACATCTGTAGTCTATAAGCATATCCTGGAACGTCCCTAGTCGAAGGTATATCGAGACAGGGCATTGATATACCAGAGTAGACTAGCGTATATGATACTAGACCCATACGATGGGCGATGGATGTTCCCATATTCATCGATGTTTGACATCAAGATCACATACAGGTGCTCAGTGGTGACTGAGTACACTGGACGGACTCACCGAGAACTCCTATATGGAATTATATCTATCGTCGGATAGCAGTTCTCAGGTGACACTGGTACAGGTTAGTCTGTAGACCCGAGATCGTCATGGAGTCTTGTGTGTTCTCCCACTGTACTTTGATTGCCACCCTACCACGGCTCTACTGAGTCGTGCAAACAGGTGGCCGTTGGGTACAGTCCCGAGACACACGAAGACGATGAGCGATAGGAGGGGTTTCGTCTCTCCCGTTATTGGGAGTTGATGCTGTGCTGTGCCCGACTGGTTATAACAGCAAGTCCCTGGCCAGGGCTGCTGAGATTTGCTGATAAGTGTTATCAGTAGTTTCTCGATCTGTTATAGACCATTCACCGGCATGACTTATTGAGTTATTGGGGTCGACGTGACCATCCCTAGGCTCGATATGCAGCATATCTGACGAAGAGACCGGACTGTACGGTAGTGTTGCCGGATGGCTCGACGGGAGTTGTAGCAGGTTCGCTTGTTGTCTTTCGATCGCTCAATACCCGGGTGGCTGTTACGTTTAGCTGACCGCTTGCGGCTTGAGGGTACTTGATATGATCATCACCCTCTGCCGGCGTATTGACGAGTCTTAGAGTCCCACAAAGGAGTTACCCAGTCCAGGCGAAACGTTGTGGTGCGCGTATGCGATATGCGCATGCACCCGATTGAAATGTGCGTATATGATACCGAACATTGATCGGGTGAACTGCTTTTGGTGGGGTCATATGAGATATGACCGGATTGATAAATCAAGTGTTGATTTATCATTTAACCATTAGTTTTCTCACTTAAAACCTTTTCTTGGATGATGGATGTGTGCATGCATGTGTGCTTTTCTTTCTTTCTTTCATGCTAGTTTCATGCACATGTGGATGTGCATACATGCACACATACATACACTCATCCATCATGGTTGTTAGCATATGGAAATGGTGGCAATATAAGACTCACACCATGGATTATATAATGGATTATTATTTGATTTTGGATTTAAAAGAAAATGAAAAAGGAAAGGATAATCATTCTTGCTTCTACATTCTTCCTTTGACCTAACCATGCTCAACTACCACTAACCTAGGGTTATCCTTCTCTTTATCATTTAAAACTCAAGTTAAATAATGTCTCCATCACTTTAACCATGGTTCATAGTGAGAAGAAATAAAATATATATTGATATATTTCTTTTTCTTCTCATGAGTTATCTTTTTACCTCTTGTTAAAAATTGCCACCATCTTCTTCCTCTTTCTCTTTTGCTCTCTAGTTTTTTCTTGTGAGCAAATACCACTTAAAGATAGGTTTTTGAAGTGAGAAACTTAACCACAACTTCATTCTACACAAGCTTAGCCGTTTTGTTTAGAGTGTTCTCTTCGGTTTTACGAAGTTGCGAGCTTGGACGGAGATCTCCGTGGTGGATCGTCGTGGACACAAGAGGACTTCAAGAGGACCTCCGTTCAACACCCTAGAGACCAAGGAGTCCAGCGAAAGGGAGCTACAAAGGTTGTAGTCTCGAAACCCTAGATTAGTTCGCTTTATATTTCGAAACCCTAATTTTCTAGGATCGATTCCTTTGCATGTTCGTTTAGCACCATAAAAATTTAAACTTTGGGTCATGTGATGCTTCAAAACTCTTCATAGGGTGCTAGACTAACCTTAGATTGGTATCAGAGCCGACCTAGAACATTAGGCGACCTTTTTACGAAGTTAAAACTCCGATCGAACCGAAATACGACTTTTTAGGGTGCTCTCTGGAAATTTTCTAAAAATTGACATTTTCAGAATTAAAAATATGTAAAAAATATAGCAGGAACAAATAAGGGTTACGGTACAAAAATTATTCCATGAACAGTGATTCTAGCCGCGGAAACGCGGCCTAAGCTTGCTTTGGCCGCGGTTCCGCGGCCGTATATATGATTTAATGAATACTTTTTGTACAGTAATTCATGAGTCTTCTTGTATAAATTTTTGGATATTTTTAATCTGTATTTGGTTTTGAAAAATTCTGGAGATGGTTTTTGACTCGTCATTTCGATCGCGATTTTTATTTCGTAGTTTTTCCGGGTAAATTAGAAAGTATTAAAGTGTTTGAACGAGTATCATTTGCTCATTATTCACGGGGTTTAAATACTTTGGAGATACGTGCAAGTCTTTTTGTGGTGGTCCCTCTAGAAGACAACAAACCTTAACTCGATTATGTGACCGTCTTGAACTGCCCTTTGAACCTTAGGGTTTGGGGCAGTACGGCGTGCCACATGTGAGGCTTGGCTTGACCCTTCTACGGCTAGACCGCTACCACTGTGTCACACTCCAGGTGTTTGAACTCTGCTCAAGTGTTGGGCTTTAGTGAATCCTGGGTATCTGATCGTTCGTTCGAAAACTTCGATACTGTCTGTTTATCCGGAATGTGATGCAATGTGTGGAATTCATATTACTAGACATGAAATACGGAATATGTGATATTTTGCATTTGAGATGTCTAAAGAGAATGTGGATTCCAGATATTGCAGTTTTACACTTTCTTTTCTGTGACCGTAAGTGTAGTATGTACGATATCGCCGGTTTTCGTTGCTATACATCAACGACAATTGGGGTATGCATACTTACTTACGTTGATGATATGAGATATTATGTGTTGCTGAGATATGATGTGCAGGATTGTCGCGATCGAATAGCCGGGGGGTTTTTGTGAGATGAGAGTTTTATATTTTCATTCATGTAAATTCAAATGTAATGTAATATTCTTTTATTTGGGGCACTTCCGGGTTGAGGTTATGTCGCCAGTGTTGTATATTATTTACTTTTCCGCATTAGGATGGACCCAAGGAGGGGAGCACAGGTGACCGGGTTCTGGGGTTCAGTGGGAGGCCATCTCGAGGAGTCGAGACCGGGTCTCCTAAACTCCAGGATTGGTAGGGTCACTTGCCGCTCTCGTAGGGGTCCAGGGTGTGGGCTTGGCTATTCATCGCGACTGTGGAATCCGTATTTTCTATTCTGGCTAAATACTAAATACGGACGTCCTAGGATATCCCACGTTATATCTATATTTCTGCTGCCTGTGTTCTGTGATATCTGAGACGAATGACATATTATATATATGATATATAGTAGACGTTGCTTATGTTTTACACCCGCGCTAGTCCGTCCCGGTATGCCGTTAGTTAAGTAACCTAACGGTGTATAACGGAACATTGCGGCGAATGCGGATGGCATAAGCGTACGTGTTATTTTCGTTTCTTTTCTGTGATTGGCTTAAGGACTTAAATGATGGGATTACATTAATGTGATTAATGTAAAGAAAATAAACCTAAAAAGATGTTGTAGAATCGGATTTGAAAACTACTCGGCTATTTATGAAAAAGCTACATTTCAAAACTGCGGAGCTTAAGCCACTACTTTTGAAAACTGTTTGATTCTACAACGATATCAAGTTCAAAGCGTTAAAGATTTTCTTAAAAATTATTCGCAACCCTCCGTCATTTTAGGAAGTAGAGTACTTAGTATTCGTGCTACGTTTGTTGACTTTAGTTAAGGCGTAGTGTACGGTAGCTAAGTTGTAATGACCCCAAAATCTTTATACATTTGTATTATCCCTCTTCAAAAAATATACCGTATTTATTTGTACTTGGTATTTTTCTCTTTCTATTAAATTTATTATTATTTTATTCCTCAATCTATTATGTATTTTTTTCTAGGTACAATTTCTTTTTCTTATATTTAAGTTTTTAACTTCTCATTCTTATTTTTTCCTTTCATAAATATTTAACCCAAATCCATTATTCTTATTCTCCATAGCCCATCTAAAAAGCCCATTTTCTTTTTAAGCAACATCATATATTTAATTCTAATTAAATATATGCATGAACAACTTTATAGCTCATTGGTTAAGTCCTTGCATTATTATTCCATAAGTCGCATGTTCAAATCCCCATTCTTGCAATTATTTTTATCATTTTTTATTCTTCTCATAACCTACAAATGAGACCTTTCATTTCCAAAATGAATGGTGACCTTTCATTTCTCTTTTAATTCTCATGTTAAATGCATATATTATAATTCACCATTACACCATCTTTATTGTCCTCCTCCATCTTTTCCTTCCTCATATTTTTCTATCTCTCACTTCTTCCTCTTCACCTAGAATCCAAGAAGAAGAACATGAAGAAGTCTTCAAGAAGGTCTCGCTAGTAACGCGAGGCTATCGGCGGATAGACAAGCCCGGTGACAATACCGGCTTGTGCATGTAAGTCCCTTCTCTCTCCTTTTCCCCCACCTCTTATTTTCCTCTCGTATACACTGGCATCCTTCTGTACCAAGCTACAAAACTTGAATATGTTTCAAGTTAATCTATATTCTTTTATATTCCAACTCAAGATGAATACATGAATTCCAGATTCCGGTTAACAATCTATATAACTTGACCGAACCGAACCATGGATATTCCTTTTACATGATTCCCAGTATTCCATTTACATGACTCTATGGTTATAACCGTTTCCTGATATCATGGTTTCGGTAAGTCAATCAGTCAATCAGTCAATCAGTCAATCAAAGTCAATCAAGCAATCATTACAAGTTTACAAGATAACAATACAAATATGACATCACGGGGTTTAAAGGGGTAGATTGGTATGGAAGATGTTAAAAGTGGTATGAGGTGGTCAGATTAAGACACCTAACCTATATTCCGTTGCTGTTGTACCGTGGCATAAACGGTTCCTCATACTATACGTGCCCTTAGTCTCTGGCATATAGAGACTCCCCTAGTATACACTGGCATCCTTCTGTACCAAACTACAAACAACTACGTTAAACAATATTCCATAATATTCAACACTACAATACTTTAGAAAATACTATACTCTGTCACTCTTATTCTTCATTATCCTTTGGGACTTACCGAGCGACCTGTTCGCTGACGACATTCTATTTCTCTCTTCTTGGAATGTCGTCAGGTGCGTTGGACCAAGTTGAGACTGAGCCAACAACTGAAGATTTGGAGCAGTTCCAAGAAGATCCAGAGCTCTAGACTTTGTACTTGTTCTTTCCAGCATTTCCTTTTATTATTATGCCACTGTTTAGGCATTGCTTTCTTTTTTCATTCCAGTTGTATTTTCATTTCATGCATTGTATAAAGAATGTTATTAATAAAAGTTGCTGTTATCTCAATCTCATTTGTCTCTTGTGATTATTTTATATTGCTTAGTTACGCTTAGCGTATGTACTTCTGAGTACATACGTAGCGGGCCTCGTCACGTCCACTTCGCCGTACATCGCCCGTTGTAATGACCCCAAAATCTTTATACATTTGTATTATCCCTCTTCAAAAATATACCGTATTTATTTGTACTTGGTATTTTCCTCTTTCTATTAAATTTATTATTATTTTATTCCTCAATCTATTATGTATTATTTTTCTAGGTACAATTTCTTTTTCTTATATTTAAGTTTTTAACTTCGCATTCTTATTTTTTTTCCTTTCATAAATATTTAACCCAAATCCATTATTTTTATTCTCCATAGCCCATCTAAAAAGCCCATTTTCTTTTTAAGCAACATCATATATTTAATTCTAATTAAATATATGCATGAACAACTTTATAGCTCATTGGTTAAGTCCTTGCATTATTATTCCATAAGTCGCATGTTCAAATCCCCATTCTTGCAATTATTTTTATCATTTTTTTATTCTTCTCATAACCTACAAATGAGACCTTTCATTTTCAAAATGAATGGTGACCTTTCATTTCTCTTTTAATTCTTATGTTAAATGCATATATTATTATACATAATTCACCATTACACCATCTTAATTGTCCTCCATCTTTTCCTTCCTCATATTTTTCTATCTCTCATTTCTCCCTCTTCACCTAAAGTCCAAGAAGAAGAACATGAAGAACTCTTCAAGAAGGTCTCGCTACTAACGCGAGGCTATCGGCGGATAGACAAGCCCGGTGACAATACCGGCTTGTGTATGTAAGTCCCTTCTCTCTCCTTTCGCCTCACCTCTATTTTCTTTCCTCTTGTCATGCATCGTGAATCCCCTATTCTTTTCATATCATAATCCATAAGAGAATACACACATAAACATACACATACACATATACATAAGTTTAGATATATATGATTCTATATGGTTTAATAATATCTTATTATCTCTTGTTCAAATTAAAGTATTTTTAATTCTTTCATCATGATTATGAATGTTTATTACAAGTTGTGAGAATATAGATTTCAATCCATAATATATCTACGATATCTCATGGAATCGGTTTGGTTATTAAAAGAAAGGATAAAGCTTGCATAAAAATACTAGTTAATCTTTCTGCCGATTTTAGTATACACATCAATACCTTTAGGTTTAAAATAATTTTTAGAAATTAATTTTTACTTTTGAAAATTTCATGGAATTTACATATGATAGATTATATTATTTTATACATGCTGTAAAAATTTTAGATCGATCCGCATAACGGTTTATGAATTACATCGTATTTATTCACTGATCGTAAAACAGAAAACTGCAGTTATCGGTCAATTTCTACGACATATAACTTGGTATACCGGTATCCAAATTGAGCAAACTCATGTGTTTTTGATATCTACATCGAATGAACTAGATTTTATTATTTTTATATTTTTACTGAAAACCGACGTAAAATATAGAAAACTGTGTTACAATATTAAGTGACGGATCTGGACAGAATCTGTTCTGATTCGCACACTGTTTTTAAATTGGACATAACTCGAACACCCGATGTCCGTTTGTGAAAAAATTTAGATGTGTAGATGCACCATTGATAGGACTATAATTTTCTGTATATTATATTACTTAGGAATGCATGAAACAACCTGATATAGGCTTTGCAATAGAATATATAGTTGCTGTCCAGAAATCTGAATTTCTGTTTTAAATGCTGATATTAAAATGATCATAACTAGAGCTTCAGAAATCCAAATCATGTGAATCTTGGTGTTTTCGATAAGTACATCGAAATACCTACAATTTTCTAATAATTTTCGTAACCTGAAACCTGATACAAATTAACTCAAACTGCGTTTTAAAAATATGTGACGGTGCCGAATAGATTCTGATCTGTTTTGCGCGACGATACGAAAACATATATATCTCTCAAACCGGTAGTCATATTTAGGTAAAACTGGAACTCACGCATGCAAAACATTTAGAGCCATATTTCTGTTTATATTTCGCATTCGTTCAACTTGATTAATTAGTCGTACATAATATTTCTTTACAGCATTGTTTATGGTAGTTACTCGAATAATATACTTGACTCATTTCATGTTATTCGAACATGTATACATATTTATCTTGATCATTAAATTGTTATATGTACTTAAAGACGATAATTAAATACTTGAGTTATATTTTTAAAACTATACAAAAATATTTTTACATAAAACCCCCTCAAGTTTATAAATTACCCTAAGGACCCTAACAATTATAAGACCACGATTCATAATTCTGATTGTCTGACTCGGGTTTGAGTCTGATTAATTTGACTTGAATCTGATTCAAGTCAACCTATAATCTACAAGATTCCAATTCAAAATGAACACATGAATCCATGAATACAATTATCAATTTATACAATTTGGCTGAACCGAACCATGGATATATTCCTTTTACATGATTCTCAGTATTCCATTTACATGAGTCTACGGTTACAACCGTTTCCTGATATCATGGTTTCGGTCAGTCAGTCAATCAATTATACAATCAATACAATTTACAAGACAAACAATACAATCAAAACACTACGGGGTTTAAGGGGTAGATTGGTACGGAAGGTGTTAAAGGTGGCACGAGACGGTCAGATTAAGACACCTAACCTATATTCAGTTGCTGTTGTACCGTGGCATAAACGGTTCCTTGTACTATACGTGCCCTTAGTCTCTGGCATATAGAGACTCCCCTCGTATACACTGGCAGCCTTCTGTACCAAGCTACAAAACTTGAATATGTTTCAAGTCAATCTATATTCTTTTATATTCTAACTCAACATGAATACATGAATTCCAGATCCAGTTAACAATCTGTTTGAATGAACCGAACCATGGATATTCCTTTTACATGATTTCCAGTATTCCATTTACATGACTCTACGGTTATAACCGTTTCCTGATATCATGGTTTCGGTCAGTCAATCAGTAAATCAGTCAATCAGTCAATCAGTCAATCAAGTCAATCAAAGTCAATCAAGCAATCATTACAAGTTTACAAGATAACAATACAAATATGACATCGCGGGGTTTAAAGGGGTAGATTGGTACGGAAGATGTTAAAAGTGGAATGAGGTGGTCAGATTAAGACACCTAACCTATATTCAGTTGCTGTTGTACCGTGGCATAAACGGTTCCTTGTACTATACGTGCCCTTAGTCTCTGGTATATAGAGACTCCCCTCGTATACACTGGCAGCTTTCTGTACCAAGCTACAAACAATATCGTTAAACAATATTCCATAATATACTACAATACAAAACTTTAGAAAATACCATACTCGGTCACTCTCATTCTTAATTCTTCTTTGGGACTTACCGAGCGACCTGTTCGCTGACGACATTCTATTTCTCTCTTCTTTGAATGTCGTCAGGTGCGTTGGACCAAGTTGAGACCGAGCCTACAAGTGAAGATTTGGAGGAATTCCAGGAAGACCCAGAGCTCTAGACTTTGTACTTGCTCTTCTCAGTATTTCTTTTATTATGCCATTGTTTAGGCATTGCTTTTCAGTTCAGATGTATTTCCATTTCATGCATTGTAAAAAAAGAATGTTATTAATAAAAGTTGCTGTTATTTTCCATCTTTTGTCTCTTGTGATTATTTTATATTGTTTAGTTATGCTTAGCGTATGTATTTCTGAGTACATACGTAGCGGGCCTCGTCGCGTCCACTTCGCCGCACTGGGAAGCGGGGCGAAGCGGGGCGTGACAAGGCCCGCTACGTATGTACTCAGAAGTACATACGCTAAGCGTAACTAAGCAATATAAAATAATCACAAGAGACAAATGAGATTGAGATAACAACTTTTATTAATAACATTCTTTATACAATGCATGAAATGAAAATACAACTGGAATGAAAAAAGAAAGCAATGCCTAAACAGTGGCATAATAATAAAAGGAAATGCTGGAAAGAACAAGTACAAAGTCTAGAGCTCTGGATCTTCTTGGAACTGCTCCAAATCTTCAGTTGTTGGCTCGGTCTCAACTTGGTCCAACGCACCTGACGACATTCCAAGAAGAGAGAAATAAAATGTCGTCAGCGAACAGGTCGCTCGGTAAGTCCCAAAGGATAATGAAGAATAAGAGTGACAGAGTATAGTATTTTCTAAAGTATTGTAGTGTTGAATATTATGGAATATTGTTTAACGTAGTTGTTTGTAGCTTGGTACAGAAGGATGCCAGTGTATACGAGGGGAGTCTCTATATGCCAGAGACTAAGGGCACGTATAGTACGAGGAACCATTTATGCCACGGTACAACAGCAACGGAATATAGGTTAGGTGTCTTAATCTGACCACCTCATACCACTTTTAACATCTTCCGTACCAATCTACCCCTTTAAACCCCGTGATGTCATATTTGTATTGTTATCTTGTAAACTTGTAATGATTGCTTGATTGACTTTGATTGACTGATTGACTGATTGACTGACCGAAACCATGATATCAGGAAACGGTTATAACCATAGAGTCATGTAAATGGAATACTGGGAATCATGTAAAAGGAATATCCATGGTTCGGTTCGGTCAAGTTATATAGATTGTTAACTGGAATCTGGAATTCATGTATTCATCTTGAGTTGGAATATAAAAGAATATAGATTGACTTGAAACATATTCAAGTTTTGTAGCTTGGTACAGAAGGATGCCAGTGTATACGAGAGGAAAATAAGAGGTGGGGGAAAAGGAGAGAGAAGGGACTTACATGCACAAGCCGGTATTGTCACCGGACTTGTCTATCCGCCGATAGCCTCGCGTTACTAGCAAGGCCTTCTTGAAGACTTCTTCATGTTCTTCTTCTTGGATTCTAGGTGAAGAGGAAGAAGTGAGAGATAGAAAAATATGAGGAAGGAAAAGATGGAGGAGGACAATAAAGATGGTGTAATGGTGAATTATAATATATGCATTTAACATGAGAATTAAAAGAGAAATGAAAGGTCACCATTCAATTTGGAAATGAAAGGTCTCATTTGTAGGTTATGAGAAGAATAAAAAATGATAAAAATAATTGCAAGAATGGGGATTTGAACATGCGACTTATGGAATAATAATGCAAGGACTTAACCAATGAGCTATAAAGTTGTTCATGCATATATTTAATTAGAATTAAATATATGATGTTGCTTAAAAAGAAAATGGGCTTTTTAGATGGGCTATGGAGAATAAGAATAATGGATTTGGGTTAAATATTTATGAAAGGAAAAAATAAGAATGAGAAGTTAAAAACTTAAATATAAGAAAAAGAAATTGTACCTAGAAAAAAATACATAATAGATTGAGGAATAAAATAATAATAAATTTAATAGAAAGAGGAAAATACCAAGTACAAATAAATACGGTATATTTTTTGAAGAGGGATAATACAAATGTATAAAGATTTTGGGGTCATTACATGGACAATGAACAATATATAGATATTATTCTGCAGTCCCTCCCCTCCACCTTTGCTCAGATCATTGTGAACTTCAACATGCATGGCATGGAGAAGGATCTCCCTGAACTCCTTAATATGTTAAGGAGTGCAGAGAGCACTATGAAGTCAGCAAAAACTCCCGTTATAACTATTGGACAGTCTTCTTCTTCTCACCCGAAAGCTAAGGCCAAGGGAAAGAAAAAGAAGAAACCCATTAATCCTAAGGGCGGAGTTAAAAAGGTGAAGGGAAAGGGAAAGTCCAAGGCTGGAGACTCAGGGAAGGGCGAATGTTTCCATTGCCACAAGACAGGATACTGGAAGCGCAATTGCACGGAGTACTTAAGTCTCAAGAAGAAGCATGGTGATGCTTCTGCTTCAGGTGCGTTTGTGACTGAAAACTGTTTTTCTATAAACTCTGCTTCCTGGGTATTGGATACCGGTTCAGGTTCTCACATTTGCAATTCTATGCAGGGGCTGAGAAATAGCAAGGTTTTGAAGACAGGTGACCATACTCTCCGCGTTGGAAATGGTTCCAATGTACATACAGTCGCAGTGGGAGAGTATCACTTGGGGTTGCCATCTGGATGTATTTTGATTTTGAATCCATGTTATTTTGTACCAAGTATGCTATGTAATATAATATCCGTTTCTTTGTTAGACAATGAAGGATATAATTTTGTGTTGCAGAACAATGTTATGAACATTCAACTAAATCAAATGTTGGTTGGGTATGGTACGCTTAATAACGGAATATATGTCCTAAATCAACACACAGTTTTCAGTATACAACACACTAATAAAAGAAAACTTTCAGAATTAAATGAAGCTTTTCTTTGGCATTGTAGACTTGGTCATATTAACGAAACAAGACTAAACAAGTTACACAAAGATGGATATTTAAACTCTTTTGAATATAAATCTTATGCGACTTGCCAGTCTTGCATCAAGGGTAAAATGACCAAAACTCCGTTTACTGGACACGGAGAAAGAGCTACTCAGCTCCTTGGCCTCATACATAGTGATGTATGTGGGCCAATGTCTACACAGGCTAGAGGCGGTTTTTCATACTTCATTACATTCACCGACGATTTCTCAAGATTCGGTCATGTATTTTTATTAAAGCACAAGTCCGACGCTTTCAAGAAATTCATTGAATATAAACAAGAAGTAGAAAAACAAACCTGCTTAAGTATTAAGATGCTTCGATCAGATCGAGGTGGAGAGTATCTCAGTACAGAATTTGCAAACTTCCTAAAAGAGAATGGGATTCTCTCTCAGCTCACTCCTCCTTACACACCACAGCACAACGGTGTGTCAGAACGATGGAATAGGACCCTATTAGATATGGTCCGGTCCATGATGAGTGACGCTGAGTTACCAGTCTCGTTTTAGGGGCATGCATTGGAGACTGCAGCGTTTCTGCTAAACAGGGTTCCAACCAAAGCCGTGTCTACCACGCCATATGAGATATGGAATGGGAAGAGACCATCTCTTAAGAGAATTAAGATTTGGGGTTGCCCGGCCTATATTAAAAAGCAAAATCCGGACAAACTCGAGACACGGTCTGTCATGTGTAACTTTGTGGGATATCCAAAGAATTCTTATGGATATCTGTTCTACCACAAAGAGGAACAAAAAGTGTTTGTTTCTCAGTATGCCACATTCTTGGAAAAAGAGTTTTTCACAGATAAAGATGATGGCAAGGTAGTAGATCTAGAAGAGGTTCTGGAGACACAAACTACAAATGACGATTTGGTTGAACCGGCTGTTGCAACAGAAACTGAAGAACCTCGGCCACTCCGTAGGTCTGGTAGGACTTCTCGCCCACCGGAGAGGTACTACGGTTTCCTCGTTGATGGTGACGGAGAAGATTTCATCATGGATGATGATGATCCTACCAGTTTTCAGCAAGCTATCACGAGTGGTGACTCTGTGAAGTGGCTGGATGCCATGAGATCCGAAATGGAGTCTATGTACACCAACAAAGTATGGACTTTGGACGTTGTACCCCCTGGGGTAAAACCTGTAGGGTGCAAATGGATCTTTAAAAGAAAGATTGGTGTGGATGGGCAGGTAGAGACCTATAAGGCAAGACTTATGGCGAAAGGTTTTCGTCAAAGACCAGGTTTGGACTATGACGAAACTTTTTCGCCCGTAGCCATGCTTAAATCCATTCGGATCCTACTTGCTATTGCTGCTCACCACGACTATGTAATCTGGCAGATGGACGTTAAAACCGCGTTTCTAAATGGAAATTTAGAAGAATGCGTTTATATGGATCAGCCAGAGGGCTTCATTGACAGTGGGAGCAGCGGGAAAGCATGTAAATTGCTTAAATCCATATATGGGTTAAAGCAGGCATCACGGAGTTGGAACATCTGCTTCGATGATGTCATCAAAGAGTTTGATTTCATCAAAAATCCAGATGAACCTTGTGTTTATAAGAAGGCTGTAGGAAGAGCTGTCACATTCCTCGTATTGTACGTGGATGACATTCTTCTGATAGGAAATGATATTCCTATGCTACAGTCGGTCAAATCATTCTTATCATTGAGGTTCTCCATGAAGGACCTGGGTGATGCCACATACATCCTGGGCATAAGGATCTATAGGGATAGATCCAAAAAGTTATTGGGATTGTCCCAAACCAGGTACATCAACACCATCCTAAAAAGGTTTAGTATGGAAGACTCCAAGCGGGGTGCCTTACCTGCTTGCCATGGAGTCACTCTCTCCAAGAATTCTTGTCCAAAAACCGATGAAGAGAGAGCTCGCATGAGCATTATACCTTATGCTTCGGCAGTAGGATCTATAATGTATGCGATGTTATGTACACGCACAGATGTAGCTTATGCACTTAGTGTTGTAAGCAGGTATCAATCCAACCCAGGGGAGAACCACTGGACAGCTGTGAAGAACATTCTTAAGTACTTGCGAAGGACTAAAGAATTGTTCTTGGTGTATGGTAATACAGATCTCCAAATGGAGGCCTTTACCGATTCGATCTTCCAGAGCGATAAGGATGACAGCAAATCTATCTCAGGGTTTGTATTTACCCTCAATGGAGGGGCGGTAAGTTGGAAGAGTTCCAAACAGGATACCGTTGCAGACTCTACGATGGAAGCTGAGTACATTGCTGCAAATGATGCCGCCAAGGATGCCGTCTGGATGAAGAAGTTCGTCTCGGAGCTAGGAGTAGTTCCAACCATTATTGATCCAATACCTTTGTATTGTGACAATAATGGGGCGATGGCGTTAGCCAAGGAGCCAAGATCCCATCAGCGGTCCAGACATATCCTGAGGCGCTTTCATTTGATCCGGGAGATTGTAGATCGCAGCGAGATCGAGTGTAATGAACCCAAAATCTTTATACATTTGTATTATCCCTCTTCAAAAAATATACCGTATTTATTTGTACTTGGTATTTTCCTCTTTCTATTAAATTTATTATTATTTTATTCCTCAATCTATTATGTATTTTTTTTCTAGGTACAATTTCTTTTTCTTATATTTAAGTTTTCAACTTCTCATTCTTATTTTTTCCTTTCATAAATATTTAACCCAAATCCATTATTCTTATTCTCCATAGCCCATCTAAAAAGCCCATTTTCTTTTTAAGCAACATCATATATTTAATTCTAATTAAATATATGCATGAACAACTTTATAGCTCATTGGTTAAGTCTTTGCATTATTATTCCATAAGTCGCATGTTCAAATCCCCATTCTTGCAATTATTTTTATCATTTTTTATTCTTCTCATAACCTACAAATGAGACCTTTCATTTCCAAAATGAATGGTGACCTTTCATTTCTCTTTTAATTCTCATGTTAAATGCATATATTATAATTCACCATTACACCATCTTTATTGTCCTCCTCCATCTTTTCCTTCCTCATATTTTTCTATCTCTCACTTCTTCCTCTTCACCTAGAATCCAAGAAGAAGAACATGAAGAAGTCTTCAAGAAGGTCTCGCTAGTAACGCGAGGCTATCGGCGGATAGACAAGCCCGGTGACAATACCGGCTTGTGCATGTAAGTCCCTTCTCTCTCCTTTTCCCCCACCTCTTATTTTCCTCTCGTATACACTGGCATCCTTCTGTACCAAGCTACAAAACTTGAATATGTTTCAAGTCAATCTATATTCTTTTATATTCCAACTCAAGATGAATACATGAATTCCAGATTCCAGTTAACAATCTATATAACTTGACCGAACCGAACCATGGATATTCCTTTTACATGATTCCCAGTATTCCATTTACATGACTCTATGGTTATAACCGTTTCCTGATATCATGGTTTCGGTCAGTCAATCAGTCAATCAGTCAATCAGTCAATCAAAGTCAATCAAGCAATCATTACAAGTTTACAAGATAACAATACAAATATGACATCACGGGGTTTAAAGGGGTAGATTGGTACGGAAGATGTTAAAAGTGGTATGAGGTGGTCAGATTAGGACACCTAACCTATATTCCGTTGTTGTTGTACCGTGGCATAAACGGTTCCTCGTACTATACGTGCCCTTAGTCTCTGGCATATAGAGCTCCCCTCATATACACTGGCATCCTTCTGTACCAAGCTACAAACAACTACGTTAAACAATATTCCATAATATTCAACACTACAATACTTTAGAAAATACTATACTCTGTCACTCTTATTCTTCATTATCCTTTGGGACTTACCGAGCGACCTGTTCGCTGACGACATTCTATTTCTCTCTTCTTGGAATGTCGTCAGGTGCGTTGGACCAAGTTGAGACCGAGCCAACAACTGAAGATTTGGAGCAGTTCCAAGAAGATCCAGAGCTCTAGACTTTGTACTTGTTCTTTCCAGCATTTCCTTTTATTATTATGCCACTGTTTAGGCATTGCTTTCTTTTTTCATTCCAGTTGTATTTTCATTTCATGCATTGTATAAAGAATGTTATTAATAAAAGTTGCTGTTATCTCAATCTCATTTGTCTCTTGTGATTATTTTATATTGCTTAGTTACGCTTAGCGTATGTACTTCTGAGTATATACGTAGCGGGCCTCGTCACGTCCACTTCGCCGTACACTGGGAAGCGGGGCGTGACAGGTTTTGTACGGCGAAAGTGGACGTGACGAGGCCCGCTACGTATGTACTCAGAAGTACATAAGCTAAGCGTAACTAAGCAATATAAAATAATCACAAGAGACAAATGAGATTGAGATAACATCAACTTTTATTAATAACATTCTTTATACAATGCATGAAATGAAAATACAACTGGAATGAAAAAAGAAAGCAATGCCTAAACAGTGGCATAATAATAAAAGGAAATACTGGAAAGAACAAGTACAAAGTCTAGAGCTCTGGATCTTCTTGGAACTGCTCCAAATCTTCAGTTGTTGGCTCGGTCTCAACTTGGTCCAACGCACCTGACGACATTCCAAGAAGAGAGAAATAGAATGTCTTCAGCGAACAGGTCGCTCGGTAAGTCCCAAAGGATAATGAAGAATAAGAGTGACAGAGTATAGTATTTTCTAAAGTATTGTAGTGTTGAATATTATGGAATATTGTTTAACGTAGTTGTTTGTAGCTTGGTACAGAAGGATGCCAGTGTATACGAGGGGAGTCTCTATATGCCAGAGACTAAGGGCACGTATAGTACGAGGAACCGTTTATGCCACGGTACAACAGCAACGGAATATAGGTTAAGTGTCTTAATCTGACCACCTCATACCACTTTTAACATCTTCCGTACCAATCTACCCCTTTAAACCCCGTGATGTCATATTTGTATTGTTATCTTGTAAACTTGTAATGATTGCTTGATTGACTTTGATTGACTGATTGACTGATTGACTGATTGACTGACCGAAACCATGATATCAGGAAACGATTATAACCATAGAGTCATGTAAATGGAATACTGGGAATCATGTAAAAGGAATATCCATGGTTCGGTTCGGTCAAGTTATATAGATTGTTAACTGGAATCTGGAATTCATGTATTCATCTTGAGTTGGAATATAAAAGAATATAGATTAACTTGAAACATATTCAAGTTTTGTAGCTTGGTACAGAAGGATGCCAGTGTATACGAGAGGAAAATAAGAGGTGGGGGAAAAGGAGAGAGAAGGGACTTACATGCACAAGCCGGTATTGTCACCGGGCTTGTCTATCCGCCGATAGCCTCGCGTTACTAGCGAGACCTTCTTGAAGACTTCTTCATGTTCTTCTTCTTGGATTCTAGGTGAAGAAGAAGAAGTGAGAGATAGAAAAATATGAGGAAGGAAAAGATGGAGGAGGACAATAAAGATGGTGTAATGGTGAATTATAATATATGCATTTAACATGAGAATTAAAAGAGAAATGAAAGGTCACCATTCATTTTGGAAATGAAAGGTCTCATTTGTAGGTTATGAGAACAATAAAAAATGATAAAAATAATTGCAAGAATGGGGATTTGAACATGCGACTTTTGGAATAATAATGCAAGGACTTAACCAATGAGCTATAAAGTTGTTCATGCATATATTTAATTAGAATTAAATATATGATGTTGCTTAAAAAGAAAATGGGCTTTTTAGATGGGCTATGGAGAATAAGAATAATGGATTTGGGTTAAATATTTATGAAAGGAAAAAATAAGAATGAGAAGTTAAAAACTTAAATATAAGAAAAAGAAATTGTACCTAGAAAAAAATACATAATAGATTGAGGAATAAAATAATAATAAATTAAATAGAAAGAGGAAAATACCAAGTACAAATAAATACGGTATATTTTTTGAAGAGGGATAATACAAATGTATAAAGATTTTGGGGTCATTACATCGAGATTAAAAGAGTAGATACAAAGAACAACGCCGCGGATCCACTCACCAAGGCCCTCCCTCAGCCACAGCATGAGCGACTTTTTGAGATGTTGGGTATGAGATACGCCAATAACTGGCCTTAGTGCAAGTGGGAGATTGTTGGATATATGTATGCCCTAGAGGCCATTATGTGATAGTGGATGTATCTATACATGTATATATATATTCAGTTTGCATTCTTGCTCGACATGATAGTATGCTATCTGGCTCTACTTTATCTGACATGTTGATTTGATCATGCTTTTATTCATTCATACATGCTGATAAAGCCCTGAGGATATCGGCTTGACTACTCTGATTATGATGGAGATCATACTAGTGGGACATCTGTAGTCTATAAGCATATCCTGGAACGTCCCTAGTCGAAGGTATATCGAGACAGGGCATTGATATACCAGAGTAGACTAGCGTATATGATACTAGACCCATACGATGGGCGATGGATGTTCCCACATTCATCGATGTTTGACATCAAGATCACATACGGGTGCTCAGTGGTGACTGAGTACACTGGACGGACTCACCGAGAACTCCTATATGGAATTATATCTATCGTCGGATAGCAGTTCTCAGGTGACACTGGTACAGGTTAGTCTGTAGACCCGAGATCGTCATGGAGTCTTGTGTGTTCTCCCACTGTACTTTGATTGCCACCCTACCACGGCTCTACCGAGTCGTGCAAACAGGTGGCCGTTGGGTACAGTCCCGAGATACACGAAGACGATGAGCGATAGGAGGGGTTTCGTCTCTCCCGGTATTGGGAGTTGATGTTGTGCTGTGCCCGACTGGTTATAACAGCAAGTCCCTGGCCAGGGCTGCTGAGATTTGCTGATAAGTGTTATCAGTAGTTTCTCGATCTGTTATAGACCATTCACCGGCACGACTTATTGAGTTATTGGGGTCGACGTGACCATCCCTAGGCTCGATATGCAGCATATCTGACGAAGAGACCGGACTGTACGGTAGTGTTGCCGGATGGCTCGACGGGAGTTGTAGCAGGTTTGCTTGTTGTCTTCTGATCGCTCAATACCCGGGTGGCCGTTACGTTTAGCTGACCGCTTGCGGCTTGAGGGTACTTGATATGATCATCACCCTCTGTCGGCGTATTGACGAGTCTTAGAGTCCCACAAAGGAGTTACCCAGTCCAGGCGAAAAGTTGTGGTGCGCGTATGCGATATGCGCATGCACCCGATTGAAATGTGCGTATATGATACCGAACATTGATCGGGTGAACTGCTTTTGGTGGGGTCATATGAGATATGACTGGATTGATAAATCAAGTGTTGATTTATCATTTAACCATTAGTTTTCTCACTTAAAACCTTTTCTTGGATGATGGATGTGTGCATGCATGTGTTCTTTTCTTTCTTTCTTTCATGCTAGTTTCATGCACATGTGGATGTGCATACATGCACACATACATACACTCATCCATCATGGTTGTTAGCATATGGAAATGGTGGCAATATAAGACTCACACCATGGATTATATAATGGATTATTATTTGATTTTGGATTTAAAAGAAAATGAAAAAGGAAAGGATAATCATTCTTGCTTCTACATTCTTCCTTTGACCTAACCATGCTCAACTACCACTAACCTAGGGTTATCCTTCTCTTTATCATTTAAAACTCAAGTTAAATAATGTCTCCATCACTTTAACCATGGTTCATAGTGAGAAGAAATAAAATATATATTGATATATTTCTTTTTCTTCTCATGAGTTATCTTTTTACCTCTTGTTAAAAATTGCCACCATCTTCTTCCTCTTTCTCTTTTGCTCTCTAGTTTTTTCTAGTGAGCAAATACCACTTAAAGATAGGTTTTTGAAGTGAGAAACTTAACCACAACTTCATTCTACACAAGCTTAGCCGTTTTGTTTAGAGTGTTCTCTTCGGTTTTACGAAGTTGCGAGCTTGGACGGAGATCTCCGTGGTGGATCGTCGTGGACACAAGAGGACTTCAAGAGGACCTCCGTTCAACACCCTAGAGACCAAGGAGTCCAGCGAAAGGGAGTTACAAAGTTTGTAGTCTCGAAACCCTAGATTAGTTCGCTTTATATTTCGAAACCCTAATTTTCTAGGATCGATTCCTTTGCATGTTCGTTTAGCACCATAAAAATTTAAACTTTGGGTCATGTGATGCTTCAAAACTCTTCATAGGGTGCTAGACTAACCTTAGAGAAAATAACTTCTTCGACACTTCGTATCTTGCGATACGAGACTGCTCTCCATACAGTTCCTTTGTATGGAGAAATATGGATTCGAGGTCCATATTCTCGTGCCTCCTCTGATGTTCGTTGTCCATAGAGACAAGCACGAGGCACTTGGCCTTCGCGCAATCGATTTCCCAGGTCTTACGGATTTCCTTATCCGCGACGCTGGTTTTGGGACCTGGGACAGGTGGAGCTTTGGTGGTAAGAAGATACCCCAGCTTGTCGTAAGTGATTGCCGTCTTGATATTCCTGAGCCAATCTTTGTAGTTTGGCCCTGTCAGTATGTTTTTATCTAGAAGTAACTTAAGTCCAGTCATGTCGATTGGTCGCTGCAATTAGGAGAGAGAAGAAACACTCAGCATGATGCTCTTGCAAGTTTAGAATGGTTTTTAGTTTGTCTAAACAGGATGGCTCCCACTGTTTCTCGAATCCCTCCTCAAACCAAAAAGGAAGAATTAGTTAGGATCAATCTCACCGTACAATTCTTGCTTAACCGTTCAGCCAGGCCAGTGTCGGTACTTCGAGGGAGGTTTTCCAACGCTTTCGCGAAGTTCCTTAATTAAATAACCTCTTTTTTCCCTGTGGGCGCAGCCCTGCTAACACCTTTCTAGACACCTACTTGGTTTATAGCATTGATCGTTAAGTGAGAATTTTCCCGAGGAGTAGCATATACTCACAGTAGGATCGGGATCCAAATATCATCGCATGACAAAACTGAAGGAATCCTACCAAAATCATCACACTCCAAATGGTATGCAGTGCTAGCAAGTTTCAGTACTTATGAAACTCCCGATGTGGATTTTTGCCCCATGCTCTTATGACCTTGACTTTGGCCAACAAATCATAAGTCACATGTCAAGTTCTACTCGTCGTTCTCCAGGTTAATTTGAATCCACCCGTACCTACCTAGACTTTGGCCAACAAGGCAGTACGACTGTTCCAAACCAACGCATCTATCTATGCTGCACATGAATATCCAATAGCTACCAATCACTATGCCTTGACTTTGGCCAACAAATATAGCTTGAATACTATTGACTATTCATGTGAAACGACGGAGGGCTACGAATGGTTTTGGCTAAACCGTGAACGTAATGAACTTGATATAATCGATGGAACGAGATAGCTTTTAAAAGGAGTGGCTCAAGCTCCGCATTTAAAAGTTGGTTTTGAAAAGAACCGAGTGGTTTTTCGAAAGTGTTCAAACGACTTTTACTTGGTTTATTTTCTTGCATTAGTTCTTTTAATGTGTGATATTCTTGCATTAGTTCTTTTAATGCGTCCCATCATTTAATCCTACCATTGCAAAAAACAACCAAAATATGACGTACGCTTATACCATTCGCATTCGCCACGGGGCCCCGTCATTACCCGTTAGGTTACTTAACTAACGACAGAGCGGGGGCTGGGCTAGCGCGGCTGTAAAACATAAGCAACGCCTAAATAATATCATATATAAATATATTGCAATGATAGCCATTTCAGATCACAGATGAACACATTGGATATACTAGGAATCCGCAATTCGTACGAGCCTGTAACGAAAAGCAGATTACACGGTCGCGGTGAATAGCCAATACCCCACCCAAGACCCCTACGGGTGCGGCAAACTACCCGCCAAGTACCCGAAGCGAAGCAACCTCTCTCAACTCCGTGAGTAGGCCACTCGGCACTTCGGCATACCCGGTAGTTTGTGCACCCCCTCCATGGGTCTATCCTAGGAGAAAAAACAGTAAAAAGAAATTATACAATGACGGCTACAACCCCGACCCGGTTGTGCGGCCATACAAATAATTATTACATCAATTTACAAATTTACATGAATTGAAAGAAAAGAAAACTCTCGTCTCACAACCCCCGGCTATTCACCCGCGACAATCCAATGAATTCATATACACATTCCAGCAACATTACAGATCACAGATTTGTATAACCCCCACTAATCGACATATAGCAATTAGCAGACGTTCAATACAAATATCACATCACAGATAAAAACCCGTCAGCTTAAGTCTTTAGAAGTTCGATCAAAAATACGGATTTTTAGGCCCCAAACACAAAATTTTCGTTCTGGAAAATCTGGGCTGAAAAAACATATTTCAAAAATCCCAAAATACCCCACTGAATATACTGTAGCAAAGAAGATCCAGAGAGGAGCCAATACGGCCGCGGAACCGTGGCAATAGCAAGCTACTGTCGCGTTTCCGCGACGCTTTGATGAGATCAGATCACCGTCTTTCTACAGTATACTCTAAAAACCCTGAGTCAATTTTTGAAGCATGATTTATTACTTTTACAGTACTTTGAAAATCGACAGCAAGCATGAATTTTTGGCGTATTTCGTGATTTTTTCTTTGATCGATCTTCTAGTTACTTTGCTAACATGTTAGATAGAGTTTAACTAGGCTCTGATACCACTGTAAGTCCATGCTACCTCTCCCGGTACTTTCAGGCATGCGGAATTTGGTGAAAAACAATTTTCTAGAGGCGGTAACATGGACTCAAAACCGGATCTTGGTTAAACATCTAACTAACAACCTAACTAGGAGTTGTTAACTACTCGGTTAGGGGGTTATACCTTTCTTTCTTGAACACTTTCGTCTTCAAACCTCGATGGTTTTCCGGATTGGCTTCACCCCGTCGTCTCCTTGCGCCGAAGATCGATCCACCCGAAAGCTTCTACCTTTGGCTTCTTCTTCGAACTTTGAAGAAACTAGATCACTTGGCTTGCTAGGCCTTGTGAACTAGAATGAGTAGAGGAATGTTTTGGTGTCTTTTTATCTCTAAGGTAATGAGTCTCAACACATGAGAATGGTTTGCCTTGAGGTAGAGAGAGCAAGAGCAAGAAGGAGAGCTTGAGAATGAGAGAGCTCAAGAGAGAGAAAGCAAATGATAGAATGAACCATACTCTTCTCATTCTCACCTCTCATCATCCAAAAGCCATCATAACAAAAATAGTAATCAAGTATTATGTAAATGGTTTAAGTCAAAATGGCTATATCATTTCATGCACTCATTTTGCATAAATAAACAAGCAAGCAAAAGCCTTTGCCATGGAATGATAGCCATTGTCATGATGATGGTCAACTAGTCCAACCTAGTCAACCGGTCAAAAAGTCAACAAAGTCAATCCCTCAACAACCATGTCACTATAATACTTAATTAATATTAATGTTAATCATATATCTTATTCTCATTAGGGTTAAGCAAAAGTCAATGGTCAACAGTCAACTGTCAACAGTCAACAGTCAAGTGTCAACAGTCAACAGTCAACAACCTCAATGAGAATACTCTGCCTCTGTCTCTCTGTCAACTGTGCATACACACCCGCATCCGCGTTCCGAGGAAAACGAATATAAACGAGATAAAACCAACCCCAAAACGTACACTAGGATCTGGCTTAAACCAAAGCCCGCTAGTGTTAACTGTCCGGACACTGTACGTGCACAAGTGCACGGATGTGACCGAACCCTGTCGCAAAACCATGCGACCTCTACTCTTTTGCCTAAAGGCGAATAGCTTTCTGTGTGGGACTCTAAAGACTCGACACTACGCTGGCAGTGGGTTTAACCACAGACCGCAAGCGGCACTAGCTGTGCGTAACGGTCCCCAGGTAGATGCCGACAAGAAGACTGACGAGGTGAAACCCATCTGAACTCCTACTGAGTCTGACTGTGACAATCTCCGTACAGTCCGGTCTGTTCGTCCAATACATAGCATGGCGGGCCTAGGGGGCGGTAAATGTCAGTCCCCTAATAGCGGAACAAGTCGTGTCGGAGTGAAGCCCAAAACACCTTGAGATAACACTGGAAGCCTACCAGTATATCTCGCTTGCCCTGGCCAGGGATTATTCGTGTAATGGCTCTCCTAGACACAGCGCGATATCAACCCCCAATACCGGGGGAGACGAATCCCGTCTAACAGTCACTGCCTCCAAGTGCTTCGGGACTGCACCCAACTACTACCTGTTTGCACGACTCCTTTGAGCCGTGGTAGGGTAGTAATCAAAGTACAGTGGGAACACACTCGAGGCGAAGTGACAGTGTCATGTCAGCGGACTAAGCTGTACTCATGTCACCTGGGAACTGATAACTGACGATAGGTATAATACCAACCGGTCAGTTCCCGACGAGTCCTGTCCGGTATACTCGTAACTCAACGAGCACCCGCATACTATCTCCAGTACGACGTACTGATGGCTGTGGGACAGACCATCTCCCACTCTGGGATGAGAAGCGCATGCGCTAGTCTACTCCGGAGTATCGATGCCCTAACTCGATAGTCCTGCGACTAGGGACCTGCATAAGGATGTGCTTATAGATTACCCAGCCCCCACTAGTGTGACTGCCATCACAACGCTGGTAATCAAGCAAAGATCCTAAGGGCTCCACTAATGTGCATAGGTGATATACTAAAATAAACACATGTACACATTGAAGTAGAAACAATCCAAGTAGCATACTACTATTTTGAGCAAGATTGTATATACAAGGTGAATATCCCAAGCTTCCATTAAGTAATATACAAACTAGTATGATACAGTAATGGCCTCTAGGGCATATACACTAACATATATGATATAACTGGATTATTAAATCAAGTGTTGATTTAATATTATGATATATATTTATATTTGATATAATTATATATTAACTAATATTATTGCTCACTAATTATTTACTTATCTTTATATATATATATATATATATATATATATATATACATATATATATATATGTGTGTGTGTATGTGTGTGTGCGTGATATATATATATATATATATGAAGCATGGTTGATTTTCTATTTTTAGAAAATAGAAAAGGAGGTGGAAAATGGGGTGGCTTTTGTGGAATGGTGAAGCATGGCTTTGATGATTATTATATTAGTCTTGACTCACTATTGAAGCATGGTTGGTATTATTTATTTGTAAATAATCCATGCTTCAATAAGTGAGGTATATGATAGCCATTCTTCAATCATTTTTCTACACTTGTTCATTTTCTTCACTTGAGCTCATTTGCTCTCTAGCTCTCTCCATCTTCATCACCTCCATCTCCAAGCTCAATCCCTCACATGAGTTATGAACCCTTGAGCTTATGAGAACCCTAGTGAGTAAACAACACCCCTACTTCACCATCCTACACTAGATTAGCACTTTGGTGTAGTGTGTTTTCTTCACTAAAGAGTTTAGTGAAGAGGTAGCTTGGATTAGCGGAGCTTCGGGTGGATCATCTTCGGCATGAAGATCGCAAAGGAAGCTTGATCCAACTTCAAATGGAGCCTAGTAGAGTCGCGTGGACTACTACACAGAGCTTGTGAAGTGAAGGACTCGATCTACTAGGTTGTAATTTCTTTCACTTGCTTTAGTTTAGTTGATATCAAACCATAAAACCTAATCATCTAGTTTAGATTCTAGGTTAGTGTTAATTAGCACCCCAAAAATTTTTAAAATGGCATGCTTGATGCTACTAAAACCCAGTGGTGGTGGTAATAAACTCTTTCATGCAGCCTATGGGTTTTACCCCTTGAGGTGCAATGTCCAAATTCCAAACTTTGTTGGTGTACATGGATTCCATTTCGGTCCGCATTTGTCACGACCCGAAGGTACGGAACGCAACTGGCACTTAAATTACGATACGACTAGAGGCGTAACGCAATCTCCAAAGCCCAGAAATCTAAACCATTTTTTAAGAAAAGAGTGAAGGAAAACTTGTTTTAAAGCAAGTGGTTTTAACAAAATAAGTGGCATTAGACGTTTAAAAGCAACATCATATTTTCCCAAAAAATTATGCAGAGTCTTCTTCGTAAATACTGGCCCCAAAAGGGTACAAACAAGAATATACATAAGTAAAGAATAAAAGCATCCCCAACCGGGAGCTAGCTCTTCGCCAATTGGCAGAAACAACCACGCAAGCAATATAATATACAACGCCGAAGGGCGAGGATCAAAACTCAGAAGGAAAACCAACGTCCTCAAGAAAACCATAGAAGAACCCAAATAACACAAGCGCGCGACTCTAAGGTCGAAAGAATATATGACTGGTCTTCTAAGCCTATCAAATATACAAGTCTGGTTGATGGAGTTTACTAGATACAACTGAAATAAATAAAGTACTACGGTGGTCACGATGCAAGTGAACCCACCTACCAAAGCAATCATCCGGAAGGAACCAATGTGCCAGCAAGCCGCAGCAAAACCTGTACGGCAAAACCTGCAAGAATCTGTGGCACAATGGGGGTGAGTTGCCAACTCGTGAGTAGATGTTAGTTATATGTATGCCCTAGAGGCCATTACTGTACATTGGATGTATATTGTAGTGGATGCTGGGACATATATAGGTAGGACTTTCTTGCTCGACATGATAGTACGCTATCTGGTTGCACTTTATCTTAACATGTATACTTTCTGTCTCTCTGATTACATGTTGATAAAGCCCTTAGGATGTGTACTCGACTTCCAGGACTATGATGCAGATCATACTAGTGGGGCCTGGGTAGTCAATGAGTACATCCTTGAAATGTTCCTAGTAGAGGGAATATCGAGACGGGGCATCGATATTCCAGAGTAGACTAGCGCATATCTTCTCGACCCATGCGATGGGCGATGGATGATCCCATATCCATTGGTGTTTGACATCGAAGATGGTATGCGGGTGCTCAGTGGAGACTGGGTACACTGAACGGACTCGCCGAGAACTCCCAGATGGTATTATACCTCACGTCAGATGGCAGTTCTCTGGTGACACTGGTACAGCTTAGTCTGTTGACCCGAGATCGTCATAGAGTCTTGTGTGTCTCCCACTGTGCTTTGATTTCCACCCTACCACGGCTCTACTGAGTTGTGCAAACAGGTGGTTTTTGGGTACAGTCCCGATTCACATGGAGGCAATGAGCGATAGGAGGGGATTCGTCTCTCCCGGTATTGGGGGTTGATGTTGTGCAATGCTCGACTGGCCATAACAGGAAATCCCTGGCCAGGATTGCAGTGATATACTGGTAAGAGTTATCAGTAGTTTCACGAATGTTATGGACCCTACGTCGGCATGATTTATCGAGCTATTGGGGTCTGACGTTTACCACCCGTAGGCGAGATATGCGACATATCAGACGAACAGACCGGACTATACGGTAGTGTTACTGGTTGGATTCACTGGAGTGTGAGCGGGCTTGCTCGTCGATCTTCAGATCGCTCAATACCCGGGTGGCTGTTACGTTTAGCAGACCGCTTGCGGCTTGTGGGTGTTTGATATGATCATCGCCTGCTGCCGGCGTATTGACGAGTCTTTAGAGTCCTACACAGAGGTTTCCTGGCTCAAGCGAAACGAAATAGGAGCGCATATGAGATATGTGCGGGACCGAGAATAATGCGTGTATGTGATACCGTATTCTATTCTCGCGATGAATGTGTCGAATGGTTGTATACGATATAACCTAGTTATCGATTCAAGCGTTGATTCGATAAGCCGATACATAGTATACTAGTCGGTTGTGTGCGACATGACCGGATCATTGAATCAAGTGTTGATTTAATGATTTAATGCATATTTATATATTTGATATATTACTTTGCATCAACTAGTATCGGTTTACTTTAAATGCATTTTCTCACTCGGGTGTGTGCATTGTATATACGATATACTTTTGTGCACTTGATTGTATCATGTTTGATGATACATGTCATGCTAGGGTTCAAGTGTAAAGATTAAACCTTGGTTAATGAAATGGTTAGGGTTTATTATTTATTATTCATTTATCTTATTTAATTATGCTTTTTATTTTTGATAAATGAATAAAAGAAATGAGAAAAAGAATGGTGGCTTCTTTTGTTCTTTAGTTGAAGCTTCATGAAGCTTTGTTCAAGTCAACCATACTTATCTCATCCTTAACCCTAACCATTCCCACTAACCATGATTCATTCTCTACACTTAACTCTAGTTAAAATTATGATAAGAATTCATTTTCTTTTCATTTTCTATTATCTTATCATAACCTTTTCTTCTTCTTCTTCCTTGCTTCAAGTGAAGAAGCTTGAAGTCCATCAATGGTGATTGTTGGAAAAGAGTGAGAAATCCAAAAATAAAGTCTACCCACTTCCTATTTCTTCATCCTCTACCTCTTGCCAAGTAGTAGAGTGTGTTTACTTCACAAGTTTCTTGACTTGGTGAAGTCGGAGCTTGATTTAGCGATGCCTCGACGTAGATCATCTTCGGCATGGACATCGACGACCTAGCTTGCCCATCCTCCGACGAAGCCGATCCTAGAGCCCGGATTTGATTTGGACAGCGGAGAGGACCTCGTTACGGAGCTATGGAGGTGGAGCACCGGATCTACAAAGGTTGTATTTCCGTTTTCTCATTAGTTAAGTGTTAACTAGTTTGCTTGTTTCGCCTAAATATCTAGTAAACGATCCGTAGTCGGGTTTGTAGGCACCCGTAAAATTTTATTTGTGCATGTTTGATCACTTGTGAGACTTCACTAGGGTGCCTAGGAACCCTACAGTAGAAAACATCACCGAGAAGAAAATCGCATGTATGACTCTATCCTAGGTCATACAATAATATATACAATACTACATAAGGGTGACAGTATATCATAAGTGTGATATCAAAGTACTCGTGTCCGTGTCAAGAGTAATAATATATCGATGCATGACATGTACTAATGCATCATCCAACGTGTGTCCAGCAACGACACACAAATCATGATAAAACCCGAGTGCCCAGCATCGACACTCAAAACATCTCGAAATCCGTGTCCGACAGCGACACATAATACTCAAATCTCGGGCTCCGTCAGTCCGGATCGGCTATGAGCTCCGTCAGTCCGGATCGGCCCATATATCCATCTCTCTCATAACTCTGAACGGTATCCTCCGGATATCCATCGAGTTTTCATACAATCACCGGTAGGTAGTGCTCCCTTGCCAGGCTCATCGTCCTCCATGAAATCACTCTCGCCCCGGGGTACCTCACCGGGTCCACCATATACCCGCAGACGGTTCACCTCCTCCTCGAATCGGGTGTGGAAAACCAACTCAGAACCGAGAAAACATCATGGTGGGCGCTACTCATCATATCAAGGAAAACCGCATCTTTCACTTTTAAAATAATCATAAGTTTATAAACATTCACATGCGGTTTCCCAAATCCAGAAATCTCATGAAAGATCCGAAATCTCAAAATCACGAGTCAGTGAACAGTGAATATCGGCAAAAAGCACCAGAACGGTACATAACCGAATGAATATACGAATGCACCGGGTATCAAGTAAGGAATGCAATAACTAAACTAGCATATGAAAGCAATCGTACTAGTACTTTGTTGCAACTACCAGCTAGCAATTTATACTTACGAAGTAATGTTTTCTAATGTGTACGTGACATGAAAATTACCAATGATGATGTGAACAGCATGAACATATGGAAAATGAATAGTAAACGCAACACTGAAGAATATGCATTTCTATACACGAGTCATACAGTTTTAGCATTTGAAATAGCACGAATCGTGGTTTTGTTTTGAAAATAGGGGCTACGGTGCTTTTAAGAAAAGGTATGTCCTTTAGAAAATACATAGTATCCTCGGCCTGTCTTTAAAATACTCACGATTCGTTAGTTTGAAAATAAGTATGACTCAAGCTCAGTCTAACCTCTACCAAGTAAACTATAGGACGAAGCTAAGAGACTAAACGAAAGGGTAAGGAAGTCCATCTAAGTCCGAGTCGATATATCTAATAGTCGGTGATCCCGCCTCAATAGCGTCACGTACGATAAAATATGGAATACGACATCCTCGAGTCAAGAGTGCGGATCTATAATCAAATTTATATCTCGTACGGTAAATCCCTCATACGACATCCCAAAATCGGGGTACGGGTCAAATATCACGTATACTTCAATATCCATATGGTATCATCATCATAATATCATGAACTAGGGGTACTGATCTAAAGTCTAGTACATTCCAATGCCATCAACATATATCGCGTGTGTATGAAAACACAGCGCCCATCGATCCACTATAATATCATGTCGTATGTCATATCACGACCCAATCACATAACCGATCTCACGGCATCATGCCCGATCATATCGACTCATCTCGAAGTATCAAGGAATATCCTCATCATACGTGTATACGTGTGTGTGTGTGTGTGTGTATACATACATATAAACATATACACCCAAACATATCACGTGTGTGCATGTGTGTGTGTGTGAACCTTTACTCTAGGGTTTCGCAACTAAGAACTAAACTAAAAACACTAACTTTCATTTACACTAAAAACAACCCATGTCACCTAAAATCTTTCTTGCTAAGTATAGACATCTCGCGACTACACATATGTGTGTATATATATATATATATAAACGCATCATATCCTACGAAATTGCGGGGGTGCTATACGCCATCCACCCGACTTCCCCCGTAGATATACATCTACTCACCTTGATCCTTGCTTACCGAGGTCGATGTTGCCATGCTCCTCCTTATTATCCGAAGTCCGCACGAGGGTTCCTACACATATAACACATAGTATCATAAACAGAAATCGCGCACGAAAACTAAAACAGCACACGAATCACACATAGGTTAAAACCTATGGTCTACTCATACAAAACAACCAAACAACACCCGATATCGATGTATAAATGTCAAGTGACCGATACAAAACAGAAATATCAAAACATCAAGTCATTAAAACCCACACAACATAAACAGCAACTTAGAAAACTTGTTCCAGATTTTTGGTCAGGTGAAAAGAGCCTAAACAAGAAATGCAGTGGGGTTGTATATGAAGTAACTAAGCTACAGACCAAACTTAGACACCATTAACCTAACTTTGGCCGGCTACACTACCCTGAAAACCGGCCAGATTGGCCATACCTACTTGGATTGGGTTCGTATTCATAGGGTGGTCTCCTAGTGTTTAATTTAGGTCAATAGGGTTGCTATTTTTTCATGTAACGGTCTCAGGTCACTCCAGATTCCCTGTAGGCATTAAAGTATCCACAAAACCGACATCGGCCAAATCTCAGTTCAATTCTCTATTTTCTATGCTTAAGTTGGTCTAGGATTAACACTAAGGGTTTGTGGTCACTAATTACTCCCAATTACACCATCACAACTCATGAAATCCTCAAAACCTCATCTAGGAATTTTCAACCATCACTAAACTACACTTAAACACTTCTAAACTAAAATAGATGCTAAAGGAAATGAATTACTACACTAATGGTGAAAGAATTACCTCATTTGGCAACTCAAGAATTTTCTTGAATTGCCCCAAGTGCTCAAAATCTCATTTTGTTTGGTCTACCATGTTTGTAGTGAGCTTGTGCATGATTTTTGTGAAGAGGATGCATGGCTTTGATGTGGAAATGGGGGTGTTGTGAGGAGGTAGTGGTGGTGGAGGAGAGAGGGAATCCATGGGAGATGAGGAAGGAGAGAAATGATGAAGAAATCAAATGAAGGAACAAATGAGCTAAGGTCCAATAACCCCTCACCCCCCCCTCTCTCTCTCTCTCTCTTCACCCAAGCCCATACCTCCTTGTCTCCCCATTTCTTTATTCTTTTTCTTTTCTTTTCTTTTATAAATCTTTTCTTTTTCATTTCTTTTCTTTTAAAGCTCATTTTAAAAGAAATCCATTCAAGAATAAAGAAAGAAGTCATGGTAGAAAAATGAAACAAATGTGTAACATGACATGGTGCATGTCACATGCACAAAACAAAATCAATGCATGATTAAGTACTAATCGAGTTTAGTAATACTAACTTATATACAATTAATTGTATACTAAATTGTAAAATCCCCAATCTTCATACATTCTTTTAAAATCAATATTTAATATAGATTTCCAAATATTTCCCAATTTATCGGTATATAATTATACCATATCAATAAAACTAATCTCCATACTTTAAATATTCATAATATTTATTATTCGATTCTATAAATTCCCAAAAATAATATTTTATTTTTCTGAAATGTTACAGTCTTCCCCCTTTAAATAAATTCGGTCTCCGAATTTAAATTAAAACTCCTCCAAATACTAGAACATTTCATTGAAACACTCAAGTGGTCAGGGCTCCGAAATCACCAATACTTAAAACACATCTTAGCGCAATGCATGCGCATGAAAAACGAGTATATCACTCAAAAATAAAAACTCTGTCAAGTATCACACAATCATCGGAGTTATGGTGAAGATAGCAATGTCAAAGTCTAATACGAAAACCAACATGATATACTCAAAACTATAACATGTACATAGTACGCATCGTTATAAACTTGTCAAAACATCTTAAAAAGAAATGCATGCTAACCCTTTTTCAAATTGCTATGCGATGCGCGTATCATGGCACAAGTAGCGGACGTTTATTGTAAGAATGATAACTATATATATGTATATCCTTTGTTTAACATACACGTCCTGCCTTTTTGAAAAAAATAAATTAGAAGGGTTTCCTTTGTAAATTATTTCGTGTCATCTCGGACACAATAGGAAAAATATTGAGACTGTAGCTCCTTTTTGGAAATCCCTTCGATAACTATCGATGCATGCAAGAACATATTCAGCCTCGGACTAGTCCTGCTCTATTACTATACCAAATAGTAAATATCATAAAACATATTGCTCCAAAAGAAATTAATCCCAAAATGTGTATAAGAATTCCACGTGCGTCTGGTGCGCACAAAAATCAAAATCAATGAATGTGCCATACATGTGCACAGAAACCAAATCTAAGTGCAACGGGTGTGCACGAAAACACCTGTCAAGGGCAACGAGTGTGCCTGACAACAATATCTGGTGCATCTGATATGCACGAAGAATCCTGATTTGGTGCATCTGGTGTGCACCAAAATCACATCAAGCGCGCCAAGTATGGGCAAGAATCCAAATCACGTGCACATGGTGCACGAAAACGAATATCGAACATCACAATCGAAATCGACAGTATACAACACACCTCAATCCAAATCAGGTATACCCTGATATATAATCTCACAACCATGTGCATCAACGTGCACAAAATCGAATCAATGTACTAAGAGTGCATAAAAACTACACCGAAGGCACAAGTCAAATCACATGCATCCCATAAGCATAAAATCAAAATCAAACATCTCGAAGGACATCAAATCGAAGTCGAGTGCAACTGTGGTGCACAAAATCTCAATCATGCAAATAAATTGCCCAAAATACCGAAATCCAAAATAACGGACACGTGATATTCGAATCACCAAGTCGCAAATCGTAAACACTGTCGTCGATGTGTCCTTAATTCAATGTAGAAAAGGTGTCGGTGCATCCAAAGCTAGCAGAGCAAGATATCTACTTGCCTCCTTTTCAGGGTCTGGCGCCTTATGCCCTTAAGCTCTCGTCTCTCACCGCGGATTGCCAGTTACATAACTCCTCTGCTCAACGACCCAATATGGAAATGATGACGAAACAGTTCTGCTCTGGCACATCCTCTAAAGATCTCTGGCGAACTATCATGGTCACTCATAACATGTCTCGTCGACGATGCCATCTCTGGCCTACTGGGTGTGCATAATACGACTGATCCTGGGTCCATGTCTTCTCGTGTAGTATTCCAGAAAGATTCTGTCGGGGTCTCTCCTAATTCTCGTTTCTGCCGAACTGCCCGAAAGTTATCAACCTTTACTAAATCCGTTTCTTGTTCCGTAACAACTGCAAACTCATTACGACTTCTTCAAAAAGGTATATCCATATTTAACGCCTCAGCATGCGTATCACATCTCTGATGTCAATGGAGTGGAACGCCATCTTGTCAAAATCTCATACGAACCTCTTACTCCACTTTTCTCTAATGTCGACTGATTCAGACTCGTCTCTTCATAGTTGTATGGACTGCGCTACAAACGGCTTTACTCGTATCTAGAGTCTCCTTTTCGAAACTACGAATTCGACAGCTCAATATCCTGTAGTAGGCATCTTGCCAATTACCTTCTCGGAAACTCATTCAAATTATCGGAGTGATGCGCTTACGCTCGTCCTCCCTCGATCGACTCACAACGTTACTGTGTGAAGTCTTCTCTAGCTGAAATAAATCAATCTGATGACCTCGCATAAGGGTATGCAAACGAACCACATGTCCTAATCATTCATCCATGGGTGACTAGCGATCTTCTATCATATCCCTAAGTACAAACTCGTGCTGCAATAGCTTCAAACATCTGGAGCGATATCTTGTCAGTCGCAGCAGCAATTGGCTCATTCGTCCGCACGCGAAACAATGCATCAATCATCAAGAATAAACGGTGCATTAACGGTCATCACATTCTACCCGACCTCTAGCAGTGGCCCAATCCTCTGGTGCTGATCTGAACGTTCGAGAAATCTTAGTAAAAACAATCCATCAAAACGCTCGTGTCACGAAAAACACAATAAAACGATACATCTATGCAATCGTGTGTCACCTGAAAACATCCTGGTCAGTCCTCATCCATGACGAGCTCGTACTGACCGCAACTCTAGCCGCAGCTCTCTCTGCCCGTGCTACCGTGGTAACAGAAACCACAACCGATATCGATGAGGATAGATCAAGAAACGAATAAATATTGTGCAAAGAAATGTATATCCTAAGGCTCCTTAAGCGGAGTAGAGTATCGTAAGTATGCCGCGGAACATACACACAGTACGTCACTCTACTTAAGTCACCTACTCCATCAACCAAGGTCAACCTACGTGACGAAAGTTAGGGTCTAATACCCCTTCGACCAAGTCTAAGTTCCGTAAGGTCAAGTCTAGGTGCCGAATATATATATATATACACACGCCCTAGACTCCGCATAGCCAAACCTAGACTCGAATCAAGGTTAAATCTACCTCTCTGATACCAACATTGTCACGACCCGAAGGTATGGAACACGACTGGCACTTAAATTACGATACGTCTAGAGGCATAACGCAATCTAAGCAAGCCAAAGCCCAGAAATCTAAACCATTTTTTAAGAAAAGAGTGAAAGAAAACTTGTTTTAAAGCAAGTGGTTTTAACAAAATAAGTGGCATTAAAGATTTAAAAGCAATATCATATTTTCCCGAAAATTTCGGCAGAGTCTCCTTTGTAAATACTGGCCCCAAACGGGTAAAAACAGGAATATAAATAAGTAAAGAATAAAGCCATCCCCAAGCGGGAGCTAGCTCTTCACCAATTGGCGGAAACAACCACGCAAGCAATATAATATACAACGCCGAAGGGCGAGGATCAAAACACAGAAGGAAAACCAACGTCCTCAAGAAAACCAAAGAAGAACCCAAATAATACAAGTGCGCGACTCTAAGGTCAAAAGAATATACAACTGGTCTTCTAAGCCTATCAAATATTCAAGTCTGGTTGATGGAGTTTACTAGATACAACTGAAATAAATAAAGTACTACGGTGGTCACGATGCAAGTGAACCCACCTACCAAAGCAATCACCCAGAAGGAAGCAATGTGCTAGCAAGCCGCAACAAAACCTGTACGGCAAAACCTGCAAGAAACTGTGGCACAACAGGGGTGAGTTGCCAGCTCGTAAGTAGAAAACATTACCGAGAAGAAAATCGCATGTATAACTCTATCCTAGGTCATACAATAATATATACAATAATACACAAGGGTGAAAGTATATCATAAGTGTAATATCAAAGTACGCGTGTCCGTGTCAAGAGTATTAATATATGAATACATGACATGTACTAATGCATCATCCAACATGTGCCAGGAAAGACATACAAATCATGATAAAAACCCGAGTGCCCAGCATCGACACTCAAAACATCTCGAAATCCGGGTCCTACAGTGACATATAAAACTCAAATCTCGGGCTCCGTCAGTCCGGATCGGCCCATGGGCTCCGTCTGTACGGATCGGCCAATATATCCATCTCTCTCATAACTTCAAACGGTATCCTCCGGATATCCGTCGAGTTTTCATACAATCACCGATAGGTAGTGCTCCCCTGCAAGGCTCATCGTCCTCCATGAAATCACTCTCGCCCCGGGGTACCTCACCGGGTCCACCATGTACCCGCAGACGGTTCACCTCCTCCTTGAATCGGGTCTCGAAAACCTACTCAGAACCGAGAAAACATCATGGTGGACACTACTCATCATATCAAGGAAAACCGCATTTTTCTCTTTTAAAATAATCATAAGTTTATAAACATTCATATGCGGTTTCCCAAATCTATAAATCTCATGAAAGATCCGAAATCTCAAAATCAGGAGTCAGTGAACTGTGAATATCGGCATAAAGCCCGAGAACGGTACATAACCGAATAAATATATGAATGCACCAGGTATCAAGTAAGGAATGTAATAACTAAACTAGCATATGAAAGCAATCGTACAAGTACTTTGTTGCTGTAACGTTTTGAAAATCGTTTCGGTGAAATTTCGAAAAATCGGTAAAATAAGGGGGTTTTCTGTAAAAATTCAAAATACAAATATCTTATTATAAAAATTAAATATACATATTCTAGCTATGTAATTGCTATTATTTGGTGTTTATTGAGCCGCTGGTGAAATTTCAAATTTTCTGAAAAAAATATTATTTTATTATTATTTTAAGCCGTCACTAATACATTTAATTAAGGAAAATTACAAATTGGAATGAGTTGAAACAAATTTTGTGCATCATAAAACATTAAATAAAATTTTATCATGTAGTTTTTGGAACGAAATCATTTGCCAAAACGGTTTAGAAATTATTGAAGAAAAAAGGCTTTTTTTTAGCGTAAATGGATGTTTGGGGTATTGTATTTATCATTTTTCATCACCCCACACCCGTACCCACACCCACACACCCCCATTCACTTCTCCCCATGGCTGAATTCAGCAGCCACCAACTTTTTCCCCACTTGAATTTCAAAGGAAATGAAATGAAAGAAAAGAAAAGAAAATGGATAAATTAGTTAGACTTTTGACTTTGCTTTGACCTTGACTTTCTCCCCCCACTTTCTCTACCTCCCTCTCTCTCCTCTCCCCCTCCCATTCCAGCCGACCCCCCCTCCTACTCAGCAAGAGCCCCCCCCCCCCATTTCCCTTCTCTTTCTCTTCAAAACTTCATCAAAAATTGCCCCAAAATCCATCAAAAAAATCCCAAAACCCAAATCCGACTCCTACCCATTTTAGCTTAGCCCGTATAGCATGGATCTTTGTGAAAATAGAGCATTTTGGGAGGCCATGGATGCTTGTAGATGTTCAAATGTTTTTTGGTATAATTCTAAAACATTTTTGCTTAATTTGTTACTAATTTCTTAAAGCTAATTTAATTAAGTGTTAATTTGGTTTATGTGAGTTTAATTGCATGATTAAAGATTTCAAGTTAGGGTTTGTTGTGGAAATGAGTTGTGTTTGATTTTGTATGGTTTAGTGAGGTGGATTAACATATTTAGTTTTGTAGAAAACTAATCTAGTTGTTAATTACAAGTTGTTACTTGAAAAATGTCCAAATTAAGCTTTTTGTTGCAAACTAGTTTTTTTGATTTAATTCGAAATATGAGACTAAAAATATGGTTAGGGTTTTTATCATATTATTAACTTTATTAAGTGTAGTTTAGCACTTTAGTTCATGGAAATCCAACCTAAATTGTAGTTTGTGCATTTTTGCTATGAAATTGTTAAAAAGAGTATTTTGTAAACTAGAATATTAGGGTTTTTGGAATTTAATGAGATTAAATTCCGGAAATTGTTTCTATGACTTATTTAAGATATGTAATAAGTATATTGGCCGCTACATTCATTTAAACATCATGTTTTGTACAAAAACGGCGAATTGTGCTTGCTAGATTCTCGGAAAAACGACTTTTTAAGTGAAATTGGGGTTTTTGGGAATTGTAAGCTATTTTATATTATAATTAGTGCTTGTAATTGTGCAAATGAGTGTGATTGGATTTTTCTCGATGGTTTGACGTTTGTACATCGACATCGAGGGTTGGTTTGACTATTCTTGCATGCGTAGGCGATAGGTTTGGACCTACGCGTGATACGCGTGCCGATTTGATTTTCGTATGCCGTTTCGATTTCGAATTTAGTTTTAATGCGATACGGTGCGTTATGATATGTAGGTACCCCATGTGGACTTCGAGACGACAAGCAAGCGCGTGGCGACGTCGGCACCGGCTAGCGAGGACCAGGTGAGTAGATTTATATCTACGGGAAGAAGTCGGGTGGATGCGTATAGCACCCCCGCAGTCCGTGGTGATGTATACGGATGCGTATACACACCAACAATTTTTGATATGTTGTTAGGATTTATTATTGATGATTTTAGATGGATATTGGTGTTGGATTGGTGCATGGTTACGAAACCTTAGGTAGTGGGTGCACTACACTTACACATACACACATATACATACTTGCATACATTCCTTATTTCATATGTGCGTGTATGGGAATATATATTTATGTGTTCACATGGGTATGGGACTATGTGTTCATATACTGTATTTGAGGATAGTATTTGGAATTTGAGATGAGTCGATGAGATTGGGCTTGAGGCCAGGAGATCGGTGATGTGATTTGGTTCGTATTGAGATACGACATGATGTTTTAGCGGGTCTTCTGACGTAGTAATTCTTACACCCGCATGCATACATAGATGGCATCAATATTGTACTAGACGTAGGACATTATTCCGGATCATGATATTTGATAAAGAAGATACCAAATGAATAGTCTGATTGATGTGACTTTGACCCGTACCCAGATTTGGGGATGCCGTACGACGGATTTACGTACAAACTATATATTGATGATTGATCCGCACTCTTGACTTGGGATGTCTGATTATAGATATGGTATCGGATATGATATTATTGAGGCGGGATCACCGACTAATATATATATAGGTATGTATATACATCGACTCAGATGTTAGGCGGTTTCCTTACCTGTAGTCCAGCTGGTTAGCTTAGCCCTTTGGTTTAGTTTAGTTGTTAGATTAGATTCGATTCTTACCTATTTCAAAAACTAATGAATCGTGGGTATTTTAAAAGACAGCCCAAGGGATCCTACGGAGATTTCAAAAGACGTATCTTTTCATAAAAACACCGTAGCCCCTATTTTCAAAACCCCATGATTCGTGTTATTTCAAAAGGCACCATTTGTAGGACTTATATTAGATTAATGCAGATTAGTTATAGTTGCGTCTAGTTTTCAGCTTCCGCTCATTATTGTGGTTCGCATCGCATGCTTATATTATATTTCGTACTACATTATTGATATCATGCTGTTAGGACACCAGCACCATTACCGATGATGCGTATGTACCACGTACACTTACTTGCCGGCTCACACACATCTTCATCGGTAATTGTCATGCCACGTACACTTTAGAAATACTATTGCATTGACATAGGTTGTTAGCTAATAATTCAGACATGATATTAGTGTACTCGCCTTATATGCTAGATTAGACATTGTAGATATTACTTGTTACTTCATGCATGTTAATATTCATTGTTATGCCGCATTCATGGATTTTTATGCCGATATGCACTGTTTACATGCTATTGAGGATTGGATTCGGATTTCTATGAGATTTTCTGGTTTTGGGGGAAAACCGCAAAACTTATATAAGCTTCTTTCTCTCTTTAAAATAAAAAGTGCGGTTTTCCCATGATGTATGAGTCGTCCACCATGAGTTTGCTGATGGATTTTGAGACCCGATTCGAGGAGGCGGATGAACCGTTTCGGGTACATGGTGGACCCGGTAAGGTACCCCGGGGCAAGAAGCGCGTGATGATGACGATGTGAGCCTGGCAGGGGAGCACTACCTACCGGTGATTTTACCCGACGCGTCGGATATCCGGAGGATACCGTCGTAGTCTTGAGATGGATGGTAGGGGCCGGTCTGGACTGACGGCGTCCTAGATATTGTGATTGAGACATTGAGATTTCGAGATATTGAGGTACAGAGACTGTGATACAGAGATATCGAGATATTGGGATTACGTTTTGTGCCGATGCTAGGCACTGTTTTATGCTGATTTCATTATGATACCTCATTTTAAAAATACAAAGGAAATCTCACTAATTTATGGAAACAGTTCTTCATTTACATGTATTCTGTTTTCATGCATTCATACCTCATTTATATGATATATTGCTACCTGAGGCACTGACACGGGCACATGAGATTACACTCGGGTTAGATATTTACCCTAGCCTTGTTATAGGCTGCATGTTATATACTTTTTTTTGAGGATATATTATGATCGTATGACCTAGGATTGCGTCATACATGCGATTTCTATTCGTAGATGTTTTTCTATTCACGAGTTGGCAACTCACCCCCGTTGTGCCCCAGTTTCTTGCAGGTTTTGCCGTACAGGTTTAATTACGGCTTTGCGGGCTCAGTTTCATTCGGGTGACTTGCTAGTAGGTGGGTTTTTCTTGTATCGTACCCATCATATTACCTTGTATAATATTATTCCGTTGTATCTAGTAAATTCCATCAACCAAACATGTATTTATTTTGAGATAGAGACCAGTGATGTTATTCCTTCGACCTTAGAGTCGCGCGTTATTTTTCTGCGGTTTTCTTGTGGATTTGAGTTTCCTTTTGAATTTTGATCCTCGCCGTTGGCGTTGTATATTATATTGCTTGTGTGGTTGTGACCGTCGATTGACGAAGAGCTAGCTCCCGCTTGGGGATGCCTTTTTATTGATTTCGTATACTATTCATGTTGTATCCCGTTTGGGAGCCAGTATTTACAAAGGAGACTCTGCCGAAATTTTCAGTAAATTTTGATGTTCTTAAAAGCCGCATAATTCGGCTTATGCTATTAAAACTACTTGTTTTAAATTGGTTTTCCTTCACTCTACTTCTTTTCTTGGTTTGGATTTCTGGGTTTTCGGTTTACTTAGATTACGTACGCCTCGAGACGTTTCGTAGTTTAAGTGCCGGTCATGTTCCGTACTTTCGGGGCGTGACAAAGTTGGTATCAGAGCGTTAGGTTTTAACCTTCGGAGCGTAGGATGACCCTTGGTTGATGGAATAGGTGACTAAAATAGAGTGACGTACCGTTGGTATGTTCCGCGGCATATTTACGACACGCCACTCCACTTAAGAAGCCTTAGGATGTACATTTCCTTGTTCAGTATTATATTCCTTCCTGATCTAGCCTCATCGTTACCAGCTTGGTTTTGCTGCCACGATTTCGGGCAGGGAGAGCTACGGCTAGAGTTGCGGTCAACAGGAGCTCGTCACAAACGAGGACTGACCAGGGCGTGATTCCAGCGACACCCAATTGCAGAGATGTGTCTTTTTACTGTGTTTCCGCGCCACGAGCGTTTGGCAGATCGCCTTTATGAGGTTACTCGGAGGTGCTGATCGACACTAGAGAATTGAGCCAATGATGGAGGCCAGCCAGATTTTGATGACCGTTGGTGTGTTGCTCACTCCTGATGATTGAGGCACGGTTCAGCATGCAGACGAGTGAGCCAGTTATTGCTGCGAACGACGAGATATCGCCCCAGATGTTGGAGCTATTGCAGTATAAGTTGTACTAAGAGTTGATAGAAGGTCGCTAGTCATCGAGGATGAATGACTAGGACATGTGGATCGTTCGCCTACCCCGATGCGAGGTCATCAGATAGATTGATTCCAGCTAGAGACGACTTCACACGGAGACGTTGGGAGTCGACAGAGACGATCGAATGTCAGAAACCTATTATTCAAAGTTTAAGGTAGTCGGAAAGACATGCAGGCAATTCTATGGTCCCTCTAGAAGAATGAAACCCTAACTCGACTTAATGACCGTGTGAAAGCCTTTGAACCTTAGGGTTTGCAGCAGTTCTGCGGCGCCATTAGTGAGGCTTGGGTTTGCCCTTCTACGGCTGGACCACCGATGCTGTGGTATGTACTCGATACTATTAAACTGTACCCAAGATGTTGAGCTCTTGGGGGATTATGAGGTTTTGACGAATCGATTGGATGGCTCGACTTAATTCGGATGCTAGGTGGTGAGATGCATTCTTGGAAGACTCCAGATACGAGGATAGCCGTTGGAGCTCAGTCCATGCAGCCACGACGAGACAAGTCCGAAGCAGACGACATTAGAGAAAAGTGGAGTAAGAGGTTCGTACCAAATCTAGATGAGATGACGTTTCACTCCGCCGACATCAGAGATGCGATGCGCATGCCGAGGCATGGTACTTGGACTTACCTTCCAGAAGGAGTCGCGATGAGTATGCAGTCGTTCCAGAGCAAGATGCAGATATAGGAAAGGACAACGACTTCCGGATAGTTGGTAGAGACGAGGCGTGGAATAGACCGTGAGCAGGATTCCTTCCAGGCCACTGATGCAATGATAATTGCACCCAGGATCAGATGTGTCACGTGCATTCAGAGAGCCAGAGGCCGACGCCAGTGATATGCTGCCTTGACAGGGCCGATGAGCCGATGGATTGTGAGATTGGTAATCCACGGAGAAGACTTGGACCTAGGAGTGGTCATGTTACGCACACCAGCAGGCCAGAGTTCATGATCATCGACGAGACGTCCCACTAGTGACCACGACAGTTGGCCCGAGATTCTTAGAGGATGCACTTGAGCGGTACTGTTCCGCCATTATTGATTTCGATGTTTTGGGTGATTTATTCGTATGATTTGATTTTGATGATTGAGGAATTACGATCTTTGCACAGTGTTGCACTAGATATCGTTTTCGTGCTTTAGTTTCACATGTTTGTGATTTTACGGTTTTAAACAGTTGAGTTGGTTTTGTGCGTATGCATGCACACGAATTGGTTCCTGCACTCTGTATAGTTATTATATGCTTGCAGTGTGCACTGGAGTTCGATTTCGATTGTGATACTCGATATTTGTTTTGTGCACCTTGTGCACCTGATTGATTTTGCGCACGTTCGGCGCTTGATATTGGATTTCATGATTTCGTGCACGATGGATGCACCTGATTTGGATTTTCGCGCATGTTGGGCGCATGTTTTGAAGGGTGATTTTGGTGCACACCAGAGGCACTAAATTGAGAATTTTTCGTGCATGTCAGGTGCACCTGATTTTGCGGTCAGGCACACATGTTGCCTACGACAGATGTTTCGTGCACACCCGATGCACTTAGATGTTGTTTCTGTGCGCATGTATGGCACATTCATGGATTTTGATTTCCGTGCGCACCAGACGCACGTAGCATTCATGTGCATATTTTGGGATTGATTTCGTATAGAGCAGTACGTTTTTATGATATTGCTATATGTTTTCGTACTGAGCAGGACTAGTCAGAGGACAGTACCTGAATATATTTTTGGATGCATTGATAGTTATTGAAGGGATTTCCAAAAAGCGAGCTATAGCCTCAGTATTTACCTACGTGTCTGATATGACACGAAATGTTTAAAACAAGGAGACCCTTCTAAATTGTTTCCAAAACGGCGGAACGTACATTTCAAACACAGGTATATATGTATATAGTTATTTTCTTATGATAGACGTCCGCCACTGTGCAGTGTTATACGCGTTGCACAGCGACTTAAAGAGATTTGGCATGCATTTCCTTCAGATACTTACAGATATAGATTCGATATTTACATGTATAGTTTCGAGTTATGTCATATTGATTTTGATTTTGATTTGGCATTGATGTCTTCTCCATGACTCCGATGATTGCGGGATGCTTGACGGAGTTTTGATTTGAGTTATATGCTCATTTTTCAAGCGCATGCGCTGCGCTACGATTTGTTTTATGTAGTTACAATTTCGGAGCCCCGACGACTTGATGGTTTTTCTTAGATGTTTTAGTATTTGGGGGAGTTTGAATTTAAATTCGGGGACCGAATTTCTTTAAGGGGGGAAGATTGTAACATTTTGAAAATCGTTTCGGTGAAATTTCGAAAAATCGGTAAAATAAGGGGGTTTTCTGTAAAAAGTCAAAATACAAATATCTTATTATAAAAATTAAATATACATATTCTAGCTATGTAATTGCTATTATTTGGTGTTTATTGAGCCGCTGGTGAAATTTCAAATTTTCTGAAAAAAATATTATTTTATTATTATTTTAAGCCGTCACTAATACATTTAATTAGGGAAAATTACAAATTGGAATGAGTTGAAACAAATTTTGTGCATCATAAAACATTAAATAAAATTTTATCATGTAGTTTTTGGAACGAAATCATTTGCCAAAACGGTTTAGAAATTATTGAAGAAAAAAGGCTTTTTTTTAGCGTAAATGGATGTTTGGGGTATTGTATTTATCATTTTTCATCACCCCACACCCGTACCCACACCCACACACCCCCATTCACTTCTCCCCATGGCTGAATTCAGCAGCCACCATCTTTTTCCCCACTTGAATTTCAAAGGAAATGAAATGAAAGAAAAGAAAAGAAAATGGATAAATTAGTTAGACTTTTGACTTTGCTTTGACCTTGACTTTCTCCCCCCACTTTCTCTACCTCCCTCTCTCTCCTCTCCCCCTCCCATTCCAGCCGACCCCCCCTCTCCTACTGCAGCAACAGCCCCCCCCATTTCCCTTCTCTTTTCTCTTCAAAACTTCATCAAAAATTGCCCCAAAATCCATCAAAAAAATCCCAAAACCCAAATCCGACTCCTACCCATTTTAGCTTAGCCCGTATAGCATGGATCTTTGTGAAAAGAGAGCATTTTGGGAGGCCATGGATGCTTGTGGATCTTCAAATGTTTTTGGGTATAATTCTAAAACATTTTTGCTTAATTTGTTACTAATTTCTTAAAGCTAATTTAATTAAGTGTTAATTTGGTTTATGTGAGTTTAATTGCATGATTAAAGATTTCAAGTTAGGGTTTGTTGTGGAAATGAGTTGTGTTTGATTTTGTATGGTTTAGTGAGGTGGATTAACATATTTAGTTTTGTAGAAAACTAATCTAGTTGTTAATAATAAGTTGTTACTTGAAAAATGTCCAAATTAAGCTTTTGTTGCAAACTAGTTTTTTTGATTTAATTCGAAATATGAGATTAAAAATATGGTTAGGGTTTTTATCATATTATTAACTTTATTAAGTGTAGTTTAACACTTTAGTTCATGGAAATCCAACCTAAATTGTAGTTTGTGCACTTTTGCTATGAAATTGTTAAAAAGAGTATTTTGTAAACTAGAATATTAGGGTTTTTGGAATTTAATGAGATTAAATTCCGGAAATTGTTTCTATGACTTATTTAAGATATGTAATAAGTATATTGGCCGCTACATTCATTTAAACATCATGTTTTGTACAAAAACGGCGAATTGTGCTTGCTAGATTCTCGGAAAAAAGACTTTTTAAGTGAAATTGGGGTTTTTGGGAATTGTAAGCTATTTTATATTATAATTAGTGCTTGTAATTGTGCAAATGAGTGTGATTGGATTTTTCTCGATGGTTTGTAGTTTGTACATCGACATCGAGGGTTGGTTTGACTATTCTTGCATGCGTAGGCGATAGGTTTGGACCTACGCGTGATACGCGTGCCGATTTGATTTTCGTATGCCGTTTCGATTTCGAATTTAGTTTTAATGAGATACGGTGCGTTATGATATGTAGGTACCCCATGTGGACTTCGAGATGACAAGCAAGCGCGTGGCGACGTCGGCACCGGCTAGCGAGGACCAGGTGAGTAGATTTATATCTACGGGGAGAAGTCGGGTGGATGGCGTATAGCACCCCCGCAGTCCGTGGTGATGTATACGGATGCGTATACACACCAACAATTTATGATATGTTGTTAGGATTTATTATTGATGATTTTATATGGATATTGGTGTTGGATTGGTGCATGGTTACGAAACCTTAGGTAGTGGGTGCACTACACTTACACATACACACATATACATACTTGCATACATTCCTTATTTCATATGTGCGTGTATGGGAATATATATTTATGTGTTCACATGGATATGGGACTATGTGTTCATATACTGGATTTGAGGATAGTATTTGGAAATTGAGATGAGTCGATGAGATTGGGCTTGAGGCCAGGAGATCGGTGATGTGATTTGGTTCGTATTGAGATACGACATGATGTTTTAGCGGGTCTTCTGACGTAGTAATTCTTACACCCGCATGCATACATAGATGGCATCAATATTGTACTAGACGTAGGACATTATTCCGGATCATGATATTTGATAAAGAAGATACCAAATGAATAGTGTGATTGATGTGACTTTGACCCGTACCCAGATTTGGGGATGCCGTACGATGGATTTACGTACGAGCTATATATTGATGATTGATCCGCACTCTTGACTTGGGATGTCTGATTATAGATATGGTATCGGATATGATATTATTGAGGCGGGATCACCGACTAATATATATACAGGTATGTATATACATCGACTCAGATGTTAGGCGGTTTCCTTACCTGTAGTCCAGCTGGTTTGCTTAGCCCTTTTAGTTTAGTTTAGTTGTTAGATTAGATTCGATTCTTACCTATTTCAAAAACTAACGAATCGTGGGTATTTTAAAAGACAGCCCAAGGGATCCTACAGAGATTTCAAAAGACGTATCTTTTCATAAAAACACCGTAGCCCCTATTTTCAAAACCCCATGATTCGTGTTATTTCAAAAGGCACCATTTGTAGGACTTATATTAGATTAATGCAGATTAGTTATAGTTGCGTCTAGTTTTCAGCTTCCGCTCATTATTGTGGTTCGCTTCGCATCGCATGCTTATATTATGTTTCGTACTACATTATTGATATCATGCTGTTAGGACACCAGCACCATTACCGATGATGCGTATGTACCACGTACACTTACTTGCCGGCTCACACTTTAGAAATACTATTGCATTGACATAGGTTGTTAGCTAATAATTCAGACATGATATTAGTGTACTCGCCTTATATGCTAGATTAGACATTGTAGATATTACTTGTTACTTCATGCATGTTAATATTCATTGTTATGCCGCATTCATGGATTTTTATGCCGATATGCACTGTTTACATGCTATTGAGGATTGGATTCGGATTTCTATGAGATTTTCTGGTTTTGGGGGAAAACCGCAAAACTTATATAAGCTTCTTTCTCTCTTTAAAATAAAAAGTGCGGTTTTCCCAAGATGTATGAGTCGTCCACAATGAGTTTGCTGATGGATTTCGAGACTCGATTCGAGGAGGCGGATGAACCGTTTCGGGTACATGGTGGACCCGGTAAGGTACCCCGGGGCAAGAAGCGCGTGATGATGACGATGTGAGCCTGGCAGGGGAGCACTACCTACCGGTGATTTTACCCGACGCGTCGGATATCCGGAGGATACCGTCGTGGTCTTGAGATGGATGGTAGGGGCCGGTCTGGACTGACGGTGCCCTAGATATTGTGATTGAGACATTGAGATTTCGAGAGATTGAGGTACAGAGACTGTGATACAGAGATATCGAGATATTGGGATTACGTTTTGTGCCGATGCTAGGCACTGTTTTATGCTGATTTCATTATGATACCTCATTTTAAAAATACAAAGGAAATCTCACTAATTTATGGAAACAGTTCTTCATTTACATGTATTCTGTTTTCATGCATTCATACCTCATTCATATGATATATTGCTACCTGAGGCACTGACACGGGCACATGAGATTACACTCGGGTTAGATATTTACCCTAGCCTTGTTATAGGCTGCATGTTATATACTTTTTTTGAGGATATATTATGATCGTATGACCTAGGATTGCGTCATACATGCGATTTCTATTCGTAGATGTTTTTCTATTCACGAGTTGGCAACTCACCCCCGTTGTGCCCCAGTTTCTTGCAGGTTTTGCCGTACAGGTTTAATTACGGCTTTGCGGGCTCAGTTTCATTCGGGTGACTTGCTAGTAGGTGGGTTTTTCATGTATCGTACCCATCATATTACCTTGTATAATATTATTCCGTTGTATCTAGTAAATTCCATCAACCAAACATGTATTTATTTTGAGATAGAGACCAGTGATGTTATTCCTTCGACCTTAGAGTCGCGCGTTATTTTTCTGCGGTTTTCTTGTGGATTTGAGTTTCCTTTTGAATTTTGATCCTCGCCGTTGGCGTTGTATATTATATTGCTTGTGTGGTTGTGACCGTCGATTGACGAAGAGCTAGCTCCCGCTTGGGGATGCCTTTTTATTGATTTCGTATACTATTCATGTTGTATCCCGTTTGGGAGCCAGTATTTACAAAGGAGACTCTGCCGAAATTTTTAGTTAATTTTGATGTTCTTAAAAACCGCATAATTCGGCTTATGCTATTAAAACTACTTGTTTTAAATTGGTTTTCCTTCACTCTACTTCTTTTCTTGGTTTGGATTTCTGGGTTTTCGGTTTACTTAGATTACGTACGCCTTGAGACGTTTCGTAGTTTAAGTGCCGGTCATGTTCCGTACTTTCGGGGGGTGACAGTTGCAACTACCAGCTAGCAATTTATACTTACGAAGTAATGTTTTCTAATGTGTACGTGACATGCAAATTACCGATGATGATGTGTGTGAGCCAGCAGCTAGTATACGTGGAGCATACGCATCATCGGTAATGGTGCTGGTGTCTTGACAACATGGGTTCATAAAAACAAGAAAACACATTATAAGCCTACAATGCGATGTGAACAGCATGAACATACGAAAAATGAATAGTAAACGCAACACTGAAGAATATACATTTCTATACACGAGTCATACAGTTTTGGCATTTGCAATAGCACGAATCGTGGTTTTATTTTGAAAATAGGGGCTATGGTGTTTTTAAGAAAAGGTACGTCCTTTGGAAAATCCGTAGTATCCCTCGGCCTGTCTTTAAAATACTCACGATTCGTTAGTTTGAAAATAAGTATGACTCGAGCCCAGTCTAACCTCTACCAAGTAAACTACAGGAAGAAGCTAAGAGACTAAATGAAAGGGTAAGGAAGTCCACCTAATACCGAGTCGATATATCTAGTAGTCGGTGATCCCGTCTCGATAGCGTCACGTACGATAAAATTTATAATACAGCATCCTCGAGTCAAGAGTGTGGATCTATCATCATATTTATATCCCGTACGGTAAATCCCTCGTACGGTATCCCAAAATCGGGGTACGGGTCAAATATCACGTATACCTCAATATCCATATAGTATCATCATCATAATATCATGAACTATGTGTACAGATCTAAAGTCTAGTACATTCCAACGCCATCAACATATATCCGCGTGTGTATAAAAACACAACGCCCATCGATCCACTATAATATCATGTCGTATCTCATATCATGACCCAATTACATAACCGATCTCATCGCATATTGCCCGATCATATCGACTCATCTCCAAGTATCAAGGAATATCCCCATCATCTGTGTATACGTATGTGTGTGTGTGTGTAACGCATCCACACACACACACACACACACACACATATAAACATATACACCCAAACATATTACATGTGTGCATGTGTGTGTGTGTGAACCTTTACTCTAGGGTTTCGCAACTAAGAACTAAACTAAAAACACTAATTTTCAATTACACTAAAACCAACCCATATCACCTAAAGTCTTTCTTGCTACGTATAGACATATCTCAACTACACATATGTATGTATGTGTGTGTGTGTGTGTGTGTGTGTGTGTGTGTGTATATATATATATATAAACGCATCATATCTTACAAAATTGCGGCGGTGCTATACACCATCCACCCGACTTCCCCCGTAGATATACATCTACTAACCTTGATCCTTGCTTGCCGAGGTCGATGTCTCCATGCTCCTCCTTATTATCCGAAGTCCGCACGAGGGTGCCTACACATATAACACATAGTATCGTAAACAGAAATCGCGCACGAAAACTAAAACAGCACACGAATCATACATAGGTTAAAACTGTTAGTGTTTATGCCCTAGAAGGCCATTACTGTATCATACTAGTTTGTATATTACTTAATGGAAGCTTGGGATATTCACATGTATATAACAGTCTTGCTAAACATGGTAGTATGCTACTTGGTTTTTCTATCTTAATATGTGAGTATACGTATTGATAGAGCTCTTAGGATCTTGCTTGACTACCGGCGTTGTGATGGCAGTCACACTAGTGGAGGCTGGGTAGTCTACAAGCACATCCTTATTCAGGTCCCTAGTCGTTGGATTATCGAGACAGGGCATCGATACTCCGGAGTAGACTAGTGTGTACGCTTCTCATCCCAGTTGGGGAGATGGTCTGTCCCACAGCCGTCAGTACGTCGTACTGGAGATAGTATGCAGGTGCTCGTTAGGTTACGGGTACACCGGACAGGACTCACAGGGAACTGTTGGTTGGTTTTATACCAGTCGTCAGTGAACAGTTCCCAGGTGACATGAGTACAGCATAGTCCGCAGACTTGACACTGCTACTTCACCTTGAGTGTGTCCCACTGTTCTTAGATTGCTACCCTACCACGGCTCAAAGGAGTCGTGCAAACAGGTAGCAGTTGGGTGCAGTCCCGAGCACTTGGAGGCAGTGGCGGTTAGACAGGATTCGTCTCTCCCAGTATTGGGGGTTGATATAGCACTGTGTCAGAGAGCCATTACGCAAAGTCCCTGGCCAGGGCAAGCGAGATTTGCTGGTAGGTTCCAGTAGTTTCTCAGGGTGTAATGGGCTTCGCTCCGACACGACTTATACCGCTATTAGGGGACTGACGCTTGCCGCCCCCTAGGCCCGATATGCGATAGTCTTAGACGAACAGACCGGACTGTATGGAGATTGTCACATCAGACTCAGTAGGAGTTCGGATGGGTTTCCTCATCGGCCTTCTTATCGACATCTACCTGGAGACCGTTACGTACAGCTAGTGCCGCTTGCGGTCTGTGGTTAAACCCACTGCCAGCGTAGTAGTCGAGTCTCTAGAGTCCTACACAGAGAGTTTTCCTACTCCGGGCGAAACGATATAGAGGTCATATGGTTTTACGACAAGGGTTCGGACGCATACGTGTGTTTACGCACGTACGACTTTCGGACAGTTTTTACCAGTCGGCTTTGGTTTAAGCCAGTTACTGGTATCCGGTTATTGGATTTATACAGTCTAAAGTTTTTCCGTATTTTTGCGGAAAGGAGGGGCGTTCTCGTAATTGCGCGAGAAGCTTCTAGAAGATGGTGACTAAGGAGGTTTAGGTGGCATATACAATGAATGTGATTAGTGAGTCATATGGATGATTCATCCATGTCATTAATGCATCATAAATGCTTAATGACTCATGGATGTGAATCATCACTAGATATTATAAAGCATGGTTGTTAAATTCATTTCTTTTCTTTTCTTGATAAAAGAAATGCTTGATATATATTATCATAACTCATTCTTCTCACTTCATTATTATCTTCATCTTCTATCTCCTCAAGCTCTCCCTTTTCAAACCCTAATCCTCCCCTCTCATGTGTTGAGTACAAGGATTAGTTAGACTAATTAAACCATAACCCTCACTCTATATCACCTAGCTTCTTTGATTAGCACTTAAAGAAGGTTAGTTGCCTCAAGTTTAGAGGCTAAGCTTGGAGTAAAGCTCTCGGGTGGATCATCTACTACTTCGAGAAGGCCGAGGAGGAGGAGGAGTTCGCAAAGACGAAGGACACGATTCGTTAGGTATAATCCCTTTACATAGTAGTTGTTAGCTTCTATGTTTGATGTTAGTTATGATTTAGCTTCGATTCGTGCGGTTAGTCGATGTTTAAGCAAAGAACAAGATCGTTTTTCATATTTCCGCCTCCCCGCAAGTCGTGGGGTGTTGTACATCGACTTACAGTGGTATCAGAGCCTCGCTAAACAATAAATAACTTACTTGCAAATTTGTATGAATTTCGAACGAAAAAAACGAAACCGGAAAACCCCGAAATCATTAGTTTCTGTCGAATTTTAAATGAAGTCCTAAAAATTTTCAGGGAGGTTCAGAAAGCTTAAAAAGACAGTAGAAGAACCCCCAAGAAATCTGGGCCCCTGAATCGCTTAAAGCGCCGCGGAACTGCGGCGGATCGCATCGATCCGCCGCGGTTCCGCCGCCGAGTTGGCGATTCAGGAACCCAAATTTCCTGTATTGCTTCTTTGTGATATTTGGTATTTTCTGGAATATTTTATTTTTGCTCAGGTTTCAGGTTTACAGAGAAGTATTGGAGCAAAATTAAAAGTGTTTAATCGATCGAAATTATACAGTATTTGCTTGTTGGATTATATCTGTGTTTGTATAATGTGTTCGTAAACCTCCCCTAACTGCTAGTATGTCGGTTGGCAAGGGGTTGCACATTTCTGTAATGGTTTTTACTGTTTGTGGATATGAACTGTGTTGGACTGTTGTGATGTATAGCCGGGGTTATGTGATGGGTTATTATTTAATTCATTTGATGTAAATGTAATTTGTTGTAATATTATTTTTCGGGGCACATCCAGGTTGCGGTTGTAGCCACCGTTGTATTATTTCATTTTACTGTTTTTGCTCCTAGGACAGACCCAAGGTGGGGTGCACAAACTGCCGGGCGAGTAGTTTGCCGTACCCGTTGGGGTCTTGGGTGGGGTAATGGCTATTCATCACAACTGTGTAATCCGTCTTTTGTTGCAGGCTCAAAACAAACACGGATTACTTGCAAATCCAATAAAGTTCATCTGTGATCTGGAATGCCAATTATTGCGTCTGACGAATGTACAATATCTATATATGATAGCTATTTAGACGTCACTTATGTTTTACACCCGCGCTAGCCCAGCCCCCGCTCTGTCGTTAGTTAAGTAACCTAACGGGTGATGACGGGACCCCGTGGCGAATGCGGATGGCATAATAGGACGTTGTATTTTCGTTGTTTTCTGCAATGATAGGTTAATGATGGGACGCATTATCTATAATGCAAAGAAAATAAACCAAAAGTTTAATCGTTGGAACAATTTAAAAGAAACCACTCGGTTAATTTTAAAAACCAGATATTTTTAAATGCGGAGCTTTAACCACTCCTTTTAAAAGCTATCAGGTTCCTTCGGTTATATCAAGTTCACTACGTTCACGGTTTCGCCAAAACCATTCGTAGCCCTCCGTCATTTCATTTGGGTATTCAGTAGTATTCAAGCTATGCATTTTGGCCAAAGTTAAAGCATAGTGTTTGGTAGCTGCTGGGTTTTCATTTGTTGCATAAGATAGATGAGTTAGTTTGGGACAGTCGTATTATCATTTGACCAAAGTCAGGGGTATATACGGATGGGTTCAAATTGACAAGATAATGACGGGTAGAACTTGACATGTGACTTATGACATTTTGACCAAAGCCAAGGTCATAAGAGCATGGGGCAAAAACATATATCGGGAATTTCGAAAGAAGCTGAAATTTGCAAAGAAATGCATACCATTTGGAGTTTGATGAATGTTGGTAGGATTCCTTCAACATTATCATACGATGATATTTGGATCCCGATCCTACTGTGAGTATATGCTACTTATCAGGATATTCGTCACTTAACGATCAATGCTATAAACCAAGTAGGTGTCCAGAAAAGTGTCAGCGGGGTTACACCCCCAGAGAAAAGAGGTTATTTAATTAAGGAACTTCGCGAAAGCGTTGGAAAACCTCCCTCGAAGTATCGACACTGGCCTGGCTGAACGGTTAAGCAAGTATTGTACGGTGAGAATAGTCCTGGCTAATTCTTCTTTTATGGTTTGAGGAAGGATTCGAGAAACAGTGGGAGCCATCCAGTTTAGATAAATTAAAAACCACTCTAAACTTGCAAGAGCATCATGCTAAAGAGTTTTCTTCTCTCTCTCCTAATTGCAGCGACCCTGAAAATGACTGGACTTAAGTTACTTTTAGAGAAAAATATACTGACAGGGCCAAAATATAAAGATTGGCTGCGGAATGTCAAAATGGCTTTGACCTATGACAAACTGGGGTACGTCCTCACCGCTACGGCACCTGCTGTCCCTGGTCCCAAATCCAGCAATGCGGATAAGGAAATCCGCAAAACCTGGGATTTAGATTGCGCGAAAGCCAAGTGCATCGTGCTTGCCTCAATGAACAATGAACATCAGAGGAGGCACGAGGATATGAACCTAGATGGCATATTTCTCCATACAAAGGAACTTTATAGAGAGCAATCTCGTATAGCAAGATACGAGACCTCTAAGAACTTGTTTCGAGCGAGGTTGGCTGTCGGGTCATCGGTAGGAGAACATGTCCTAAAGATGATCGGCTATATTGAAGAGCTCGCAGACCTTGAGATGACTTTGGACAATGAGCTCTATACAGACCTTATTCTCCAGTCCCTTCCTCCCACCTACGCCCAGTTTATCCTGAACTTCAACCTTCAAAGAAAAGAAGTTGAACTTCCGGAACTCCTGAACATGTTAAGGAGTGCAGAGGGCACCTTGCAGAAAGCAAGGGAAACACCCGCTATGTTTGTTAGCGGTGGATCTTCTTCCGGGTCCAAGGCTAGGGCCAAAGGAAGGAAGAAGAAGGCCGCCAACAAACCTAGAGGAGGTGTTAGTAAGGTGGGAGGGAAGGGAAAGAAAAAGTTTGCGGTACCGGTAGTTGGACAGAATGAGTGCTTCCATTGTCACAGGAAAGGGCACTGGAAGAAGGATTGCAAGGCGTGGAACGCCAAGAACCAGGAACCGAAGCAAGCTGTGGCTTCGACTTCAGGTGTGTTTGTAATTGAGAATTGTCTGTCGATCAACTCTACTTCCTAGGTATTGGATACCGGATTAGGATCTCATATTTCCAATTCATTGCAGGCACTGAGAAACCGTAGAGTGCTGAAGGAAGGTGATATGACCCTAAAGGTTGCTAACGGAGCTAGCGTGGGAGCTGCGTCCGTCGGGGATTATCACCTAGGATTGACGAGTGGACACATTTTGGTTTTACATAACTGTTATTTTGTACCAAGCTTAACGTGTAATATCATATCAGTTTCCTTGTTATTAAATAAAGGTTATGATTTCACGTTTATAAAAGATGTTGTTAACATCCACCTTAATCATGGTTTGATTGGGTCAGGTACACTAAATAACGGTATATATGTTTTAAGCCAACTCCAAATTTTCAACGTCCAGAACACACTAAAAAGAAAGTCTCCAGATTTAAATAAAGCTTTCTTATGGCATTGTAGACTGGGTCACATCAATGAGAGAAGGTTGACTAAGTTGCATAGAGAAGGATATTTGGACTCGTTCGAATATCAAACTTATGACACTTGTCAATCTTGTCTCAAAGGAAAGATGACAAAGACTCCATTTACTGGACAAGGAGTAAGAGCGAGCGAGCTCTTAGGACTCATACACAGCGATGTATGCGGTCCAATGTCTACACATGCAAGAGGTGGTTTTTCCTATTTCATTACTTTCACGGATGATTACTCAAGGTACGGATTCATTTATCTGATGAAACATAAATCCGAGGCTTTTGAGAAATTCCAAGAGTATAAGAATGAAGTAGAAAACCAAAGCGGCAAAAGTATTAAGACACTGAGATCTGATCGAGGTGGAGAATACTTAAGTGCCGAGTTCCTAGGTTACCTAAAAGAGAAAGGAATTCTCTCTCAGCTTACTCCTCCATACACTCCACAGCACAACGGTGTATCGGAGAGACGGAATCGAACCCTATTGGATATGGTACGATCCATGATGAGTAATGCTGAGTTACCGCGATCTTTCTGGGGTTATGCGCTAGAATCAGCGGCATATCTTTTGAACAGGGTTCCTACCAAGACTGTGCCTACCACTCCATATCAGATATGGACTGGGAAGAAACCCCATCTTCAACATATGAAGATTTGGGGATGTCCAGCTTTTGTTAAAAAGCAGCATGTGGACAAGCTCGAGGCACGATCAGTAAAATGTATGTTTGTGGGATATCCAAAGAACTCCAAGGGATATTATTTCTATTACGCAGAGGAACAAAAGGTTTTTGTTTCTCGTAATGCCCATTTTCTGGAAAATCAGTTTTTAGAAAAGGAAATAAGTGGGAGCGAAATAGAACTGGAAGAAATTCCAGAACCATAAATTGCTACTGAAAGTTTGGTAGAACCAGGAGTTCAAGAAGAACAGGACATTCCCGCACCCCTCCGCAGGAGTAGTAGGCCGTCTCATCCGCCTGAGAGATACTACGGTTTTCTCATAGATGGGGATAGAGAGGATTGCATCATAGATGATGATGAACCTACTGACTTCCAGCAGGCCATCCAGAGCGGCGACTCGGTACGATGGCTAGATGCAATGCGGACCGAAATGGAGTCCATGTACACCAACAAAGTATGGACTTTGGACTTTGCTCTAGATGGGGTAAAACCCATAGGATGCAAATGGATCTTCAAGAAAAAGATTGGTGTAGATGGACAGGTGGAAACCTATAAGGCTAGACTTGTTGCAAAGGGTTTTCGTCAAAGACCTGGTTTGGACTATGACAAAACTTTTTCTCCAGTGGCTATGATCAAATCCATTCGGGTCCTTCTTGCTATTGCTGCCTTCCATGATTATGAAATCTGGCAGATGGACGTAAAGACGGCTTTTCTGAATGGAAATTTAGAAGAATGCGTCTATATGGATCAGCCAGAGGGTTTCAATCAGTGTGGGAGCAGCGGGAAAGTATGCAAGCTGCTTAAGTCCATTTATGGACTAAAGCAGGCATCGCGGAGTTGGAACATCTGTTTTGATGAGACAGTCAAAGAATATGACTTTATCAAAAATCCAGATGAACCGTGCATATATAGTAAAGTTGTAGCCAGAAGTGTCGTATTCCTCGTCTTGTACGTGGATGACATTCTATTGATAGGAAATGACATTCCTATGCTACAATCTGTCAAAGGATTCTTGTCACACAGGTTCTCCATGAAAAACCTGGGTGATGCCTCTTACATTCTGGGGATCCGAATCTATCGTGATAGATCCAAGAGGATGTTGGGACTTTCGCAGTCCAGGTATATCGACACTGTACTGAAAAGATTCAGTATGGAAGATTCTAAGCGCGGTAATCTACCGGTTTGTCACGGAATCACCCTCTCCAAAGAGATGTCTCCCAAGACTGATTTGGAAAGGGAACGCATGTCTATTATACCCTACGCTTCTGCGGTAGGCTCTATAATGTATGCGATGTTGTGCACCAGACCAGATGTAGCTTACGCACTGAGCGTGGTAAGCCGGTATCAGTCAGACCCAGGGGAGAAGCACTGGATAGCAGTAAAGAACATTCTCAAGTACCTGAGAAGGACTAAGGAGATGTTCTTGGTTTACGGCAGAAAAGACCTCAGGTTGGAGGCCTTTGCTGATTCCGGCTTCCAGAGTGATAAGGACGATTCCAAGTCCATGTCGGGTTATGTCTTTACCCTCAATGGAGGGGCGGTGTGCTGGAAGAGCTCCAAGCAGGACACCGTTGCTGACTCGACGATGGAAGCGGAGTATATAGCTGCTTGCGATGCCGCAAAAGAAGCAGTCTGGATGAAGAAGTTCCTAACAGAACTTCAGGTGGTTCCTACCATAGTTGATCCAATACCTCTGTATTGCGATAACAACGGAGCTATAGCTTTAGCGAAGGAACCAAGGTCCCATCAGAAATCCAGACACATCTTAAGGCGGTATCACCTGATCAGGGAGATCATTGATCGTCAGGAGATCGAGGTTCGGAGAGTTGCTTCTGAAGAGAACATTGCTGATCTATTCACGAAGGCCCTACCTCAGATTCAGTTCGAGAGGCTACTCGAGATCATCGGTCTACGATACGCCAGTACATGGCCCTAGTGCAAGTGGGAGATTGTTAGTGTTTATGCCATAGAAGGCCATTACTGTATCATACTAGTTTGTATATTACTTAATGGAAGCTTGGGATATTCACATGTATATAACAGTCTTGCTAAACATGGTAGTACGCTACTTGGTTTTTCTATCTTAATATGTGAGTATACGTATTGATAGAGCTCGTAGGATCTTGCTTGACTACCGGCGTTGTGATGGCAGTCACACTAGTGGGGGCTGGGTAGTCTACAAGCACATCCTTATTCAGGTCCCTAGTCGTTGGATTATCGAGACAGGGCATCGATACTCCGGAGTAGACTAGTGTGTACGCTTCTCATCCCAGTTGGGGAAATGGTCTGTCCCACAGCCGTCAGTACGTCGTACTGGAGATAGTATGCAGGTGCTCGTTAGGTTACGGGTACACCGGACAGGACTCACAGGGAACTGTTGGTTGGTTTTATACCAGTCATCAGTGAACAGTTCCCAGGTGACATGAGTACAGCATAGTCCGCAGACTTGACACTGCTACTTCGCCTCGAGTGTGTCCCACTGTTCTTAGATTGTTACCCTACCACGGCTCAAAGGAGTCGTGCAAACAGGTAGCAGTTGGGTGTAGTCCCGAGCACTTGGAGGCAGTGGCGGTTAGACAGGATTCGTCTCTCCCGGTATTGGGGGTTGATATCGCACTGTGTCAGAGAGCCATTACGCAAAGTCCCTGGCCAGGGCAAGCGAGATTTGCTGGTAGGTTCCAGTAGTTTCTCAGGGTGTAATGGGCTTCGCTCCGACACGACTTATACCGCTATTAGGGGATTGACGCTTGCCGCCCCCTAGGCCCGATATGCGATAGTCTTAGACGAACGGACCGGACTGTATGGAGATTGTCACATCAGACTCAGTAGGAGTTCGGATGGGTTTCCTCATCGGCCTTCTTATCGACATCTACTTGGGGACCGTTACGTACAGCTAGTGCCACTTGCGGTCTGTGGTTAAACCCACTACCAGCGTAGTAGTCGAGTCTCTAGAGTCCCACACAGAGAGTTTCCCTACTCCGGGCGAAACGATATAGAGGTCATATGGTTTTACGACAAGGGTTTGGACGCATACGTATGTTTACGCACGTACGACTTTCGGACAGTTTTTACCAATCGGCTTTAGTTTAAGCCAGTTACTGGTATCCAGTTATTGGATTTATACAGTCTAAAGTTTTTCCGTATTTTTGCGGAAAGGAGGGGCGTTCTCGTAATTGCGCGAGAAGCTTCTAGAAGATGGTGACTAAGGAGGTTTAGGTGGCATATATAATGAATGTGATTAGTGAGTCATATGGATGATTCATCCATGTCATTAATGCATCATAAATGCTTAATGACTCATGGATGTGAATCATCACTAGATATTATCAAGCATGGTTGTTAAATTCATTTCTTTTCTTTTCTTGATAAAAGAAATGCTTGATATATATTATCATAACTCATTCTTCTCACTTCATTATTATCTTCATCTTCTCTCTCCTTAAGCTCTCCCTCTTCAAACCCTAATCCTCCCCTCTCATGTGTTGAGTACAAGGATTAGTTAGACTAATTAAACCATAACCCTCACTCTATATCACCTAGCTTCTTTGATTAGCACTTAAAGAAGGTTAGTTGCCTCAAGTTTAGAGGCTAAGCTTGGAGTAAAACTCTCGGGTGGATCGTCTACTACTTCGAGAAGGCCGAGGAGGAGGAGGAGTTCGCAAAGACGAAGGACACGATTCGTTAGGTATAATCCCTTTACATAGTAGTTGTTAACTTCTATGTTTGATGTTAGTTATGGTTTAGCTTCGATTCGTGCGGTTAGTCGATGTTTAAGCAAAGAACAAGATCGTTTTTCATATTTCCGCCTCCCCGCAAGTCGTGGGGTGTTATACACCGACTTACAAAAACTTATGGTCTACTCATACAAAACAACCAAACAACATCTGATATCGATGTACAAATGTCAAGTGACCGATACAAAACACAAATATCAAAACTTCAAGTCATTAAAACCCACACAACATAAACAGCAACTTAGAAAACTGGTTCCAGATTTTTGGTCAGGTGAAAAGAGCCTAAACAAGAAATGCAGTGGGGTTGTATATGAAGTAACTGAGCTACAGACCAAACCTAGACACCATTACCCCAACTTTGGCCGGCCACACTACCCTGAAAACCGACCAGAACGGCCATACCTACTTGGATTGGGTTCGTATTCATAGGGTGGTCTCGTAGTGTTTAATTTAGGTCAATAGGGTTGCTATTTTTTCTTGTAACAGTCTCAGGTCACTCCAGATTCCCTGTAGGCATTAAAGTATCCACAAAACCGACATCGGCCAAATCTCAGTTCAATTCTCTATTTTCTATACTCAAGTTGGTCTAGGATTAACACTAAGGGTTTGTGGTCACTAATTACTCCCAATTACACCATCACAACTCATGAAATCCTCAAAACCTCATCTAGGAATTTTCAACCATCACTAAACTACACTTAAACACTTCTAAACTAAAATAGATGCTAAAGGAAATGAATTACTACACTAATGGTGAAAGAATTACCTCATTTGGCAACTCAAGAATTTTCTTGAGTTGCCCTAAGTACCCAAAATCTCATTTTGTTTGGTCTACCATGTTTGTAGTGAGCTTGTGCATGATTTTTGTGAAGAGGATGTATGGCTTTGATGTGGAAATGGGGGTGTTGTGAGGAGGTAGTGGTGGTGGAGGAGAGAGGGAAGCCATGGGAGATGAGGAAGGAGAGAAATGATGAAGAAATCAAATGAAGGAAAAAATGAGCTAAGGTCCAATAACCCCTCACCCTCTCTCTCTCTCACTCTCTCTTCACCCAAGCCCATACCTCCTTGTCTCCCCATTTCTTTATTCTTTTTCTTTTCTTTTCTTTTATAAATCTTTTCTTTTTCATTTCTTTTCTATTAAAGCTCATTTTAAAACAAAGCCATTCAAGAATAAAGAAAGAAGTCATTGTAGAAAAATGTAACAAATGTGTAACATGACATGGTGCATGTCACATGCACAAAACAAAATTTGTTAGTTATATGTATGCCCTAGAGGCCATTACTGTACATATGATGTATATTGTAGTGGATGCTAGGACGTATATAGGGAGGACTTTCTTGCTCGACATGATAGTATGCTATCTGGTTGAACTTTACCTTAACGTGTACACTGATTGTCTCTCTGTTACATGTTGGTAAAGCCTTTAGGATGTGTGCTTGACTACCTGGACTATGATGTGGATCATACTAGTGGGGACATGGTAGTCCGTAAGTACATCCTTCAAAGTCCCTAGTCGAGGGTGTATCGAGACGGGGCATCGATATACCAGAGTAGACTAGCGTGTACCTTCTCGACCCATACAGATGGGCGATGGATGATCCCATATCCATCGGTGTTTGACATCAAAGATGATATACGGGTGCTCAGTAGAGACTGGGTACACTGGACGGACTCGCCGAGAACTCCCAGATGGTATTATACCTCACGTCAGATGGCAGTTCTCTGGTGACACTGGTACAGAGTAGTCTGTTGACCCGAGATCGTCATAGAGTCTTGTGTGGTTCCCACTGTGCTTTGATTTCCATCTTACCACGTCCAAGAGGGCGTGCAAAACGGTGGTTTTTGGGTACAGTCCCGAGTCACATGGAGGCAATGAGCGATAGGTGGGGATTCGTCTCTCCCGGTATAGGGAGTTGATGTTGCGCTGTGTTCGATTGGCTATAACAGGAAATCCCTGGCCAGGGTTGCTGAGATTTACTGGTAAGTGTTACCAGTAGTTTCTCGAATTGTTATAGACCTCATATCGACACGACTTATCGAGCTATTGGGGTCTGACGTTTACCACCCCTAGGCGAGATATGCGACATATCAGACGATCAGACCGGACTGTACGGTAGTGTTACTGGTTGGATTCACTGGAGTGTGAGCGGGCTTGCTCGTCGATCTTCAGATCGCTCAATACCCGGGTGGCTGTTACGTTTAGCAGACCGCTTGCGGCTTGTGGATGTTTGATATGATCATCATCCGCTGCCGGCGTATTGACGAATCTTTAGAGTCCTACACAGAGGTTTCCTGGCTCAAGCAAAACGAAATAGGAGCGCATATGAGATATGTGCGGGACCGAGAATAATGCGTGTATGTGATACCGTATTCCATTCTCGCGATGAATGTGTCGAATGGTTGTATGTGATATAACCTAGTAATCGAATCAAGGATTGATTCGATAAGCCGATACATTGTATACTAGTCGGTTGTGTGCGACATGACCGGATCATTGAATCAAGTGTTGATTTAATGATTTAATGCATAATTATATATTTGATATATTACTTTGCATTAACTAGTTTTGGTTCACTTAAGATGGATTTTCTCACTCGGATGTGCGCATTGTATATGCGATATACTTTTGTGCACTTGTATGTATCATGTTTGATGATGCATGCTAACTTGTGTTTTGTGTAAAGTTTAAACCATGGTTATGTAATGGTTAGGGTTTTCATTTTCATATCTATTTATTTATTTGTTTATTCATTATTGGAAAATGATAAGCATAATGCAAAATGGTGGCTTTATTTGGAAGCTTGTTGAAGCTTCATGAAGACTTTGACTTTAGCAACCATTTTGTCTCATGCTTAACCCTAACCATCCCATTTAACCATGATTGATTCTCTACACATTACCATGGTTGGTGTTATGATAAGAATGGATTATTCTTTTCTTTTTTAATTAATCTTATCATATCATTTCGTCTTCTTCTTCCTTCAACTCAGGAAGAAAGACCTAGACTACATCAATGGTGGATTGATGATATGAGTGAGAAATCCAAATCTAAAGTCTACCCACTTCCTATTTCTTCATCCTCTACCTCTTGCCAAGTAGTAGAGTGTGTTTCCTTCACAAGTTTCTTGACTTGGTGAAGTGAGAGCTTGATCTTGCGATGCTTCGACGTAGATCATCTTCGGCATGGACATCGACGACCTAGCTCGCCTATTCTCCGATGAAGCCGACGCAAGAGCCCAGGATTTGTGTAGGACAGCGAGAGGACTTCATTGCGGAGCTATGGAGGTGGAGCACCGGATCTACAAAGGTTGTATTTCCGATTCTCATAGTTAAGTGTTAACTAGTTAGCTTTTTCGCCTAGTTTTCTAGCAAACGATCCGTAGTCGGGTCTCTCGGCACCTAGATTTTTTGAAATTGGCATGGTTGATGACTTGTGAGACCTCATTAGGATGCCTAGGAACCCTACAGTGGTATCAGAGCCTAGCTAGAGCCTTAGGCGAAGTCCCGACGGAGTTTGAAATCCGAACGAACCCGAAACCCATATTCAAAAATGCTCTCTGTCCAGATTTTAAAAATGTGGATTTTTCAAGATTAAAAATATCCAGAAAATCAAGCAGGGTTTTTTATGAAATACTGTGAAAAACGGAGACTTAACCCCGTCATAACGCCGCGGAACCGCGGCCTAAGCCCACGTGGCGCGGCGGTTCCGCGGCCGTTTTGTTGACTCGTTGACTCCTGTTTGCACAGTAATTCCTATTTTAATTTGCTGAGTTTTCTGGGAATTTTTAATATGCAGTAAACAGTTGAGCATTTTTGGGTTGTATTGGGAATCTGAGATTCGATCGGAGTATCAAATTTTGTCTGTGTGGCTTTCCGGATAATTTTCAGAATATGTTAAAAAGTTCGACCGGATATAAATACCCAATTTTTCCCCTGTCGGGAAATTTCCAAGTGTTGGATTTTTCCGTAGTTTAACGACGTTCTAAGTAGTGCAAGTAACGCGATGGACCCTCTAGAAGACAACAAACCTTAACTCGATTATGTGACCGTCTTGAACTGCCCTTTGAACCTTCGGGTTTGGGGCAGTACGGCGTGCCACATGTGAGGCGTTGGCTTGACCCTTCTACGGCTGGACCGTTGGTACTGAGGCACGAACGGAATGTTGTTAGACTTATTTCATGTGTTGAGCTGTATCGGGAAAACTTGGGTGTTCGATTGTTCGATCGAAAAGTTTAACATTTTCTGTTTATCTGGAATGGGATACAATAATTGGAATTCACAATTAGTTATGTGATAACTAAATGAATGTTATAAACGTAGCACTTTAGTCTCACTTGATCGGTTGCCACGGAATTTTGATGTGATCAAAAGTCCGTCGCAATCACGTAGCGTACGCGGATAATCGCCGGGTAAACTTAATAGACAGCCTCACTCCATAGCCCCGACCAAGTGACTGTAGGAGAACCCCGTCGCCGAAAGCATCCGTTCGGGTGCTCGCGGTAGCGGTGTTCCGCCTTGGTGCACTTCGTCGACGGCATCGGGGGTGCAGCTGCCTGCTGAAGTTTGCGACGAGCATTCGATCAAAATGTCGGGAATCTTGTTGAATTGCCCGACTTGATATTGAAAAGTGTTTTCGATAATGAGACTAAAATGCGGTATTTATAATTGTTAGGCATGCGATGTCTAAAGAATTCATTTGGTCAGGCATGCGATGTCTGAAGAGATTGCGGATTCCAACTGTTGTAGTTTTACACTTTCTTTTCTGTTACCGTAAGTGTAATATGTGATATTGCCGGTTTCGTTGCTATATGACAACGACAATTGGGATGCGCATATTTACTTACGTTGATGACATGTGATGTTATGTGTTGCTGGATATGTTATATTGGATCGTCGTGTTTGAATAGCCGGGGGTTTTTATGTGAGATGAGTGTTTTTCATTTTCATTCATGTAAAAACTTGTATGTAATATTCTTTTATTGGGGCGCTTCCAGGTTGCGGAAGTTGTCACCGTTTATATATTATTTACTTTTCCGCACTAGGATAGACCCAAGGAGGAGGGCACAAGTAACCAGGTTCTGGAGTCCAGTGGGAGACCAACTCGAGGAGTCGAGTCCGGGTCTCCTAACTCTAGAATTGGTAGGGTTGCTTGCCGCTCTCGTAGGGGTCTAGGGGTGTGGGTTTGGCTATTCATCACGACCGTGGAATCCTTGTTTTATACTGGCTCGTATTGAAAACACGGACGTCCTAGTATATCCAATATTTCATATGATTCTTCTGCTGCGATATCTGTGATGTGATCATGTGATGTTCTGTGACAGATATAGTATATAGTATATATGATATATTATATAGACGTTACTTATGTTTTACACCCGCGCTAGCCCTGCCCAGCTCTGCCGTTAGTTACCTAACCTAACGGTGCACGAGGGGACATCGAGGCGAATGCGGATGGCATAAGTGTACGTCGTTTTTATCTGTGATGTTTAGGTACATAAATTATGGGAATTCATTAATGTGATTAATGAAATAAAAGAAACCTAAGATGTTGTAGAATCGAATTTCAAAAATTAAACAGGTAGCTACAGTTTTTGCTTTGCACAATGGTATATGCGATATATCCTGCACCTTATTCGATGAGGAAAGGACCGAGATCCCTTCACCGGGAGTGACTCCTTTAGCAATAACTGGCAGATGCTACACACTCGGTTTGTCTTTTGATTGCTTTTAAGTGTTTTTGCTTTGCACAGCGATATATATGATATATCCCGCACCTCATTCGACGAGGAAAGGACCGACGATCCCTTCACCGGGAGTGACTCCTTTAGCAAAACTAGAAAAGCCTCAAAAGCACTCCATTTTAAAAAACCATTTGATTCTACAACGATATCAAGTTCATTACGCAATAGGTTTTCAGAAAAAAACCTGTCGTAGCCCTCCGTCATTTCAGATACGTACTAGTTAGTATTCGTGCTGCGGTTGTTTGGCCTCCGTCAAGGCGTAGTGTACGGTAGCTAACTAGTGCTTATCTGCTAGCATATGATGCGATTGGATTAGGGTATTCGTACGGAGTTGTTTGGCCTCCGTCAAGGGTCGTGCGGGTGGGTTTAATTCAATCAGGAAATGACGGGTTGAACTTGACTAGCGGACTATGGGTTGTTTGGCCTCCGTCAAGGTCATAGCGAGCTAGGGGCAAAAAAAAAAAAAAATTTATCGGGAATTTTAAGTGTTGAAATTTGCAATGAGATTGCATACCTTCTATGAGATAGTTGGATCCCGATACCCTCTGCGAGTAAGAGTTACTCCTGGGAGAGTTTTATACATTACAATTAGCCGATCAAGTAGGTGTCTAGAAAGGTGTTAACGAGGTTACGCCTCTGGGAAAACGAGGTTTACATTAATTAGGTTCGTGCGAAAGCACGGGGGACCTCCCTCAAAGTACCGACACTGGCATGGCTGAAAGATTGGCGAACTTGTAGTGTGTAATTAATCCCGGCTAGTCTTTCCTTTTAGGGTTTGAAGGAAGATTTGATAAGAAGCAGTGGGAGCCATCCTGATTAGATAAAATAATAACCAATCTATTCTTGCAAGAGCGCACGCTGAGTGTTTTCTTCTCTCTCTCTCCAGGTAGCGACCATATCACGCCTTAATCAAGATAATAAAACGGAATATTGACCGAACCCGCTTGTTATACTGAGCTGGGGAACGTTGGTCCCGCTCCAACTTATAATTGTTATAAGACAGAGCAGGAAATTGGGGAATACCAGATTTTCCGTGCCGCCCAAACGAGGAGAGTGCATGATGATGCATCATCTTCGGGTGTGTTCATTATATAGAACTGTTTCTCAGTGTCCTTTACGTCCTGGGTATGTGATACCAGATCAGGATCCCAGATATGTAATCTGTTACATAGGGCTACAGATAGGTAGAGAACTGAGAACGGGTGATAAGTTTCATGAGGCAGAAAACGGGGCAAGAGTTGCAGCCAAGTCTGTCGGTCACTGTCACCCTGTATTACCAATACATTGATTCTGAACGAATGTTATTAGATACCGAACCTGATATACAAAATCATATCTCTCTCTTTATTAGTAAAGAAAGGATATAATTTTGTATTGTTGGATAATGTTTTGAACATTTCCTATATCAAAAGTTGATCGTTTCAGGCACGTTATCTAAAAGCATTGATGTTCTAAATCAAACTACAGTTCTTAAGTATACGGAACACACACAAGAGGAAGAGTTCAGAAATGAACGAATCCTTCTTGAGGTATTGTAGACTAGGTCATATCAATATGACCCGACTCGCTAGAGTTACATTTAGATGTATATTTAAATCAGTTTGAATTTACACCTTATGAAACTTGCCAGTCATGTCACAAAGATAAGATGACCATAGCTCCGTTTACTGAAAACAGAGAAAGAGTTGGTAAACTCTTGGGATGATACATGTTGATGTATGTTAGGTCCCCTGTCTACATATGCCAGGACTGGTTCTTTGTACTTCGTTACATTCTCTAATAATCTCTCAAGATTCAGACATATGTTCCTGTTGAAACACAAGTCTGAACCTTTTGAGATATTCACAGAATATAAGTAAGAAGTAGAGAACCAATACGGGTATAAGTATTATGTCCTTTGATGAGATCAAGGAGGAGAATACTTGAGCACGAAAATCCTGGATTATTCTAAAGGAGAATGAGATTCTCTCTCAGCATTACTCCCCTGTATACACCATTGCACGATGGTATATCGGGGCCGAGCAGATACACTCTATTTGATATGGTGTACTCTATGATGAGTACTACTGAGTTACCTTTTTCCTTTTAGGTGTTATGCACTTGAGAAGTTGCATACCTATTGAATAGTGTTTCAGTCAAATCAGTTGCCTACCACTTCATATGCGATATGGAAAGGGAAGAGCCCATGTCTTAAGCTAGTTAAGATTTGGGGTTGTTCGGCCTATGTCTAAAAGCAAAATCCGGACAAGCTCGAGGCAAGATCTGTTATGTAGAACCGGAAATGTTCCAGCTATACAAACTGCAGCAGATGATTTGAAAGAACCAAAGGATTCAATAGTTACCAACGAACCTCAGCCTCTCCGCCGATCTAGTAGGGTTCCTCACCCACCTGAGAGATACTTCTGTTTCTCTATGACAGTGGGAGCGAGGATTACATCATGAGATGATGACCCAACTAGCTTCGAGCTGGCCATCAGGAGTAAGTCTCTGTAAGAATGGCTGGATGCTTAGTGATCTGAGATGGAATCCTTATACACCAGCAAAGTATGGACTTTGGTTGCGATATCTGAAGGGTTAAATCCCCATCAGGAGCAAGTATATCTTGAGAAGATTACTTGGTGTACAAGGAAAAGTTGAGACTTTCAAAGCTAGACTTGTTAAAGGTTTGCATCATTGACCAGGTACGGATCATGATGAAACCTTTTCTAAGGATCTATGCTTAAGTCCATCCAGATCCTACTTGCCACGGCTACATACCATGACTACGATATCTGGTGGTTGGGTGTCTTGACTGCTTTTCTAAATGATGATTTAGAAGAGAGTGTCTATAAGTACACAGCCAGAGGGCTTCGTAGACAGTGGGAGCAGCGGAAACGTGTGCAAGATGTTTTATAAGATAAAGTAGGCATCGCGGAGTTGGAACATCTGTTTTGATGAATTAGTCAAAGAGTTTGACATCATCAAAATGGTAGATGAACCTTGTATATACAAAAAGGTAGTAGGGAGTATGGTGACGATCCTCGTAGAGTACGTGGATGACATACTCTTGATAGGGAAGGAGTTTCTTATGCTACGCTCGATCAATCTCCGTTTATCACAAAGATTCTCCGTGTAGGATCAGAGTGATACCTCCTAAATCCTGATTTTTGGATCTATGAGATAGATTTAATTGGATGTTGGGATTCTCACTAGTTGTAGTGAGATAGTATCAATTGATCCTGGGGAGAATCACTGGAAGTGTTCCAGGGTGATAAAGACGACTGAATGTCAGTCGCAGGCATTGTCTTTTCCCTCAGTAAAGGGACGGTATATTGGAAGAGTTCCAAGCTAGATACCGTGACATACTAGAAGATAAAGGCAGGATACATCGCTACTTAAGATGCTACCAAAGAGGAAGTCTGGGTGTATAATAGTTCATAAGATGAACTTTGTTCCTCCCATTGTGTGACAATGGAGTTGTGGCTTATGCCAAGGAACGCCGGTCCCATCAGTGATCCAGACATATTCTAAGGCAGTGTAACCTGATCATGGAGATGGATGATCTCCAGGGTGATCGAGGGTTGGAGAGTAGACTCAGAGGACAACACAGCAGATCAACTCACAAAGGCCTTTTCCCAGAGAGAGACTTTTATGGGATGGTTGAGTATGAGATACTACAACCACTGCTACAGATGGCCCTAGTGCAAGTGGGAGATTGTTAGTTATATGTATGCCCTAGAGGCCATTACTGTACATATGATGTATATTGTAGTGGATGCTAGGACGTATATAGGGAGGACTTTCTTGCTCGACATGATAGTATGCTATCTGGTTGAACTTTACCTTAACGTGTACACTGATTGTCTCTCTGTTACATGTTGGTAAAGCCCTTAGGATGTGTGCTTGACTACCTGGACTATGATGCGGATCATACTAGTGGGGACATGGTAGTCCGTAAGTACATCCTTCAAAGTCCCTAGTCGAGGGTGTATCGAGACGGGGCATCGATATACCAGAGTAGACTAGCGTGTACCTTCTCGACCCATACAGATGGGCGATGGATGATCCCATATCCATCGGTGTTTGACATCAGAGATGATATACGGGTGCTCAGTAGAGACTGGGTACACTGGACGGACTCGCCGAGAACTCCCAGATGGTATTATACCTCACGTCAGATGGCAGTTCTCTGGTGACACTGGTACAGAGTAGTCTGTTGACCCGAGATCGTCATAGAGTCTTGTGTGGTTCCCACTGTGCTTTGATTTCCATCTTACCACGTCCAAGAGGGCATGCAAAATGGTGGTTTTTGGGTACAGTCCCGAGTCACATGGAGGCAATGAGCGATAGGAGGGGATTCGTCTCTCCCGGTATAGGGAGTTGATGTTGCGCTGTGTTCGATTGGCTATAATAGGAAATCCCTGGCCAGGGTTGCTGAGATTTACTGGTAAGTGTTACCAGTAGTTTCTCGAATTGTTATAGACCTCATATCGACACGACTTATCGAGCTATTGGGGTCTGACGTTTACCACCCCTAGGCGAGATATGCGACATATCAGACGATCAGACCGGACTGTACGGTAGTGTTACTGGTTGGATTCACTGGAGTGTGAGCGGGCTTGCTCGTCGATCTTCAGATCGCTCAATACCCGGGTGGCCGTTACGTTTAGCAGACCGCTTGCGGATTGTGGATGTTTGATATGATCATCATCCGCTGCCGGCGTATTGACGAGTCTTTAGAGTCTTACACAGAGGTTTCCTGGCTCAAGCGAAACGAAATAGGAGCGCATATGAGATATGTACGGGACCGAGAATAATGCGTGTATGTGATACCGTATTCCATTCTCGCGATGAATGTGTCGAATGGTTGTATGTGATATAACCTAGTTATCGAATCAAGGATTGATTCGATAAGCCGATACATTGTATACTAGTCGGTTGTGTGCGACATCACCGGATCATTGAATCAAGTGTTGATTTAATGATTTAATGCATAATTATATATTTGATATATTACTTTGCATTAACTAGTATTGGTTCACTTAAGATGGATTTTCTCACTCGGATGTGCGCATTGTATATGCGATATACTTTTGTGCACTTGTATGTATCATGTTTGATGATGCATGCTAACTTGTGTTTTGTGTAAAGTTTAAACCATGGTTATGTAATGGTTAGGGTTTTCATTTTCATATCTATTTATTTATTTGTTTATTCATTATTGGAAAATGATAAGCATAATGCAAAATGGTGGCTTTATTTGGAAGCTTGTTGAAGCTTCATGAAGACTTTGACTTTAGCAACCATTTTGACTCATGCTTAACCCTAACCATCCCATTTAACCATGATTGATTCTCTACACATTACCATGGTTGGTGTTATGATAAGAATGGATTATTCTTTTCTTTTTTAATTAATCTTATCATATCATTTCTTCTTCTTCTTCCTTCAACTCAAGAAGAAAGACCTAGACTACATCAATGGTGGATTGATGATATGAGTGAGAAATCCAAATCTAAAGTCTACCCACTTCCTATTTCTTCATCCTCTACCTCTTGCCAAGTAGTAGAGTGTGTTTCCTTCACAAGTTTCTTGACTTGGTGAAGTGAGAGCTTGATCTTGCGATGCTTCGACGTAGATCATCTTCGGCATGGACATCGACGACCTAGCTCGCCTATTCTCCGATGAAGCCGACACAAGAGCCCAGGATTTGTGTAGGACAGCGAGAGGACTTCATTGCGGAGCTATGGAGGTGGAGCACCGGATCTACAAAGGTTGTATTTCCGATTCTCATAGTTAAGTGTTAACTATTTAGCTTTTTCGCCTAGTTTTCTAGCAAACGATCCGTAGTCGGGTCTCTCGGCACCTAGATTTTTTGAAATTGGCATGGTTGATGCCTTGTGAGACCTCATTAGGATGCCTAGGAACCCTACAAAATCAATGCATGATTAAATACTAATCGAGTTTAGTAATACTAACTTATATACAATTAATTGTATACTAAATTGTAAAATCCCCAATCTTCATACATTCTTTTAAAATCAATATTTAATATAGATTTCCAAATATTTCCCAATTTATCGGTATATAATTATACAATATCAATAAAACTAATCTCCATACTTTAAATATTCATAATATTTATTATTCGATTCTATAAATTCCCAAAAATAATATTTTATTTTTCTGAAATATTACAGCATTGCATCCAGCAATTTTACTGAGTCTCTGCTCGTAATGGCCTGCTGGAAACTAGTTGGCTCATCATCATTGATGATGCAATCCTCTCTATCCTCGTCTATAAAAAAACTGTAGTATCTCTCGGACGGATAAGACTGCTTACTAGATCTGCGGAGTGGCGCAGGGACGTCCGGTTCTTTTAAAACTTCTGGTTCCACCATGCTTTCAGTAATAGTTTGTGGTTCTGGAATTTCTCCCACTTATTTATTTTTCAAAAAATTGATTCTCCAGAAGGTGGACAGGCCGAGAAACAAAAACCTTTTGTTCCTCTGCGTAATAGAAAAGATACTCCCTGGAGTTCCTTGGGTATCCCACAAACTTACACAGTACTGATCGTGCCTCGAGCTTGTCTGAATGCTGCTTTTTGACAAAAGCTGGGCAAACACATATCTTAAGATACTTAAGATAGGGTTTCTTCGCACTCCACATTTCATATGGTGTGGTAGGCACAGACTTAGTAGGAACTTTGTTCAAAAGATATGCAGCAGATTCTAGTGCATAACCCCAGAAGGATCACGGTAACTCAGCGTTACTCATCATGGAACGTACCATATCTAATAAGGTGCGGTTCCATCTTTCCGATTCACCATTGTGTTGAGGTGTGTGTTCATCACAGAAAACTGCAATTTTATACCACTCATTCATTATCTATTTTGTTATATATCGGTGCTATTAATCAGTGTCTTCTCAGTAATTACAGATTACAAGTATTCATGATAAAATACTGGAAACACACTCAATATCACGGATATAGCATTTGGGAGCCGACACTGCAATCAGAACATAAAACCGACCGATATTCAAAGAACTCTTTTGCAATAAAAGTGTGCACACAATTTTGGTCCAACACAACACAAGTGTGCATATAGCTCTTTGATGACTTGGACAATGGTGGGGCTGCCATGGCACAACATGTTGACTCATGTGGGCACAAGTGGGGTGTGTGAGTTAATGCTTAAAAAGTAGTGATGTGATATAAAGCTTCTAGTTTCCCTCTAAATCTCTGAATGCAAACCAGCTTATTATAGACAATCAAACAGCACCAGAGAAATCATGGAATGCACTCAAGATCACCACAGCAAAACGAGCCACGTTGCCCATAACAAAACCGGCGACAACCCCCAAAATACCCAGCGCCACTGGTCTCCCTTGCTCTGTTTGTCCCCATTTTTCTTCTGGTCATTTCTTTGGGTCACATCAGTCCATCAATATTGTCTGTTTATTCTAGGATGAGGCCTATAAATACCAGAACAGATTAGAGCCAAGGGAGGTGTTGAAGTCAAAATTTGCACCCTGGTTGACCAAGTCAAAGTCAAGGTCAACCCCAAGCTAGGTGGGCCCAAGCCCAAGCAAGTGGGCCAATGCCCAGGTCGAGCCCGAACACGAAGCGTCCGGCCTTCCGCAATACCAAAATAAAAAATCATGTAACAAATAATTTTTATGTAATTTTTGTGCATGAATGTATGCAAAATGGGCATAAAACCAATTTTTTGTAAGCCCATGGCTTATGTCCAAAAAGAAGTGGCACATGAACCATGGGATGGCCAAAATACCATTTTTGTAAAGCCTAAGGGCTATATGTAAAGTGTATAGCCTATAAAGGCAAAGATAATGAAAATATCTCATAACTTTTTCTCTCTCCAAAAAGAATCCAGATCTGAGATCTTTCTCCTTCCTCAAGGTTCTAAAACCTTCCTCTTTCTTTTGAATTAAATCAAGAGTTTTACTCTGCCTTTTAAAAAACAAAATAGTTTTTCACCACAAAACCAACAAAGGGGAACTCAGATCTTCCATCAGATCTCAGAAAGGAGAGATTTTTAAAATCTCATATTTCTTGATCTTCAAGATCCGACCAATAAAGGAAGAAGAAGGAGACCCATCTCCAGAAACCCCACTTTGGGGAAGAACTAGGGCTCAAAGGGAGAAGCCCTTCATCAGCTTCAAAAAATCTTAGGAGTTTAAATCCTCGTATATATATATATATATATATATATATATATATATATATATATATATATATACACACACAGAATAATAAGTACTCCATTCTGGGAGTACAACTCCCATTGCGGGGACCAAGTCCCTTTTGCTGCTCGAGCGCCCGCGTGCTGACACGTGGTGCACTAGCACTCTTGCGCTCAGAGCGCTAGCGCCCGAGCGCCCACGTGCTGAAACGGGGTGCGCTAGCGCTAGCTCCCGAGCGCCCACGTGCTGACACTTGGTGCGCTAGCGCTCTTGCGCTCAGAGCGCTAGCGCCCAAAGCACTAGCGCCCGAGCGCCCACGTGCTGACACATGGTGCGCTAGCGCTCTTGCACTCAGAGCGCTAGTGCCCGAGCGCCCACGTGGTGAGCTAGCGCTCAAAGCGCTAGCGCTCTTGCTCTTAGAGCACTAGTGCCCAAAGCGCTAGCGCTCTTGCGCTTAGAGCACTAGCGCCCGAGCGCCCACGTGGTGCGCTAGCGCCCTTGCGCTCAAAGTGCTGGCGCTAGCCCCACTCATCCTTTGAATGCCCTTTCCCTTTATACACACACACACACACACACATACTCTACAACACCATCCTCCTCAAAAAAAAATTTGGGCCAGGGCGCTGCCCCGCACCCCGCAAGGGGGCTGCTAGCCCCTTTGACCCCCAGCCCGCTATCCTGGTAGCGGGACCCCCGTAAAAACTCTGCGGGGCCCACGATATATCCAAAACCCCTTCAAAATGTGAGTTATATGTATTCCCTAAAGGCCATTAATGTACATACGATGTATATTGTAGTGGATGCTTGGACATATATAGGGAGGACTTTTTTTCTCGACATGATAGTACGCTATCTGGTTACTCTTTATCTTAACATGTACTCTGATTGTCACTATGTTACATGTTGATAAAGCCCTTAGGATATGCACTTGACTACTGGGACTATGAGATCATACTAGTGGGGCCACGGTAGTCGACGAGTACATCCTATAACTGTTCCTAGTCGAGGGTGTATCGAAACAGGGCATCGATACACCAGAGTAGACTAGCGTATACGCATCTTGACCCATATGATGGGCGATGGATGATCCCATATCCATCGGTGTTTGACATCAAGGATGGTGTACTGGTGCTCAGTAGAGACTGGGTACACTGGATGGACTCGCCGAGAACTCCCAGATGGTATTATACCTCGCGTCAGATGGCAGTTCTCTGGTGACACTGGTACAGGTTAGTTTGTAGACCCGAGATCGTCATAGAGTCTTGTGTGATATCTACTGTGCTTTGATTTCCATCATACCAAGTCCAAGAGGGCGTGCATAAAGGTGGCTTTTGGATACAGTCACGAATCACATGGAGGCAATGAGCGATAGGAGGGGATTCGTCTCTCCCGGTATAGGGAGTTGATGTTGCGCTGTGTTCGATTGGCTATAACTGGAAATCCCTGGCCAGGGTTGCTGAGATTTACTGGTAAGTGTTATCAGTAGTTTCTTGAACTGTTATAGACCACATATCGACACGACTTATCAAGCTACTGGGGTCTGACATTTTCCACCCCTAGGCGAGATATGCGACATATCAGACGAAGAGACCGGACTGTACGGGAGTGTTACTGATTGGATTCACAGGAGAATGTACATGCTTGCTTGTTGATCTTCTGATCGCTCAATACCTGGGTGGCTGTTACATTTAGCTGACCACTTGCAGCTTGTAGGTGTTTGATATGATCATCACCTACTGCCGGCGTATTGACGATTCTTTAGAGTCCTACACAGAGCTTTCTTGGCTCAGGCAAAACGGAGTAGGAGCACATATATGATATGTGCGGGACCGAGAAAAATACGTGTATGTGATACCGTATTAGATTCTTGCGATATGAGATATCGGCCGGGTATATGTGATATAGCCGGGTCATCGGATCAAGAGTTGATTCGATGAACTGATACATATTATATTAGTCGGTTATTTGTAAAATAGCCGGATTATCGGATCAAGTGTTGATTCGATAATTTAATGTATAATTATATATTTGATATATTAAGTTACATTAACTAATATAAGCTCACTAAAAGATTCTTTTTCTCACTCGGGTAATACATTGATATATATGCGATATATGTTAATTGTATTATTTTCTTTTGTTACAAATATATATTATATATGTGATATATAATATTGTAACTTGTTATAATTACTAATGCAATATGTTTAGTGGAGATTAAACGAGGTTAGGGTTTGATTTGGGTTAAACTTCTCTAGAAGCTTCTAGAAGCTTTTATTTTGTTTCTTGCAAAGATATTTAGTTTAGATATTTTGCAAGATATTTACTTAACCCAACCCACACCCTTTACTATGGTTAGATCTCTACAATGGTTAAGTCTTTCTTGACTTAACTATGGTTGCATTTGTAATGATATTAACACAATTCATTATTCATCACAAATTGTTTTTTGGTAATTCATCTTCTTCTTCCTCCATGCAAAACTTTCTAACTTTTTGCTTAGTGATGATTTTGAGTGAGAAATAGAAAATAAAAGAGAGCTAAAATCCTACTTCATCATCCTAATCTATCCTATCCATTTAGATTAGGGTGTTCACTTCATTTGTGAGTGAGAGCTTGTGGTAAAGAAACTTCAAGGTAGATCATCTTTGTTATCGAAGATCGGGAGCAAGCTTGCATCTTTCTCTTCGTGGAGCCTCTCTAGAGTCTGGGAACTTGATGATTGCAGCGAAGGGACTTCTACTCGGAGCTTATGAAGCGAAGGACCGGACTACAAAGGTTGTAATCCCAAACTCTTAGGGTTAAAGTGTTTAACATGCTTTGTTTCGCCTAATCTCTAGTTTAATGATCTTGGTTAGGGTTGTTCGGCACGTCTAAATTTTAAATCGGGCATGGTTGATGCCTTGTAGACCCTTGTGACAGTGCCTACTAACCCTACAGTGGTATCAGAGCCAAGCTAGAGCTTTAGGCGAAGTTTAGACGAAGTTTAAAGTCCGATCGAACTCCGAATACCCGTAAAACCCTAGTTTCTGGAAATTTTTCAAAAAGTTGATTTTTTCCATATTAAAAATGCTCAGAAAATTTAGCAAGTGATTTTATGGGTTACTGTAAAAAACGATCCAACAATACATTTATTGCGCCGCGGAACCGCAGCTGTACCCTTGCTCGCACGGCGGTTCCACGGCCAAACAGTAAGATTAGGGGATCGGTTTTCAACAGTAATATCCGTAGGTAATTATGCATGTTTTTGGGAATTTTTAATTCTTACTCAAGTGTTGAGTTTTCTGGGTTGTATTGGGAATTCGTTGATTCGATTGGAAAGTATAACATCGTTTAGTTTGTCCGGGTAATTTTTAGAACATGTTAAAAAGTTCGAACGGATATCAATAACTCACTTTTTTCCCTGCCGGAAAATTTCCAAGTGTTGGATTTTTCCCTAGTTTAAGAACGTTCTAAGTCGTGCAAGTAACGCGGTGGACCCTCTAGAAGAACACAAACCTTAACTCGATTATGTAACCGTCTTGAACTGCCTCTAAACCTTAGGGTTTGGGGCAGTACGGCGTTACCACATGTGAGGCGTTGGCTTGACCCTTCTACGGTTGGACCATTGGTACTGTGGCATGTGATGGATGTTTTTAAACTAATTTCAAGTGTTCGAGAACTATTTGGGAAATCTTGGGTGTTTGTTTATTCGATCGGAAAGTTTAACATTGTCTATTTATCTGGAATGTGATACAATATTTGGAATCCACAAGTAGTTATGAGATAACTAATTTGAATGTTGTAAATCTAGCAGTTCAGTCTCAGATGATCGGTTGCCACGGAATTTTGATGCGATCAAAATTCCGTCGCAATCACGTAGTGTACGCGGATACTCGCCGGGTAAATTTAATAGATAGCCATGGCCCATAGCCTCGACCAAATGACTGTAGGAGAACCACGGCGCCAAAAGCATCCGTTCAGGTGTTCGCGGCAGCGGTGTTCCGCCTTAGTGCACTTCGTCGACAGCATCGGGGGTGCGGCCGTCTACTAAAGTTTGCGACGAGCATTCGATCAGGATGTCGGAAATCTTATTGAATTGCCCGACTTGATATTGAAAAGAGTTTTCGATAATGAGACTAAAATGCGGGGTTTATAATTGTTAGGCATGCGATGTCTAAGGAATTCATTTGGTTAGGCATGAGATGTGTAAGGTGGTTGCGGATTCCAACTGTTGTAGTTTTACACTTTCTTTTCTGTGACCGTAAGCATAGTATGTGGTGTATCGCCGGCTTCGTTACTATACATCAACGAAAATCGGGATACGCATACTTGCTTATATTGATGATATGTTATATTGGATCGTCGCGTTCTGAATAGCCGGGGGTTTTATGTGAGATGAGAGATTTTCTTTTTCATTCATGTAAAATTCATTTGTATATAATATTCTTTTATTGGGGTACTTCCGGGATGAGGATGATGTCACCATTGTATATTATTTACTTTTCCGCATTAGGTAGACCAAAGGCAGGGAGCGCAAGTAACCGGGTTCTAGGGTCCAGTGGGAGACCTCTCGAGGAGTCGAGACCGGGTCTCCTAACCCTAGAATTGGCAGTGTTGCTTGCCGCTCTCGTAGGGGTCTAGGGATGTGGGTTTGGCTATTCATCGCGACCGTGGAATCCGTGTTTTATAGAGGCTCGTATTAAAACCCGGACCTCCTAGCATATCCAATATTTCATATATGTTCTTCTGCTGCAATGTTCTGTGATGAGATCATATTACTGCCTGAGACGAATGTTTATATTATATATATGAGATATATGTTATATTGCAGATTTCGTTTCAAATGTGATGCTTGTGAAGAATAATAAAATGGGACTTCATTAATGAGATTAATGAAACTAAAAGAAACCTAAAGATATTGTAGAAACTTGTTTAAAAACTAGTAGCTCTAGTTCTTGCTTTGCATAGCGGTGTTCCTTATAGAACATCCAGCACCTTATTCGATAAGGAAAGAGCCGAGATCCCTTCACCGGGAGTGACCTCTTTAGCGAAACTAGCAGATGCTGCATACTCGGTTTGTCTTTTGATTGCTTCTATAGTTTTTGCTTTGCATAGTGATATTTGTGAAATATCCTGCACCTTATTCGATGAGGAAAGAGCCGACGACCCCTTCACCGGGAATGACCACTTTAGCGAAACTAGAAAATGCCTCAAAAACAATCCATTTAAAATCACTCGATTCTACAACGATATCATGTTCATTACGCAAAGGGTTTTCTTAAAAACCTGTTGTAGCCCTCCGTCATTTCAGATAAGTACTTCATAGTATTCGTACTACGTTTGTTGGCTTTCATCAAGGTGTAGTGTGCGATAGCTATTTATGCTTATCTGCTTATGCATATGATGCAGATTGAGTTAGGGTAGTCGTGCGACTTTGTTGGCTTTCGTCAAGGGCCGTGCGGGTGGGTTTAATTCAATCGGGAAATGACGGGTTGGACTTGACTAGTAGCCTATGGTTTGTTGGCTTTCGTCAAGGTCATAGGATGCTAGGGGTAAAATATTATTGAGAATTTCAAGTGTTGAAATTTGCAATGAGATTGCATACCTTCTATGAGATAGTTGGATCCCGATACCCGCTGCGAGTAAGAGTTACTCCTGGGAGAGTTTTACACATTACAATTAGCCGATCAAGTAAGTGGCTAGAAAGATGTTAACGGGGTTACGCCCCTGGGAAAACGAGGTTTATTTTAATTAGGTCCGTGCGAAAGTACGGGGAACCTCCCTCAAAGTACCGGCACTGGCCTGGCTGAAAGATTGGCGAACTTGTAGGGTGTAATTAATCCCGGCTAGTCTTTCCTTTTAGGGTTTGAAGGAAGATTTGACTAAAACAGTGGGAAACATCCTGATTAGATATATTAATAAGCAATCTAATCTTGCAAGAGCATACGCTGAGTGTTTTCTTCTCTCTCTCTCCTGGTTGCGACTATGTCACGCCTTAATCAAGATAATAATACGGATGTATTGACCGAACCCGCTTGTTTTACTCCGCTAGGGAATGATGGTCCCGCGCCAACTTATAATTGTCATAAGACAGAGCAGGAAATAGGGGATTACCAGAATTCCCGTGCCGCCCAAACGAAGAAAGTGCATGTTGATGCATCTTCTTCGGGTGTGTTCATTACACAAAACTGTTTCTCAATATCCTTTACGTCCTGGGTATTTCATACCTGATCAGGATCCCACATATGTAATTTGTTACATGTGCTATAGATAGGTAGAGAACTGAGAACGGGTGATAAGTTTCATAAGATAGAAACGGTGCAAGTGTTGCAGCCAAGTCTGTTGGCAGTTATCACCCTGTATTACCAGAATACATTGATTCTGAACGAATGTTATTAGATACCGACCCTGATATACAAGCTCAAGGCAAAGTCAGTTCTGTAGAAGTTTGTTGGATATCCCAAGCATTCGCAAAGGAATATCTTCTACCAAACCGAGGAACAAAAGATGTTTTGTTACTCAGCATGCCATCTTTGTGAAAGGGAATTTCTTGTGAAGAAATTAGTGGTCATGAGGTAGAACTGGAAGTAGTTCCAGCTATACAAACAGCAGCTGATGATTTGGTAGAACCGGAAGATTCAATAGTTTCCAATGAACCTCAGCCTCTCCACCGATCTAGTAGGGTTCCTCACCCACCTGAGAGATACTTCGGTTTTCTCTATGACAGTAGGAGCAAGGACTGCATCATGAGATGATGACCCAACTTATTTCGAGTAGGCCATCACAAGTGGGACTCTATAAGAATGGCTGGATGCTTAGCGATCTGAGATGGAATCCTTATACACCAACAAAGTATGGACTTTGATTGCTTTATCTGAAGGGTTAAATCCCCATCAGGAGCAAGTATATCTTGAGAAGATTACTTGGTGTACATGGAAAAGCTGAGACTTTCAAAGCTATGCTTAAGTCCATCCAGATCCTACTTGCCACGGCTACATACCATGACTACGATATCTGGCGGTTGGGTGTCATGACTGCTTTTCTAAATGATGATTTGGAAGAGAGCGTCTATAAGTACACAGCCAGAGGGCTTCGTAGACAGTGGGAGCAGCGGAACGTGAGCATGATGTTTTATAGGATAAATCAGGTATTGCGGAGTTGGAACGTCTGTTTTGATGAAGTAGTCAAAGAGTTTGACTTCATCAAAATGGTAGATGAACCATGTATATACAAAAAGGTAGTAGAGAGTATGGTAGTGATCCTTGTAGAGTACGTGGATGACATACTCTTGATAGGGAAGGAGTTTCTTATGCTACGCTCGGTCAATCTCCTCTTATCACAAAGATTCTCTATAGGATCAAAGTGATACCTCCTAAATCCTGGGTTATGGATCTATGAGATAGATCTAATTGGATGTTAGGATTCTCACTAGTTGTAGTGAGATGGTATCAATTGATCCTGGGGAGAATCAGTAGAAAGGTTCCAGGGTGATAAGGACGACTGAATGTCAGTCGCAGGAATTGTCTTTACCCTCAGTGGAGGGACGGTATGTTGGAAGAGTTCCAAGGTAGATATCGTGACATACTAGACGATTAAAGGCTGGATACATCGTTACCAAGGATGCTACCAAAGAGGCAGTCTGGATATAGATAATAGTTCATGAGATGAACTTAGTTCCTACCATTGTGTGACAATGGAGTTGTGGCTTTATGCCAAGGAACCCCCGTCCCATCAGAAATCCAGATATAATTCTTAAGCAGTATCACCTGATCATGGAGATGGTTGATCTCCGGGGAGATCGAGGTTAGGAGAGTAGACACAGAGGACAACATCGTGGATCCACTCACAAAGGCCTTTTTTCCCAGTGGAGACTTTTATGAGATGGTTGAGTATGAGATACTTCAACCACAGCTAATTGTTGGGTATGTGATACCACAACAGATGACCTTAGTGCAAGTGGGAGATTGTTAGTTATATGTATGCCCTAGAGGCCATTACTGTACATACGATGTATATTGTAGTGGATGCTTGGACATATATAGGGAAGACTTTCTTGCTCGACATGATAGTACGCTATCTGGTTACTCTTTATCTTAACTTGTACTCTGATTGTCTCTATGTTACATGTTGATAAAGCTCTTAGGATATATACTCGACTACTGGGACTATGATGAGATCATACTAGTGGGGCCACGGTAGTCAATGAGTACATCCTATAACTGTTCCTAGTCGAGGGTGTATCGAGACAGGGCATCGATACACCAGAGTAGACTAGCGAATACGCATCTTGACCCATATGATGGGCGATGGATGATCCCATATCCATCCGTGTTTGACATCAAGAATAGTGTACGGGTGCTCAGTAGAGACTGGGTACACTGGACGGACTCGCCGAGAACTCCCAGATGGTATTATACCTCACGTCAGATGGCAGTTCTCTGGTGACACTGGTACAGGTTAGTTTGTAGACCCGAGATCGTCATAGACTCTTGTGTGATTCCCACTGTGCTTTGATTTCCATCATACCACGTCCAAGAGGGCATGTAAAAAGGTGGCTTTTGGGTACAGTCCCGAATCACATGGAGGCAATGAGCGATAGGAGGGGATTCGTCTCTCCCGGTATAGGGAGTTAATGTTGCGCTGTGTTCGATTGGCTATAACTGGAAATCCCTGGCCAGGATTGCTGAGATTTACTGGTAAGTGTTATCAGTACTTTCTCGAACTGTTATAGACCTCATATCGACACGACTTATCAAGCTACTAGGGTCTGACGTTTTCCACCCCAGGCGAGATATGCGACATATCAGACGAAGAGACCAGACTGTACGGGAGTGTTACTGATTGGATTCGCAAGAGAATGTACAGGCTTGCTTATTGATCTTCTGATCACTCAATACCTAGGTGGCTGTTACGTTTAGCTGACTGCTTGCAGCTTGTGGGTGTTTGATATGATCATCACCTACTGCCGGCGTATTGACGATTCTTTAGAGTCCTACACAGAGGTTTCTTGGCTCAGGCAAAACGGAGTAGGAGCACATATATGATATGTGCGGGATCGAGAACAATACGTGTATGTGATACCGTCTTAGATTCTCGCGATATGGGATATCGGCCGGGTATATGTGATATAGCCGGGTCATCGGATCAAGTGTTGATTCGATGAACTGATACAGATTATATTAGTCGGTTATTTGTGAAATAGCCGGACTATCGGATCATGTGTTGATTATATAATTTAATCTATAATTATATATTTGATATATTAAATTACATTAACTAATATAAGCTCACAAAAAGATTCTTTTTCTCACTCGGGTAATACATTGATATATATGCGATATATGTTAATTGTATTTTTTTCTTTTGTTACAAATATATATTATATATGTGATATGTAATATTGTAACTTGTTATAATTACTAATGCAACATGTTTAGTGGAGATTAAAAGAGGTTAGGGTTTGATTTGGGTTAAACTTTTCTAGAAGCTTTTATTTTTTTTCTTACAAAAATATTTAGTTTAGATATTTTGCAAGATATTTACTTAACCCGACCCACACCCTTTACTATGGTTAGATCTCTACAATGGTTAAGTCTTTCTTGACTTAACCATGGTTGCATTTGTAATGATATTAACACAATTCATTATTCATCACAAATGGTTTTGTGGTAATTCATCTTCTTCTTCCTCCATGCAAAGCTTTCTAGCTTTTTGCTTAGTGATGATTTTGAGTGAGAAATAGAAAACAAATGAGAGCTAAAATCCTACTTCATCATCCTAATCTATCCTAGCCATTTAGATTAGGGTGTTCACTTCATTTGTGAGTAAGAGCTTGAGTTAAAGAAACTTCAAGGTAGATCATCTTTGTTATCCAAGATCGGGAGCAAGCTTACATCTATCTCTTCGTAGAGCCTCTCTAGAGTCTGGGAACTTGATGATAACAGCGAAGGGACTTCTACTCGGAGCTTATGAAGCGAAGGACCGGACTACAAAGGTTGCAATCCCAAACTCTTAGTGTTTAAGTGTTTAACATGCTTTGTTTCGCCTAATCTCTAGTTTAAAGATCTTGGTTAGGGTTGTTCGGCACGTCTAAATTTTAAATCGGGCATGGTTGATGCCTTGAAGACCCTTGTGACAGTGCCTAGTAACCCTACACAAAACACACGTGCACTGCACATTAGCTTCGCATGACCGATTTAACCCGTCAATCGGAGGTTCCCTCGCTCCAAAGGCGAGGGGTAATTAACGGCGGCTTAGTCCGCGGCTGCCGGAGATTCGGACCCCCACAATCAATAAACCCCAGCCTACCCTAGGCTGGGGGAATCTGTAATGCGCTTGACAAGCGCGCGCATATTCCCATCTCAATGGGGTGACGAAAAACACCCTACAGATTCTGGCATGCCCGGTGGGACCAATCTCTCCTCCCATATTTTGGGTTAAACGTTCATGTGAGCTTAATCAATGTACATATCGATTGTCGATACTGAAATCATGTTTCTATTTGCAGGGGTTAACGACTTTCAATTGCCATCTTCGAACGCAGGTCAGTATTTGAACGACTTTCCTTTGCCTCAGCTGGGGGCAAGGCCATCAACAACGACAAAGTGATAAGGCATTTCGGGCAAGCTCCAGCAGTGCCCCTGACAACTGCTCAATCGGGTATCTTCTCCAAGCTTCTGATCCAGATGACCACCATGTCGTTAAACTGGAAACAAATGACCTCTAAGTCGTTAAACTGGAAACAGAGTACCACCACGTCGTTAAACTGGGAACACCAACTGACCACCATGTCTTAAACTGGGAATGATAGACCTCTAAGTCTTTAAACTAGGAACCGTTGACCACCATGTCATTAAACTGGGAATAATCGACCTCTAAGTCATTAAACTGGGAATGTAAAAAAATGTTTAAATAAAAAAATATATAATAATAATAGGCCGAAATGATGGGGCAACCCGCAATAAAAATCAGCGAGTAAAAATGAAAATAAAGCCGAAATGATGGGGCAACCGCAAATAAAAGCCGAAATGATGCGGCAATCGCAATCTTCGCGATAAGAAAAGCTGAAATGATAGAGCAATCGCGGTTAAAAAAAACCGGCGAATGATGAGTCGCTCCTGGTACCATATTCCAGTGCAGCGATGCAGACGCCAACCAAAATCCAATTTCTCAAAATTCTATCGGCCCTACGGTTGTTCCCCAAGTTGACTACCGTATACAATCCACGGGCTCAAATAATTCTCATCATACCCATGCCCCACCGTAATCACCAGTTACGCGGCTGGTCTCCGCCCTCGGAATTATGCTCCGTTGGGAAGACCCACTCATGTGTCCTCACGATACATAAGGAGAACAAACCTTCATGGGATCCTTACGACTCACGAAGGAAAAACACACTTGGGAGTCCCCACGACTCCTAAGGAGAAAATACACCTGCGGGATCCTTACGACTCGTATTGAGAAAATGTTTTTATGGGACCCTCACGGCCCATAAAATTGAAAAGCCTTAGGTGATAGGGATCTAAACCTGTCTCCTAAGCCATCGCTCCCCAATCCCCAAGTGGCGAATGATGAGTCGCTCTTGGTACCATATTCCAGTGCAGCGATGCAGATGCCAACCAAATTCCAACTCCCATACCCCAACGGCGAATGATGAGTCGCTCCTGGTACCATATTCCAGTGCAGCGATGCAGACGCCAACAAAGTCCCAAAATTTTTCCGGCCCTACGGTCTGGATCATACATCCTGCAAAACCGTATACAATCCACGGGCGTAAAACGATCCCAATCTCTCCCAAGTCCTACCGGCGAGACCACATTCAATGTCCCACCGGTGGTGATGATTCAAAAAAAAAAGAAAAAAAGGTATGTCCACAAGCAAAATGGGCACAGATGAAAACCCAAAAGGGCTCCGTGAGTAAAAACAGCAGGACTGCCGGCGAGTTTGTGAAAACCCGAAAGGGCGCAAACTCGTGAAAAAGAGATGAAATGCATTCACAAAGTCCTCTCGACTTTGTGAGGAGAAAATTCCCACGTGAGATCCTTACGACTCACAAAGGAGCAACACACTTAGGAGTCCTCACGACTTCTAAGGAGAAAATACACCTACGGGATCCTTATGACCCGTAGGGAGAAGATGCTTTGTGAGACCCTTACGGCTCACAAAATTGAAAAGTCTTAGGTGATGGGGACCTAAAACCTGTCTCCTAAGCCATCGCTTCCTGATAAGCAAGCGCAAATGATGATTCGCTCCTGGTACCATATTCCAGTGTAGCGATACTGATGCCAAACAAAAAACCAATTCCCAAATCCTCCCGGGGCAAATGATGAGTTGCTCCTGGCATTATTCCAGTGCAGCAATGCAGATGCCGACAGAAAACCAATTCCCAAATCCCCTCATGACAGATGATGATTCGCTCCTGGTACCATATTCCAGTGTAGCGATGCTGATGTCGACTCAAATCAAACAGATCAAACCGATCAATTCCAACATCGACCGCTGCGTTAAACAACAGACACCCCGTGCCGGGGACACGTCAACCAGCCGATACTCCACCTCGGGGAAACGTCAAGCAGACACTCCGTGCCGGGGGCACATCGACAACAGACACTCCGTTTCGGGGAAAAGCCGACCAGCGACACTCCATACCGGGGAAACGTCCAACAGCGACACTCCGTAATGGGGAAACGTCAAGCAGACACTCCGTGCCGGGGACACGTCAACCAGCGACACTCCGTCTCGGGGAACGTCGACCAGCGACACTTTGTACCGGGGAAACATCCAACAGCGACACTCCGTAACGGGGAAACGTCAAGCAGACACTCCGTAACGGGGAAACGTCAAGCAGACACTCCGACTTGGGGACACGTCAACCAGCGACACTCTGCATCGGGGAAACGTCCAACACAGACACTCCGCATCGGGGAAACGTCCAACAACGATACTCCGCCTCGGGGAAATGTCAAGCAGACACTCCGTTCCGGGGGCACATCGACAACAAACACTCCGTTTCGGGGAAACGTCGACCAGTGACACTCCGTACCTGGGAAACGTCCAACAGCGACACTCCGTAATGGGGAAACGTCAAGCAGACACTCCATGCCGGGGACACGTCAACCAGCGACACTCCGTCTTGGGGAAACGTCGACCAGCGACACTCCGTATAGGGGAAACGTCCAACAACGACACTCCGTAATAGGGAAACGTCAAGCAGACACTCCGTAACCGGGAAACGTCAAGCAGACACTCCGTCTCGGGGACACGTCAACCAGCGACAATCTGCATCGGGGAAACGTCCAACACAGACACTCCGCATCAGGGAAACGTCCAACAGTGATACTCCGCCTCGGGGAAATGTCAAGAAGACACTCCGTGCTGGGGGCACATCAACAACAGACACTCGGTCTCGGGGATACGTCAACCTGCCGATACTCCGCCTCGGGGAAACGTCATGCAGACACTCCGTGCCGGGGGCACATTGACAACAAATACTCTATCTTGGGGACACGTCAACCAGCGACACTCTGCATCGGGGAAACATCCAACACAGATACTCCACATCAGGGAAACGTCCAACAACGACACTCCGTAATGGGGAAACGTCAAGCCGACACTCCGTAACGGGGAAACGTCAAGCAGATACTCCGTAATGGCGAAACGTCAAGCAGACACTCCGTCTCTGGGATACGTCAACCAGCGACACTCTGCATCGGGTAAACGTCCAACACAGACATTCCGCATCAGGGAAACGTCCAACAACGACACTCCGTAACGGGGAAACGTCAAGCCGACACTCCGTAACGGGGAAACATCAAGCAGACACTCCGTCTTGGGGAAACGTCAACCAGCGACACTCTGCATCGGGGAAATGTCCAACACAGACACTCTGCATTGGGGAAACGTCCAACACAGACACTCCGTGCCGGGGACAAGTCGAACAGCGACACTCCGTGCCGTGGACAAGTCGAACATTAGCGACACTCCGTGCCGGGGACAAGTCGATCAGCGACACTCCATGCCGGGGACAAGTCGAACAGCGACACTCCGTGCCCGGGGAAAGTCGATCAGCGACACTCCGTGCCGGGGACAAGTCGAACGGCGACACTCCGTGCCGGGGACAAGTCGAACGGCGACACTCCGTGCCAGGGACAAGTCGAACATCGGTGACACTCCGTGCCGGGGACAAGACGACCAGCGACACTCCATGCCGAGGGCACGTCTACCAAATCACTCTGGGCCAGAGAAACGTCTACCACAGACACTCCATCTCAGAGACGCGTCAAGCGTAGACCGTCCATGTCGTAAAAAGGGCAGTGCATCCCAAAAAGTAGGAACCAAAGCAAGTCGACTCCATGCGAAAGAAGATCCATCAATTTCATGCATATGACCCACATATGTGGTGTGCATTTATTGATGGGGGGCACTTTGTTGAAGTCAAAATTTGCACCCCGGTTGACCAAGTCAAAGTCAAGGTCAACCCCAAGCCAGGTGGGCCCAAGCCCAAGCAAGTGGGCCAATGCCCAGGTCGAGCCCGAATACGAAGCGTCCGGCCTTCCGCCATACCAAAATAAAAAATCATGTAACAAATAATTTTTATGTAATTTTTGTGCATGAATGTAAACGGGCATAAAGCCAATTTTTTGTAAGCCCATGGCTTATGTGCAAAAAGAAGTGGCGCATGAGCCATGGGATGGCCAAAATACCATTTTTGTAAAGCTCAAGGGCCTATATGTAAAGTGTATAGCCTATAAAGGCAAAGATAATGAAAATATCTCACAACATTTTCTCTCTCCAAAAAGAATCCAGATCTGAGATCTTTCTCCTTCCTCAAGGTTCTAAAACCTTCCTCTTTCTTTTGAATTAAATCAAGAGTTTTATTCTTCCTTTTAAAAAACAAAATAGCTTTTCACCACAAAACCCACAAAGGGGAACTCAGATCTTCCATCAGATCTCAGAAAGGAGAGATTTTTAAAATCTCAAACTTCTTGATCTTCAAGATCCGGCCAACAAAGGAAGAAGAAGGAGACCCATCTCCAGAAACCCCACTTTGGGGAAGAACTAGGGCTCAAAGGGAGAATCCCTTCATCAGCTTCAAAACATCCTAGGAGTTTAACTCCTCATATATATATATATACAGAATAATAAGTGCTCCTTTCTGGGAGTACAACTCCCATTGCAGGGACCAAGACCCTTTTGCTGCTCGAGCGCCCACGTGCTGACACGTGGAGCACTAGCACTCTTGCGCTCATAGTGCTAGCGTCCGAGCGCCCATGTGCTGACACGTGGTGCGCTAGCGCTCAAAGCGCTAGCACTCTTGCACTTCGAGCGCTAGCGCCCGAGCGCCCACGTGCTGACACGTGGTGCGCTAGCGCTCTTGCGCTCAGAGCGCTAGCGCCCAAAAGCTAGCACCCGAATGCCCACGTGCGGACACGTGGTGCGCTAGTGCTCAAAGCGCAGTGCTCTTGCGCTCAGAGCGCTAGCGCCCAGAGCGCTAGCGTCCGAGCGCCCACGTGCTGACATGTGGTGCGCTAGCGCTCTTGCGCTCAGAGCGCTTGCGCCGAAAGCGCTAGCGCCCGAGCGCCCACGTGCTGACACGTGGTGCGCTAGCGCTCTTGCGCTCAAAGCGCTAGCGCTGGCCCCACCCATCCTTTGGATGCCCTTTTCCTTTATACACACACACACACACACACTCACACACACATACTCTACAACACCATCCCCCTCAACAAAAATTTAGGGTCGGGGCGCTACCCCGCACCCCGCAAGGGGCTGCTAGCCCTCTTGACCCCCAGCCCGCTATCCGGGTAGTGGGACACCCGTAAAAACTCTGCGGGGCCCCCGATGTATCCAAAACACCTTCAAAACACATGTACACTGCACATTGAGTTCGCATGACCAATTTAACCCGTCAATCGGAGGTTCATTCGCTCCAAAGGCGAGGGGTAATTAACGGCAGCTCAGTCCGCGGCTGCCGGAGATTCGGACCCCCACAATCATTAAACCCCGGCCTACCCTAGGCAGGGGAAATCTGTAATGCGCCTGACAAGCGCGCGCGTATTCCCATCTCAATGGGGTGACGAAAAACACCCTATAAGAGGCACATATACACTAGATTCTTATTTTGTTTTAGTTTTTGGTTTAGCTTGAGAGTTGTGAGGGCTTTAACTTGGTTTCTTCTTCTTCCCTCTTGAAGCTTTCTTTTGAGAGCTTCATTATGGAGGTTGAACAAGTTACCAATATCTTGTATCTCAACTACATCAGGTGTTAAATAATATTGTTATTTCTTTGTTTACTTGCTTCTTTTGTTTCTTGCTTTCTTTTGCTATTATTATGTGTACCTAATCCTCTTTGGTTGTGGTAATGGTGAGGAAATGAGATGAAAGGTTTTGCCTTCCTCTTCCTCTTGTTAATGTTTAATGTGTATAATGTGAATCTAAACTTAGTATTACAACTTGAATGGGTTGATTGTTGGATATAGTGCCCTCAAATTCAATTATTGGATCGCAGGCACGTGATTGCAATGATTGAGGGAGGACCTATACCGGTAGGACAGTCTTACTCAAGAGGATAGTATACTATCTAAGTTGTCTTTATCATCATGTACATGCTTTAATTGACATTGCAGTTCACTGTTACACGTTGATAGAGAATAGTATGCTACCTGGTTTATCTTTATCATCATGTACATGCTTTAGGTGATATTACAGATCACTATTACATGTTGATAGAGCCCTTAGGATTCTTGCTTGACTACCAGCAGTATGATGGTGATCATATACGTGAGATACTACTGGAATACCTACCAGTAAATCTCTTGCCTTGGCCAGGATGAGTTCGGCCATCGGCTTCCCTTTTTGTCGATACATGGGTAGCCGTTATGTACAGCTAGTACCATTAACATGCTAGTGGTTAAATCCACAGCCAATATATTGACGAGTCTTTAGAGTCCCCCACAGACAGTTTCTCAAGTTTCGAGCGAAACGTTGTAGAGGCCGTATGATATTATAGCATAGTTCGATCATATACGTGCACTCGTGCACGGATCATGATCGGACGAATTATACTAGTGGGCTTTGGTTTAAGCCGGATCCTAGTATTAGATTTGTTGGATTGCTTTCGTCTCATCGCATTCGCATTCAGTCGGAATGCGGATGCAGGTATGTATATACAGGTGAGGGGTATTCTTGTGATCCGTCACGAGTTTACTTTAGATGATGCCGTTCTTTTTATTGTCATAAACATTTAGGTTAATGTTTATTTTGGTGGAAATTGTGAGTGGTTTTTCATCATGAGGAGGATTAATTGTGACACATGCATAAGTGATGACTCATGGCCTCTTTTTTTGTGCATATGTCTCATTTTGGATTGATTAAGAGTGTGAAATGAAAGATAGAGAGAGAGGGCAGCCATGTACATGGGTTAGCTCTTGTGATTATCATTCTTGGCCTCTCTCATTTTTCATCTCACACAAGAAAAAAAAGCTCTTCTTCTTCTTCTTCTTCCTCTAGCTCATAACTTCCACCAATGGCATCATCTTCAACCTCCATCCATACACTCTCATGTGTTGAGAATCAATGGATGCTTGAGACAAAATTATCACACACATTCTCTACATCACCTTGGACATGTCGGCTAGCAAACTTCATGTTCGAGTTGCTTCGGATGAAGCGGGAGCCCGTAAAAAGACTCATTGATGTGGTGCCCTTCCGACGAGGAGACCGGAGATCGGAGATGCCGCGAGAAGCTTGGGATGGTGGCCAAAGACCGAAGGACACGGATCGATCGGTATAGCCACTCTCACTTCTTAGCAGTTTGCTAGTTTAGCGTTAATGGTTCGATCCGAGTGAAAGACTATGATAGCGCCGGTTCAGTAAAAAGTTTTTGTTTCCACATTTGGCCTCGGATTGACGGCCGGGGCGCTACCGTAGACTTACATGGTATCAGAGCCACGCCATTAACCTTTACAAGCTTGTTCTAACGTGTTTAAAATATCGATCGATCGAAATTTCCAAATCGTATTTTCATTTCAGTGTGCTTGCTGTCGAATTTCAAAGTTGTTCAAAAAATTATTTTCGGCATCTTAAAAATACATGCAGGCATAACTAAAGCTACAGAAAAAGTTTGGAGACCTAACTTCAAAATTCCACCGCGGAACCGCCGCTAAATGTGCATTTGGCGGCCCTTTTTGGGCTACGGTAACCCAAATTTTTTCTGGGACTTTAGTTCATGGAAATATGATTTTTGTGATATATAGTTTTGTCCCAGATTCATTTAAGTGCTGGTTTTGCACTTGGGGCCCACTTCGGGAAGTTTTGTCGATCGGAATTTTAAATACGTTAGTTCATAGTGCTTACTTTATATCTGCGGCCGTGAATGTCACTAGAGCGGTAAATCTCTTCTAATTGCTATAGCCCTTTTAGACGGGTTTTGCGAACGTGACATTCGCGTTGATGTTTTGTGTTGTGCTGTGATGTTGCGGATTTGTCGTGGTGGATAGCTTGGTGCAATTTTACTACAGTTTAGTTTTATTTGTACATTTGATATCGTGGGGCGAGCGTCCGACATGTGGACTTCCTTCACTGCCTTTTTGTATATTATTCTTTTAGGTCACGACCGGGTTAAGGTCGATGTACCCGTTGTACATATTTTATTTTCTGTACTAGAATTACCCCGCGGTGGAGTGCACGGATAGCCGGATTCTAGAGGGCAACGGGCACGCATCTCATGGCTTTGAGATGGAGGGGCTTTACTCTAGAATTGGCGGGCTATTCACCGCACTCGTAGGGGGTATAGGTTGACCCAAGAGGGGTGCTCAAGTTACCGGATTCCGTGAAGTGCTAGGTGGCCCATTCACTTTGCTGAAGGGGGCTTTCTCTCTTCTGGTTTTGGCGGGTAACTTGCCGCACCCGTAGGGGTCTAGGTTTTCATTGCACAGGCTATCCATACGACCAGGGGAACGTCGGGTTTCAGTTGCGGATCTGTGAAACCCGGGGCTTCCAGATTATCTGTATTATTCTGTGATGCTGATTACATTTCTATGATGTTGCATTTTATCATGCCTCGAGCGATTATTATATATTGATATATATACTAGTAGATGTTGTATATGTTTTGCACCCACGCTAGTCCAGTCCCCGCTCTGTCGTTAGTTAAGTAACCTAACAGGTGATGACAGGACCCAGTGGCGAATGCGGATGGCATATACGTACATTTTATTTTCGTTCTTTTCTGGTGTGTTTAATTGATAGGACTGCATTGATTATGATCAATGCAAGGAAAACAAACCTATTCGATGTTGTTGGAACATTTTTCAAAAAGCTGTTATTACAAGGACGTTCTCTTTTGTTTTGCACAGTGGTATTCGGTTATGAATATCCAGCACCTCAGTCGACGAGGCAAGGGCCGAGATCCCTTCACCGGGAGTGACCCCATGGGCAGAAGTTTGCGTCAGGGTAATAACTTCCCTATAGTCGATTACTTTTTGCTTTGTATCATGGTATTCAGTTTGGAATATCCTGCACCTCATTCTATGGGGAAAGAGCCGGGATCCCTTAACCGGGAATGGCCTCTTTAGCAAAGGTTTTCGCCACTATATATTTGTAAAAAGCTATCTGGTTCCTTCAACGATATCAAGTTCATTACGTTAAAGGTTTTTCGCCAAAAACCAGCCGTAGCCCTCCGTTATTTCGGATAAGTAGCGCATAGTATTCGTGCGGTGTTTGTTGGCCAAAATCAAGGCATCATGTGCGGTAGCTGTGTGTTGCTTGTCTATTGCATAGATAGATGCATTGGTTTAGGACAGTCGTACCACTTTGTTGGCCAAAGTCAAGGGTGTGTGGGGGTGGGTCTAAATCAATCAGGAAAATGACGGGTAGAACTTGACTTGCGGGTTATGATTTGTTGGCCAAAGTCAAGGTCATAAACCGCTTGGGGTAAAAATCACATCGGGAGTTTCTAAAGAAACTGAAACTTTGCAGGCATGCGCATACCTTCTGGAGTGTGATAACGTGAGTGGATTCCATCACGTTATCATGCGATGATAGTTGGATCCCGATTCCCACTGATGAGTTGGTTTACTCCTCGGGTGATCCCGACTAATTCTTCTTTCAGGCTTGGAGGAGAATTTGAGGTTACAGTGGGAGATTTCCTGATTAGATAAATTGATAACCATTCTGATCTAGGATAGAGTGCACACAGAGTGTTTCTTTTCTCCCTCTCTTTGGCAGCGACCATGGACCAACCCTAGACTATGACTCGGTGGCCAAGTTGACCGAACTTTCTTAAAACGCTGGCTTTTGGATTGTCTGAGTTGCATACATCATTGCCACTCCTTCTTTTACCCTTTGCATTTCTCCAGAACACCCCGTATCATTACGAACGTCCACTTCTATTGGATAAATCCATCGTATGGTTTTATACGAACTCGAAGGAACTTGTTCCAGATTTGAGGATGGATTCTGGTTCTGGAGAGATTGAATAGGACTATTTAGTTGTCTTTTCCTTTTACCTTCTCTCAGGTTGTGAGGGCTCCTATGATTAGGAGAGGATACTCCTATTACGCTCATTGGATAGTCTTCTTCCAAACCATAGGCAGGTGTCGAAAGGTAAGGAATGAAGAAAAATAATTTGCCTAAGTGGGGTGTAGAGAAGGTAATAAGCAAAGACAAATAAAGGGATTAGAAAGAGGGCAAAGTAAATTGCGACTGCTATCATTCACGACCAAACCGAGAAACTCATCGCCACTCCTACTTCACCTTTGTATTTCTCCAGGACACTCCGTATCACTACGAAGATCCACAGTTATTTGGATAATCCATCGTATGGTTATATACGAACTCGATGGAACTTATTCCAGTTCGGGGATGGATTCTGGTTCAGGAGAAATAGGAATAAGGTTTATTCAGTTGTCTTTAATCTTCACCTTCTCTCAGGTTGCGAGTACTCCTAGGATTAGGAGAGTACACCTGTTACGCTTATTAGATAGTCTTCTTCCAAACCATAGGCTGGTGCCGAACGGTAGGGAAGGAAGAAAACCATTTAGCCTAAGAGGGTGTACAGAAGATAATGACTAAAGACATATAAAGGGATTTGGAGAGTTGGCAAAGAGATATACGGTTACAGTCATGAATCTGATAATGGAAGAGGCATTACTAGGAATACCCGGATACCCCTACGAAACATTTTAATGTTTCAGTTTCATTGTACGTTGTTAATAGAAAACCGATTTCCCAATTAGACCCTTGCTCCAGGGTATGTATTTACCAGGTATGATTCTCACATCTGTATGGTTTTACAGATGATGAGTGGGAGTAAGTTATTGGGAATAAGGTGATCATCCTCATTATATCGAAATTCGTTGTAATTGGTGAGATTTGAGAAAATCACCTGGGTTTTTGCCGGACGGCAAATATTTGGTTTTGAATATCCGTTGTTATGCACCAATTTCAAACTGATATATCTGTACGTTTATTTTTATAAAGTGAGATATAACTTTTTGAAATTATGTCCATGACATTTACCTATATCAGTTGATGGTTAGGTAAGGAGCATTCAACAGTGGTGTAATTCATCATAACCATTGTACAGTTTTCAACCTACGACGCACAGGGTTTGAGTTATTCAGCTCAGGGGACTTATACAAAGCATTGTATATTGTCCAGTGTCCATTAGGACAGAGGGGTTGGTCCTCGTACTATATTCTTTTTACTTATGACTTCTCTAGTTTTAGACAAGTGTTTCGTAGAAATACAAGGTCTAAGTTTTGAGAAGTTATAGGTATAAGAGTAAAATAGAGAACCACGTGTTGCAAGTATCAGGATCCTTCAAGATAATCGAAGATGTAGATACTTGTATATGGTATTCAGTTGATAGTAATGGTTTTGAGAAACTTTTATCTCTTTCAGGTTACTCATAATTGGATGCACTCTTAAGTTGAGTAATGCTGATCGGCCTCTCTCCATTTAGTTGACATGCAGTGGAGACAGCTGCAAGATTTGAATCTGGTTCTAATTAAATCAGTGCCTATGTTTCTATATTGGATATAGAATGGATCATATCTTAACGATGTTAAGGTATATGGAGTTGTCCGGCTTATGCTTAAAACCAGACTCTGGATAACTCAAGGCATGTTTCTGTAATGGCAGTTTGTAGGTTAACCCAGGCTATGACGAGGGTTGACTTTCTACCATCTGGAAGATCAATAGTGATACTGTTCTTGACTCGCCACAGTTTTAATAAAATGGACTTTTTTCAGAAAACAGTAGTGGGAGTATGGTAGAACTGGAAGTGATTCCAGAACCGAAAACGATTACTGAAAATTTAATAGGACCTAAAGATTCAATCTGGATTGACATTCCATTAGCCACTCCGCACAAATGGTGGGTAACCTCAGGCACCCGAGAGGTACTCCGGTAGCCTCAAGGACGGTGACAGGGAGGTTCTTGTTTACCCAGACTTGACACTACTGTTGTTCCACGCTATGAGACCCGGCAGGAGGATGAGTATAGCGTCATTCTAAACTAGCTTTAGAAGTGCATGTGTATATGACTCTGCCAGAGGGTTGTTGTAGTCAGTAGGAGCAACAAAAGCATAGTGGACAAGTTGCTTGTGTCTATTTATATACTAAAGCAGATATAGCAGAGATAGATCATCTATTTTTTATATGACAGTCATGGGTTGTGGCTTCATCAGAATAGGGGATGGATCTGTTAAGAAGGTAGTAGGGTGTGGTGTCCTGGTATTTGGATGACATACACAGAGTAGGAAATGATATTCCTATACTACGATCGATTATACTGTGGTTGTCACACAGTGGTTTCTCCACATAGGATTTGGATTTATATCAGACATTCTGGTTACCAGATCTATGGTTTTAGATCTAGATTTGGGAAGTGTCCCAATCTGGGTACTTCGACAGTATTCTAAAGGTATTTAGAATAGACGACTCCTGGCATGGTGGTGTAACTGCAGGTGATGGAGTCACCCTCTCTAAAGGTATCATACAGACTAAAGAGGAGAGGGATGTGCATGATTGGCATATCACTTGCTTAGGCAATTGAGTCAATCATGAGATGTCAAGTACCACACCAGATGTTGTTTTTGCACTAGCTGTAATAAGTTGATATTGATCTAATCCTGGAGAAACGTTTGGAAGCAGCTTTAGTGTTAGTTATATGTATGCCCAAGAGGCCATTACTGTACATACGATGTATATTGTAGTAGATGCTTGGACATATATAGGTAGGACTTTCTTGCTCGACATGATAGTATGCTATCTGGTTGCTCTTTATCTTAACATGTACTCAGATTGTCTTTATGTTACATGTTGATAAAGCCCTTAAGATAAGTACTTGACTACCAGGACTATGATGCAGATCATACTAGTGGGGACAGAGTAGTCGCCAAGTACATCCTTCAAAAGTTCCTAGTCGTGGGAGTACCGAGACAGAGCATCGATACTCCAGAGTAGACTAGCGTATGCGCTTCTTGACCTATATGATGGGCGATGGATGATCCCATATCCATTGGTGTTTGACATCAGAGAAGGTATACAGGTGCTCAGTAGAGACTGGGTACACTGGACAGACTCGCCGAGAACTCCCAGATGGTATTATACCTCACGCCAGATGGCAGTTCTCTGGTGACACTGGTACAGGTTAGTCTGTAGACCCGAGATCGTCATAGAGTCTTGTGTGATTCCCACTGTGCTTTGATTTCCATCATACCACGTCCAATGCGGCGTGCAAAACGGTGGTTTTTGGGTACAGTCCCGAATCGCATGGAGGCAATGAGCGATAGGTGGGGATTCGCCTCTCCCGGTATAGGGAGTTGATGTTGTGCTGCGTTCGATTGGCTATAACTGGAAGTCCCTGGCCAGGGCTGATATAGAGATTTACTGGTAAGTGTTACCAGTATTTTCTCGACCTGTTATGAGCCTCACATCGACACGACTTATCGGTTACTGGGGTCTGACGTATACTACCCCTAGACTAGATATGCAACATATCAGACGAAGAGACCGGACTGTACGGGAGTGTTACTGATTGGATTCGCTGGAGAAATTACAGGCTTGCTTGTTGATCTTCTGATCGCTCAATACCCGGGTGGCCGTTACGTTTGGTAGACCGCTTGCGGTTTGTGGGTGTTTGATATGATCATCACCCACTGCCGGCGTATTGACGAGTCTTTAGAGTCCTACACAGAGATTTCCTGGCTCAAGCGAAACGGAGTAGGAGCCCATATGTGATATGTGCGGGAAAAAGATTAATGCGAGTATGTGATACCGCATTATATTCTCGCGATGTGTGACATGATAGGTTATATGTAATATAGCCGAGTTATCGGATCGAGCGTTGATTCGATAAGATGTTGCATTTGATATCAGTCGGTTATATGTGATATAGCCGGATTATTAAATCAAGAGTTGATTTGATAATTTAATATATAATTATATATTTGATATATTATAATACATTAACTAATATTTAGCTCACTATTGATTTCTTTTTCTCACATGATGTGCACATTGTATATATATACGCGATATGTACATTTGTGTACATCGATTGGGTCATGTTTGATGATACATAAAAGATGGGTGTATGAGATTAACACAATGCTGGGGTCAAGTTAGGGTTTCTATTTATGTTAAGCTAATTCAAAAAGGGTTGAGTTTGTTATGCTAAAGCTTGCACAAAAGCTTATAGATAAGTTTATGAATAAGCTTTGACAAAGTCAACCCTTTTGTCTAATTTAAGATATTTATCAAACCCAACCTTTAACCATTACCATGAGTTAATTCTCTACATGAGTTAGCCATGAGGGCTTAACTCAACCATGGGTGCAATAATTCATTTGGATGAATAATTCACAAGTCTTCTTCTTCTTCTTCAAGCTCCATGAAAAAGCTTGCTAGCTCTAATGGAGTTTTGAGATAAAGTGTGAGAAAATCAATTCTAAAGTGAGCCCACTTCCTACTTCTTTATCCTCTACCACTTGCCATGTAGTAGTGTGTGTTCTCTTCACAAAGTTCATGACCTAGTGAAGGAATAGCTTGATTCAGTGTCTCCTCGACGTAGATCATCTTCGGCCTCGAAGTCATCGAAGCAAGCACGTTCGTTTCTTCGCGGGAGCCTCTCTAGAGTCCGGACGATCGTGATCGCAGCGAAGGGACTACTACATGGAGCTATTGAAGTGAAGGACCGGACTACAAAGCTTGTAATCCCAAACTCTTAGAAGTAAAGTTGTTTACTTGCTTATTGTTTTCGCATAATCTCTAGTATACGATCTTGGTTAGGTTGTTCGGCACGTCTAAATTTTGAATCGGGCATGGTTGATGCCTTGTAGAACCTTGTGAGAGTGCCTAGCAACCCTACAGTGGTATCAGAGCCATGCTAGAGCTTTAGGCGAAGTCCAGGCGAAGTTTAAAGTCCGATCGAACTCCGAATACCCGGTTTAGACCCTTCTCTGGAAATTTTTCAAAAATGTTGATTTTTTCATATTAAAAATACTCAAAAAAATCAGCAGGGTATTTTAGGAATTACTGTGCAAAACGACACCCTAAATCCACTAAAGCGCCGCGGAACTGCGGCCAAACCAGGGTATTGGCGGTGGTTCCGCGGCAAGACTTGGGTATTGAGGTTTAGATTTTGCTACAGTTGATCCGTAGGTACTTCCTGATGCTTCTGGGAATTTTCAAATTGTACTCAAGTGTTAAGTTTTCTAGGATGTATTGGGGACTCGTTGATTCAATTGGATAATTTAACTTCGTTAAGTTTTTTCCGGATAATTTTAGAACGTGTTAAAAAGTTTGAACGGGTATCAATAACTCACTTTTTCCCCTGTCGGAAAATTTTTCAAAAGTTGGATTTTTTTCTCGAGTTTGAAACTTCCGGAAAATCATGCAAGTAACGCGGTGGACCCTCTAGAAGACAACAAACCTTAACTCGATTATGTGACCGTCTGAACCGCCTCTAAATCTTAGGGTTTGTGGCAGTACGGCATTGCCACATGTGAGGCATTGGCTTGACCCTTCTACGGCTGGACCATTGGTACTGTGGCATGTGATGGATACTTTTTGAACTCCGCTCAAGTGTTGAGCTATTTGGGAAATCTTGGGTGTTTGTTTATTCGATCGGAAAATTTGACACTGTCTATTTATCTGGAAAGTGATACAATATTTGGAATTCACAAGATGTTATGAGATAACTAATTTGAATGTTATAAATCTAGCAGTTCAGTCTCAAATGATCGGTTGCCATGATATTTTGATGCGATCAAAAGTCAGTTGCCATCACGTAGCGTACGCGGATACTCGCCAGGTAAACTTAATAGACAGCCATGCCCCACAGCCCCGACCAAGTGACTGTAGGAGAACCCCGTCGCCAAAACCATCCGTTCGGGTGCTCGCCGCAGCGGTGTTCTGCCTTAGTGCACTTCGTCGACGGCGTCAGGGGTGCGGCCGTCTACTAAAGTTTTCGACGAGCATTCGATCAGGTTATCGGGAATCTTGTTGAATTGCCCGACTAGATATTGATAAGTGTTTTCGAGATAGAGACTAAAATGCGGGGTTTATAATTGTTTGGCATGAGATGTCTAAGGAATTCATTTGGTTAGGCATACAATGTCTAAGGAGGTTGCGGATTCCAACTGTTATAGTTTTACACTTTCTTTTCTGCGACCGTAAGTGTAATATGTGGTGTATCGTCGGTTTTGTTGCTATACATCAACGACAATTGGGATACGTATATTTACTTACGTTGATGATATCTGATATTATGTGTTGCTGTGATATGTTATATGGGATCGTCGCGTTTTGAATAGCCGGGGGTTTTATGTGAGATGAGAGTTTTTCTTTTTCATTCATGTAAAATTCATTTGTATGTAATATTCTTTTATTGGGGAACTTTCGGGCTGAGGATGATATCACCATTGTATATTATTTACTTTTCCCCATTAGGTAGACCCAAGGAGGGGAGCACAAGTAACCGGGTTCTAGGGTCCAGTGGGAGACCATCTCGAGGAGTCGAGACCATCTCGAGGAGTCGAGACCATCTCGAGGAGTCGAGACCGGGTCTCCTAACCCTAGAATTGGCAGTGTTGCTTGTAGGGTTACTAGGCACACGCACAAGGGGCTACGAGGCATCAACCATGCCCGATTAAAATTTTAGCCGTGCTGAACAACCCAAAGCCGGATCTTTAAACTAGAGTTTTTGCGAAAACAAGCATGTTAACACTAAGTGAGAGGGATTACAACCTTTATAGATCCAGTCCTTCACTTCATAAGCTCCGTGTTGTGGTCCCTTCGCTGCGATCATCGTGTTCCGGACTCTCCAAAGGCTCCACGAAGAGAAAGATGCAGTCTTGCTTCCGATCTTCGATAACATAGATGATCTACCTTGAAGTTTCATTAACACAAGCTAACACTCACTAAATGAAGTGAACACCCTCATCTAAATAGAAAGGATAGATGAGGATGATGAAGTAGGATTTTTAGCTCTCATTTATAATCTTTTTCTTACACATAATCATCACTAAGAAAAACTAGTAAGCTTTTTCCATGAAGAGAGAAGGAAGAAGAAGATGGATTCCTTTTGTGATGAATAATGAATAACCCATATGTGAGGTTAGAAATGCAACTATAGTTAAGAATGAATCTTTAACCCTAGTAGAGAAACAACCATGGTCAAGGGTTTGGGTTTGGTTAAGCAAATATCTTCACAAAATATCTTACACAAAACAAAACAAAAACCTTCTAGAAACTTCTAGAATAGCTTAACCCTAATCAAACCCTACCCATGTTTAATCTCCACTAAACATGTTGCATTAATAACCACATCATGTTACAATATTATATATCACATATATAATATTTATTGTAACAAAAAAATAATCCAATTAACATATATCACATATATATCAATGTATTACCCGAGTGAGAAAAAGAATCTTTTAGTGAGCTAATATTAGTTAATGTAATTTAATATATCATATATATTATTATACATTAAATTATTGAATCAACACTTGATCCGACAATACGGCTATATCGCATATAACCGACTAATACGATGACTCGGCTATATCACATATACCCGGCCGATATCTCATATCGCGAGAATCCAATACGGTATCACATACCGCATTATCCTCGGTCCTGCACATATCACATATGTGCTCCTACTCCGTTTTTCCTGAGTCAAGAAACCTCTGTGTAGGACTCTAAAGAATCGTCAATACGCCGGCAGTAGGTGATGATCATATCAAACACCCACAAGCTGCAAGCGGTCAGCTAAACGTAACAGCCACCCAGGTATTGAGTGCTCAGAAGATCAACATGCAAGCCTGTACATTCTCTTGTGAATCCAATCAGTAACACTCCCGTACAGTCCGGTCTCGTCGTCTGATATGTCGCATATCTCGCCTAGGGGTGGTAAACGTCAGACCCCAGTAGCTTGATAAGTCGTGTCGATATAAGGTCTATAACAGTTCAAGAAACTACTGATAACACTTACCAGTAAATCTCAGCAACCCTGGCCAGGGATTTCCAGTTATAGCCAATCGAACACAGCACAACATCAACTCCTTATACCGGGAAAGACGAATCCCCTTCTATCGCTCATTGCCTCCATGTGATTCGGGACTGTACCAAAAAGCCACCTTTTTGCACGCCCTCTTAGACGTGGTATGATGGAAATCAAAGCACAGTGGGAATCACACAAGACTCTATGACGATCTCGGGTCAACAGACTACTCTGTACAAGTGTCACCGGAGAACTGCCATCTGACGTGAGGTTTAATACCATCTAGGAGTTCTCGGCGAGTCCGTCCAGTGTACCCAGTCTCTACTGAGTACCCGTACACCATCCTTGATGTCAAACACCGATGGATATGGGATCATCCATCGCCCATCATATGGGTCAAGATGCGTATACGCTAGTCTACTCTGGTGTATCGATGCCCTGTCTCAATATACCCTCGACTAGGAACAGTTATAGGATGTACTCGTCGACTACCGTGGCCCCACTAGTATGATCTCATCATAGTCCCAGTAGTCGAGTGCATATCCTAAGGGCTTTATCAACATGTAATATAGAGACAATCAGAGTACATGTTAAGATAAAGTACAACCGGATTCACGACTGTAACCGTATAGTTCTTTGCCACCTCTCCAAATCCCTTTATATGTCTTTAGTCTTTACCTTCTGCACACCCCTTTAGGCCAAATGGTTTTCTTCCTTCCCTACCGTTCGGCATCAGCCTATGGTTTGGAAGAAGACTATCCAATAAGCATAATGGGTGTACTGTCCCAATCCTAGGAACACTCGCAACACGAGAGAAGGTGAAGATAAAAGACACCTGAATGTACTTTATTCCTATTTCTCCTGAACCAGGATCCATCCCCGAACTGGAACAAGTTCCTTTCGAGTTCGTATATAACCATACGATGGAATATCCAAATAAACTGTGGATCTTCGTAGTGATACGGAGTGTCCTGGAGAAATACAAAGGTGATGTGGGAGTGGTAACGAAATATTTGGTTTGGTCGTGAATATCTGTTGCAATTTACTTTGCCCTCCTACTAATCCCTTGCTTTGTCTGAACTTAATACCTTCTGCACACCATCGTTATGCTAATTGGTTTTCTTCATTCCCTACCGGTCGGCACCAGCCTAAGGTTTGGAAGAAGACAATCCAATTTGCGTAATAGGTGTACTACCCCTAAACCAAGGAGTACTCGTAACCTGAGAGAAGGTAAAAGGAAAAGACAACTGAATAATCCTATCCGTTTTCTCCAGAACCGGAAACCATCCTCGAATAAATTCTTTCGAGTTCGTATCTAACCATACGATGGTTTTGTCCAATGGAAGTGGACGTTCGTAGTAAAACGGGGTGTCCTGGAGAAAAGGGTAAAAGTAGGAGTGGCAATGAGGTTTGCAACTCTGACAATCCAAAAGCCAGTGTTTAAGAAGGTTCGGTCAACTTGGTCACTGAGTCATTGTCTTAGGGTCAGGTCAATGGTCGCTGCCAAAGAGAGAGAGAAAAGAAACACTCAGCGTGCACTCTAACCTAGATCAGAATGGTGACAATTTATCTAATCTGGAATCCTCCCACTGTACCTCAAATTCTCCTCCAAACCAGAAAGAAGAATTAGTCGGGGTCACCCGAGGAGTAAACCAACTCATCAGTGGGAATCGGGATCCAACTCTCATCGCATGATAACGTGACGGAATCCGCTCACGGTATCACACTCCAGAAGGTATGCGCATATCTGGCAAGTTTCAGTACTTTTGAAACTCCCGATGTGATTTCTGCCCCATGCTCTTATGACCTTGACTAAGGCCAACAAATCATAAGTCACATGTCAAGTTCTACCCGTCATTGTCCAGGTTAATTTGAATCCACCCGTACAAGCCCTTGACTAAGGCCAACAAAGCTATACGACTGTCCCAAACCAACGCATCTATCTATGCAGCATATGAATACCCAATAGCTACCAAACACTGTGCCTTGACTAAGGCCAACAAACACAGCTTGAATACTATTGACTACCCATATGAAACGACGGAGGGCTACGAATGGTTTCTGGCGAAAACCTTTAACGTAGTGAACTTGATATCGTTGAAGGAACGGATAGCTTTTTAGAAAATATAGTGACGAAAACCTTTACTAAAGAGGTCACTCCCGGTGAAGGGATCTCGGCTCTTTCCCCGTAGAATGGGGTGCTGGATATTCATAACCGAATATCACTGTGCAAAGCAAAAGTAATCGGCTATAGTGAAGTTAATGCCCTGATGCAAACTTCTGTCCAAGGGGTCACTCCCGGTGAAGGGATCTCGGCCCTTGCCTCGTCGACTGAGGAGCAGGATATTCCAATGAATACCACGATGCAAAACAAAAGTAAACGTCCTTGCAATAACAGTTTTTTGAAAAGTGTTCCAACAACATCAGATTAGGTTTGTTTTAACTTGCATTGATCCGAATCAATGCAGTCCCATCAATTGATCACACCAAAAAGAACGAAAATATACTGATGTACGTATATGCCATCCGCATTCGCCACTGGGTCCCGTCATTACCCGTTAGGTTAGCTTACTAACGACAGAGCGGGGACTGGACTAGCGCGGATGCAAAACATATACGACATCTACTAATATATATACCAATATATTATATTCGCTCAAGGCGTGAATAAAAATGCAACATCACAGAAATGTACAGCATCACAGAAACAATACAGATATCTGGGATCCCCGGGTTTCACAGAGCCGCTGAAACCCGACGTTCCCCTGGTCGTGTGGATAGCCTGTGCAATGTAATCCTAGACCCCTACGGGCGCGGCAAGTCACCCGCCAAAACCTGAAGCGAGGCAGCCCCCTTCAGCGCCGTGAATGGACCACCCAGCACTTCACGGAATCCGGCAACTTAGGCACCCCTCCTGGGTCAACCTGTACCCCCTACGAGTGCGGCGAATAGCCCGCCAATCCTAGAGTGAAGCCCCCTCCGTCTCAATGCCATGAGATGCGGGCTTGTTGCCCTCCAGAACCCGGCTATCCGTGCACCCCTCCACGGGGCAATCCTAGTACAGAAAGTAAAATATACATACAACGGGTACATCGACCGCAACCAGGTCGTGCCCCAAAAGAATAATACAAACGGGCAGTGACGGCAGTCCACATGTCGGACGCTCGCCCCGCAATATCAAATGTACATAATACAACAAAAACAGAACTAGCATTGCATCCAGGCTATCCCCCACGACCGATCCGCAACATCACAGCATAAACATAGAACATCAACGTGAAAGTCACGTTCGCAAATCCGTCTAACCGGGCTATAGCAGTTAGACCGGATTTACCGATCGAGTGACATTCACGGTCGCAGATATAATGTAAATACTGTGAAAAATGTGTTTAAGATTTTCCGATTGACCAAAAATTAACAAGTGGGCCCCAAACTAATACTGTAGCACTCACAGAAATAATTGGCCCAATTTTAATATTCCAAAACCCCTAATACTAGCCCAGAAGCCCACTGGGAAATTTTGGCCCATTGATCTCTCTAAGTTGCGGCGGATCCGCGGCCCAATAGAAGGGTGAGGCCGCGGTTCCGCGCTCTGGAAGAGGGATCAGTGCGTCGAATTTTCCCAGAGTGCTTAGAATTTCCTGCACATCATTCTGAGACCACCAGAAAAATTTTTAGACACCAAAAATTCTTAACAGAAAACTGATGTGAGGTAAATACGGGTTTTTGGACATTTCGATCGATCGGAACTCAAAAACACATTACACAAAGCTAGACTAAGTTAATGGCGAGGCTCTGATACCACTGTAAGTGCACGGCGGCGCCCCGGCCGTCAATCCGACGCCGGAATGCCGAAGCGGTGAATAACTTTAAATTTTGCGGACTTAGCAAACCGGCACCACCGCGCACTAAAACCGGATCGAACCATTAACTAGTCTAAGCTACAAACAAGATGGGTTAGAGATATACCGACGATCCAAGTCCTCCGGTCTTCTCGCCATCGTCCGGATCTCCTGCGGAAAAGTCCCGTCTCCTCCTCGTCGCCGGAAGTGCACCACATCGCCTACTTTGTTTACGGGCTCCCACCTCAATGCCGAGGCAACTCGGGCACGAAGCCGGCTACTCGACGTGCCCAAGAATCGCTGTAGAATATAATGTAGAGATCTCATTTTGGGGTTGTAGGAATTGCCTTTTTGGTGGAGGGATGATACAAGCTTTTGGAGGTTGTTCTTGTGGGATTTTTACCAAAGCAAAAGCACCAAAAATCCCACAAAGGAAATTTGGACAGCCCCTACAAGGAGTGGCCGGCCATGGACATGGTGAGAGGGGAGAATGAGAGATGGTTGTATCAAAAATGGGAGCCTCTCTCATATGATACAAGAGAGAGAGAGAGAGGAGTCTATCATGATAGCAAGGAAAGTCCAACACTCCAACACCAATGATCATCCATCATGCAAAAAGAATCATCACAAAAACAAACCCACACTCAACACCACCATCATCACCTCCCAAAGTCCAACCATGATGAGAAAGGAAAAGTCAAAGATGGTGCACATCATGAAAACCATCATGATGCTACAAGATGCAAAGAACCCCCTCCACAAATGCCTATTTGCAACAATGCAAATAAACCCTCCTCCACCAATCTTCGGCCAATGAACGGAACAATGGAAATTGGCCGAAACAGAAAGCAAACTGGCAACTCCAGAAAACTGGTCCCGTAATAAATTACAGGAAAAACCCCGATACTGTGCATACACACCCGCATTTGTATTCCGACCGAAATACAAATGCAATGAGACAAAGTCTACACTGTACTATACTAGGATCTGGCTTATACCAAAACCGGCTAGTAATATCTGTTCGATCCTGATCCGTGCAATACCGCACGTATCTGATCGAACCCTGCCATATAACCATACGGCCTATAGTACAAACTGTCCGATCCTGATCCGCGCAATACCGCACGTATCTGATCGGACCTTGCCATATCTCCATACGGCCTCTACAACCTTTCGCCCGAAAGCTGAGTAACTGAATGTGGGGGACTCTAAAGACTCGTCAACACCTTGGTTGTGGATTTAACCACTAGCACGTCAGAGGTATAAGCCAATACGTGACGGGCTACCAGGTACTGACCAAATGGGACGTCGATGAGGAAGCTCACCCCGACACCCAACTGAGCCTGTCAGTGACAATATCCGTGCAGTCCGGTCCGTTCGTCTATGAGTATCGCATGGCGGGCCTAGGGGGTTGGTAAAAGTCAGACCCCCAAAAGCGGTACAAGTCGTGTCGGAGTGTAGCCCAGAACACCCTGAGATACTACTGGAATACCTACCAGTAAATCTCCTTGCCTTGGCCAAGGACTTTGTGTAATGGCTCTCCTAGACACAGCACGACCTCACCCCCAATACCGGGAGAGACGAACCCCTGAAGATACGCTCACTGCCTCCATGTGGCTCGGGACTGTACCCAACTAAAACCTGTTTGCACGACTCCTTTGAGCCGTGGTAGGGTAGTAATCAAAGTACAGTGGGAACTCACACGAGACAAATGACGATCCCCAGGTCGATGAACTAACCTGCACACATGTCACCAGGGAACTGCCATCTGACGTCTGGTATATGACCAACTAGCATGTTCCCGGCGAGTCCTGTCCGGTGTACTCATAACCCAATGAGCACCTGTATACATCTTAGGTGATCCAACTGACACCAGTGGCTTGTGAGACCGGCCACCGCCCCTCGTCGGGGTCTCGACTGTATACACTAGTCTACTAATGGAGTATCGATGCCCAGTCTCGAAACTCCCACGACTAGGGACCTTTTAAGGATAAGCTTATAGACCCCCAGCTCCCACTTATATGATCGCCCTCATACTGCTGGTGGTCAAGCAAGAATCCTAGGGGCTCTATCAACGTGTAATAGCGACGTGTCATGTCACCTAAAGCAGTACACGATGATAAAGGTAAACCAGATAGCATACTATCATCTCGAGTAAGACTGTCCTACCGGGATAGGTCCTCCCTCAATCATTGCAATCACGTACCTGTGATCCAATAATTGACTCTGAGGGCACTATCTCCAACAATCTCCCACTTGCACTCAAGGCTAATTATTGCGATGTCGCATACTCACAGCCCGTGTGATACCGAACACCCAACTCCTCTACTAGTCAGTCTCACAAAGCTCGTTTGCGAAACTATTGCGTTCGAGGAATAGCCTCAGTGAGTGGATCCGCTTAGTTGTTTCTTTCTATGTCTCTCTCAAAATCTCAAGTTCGCGGAGAAAGCCATCTCCCGAAAAGAGCAATACCTGTCTCAGAATATGTCTGGATGTCTGATGGGACCTAGCTCATAAATGAACTTCAAATCCAAACTTCTTAGACTGTATCGTCAACTGAACTTAATCAGTATCCTGCGTCATGCCTCCCTCAGTATTGCCTTGGACCACCTGTCCAAAATACTGCCCCTCATCAGAAGGAAAACTATAACTCTGACAACCTCCTTGTCGTCCATGTCACCTTGGAAGCCTGGAATGATAACTGTCTCCTGAATGAGGCTGTCGTTATCATATCCCTAGAACATCCACTTATGTTCTAAAACTGCTTCCAACTGTTTCTCCAGGATTGGATTAATGTCAACTTATTGCATTTCATGCAAGAACAACATCTGGTGTGGTACTTGACATCTCATGATTGACTCAATTGCCTAAGCAAGTGATCTGCCAATCATGCACATCCCTCTCCACTTTAGTCTATAAGACACCTTTGGAGAGGGTGACTCCATTACCTGCAGGTACACTACCGTGCCAGGAGTCGTCCATCCTAAATACTCTTAGAACGCTGTCAAGTACCCTGATTGGGAAACCACCCAAATCTAGATCTAAGACCATAGATCTAGTAACCAGTATGTCTGATATAAAATCCATTTCCTTTGTGGAGAAACAACTGTGTGACGACCAAAGTATAACCGATCGTAGTGTAGGAGTTTCCTTTCCTACTCTGTGTATATCATCCATATACCAGGATATCACACCCTACTACCTTCTCAACAGATCCATCCCCTATTCTGATGAAGTCAAACCCATGACTGTCACGTCAGAAATAGATGATCTTTCTCCGCTACATCTGCTCTAGTCTATAAATAGACATAAGCCTGATGTCCACCAATGCTTCCGCTGCTCCCACTGACTACGACAACCCTCTGGCAGAGTCATATAGACGTACACTTCTAAAACTGGTTTAGAACGACGCTATACTCATCCTCCCGCCGGGTCTCGCACCCTGGAACAACAGCAATGGTAATTGTGGGTAAACAAGAACTTCCCTGTCACCGTCCTTGAGGCCACCGTAGTACCTCTCGGGTGCCTGAAGTTACCCACCTTATCTGCGGAGTGGCCAATGGAATGTCAATCCAGATTGAATCTTTAGGTTCCTTATCAAATCTTCAGTAATCGTTTGTGGTTCTGGAATCACTTCCAGTTCTACCATACTCCCACTACTGTTTTCTGAAAAAGTCCATTTTTTAATAAAACTGTGGCGAGTCTAGAACAATATTGCTATCGTTCATCCAGATGGTAGAAAGTCAACCCTTGTCATAGCCTGGGTCAACCCACAAACAGCCATTACAGAAACGTGCCTTGAGTTGTCCAGTGTTTGGTTTTAATCATAAACCGGACAACTCCCCGTACCTTAACATCGTTAAGATATGAACTGTTCTATATCCCATATAGGACCAGAGGCACTGATTTAATTGAACCAGATCCAAATCATGCAGCTATCCCCAGTGCATGTCAACTAAATGGAAGGAGGCCGATCAGCGTTACTCAACTTAGGAATACTTCCAATTATGAGTAACCTGAAAGAGAAGCAAGATCTCTTAATCATTACTATCAACTGAATACCATACACAAGTATCTACATCTTCGATCTCTTTGAAGAATCCCGATACTTGCTATACCTGGTTCTCTACTCTATTCAAATACCTATAACTCCTCAAAACTTAGACCCTGTGTTTCTACGAAACACATGTCTAAGAACTAGAGAAGTCATAAGTAAACCGAATATAGTACGAGGACCAAGCCCTCTGTCCTGATGGACACTGGACAACATACAATACTTTGTATAAGTCCGCTGAGTCTAACAACTCTTTCACTGTGTGTCGTAAGTTGAAAACTGTACTTATGGTTAAGAAGAATTACACCGCTGTTTAATGCTCCTTACCTAACCATCCACTGATATAGGTAAATGTCATCGACATAATATCAAAAGGTATATCTCACTCTATGAAAATAGACGTACAGATATATCAATTTGAAATTGGTGCATAACAGCGGATATTCAAAACCAAATATTTGCCGACCGGCAAACAACCCAGGTGATTTCCTCAAATATCACCGATTACAACGAATCCCGATATAATGAGGATAATCACCCAATTCCCAATAACTTACTCCCACTCATCATCTGTAAAACCATACAGATGTGAGAATCGTATCTGGTAAATACATACCCTGGAGTAAGTATCTAATCGGGAAATCAGTTTTCCTTTAACATTACACAGTGAAACTGAAACATTGAAATGTTCCGATGGGGTATTCTGGTATTCCTAGTAATGCCTCTTCCAGATTCACGACTGTAACCGTATAGTTCTTTGCCACCTCTCCAAATCCCTTTATATGTCTTTAGTCTTTACCTTCTGCACACCCCTTTAGGCCAAATGGTTTTCTTCCTTCCCTACCGTTCGGCACCAGCCTATGGTTTGGAAGAAGACTATCCAATAAGCATAATGGGTGTACTGTCCCAATCCTAGGAACACTCGCAACACGAGAGAAGGTGAAGATAAAAGACACCTGAATGTACTTTATTCCTATTTCTCCTGAACCAGGATCCATCCCCGAACTGGAACAAGTTCCTTTCGAGTTCGTATATAACCATACGATGGAATATCCAAATAAACTGTGGATCTTCGTAGTGATACGGAGTGTCCTGGAGAAATACAAAGGTGATGTGGGAGTGGTAACGAAATATTTGGTTTGGTCGTGAATATCTGTTGCAATTTACTTTGCCCTCCTACTAATCCCTTGCTTTGTCTGAACTTAATACCTTCTGCACACCATCGTTATGCTAATTGGTTTTCTTCATTCCCTACCGGTCGGCACCAGCCTAAGGTTTGGAAGAAGACAATCCAATTTGCGTAATAGGTGTACTACCCCTAAACCAAGGAGTACTCGTAACCTGAGAGAAGGTAAAAGGAAAAGACAACTGAATAATCCTATCCGTTTTCTCCAGAACCGGAAACCATCCTCGAATAAATTCTTTCGAGTTCGTATCTAACCATACGATGGTTTTGTCCAATGGAAGTGGACGTTCGTAGTAAAACGGGGTGTCCTGGAGAAAAGGGTAAAAGTAGGAGTGGCAATGAGGTTTGCAACTCTGACAATCCAAAAGCCAGTGTTTAAGAAGGTTCGGTCAACTTGGTCACTGAGTCATTGTCTTAGGGTCAGGTCAATGGTCGCTGCCAAAGAGAGAGAGAAAAGAAACACTCAGCGTGCACTCTAACCTAGATCAGAATGGTGACAATTTATCTAATCTGGAATCCTCCCACTGTACCTCAAATTCTCCTCCAAACCAGAAAGAAGAATTAGTCGGGGTCACCCGAGGAGTAAACCAACTCATCAGTGGGAATCGGGATCCAACTCTCATCGCATGATAACGTGACGGAATCCGCTCACGGTATCACACTCCAGAAGGTATGCGCATATCTGGCAAGTTTCAGTACTTTTGAAACTCCCGATGTGATTTCTGCCCCATGCTCTTATGACCTTGACTAAGGCCAACAAATCATAAGTCACATGTCAAGTTCTACCCGTCATTGTCCAGGTTAATTTGAATCCACCCGTACAAGCCCTTGACTAAGGCCAACAAAGCTATACGACTGTCCCAAACCAACGCATCTATCTATGCAGCATATGAATACCCAATAGCTACCAAACACTGTGCCTTGACTAAGGCCAACAAACACAGCTTGAATACTATTGACTACCCATATGAAACGACGGAGGGCTACGAATGGTTTCTGGCGAAAACCTTTAACGTAGTGAACTTGATATCGTTGAAGGAACGGATAGCTTTTTAGAAAATATAGTGACGAAAACCTTTACTAAAGAGGTCACTCCCGGTGAAGGGATCTCGGCTCTTTCCCCGTAGAATGGGGTGCTGGATATTCATAACCGAATATCACTGTGCAAAGCAAAAGTAATCGGCTATAGTGAAGTTAATGCCCTGATGCAAACTTCTGTCCAAGGGGTCACTCCCGGTGAAGGGATCTCGGCCCTTGCCTCGTCGACTGAGGAGCAGGATATTCCAATGAATACCACGATGCAAAACAAAAGTAAACGTCCTTGCAATAACAGTTTTTTGAAAAGTGTTCCAACAACATCAGATTAGGTTTGTTTTAACTTGCATTGATCCGAATCAATGCAGTCCCATCAATTGATCACACCAAAAAGAACGAAAATATACTGATGTACGTATATGCCATCCGCATTCGCCACTGGGTCCCGTCATTACCCGTTAGGTTAGCTTACTAACGACAGAGCGGGGACTGGACTAGCGCGGATGCAAAACATATACGACATCTACTAATATATATACCAATATATTATATTCGCTCAAGGCGTGAATAAAAATGCAACATCACAGAAATGTACAGCATCACAGAAACAATACAGATATCTGGGATCCCCGGGTTTCACAGAGCCGCTGAAACCCGACGTTCCCCTGGTCGTGTGGATAGCCTGTGCAATGTAATCCTAGACCCCTACGGGCGCGGCAAGTCACCCGCCAAAACCTGAAGCGAGGCAGCCCCCTTCAGCGCCGTGAATGGACCACCCAGCACTTCACGGAATCCGGCAACTTAGGCACCCCTCCTGGGTCAACCTGTACCCCCTACGAGTGCGGCGAATAGCCCGCCAATCCTAGAGTGAAGCCCCCTCCGTCTCAATGCCATGAGATGCGGGCTTGTTGCCCTCCAGAACCCGGCTATCCGTGCACCCCTCCACGGGGCAATCCTAGTACAGAAAGTAAAATATACATACAACGGGTACATCGACCGCAACCAGGTCGTGCCCCAAAAGAATAATACAAACGGGCAGTGACGGCAGTCCACATGTCGGACGCTCGCCCCGCAATATCAAATGTACATAATACAACAAAAACAGAACTAGCATTGCATCCAGGCTATCCCCCACGACCGATCCGCAACATCACAGCATAAACATAGAACATCAACGTGAAAGTCACGTTCGCAAATCCGTCTAACCGGGCTATAGCAGTTAGACCGGATTTACCGATCGAGTGACATTCACGGTCGCAGATATAATGTAAATACTGTGAAAAATGTGTTTAAGATTTTCCGATTGACCAAAAATTAACAAGTGGGCCCCAAACTAATACTGTAGCACTCACAGAAATAATTGGCCCAATTTTAATATTCCAAAACCCCTAATACTAGCCCAGAAGCCCACTGGGAAATTTTGGCCCATTGATCTCTCTAAGTTGCGGCGGATCCGCGGCCCAATAGAAGGGTGAGGCCGCGGTTCCGCGCTCTGGAAGAGGGATCAGTGCGTCGAATTTTCCCAGAGTGCTTAGAATTTCCTGCACATCATTCTGAGACCACCAGAAAAATTTTTAGACACCAAAAATTCTTAACAGAAAACTGATGTGAGGTAAATACGGGTTTTTGGACATTTCGATCGATCGGAACTCAAAAACACATTACACAAAGCTAGACTAAGTTAATGGCGAGGCTCTGATACCACTGTAAGTGCACGGCGGCGCCCCGGCCGTCAATCCGACGCCGGAATGCGGAAGCGGTGAATAACTTTAAATTTTGCGGACTTAGCAAACCGGCACCACCGCGCACTAAAACCGGATCGAACCATTAACTAGTCTAAGCTACAAACAAGATGGGTTAGAGATATACCGACGATCCAAGTCCTCCGGTCTTCTCGCCATCGTCCGGATCTCCTGCGGAAAAGTCCCGTCTCCTCCTCGTCGCCGGAAGTGCACCACATCGCCTACTTTGTTTACGGGCTCCCACCTCAATGCCGAGGCAACTCGGGCACGAAGCCGGCTACTCGACGTGCCCAAGAATCGCTGTAGAATATAATGTAGAGATCTCATTTTGGGGTTGTAGGAATTGCCTTTTTGGTGGAGGGATGATACAAGCTTTTGGAGGTTGTTCTTGTGGGATTTTTACCAAAGCAAAAGCACCAAAAATCCCACAAAGGAAATTTGGACAGCCCCTACAAGGAGTGGCCGGCCATGGACATGGTGAGAGGGGAGAATGAGAGATGGTTGTATCAAAAATGGGAGCCTCTCTCATATGATACAAGAGAGAGAGAGAGAGGAGTCTATCATGATAGCAAGGAAAGTCCAACACTCCAACACCAATGATCATCCATCATGCAAAAAGAATCATCACAAAAACAAACCCACACTCAACACCACCATCATCACCTCCCAAAGTCCAACCATGATGAGAAAGGAAAAGTCAAAGATGGTGCACATCATGAAAACCATCATGATGCTACAAGATGCAAAGAACCCCCTCCACAAATGCCTATTTGCAACAATGCAAATAAACCCTCCTCCACCAATCTTCGGCCAATGAACGGAACAATGGAAATTGGCCGAAACAGAAAGCAAACTGGCAACTCCAGAAAACTGGTCCCGTAATAAATTACAGGAAAAACCCCGATACTGTGCATACACACCCGCATTTGTATTCCGACCGAAATACAAATGCAATGAGACAAAGTCTACACTGTACTATACTAGGATCTGGCTTATACCAAAACCGGCTAGTAATATCTGTTCGATCCTGATCCGTGCAATACCGCACGTATCTGATCGAACCCTGCCATATAACCATACGGCCTATAGTACAAACTGTCCGATCCTGATCCGCGCAATACCGCACGTATCTGATCGGACCTTGCCATATCTCCATACGGCCTCTACAACCTTTCGCCCGAAAGCTGAGTAACTGAATGTGGGGGACTCTAAAGACTCGTCAACACCTTGGTTGTGGATTTAACCACTAGCACGTCAGAGGTATAAGCCAATACGTGACGGGCTACCAGGTACTGACCAAATGGGACGTCGATGAGGAAGCTCACCCCGACACCCAACTGAGCCTGTCAGTGACAATATCCGTGCAGTCCGGTCCGTTCGTCTATGAGTATCGCATGGCGGGCCTAGGGGGTTGGTAAAAGTCAGACCCCCAAAAGCGGTACAAGTCGTGTCGGAGTGTAGCCCAGAACACCCTGAGATACTACTGGAATACCTACCAGTAAATCTCCTTGCCTTGGCCAAGGACTTTGTGTAATGGCTCTCCTAGACACAGCACGACCTCACCCCCAATACCGGGAGAGACGAACCCCTGAAGATACGCTCACTGCCTCCATGTGGCTCGGGACTGTACCCAACTAAAACCTGTTTGCACGACTCCTTTGAGCCGTGGTAGGGTAGTAATCAAAGTACAGTGGGAACTCACACGAGACAAATGACGATCCCCAGGTCGATGAACTAACCTGCACACATGTCACCAGGGAACTGCCATCTGACGTCTGGTATATGACCAACTAGCATGTTCCCGGCGAGTCCTGTCCGGTGTACTCATAACCCAATGAGCACCTGTATACATCTTAGGTGATCCAACTGACACCAGTGGCTTGTGAGACCGGCCACCGCCCCTCGTCGGGGTCTCGACTGTATACACTAGTCTACTAATGGAGTATCGATGCCCAGTCTCGAAACTCCCACGACTAGGGACCTTTTAAGGATAAGCTTATAGACCCCCAGCTCCCACTTATATGATCGCCCTCATACTGCTGGTGGTCAAGCAAGAATCCTAGGGGCTCTATCAACGTGTAATAGCGACGTGTCATGTCACCTAAAGCAGTACACGATGATAAAGGTAAACCAGATAGCATACTATCATCTCGAGTAAGACTGTCCTACCGGGATAGGTCCTCCCTCAATCATTGCAATCACGTACCTGTGATCCAATAATTGACTCTGAGGGCACTATCTCCAACAATACATATAACTAACAATCTCCCACTTGCACTAGGGCCATCTGTTGTGGTATCACATACCCAACAATTAGCTGGGGTTGAAGTATCTCATACTCAACCATCCCATAAAAGTCTCTACTGGTAAAAAGGCCTTTGTGAGTGGATACACGTTGTTGTCCTCTGTGTCTACTCTCCTAACCTCGATCTCCCTAGAGATCAACCATCTCCATGATCAGGTGATACTATCTAAGAATTATATCTGGATTTCTGATGGGACGGTAGTTCCTTAGCTAAAGCCACAACTCCATTGTCACACATTGGTAGGAACGAAGTTCATCTCATGAACTTATATATCCAGACTGCCTCTTTGGTAGCATCCTTGGTAACGATGTATCTTTCCTTTAATCGTCTAGTAAGTCACGGTATCTAGCTTGGAACTCTTCCAACATACCGTCCCTCCACTGAGGGTAAAGACAATGCCTGCAACTGACATTCAGTCGTCCTTATCACTCTGGAACCTTTCCAGTGATTCTCCCCAGGATCGATTGATACCATCTCACTACAACTAGTGAGAATCCTAACATCCAATTAGATCTATCTCATAGATATAAAACCTAGTATTTAGGAGGTATCACTTTGATCCTATATGGAGAATCTTTGTGATAGAGGAGATTGACCGAGCGTAGCATAGGAAACTCCTTCCCTATCAAGAGTATGTCATCCATGTACTCTACGAGGATTACCACCATACTCTCTACTAGCTTTTTGTATATACAAGGTTCATCTACCATTTTGATGAAGTCAAACTCTTTGACTACCACATCAAAACAGATGTTCTAACTCCGTGATGCCTGCTTTATCACATAAAACATGTTGCACACATTTCCGTTGCTCCCACTGTCTATGAAGCCCTCTGGCTGTGTACTTACAGACGCTCTCTTCCAAATCAACATTTAGAAAAGCAGTCATGACACCCAACCGCCAGATATCGTAGTCATGGTATATAGCCGTGGTAAGTAGGATCTGGATGGACTTAAGCATAGCTTTGAAAGTCTCAACTTTTCCATGTACACCAAGTAATCTTCTCAAGATATACTTGCTCCTGATAGGGATTTAACCCTTCAGATAAAGCAACCAAAGTCCATACTTTGTTGGTGTATAAGGATTCCATCTCAGATCGCTAAGCATCCAGCCATTCTTATAGAGTCCCACTCCTGATGGCCAGCTCGAAACTAGTTGGGTCATCATCTCATGATGCAATCCTCGCTCCCACTGTCATAGAGAAAACTGAAGTATCTCTCAGGTGGGTGAGGAACCCTACTAGATCGGCGGAGAGGCTGAGGTTCATTGGATACTATTGAATCCTTTGGTTCTACCAAATCATCAGCTGCAGTTTGTATATCTGGAACTCTTTCCAGTTCTACCTCATGACCACTAATTTCTTCATAAGAAATTCCCTTTCACAAAGGTGGCATGCTGAGAAAACAAAACATCTTTTGTTCCTCGGTTAGGTAGAAGATATTCCCTTGCATATGCTTGGGATATCCAACAAACTTCCGCAGATCTGACATTGCCTCGAGCTTGTCCGGATTTTGCTTTTAGACATAGGCCGGACAACCCCAAATCTTAACAAACTTAAGATATGGGCTCTTCCCTTTCCATATCACATATGAAGTGGCAGGCAACTGATTTGATTTGAACCCTATTCAAAAGGTATGCAGCTTCTCAAGTGCATAACTCCCAAAAGGAAATAGGATACTCAGTAGTACTCATCATAGAGCGCACCATATCTAATAGGGTGTAAGTGCTCCGCCCCGATACACCGAGGTGCTATGGTGTATACGGAGGAGTAATGCTGAGAGAGAATCTCATTCTCCTTTATAATAGTCCAGGAATTCCGTGCTCAAGTATTCTCCTCCTTGATCTCATCAAAGGACATAATACTTATACCCGTTTTTTGGTTCTCTACTTCTAATTTATATTTTGTGAATATCTTAAAAGGTTCGGACTTGTGTTTCAACAGGAACATATGTCTGAATCTTGAGAGATCATTAGAGAATGTAATGAAGTACAAAGAACCGGTCTCGGCATGTATAGACAGGGGACCTTCATACATCAGCATGTATCAATCCCAAGAGTTTACTAACTCTTTCTCTGTTTCCAATAAACAGAGCTATGGTCATCTTATCTTTGTGACATGACCGGCAAGTTTCACAAGATGCAAATTCAAACTAATTTAAATATACATCTAAATGTAACTTAGCTAGTCGGGTCGCATTGATATGACCTAGTCTACAATGCCTCAAGAAGGATTCGTTCATTTCTGAACTCTTCCTCTTGTGTGTGTTCTGTATACTAAGAACTGTAGTTTGATTTAGAACGTCAATGCTTTTAGATAACGTGCCTGAACCGATAAACTCTTGATATAGGAAATGTTCAAAACATTATCCAACAATACAAAATTATATCCTTCTTTAATAATAAAGAGACTGATATGATGTTGTATACAGGTTCGGTATCTAATAACATTCGTTCAGAATCAATGTATTCTGGTAATACAGGGTGATAGTGACCAATAGATTTGGCTGCAACACTTGCACCGTTTCTATCTCATGAAACTTATCACCCGTTTTCAGTTCTCTATCTATCTGTAGCCCATGTAAGAAATTACATATATGGAATCCTGATCCGGTATCTCATACCCAGGATGTAAAGGATACTGAGAAACAGTTCTCTGTAATGAACACACCTGAAGAAGATGCATCAGCATGCACTTTCTTCGTTTGGGTGGCAAGGGAATTCTGGTAATCCCCAATTTCCTGCTCTGTCTTATAACAATTATAAGTTAGAGCGGGACCAACGCTCCTTAGCGCAGTATAACAAGCGGCTTCGGTCAATACATCCGTATTATTATCTTGATTAAGACGTGACATGGTCGATACCAGGAGAGAGAGAGAGAAGAAAACACTCAGCGTGCACTTTTACAAGATTAGATTGGTTATCAATTTATCTAATCAGGATGTCTACTACTGTTTTAGTCAAATATTCCTTCAAACCCTAAAAGGAAAGACTAACCGGGATTAATTGCACTCTACAAGTTCGCCAATCTTTCAGCCAGGCCAGTGCCGGTACTTTGAGGGAGGTTCCCCGTGCTTTCGCACGGACCTAATTAAAATAAATCTCGTTTTCCTAGGGGCGTAACCCCGTTAACACCTTTCTAGATTGGCTAATTGTATTGTTTAAAACTCTCCCAGGAGTAACTCTTACTCACAGCGGGTATTGGGATCCAACTATCTCATAGAAGGTATGCAATCTCATTGCAAATTTCAACACTTGAAATTCCCAATAAAATTTTACCCCTAGCAAATATATGACCTTAACATAGTCAACAAATCATAAGTGCTAGTCAAGTTCAACCCGTCATTTCCCGATTGAATTAAACCCACCCGCAGGACCCTTAACATAGTCAACAAAGTCGCATGACTACCCTAATCCAATCGCATCATATGCTTATACAGGTAAGCACTTATCAGCTACCGCACACTACGCCTTAACATAGTCAACAAACGTAGCACGAATACTAACTAGTACTTATCTGAAATGACGGAAGGCTACGACAGGTTCTTAAGAAAACCTTTTGCGTAATGAACTTGATATCATTGTAGAATCGAGTGATTTTAAATGGAGTGTTTTTTAGGCTTTTCTAGTTTTGCTAAAGGGGTCACTCTCGGTGAAGGGATCGTCGGCCCTTTCCTCATCGAATAAGGTACAGGATATTTCACAAATATCGCTGTGCAAAGCAAAAACTATATAAGCAATCAAAAGACAAACCGAGTTTGTAGCATCTGCTAGTTTCAAAAAGAGGTCACTCCCGGTGAAGGGATCTCGGCTCTTTCTATATCGAATAACGTGCTGAATGTTCTACAAGGAACACCGCTATGCAAAACAAGAACTAGAGCTACCAGTTTTTAAACAAGTTTCTACAACATCTTTAGGTTTCTTTTAGTTTCATTAATCTCATTAATGAAGTCCTATTTTATTATGCTTCGCAAGCATCACATTTGAAACGAAATCTGCGATATAACATATATCTCATATATATAATATAAACATTCGACTCAGGCAGTAATATGATCTCATCATAGAACATTGCAGCAGAAGAACATATATGAAATATTGGATATACTAGGATGTCCGTGTTTTCAATACGAGCCTGTATAAAACACGGATTCCACGGTCGCGATGAATAGCCAAACCCACATCCCTTGACCCTTACGAGAGCGGCAAGCAACACTGCCAATTCTAGGGTTAGGAGACCCGGTCTCGACTCCTCGAGATGGTCTCCCACTGGACCCTAGAACCCGGTTACTTGTGCTCCCCTCCTTGGGTCTACCTAATGCGGAAAAGTAAATAATATACAATGGTGACATCATCCTTAGCCCGGAAGTGCCCCAATAAAAGAATATTACATACAAATGAATTTTACATGAATGAAAATAAAAACCCTCATCTCACATAAAACCCCCGGCTATTCAATCATGAGGATCCAATATAACATATCACGGCAACACATAATATCACATGTCATCAACGTATGTAAGTATGCATACACCGATTGTCGTCGATGTATAGCAACGAAAACCGGCGATACAACTACATACTGCACTTACGGTCACAGAAAAGAAAGTGTAAAACTACAACAGTTGGAATCCGCAACCTCTTTAGATATCGCATGCCTAACCAAATGAATTCCTTAGACATCGCATGCCTAACAATTATAAACCCCGCATTTTAGTCTCTTTATCGAAAACACTTTTCAATATCCAGTCGGGCAACTCAACAAGATTCCCGACATCCAGATCGAATGCTTGTCGCAAACTTCAGTAGACGGCCGCACCCCCGATGTCGTCGATGAAGTGCAGTAAGGAGGAACACCGCTGCCGCGAGCACCCGAACGGATGCTTTTGGCAACGGGGTTCTCCTACAGTCACTTGGTTGGGGCTATGGGGCGTGGCTGTCTATTAAGTTTACCCGGCGAGTATCCGCATACGCTACGTGATTGCGACGGACTTTTGATCACATCAAAATTCTGAGGCAACCGATCATCTCAGACTGAACTGCTAGATTTATAACATTCAAATTAGTTATCTCATAACTACTTGTGGATTCTAAATATTGTATCACATTCCAGATAAATAGACAATGTTAAACTTTCCGATCGAATAATCAAACATCCAAGTTTTCCCAAATAGTTCTCAACACTTGAAATTAGTTTAAAAACATCCATCACATGCTACAGTACCAATGGTCCAGCTGTAGAAGGTGTAGGGTTCCTAGGCACTCTAATGGAGTCTCACAAGTGATCAAACATGCCAATTTCTAAAAATTACGGTGCCGAGAAACCCTAGAACGGATCGTTAACTAGATAAATAGGCGAAGCAAGCATGTAAATGGAAATATAGCTAAAGGAAAGGGGCTACAACCTTTGTAGATCCGGTCCACCACTTCCTAAGCTCCGCGATGATCTCCCTCCGCTGTCCAAATCGAATCCCGAACTCAAGCATCGGCTTCGTCGAAGAAATGGGCGGGCTTGATCGTCGGTTCGATGCCGAAGATGATCTACGTCGAGGCATCACAAGAACGAGCTCCGCCTTCGCCAAACCAAGAAACTTGTGAAGAAAACACACTCTACTACATGGCAAGTAGTAGAGGATGAAGAAATAGGAAGTGGGTACACTTTAGAATTGAATTTCTCACTTGTTTTGGCTAGTTGCCATTAAAGGTTGCAAGCTTTTTCCATGAAGGAAGAAGATGAAGAAGAAGAAGATCATATGATATGTTAATTAAATAGAAAAGAAAATATAATACTTATCATATCATTAACCTTAGTTAGGTGTAGAGAATTGACTAAGGTTAATTTGAAGGGTTAGGGTTAAGAAAGAAGACAAAATGGTTACTTAGTCAAAGTTTCAAGAAACTTCAACTACAAACAAAATAAGCCACCATTTCATTTTCTTTCTCATTTTCTTTTTCCAAAATAAACAAAAAGAACAAATAAAAGAATAAGTAAATAAAATGAAACCCTAACCATTCATATAACCATGGTCAATTCTTTATACAAACCCAAGCTTGCATGTATCATCAAACATGATACAATCATGTGCACAAATGTATATCACATATACTACTTGCACAATTCAAGTGAGAAAATCCATTTAAAGTGAACCAATACTAGTTAATGCAAAGTAATATATCAAATATATAATTATACATTAAATCATTAAATCAACACTTGATTCAATGATCCGGTCATGTCACATATAACCGGCTAGTATCCAACGTATCGGCTTATCGAATCAATCCTTGATTCGATAACTAGGTTATATCGCATACAACCATTCGACACATTCATCGCGAGAATGAAATACGGTATCACATACACTCATTATTCTCGGTCCCGCACATATCTCATATGCGCTCCTATTTCGTTTCGCTTGAGCCAGGAAACCTCTGTGTAGGACTCTAAAGACTCGTCAATACGCCGGCAGCAGATGATGATCATATCAAACACCCACAAGACACAAGCGGTCTGCCAAACGTAACGGCCACCCGGGTATTGAGCGATCAGAAGATCGACGAGCAAGCCCGCTCACACTCCTGTGAATCCAACCAGTAACACTTACCGTACAGTCCGGTCTGTTCGTCTGATATGTCGCATATCTCTCCTAGGGGTGGTAAACGTCAGACCCCAGTAGCTCGATAAGTCATGCCGACTTGAGGTCCATAACATTCGTGAAACTACTGATAACTCTTACCAGTATATCACTGCAACCCTGGCCAGGGATTTCCTGTTATGGCCAGTCGAGCATAGCACAACATCAACCCCCAATACCGGGAGAGACAAATCCCCTCCTATCGCTCATTGCCTCCATGTGAATCGGGACTGTACCCAAAAACCACCTGTTTGCACGCCTCAGTAGAGCCGTGGTAGGGTGGAAATCAAAGCACAGTGGGAGACACACAAGACTCTATGACGATCTCGGGTCAACAGACTAAGCTGTACCAGTGTCACCAGAGAACTGCCATCTGACGTGAGGTATAATACCATCTGGGAGTTCTCGGCGAGTCCGTTCAGTGTACCCAGTCTCCACTGAGCACCCGTATACCATCTCTGAAGTCAAACACCAATGGATATTGGATCATCCATCGCCCATCACATGGGTCGAGAAGATATACGCTAGTCTACTCTGGAATATCGATGCCCCGTCTCGATATTCCCTCGACTAGGAACAATGAAAGATGTACTCATTGACTACCCAGGCCCCACTAGTATGATCTGCATCATAGTCCTGGAAGTCGAGTACTCATCCTAAGGGCTTTATCAACTTGTAATCAGAGAGACAGAAAGTATACATGTTAAGACAAAGAGCAACCAGATAGCGTACTATCATGTCGAGCAAGAAAGTCCTACCTATATATGTCCCAGCATCCACTACAATATACATCCAATGTACAGTAATGGCCTCTAGGGCATACATATAACTAACAGAAGGGTCAAGCCAACGCCTCACATGTGGCACGCCGTACTGCCACAAACCCTAAGGTTCAGTGGCTGTTCAAGACGGTCACATAATGGAGTTAAGGTTTGTTGTCTTCTAGAGAGTCCACCGCATTACTTGCATGACTTAGAACGTTCCTAAACTACGAAAAAATCCAACGCTTGGAAATTTTCCGGCAGGGGAAAAAGTGAGTTATTGATATCCGTTCGAACTTTTTAACACGTTCTAAAAATTACCCGGACAAAACTAAACGAAGTTAAATTATCCGATCGAATCAACGAGTCCCCAATACAACCCTAGAAAACTCAACACTTGAGTGGAATTAAAAAATTCCCAGAAAAAAATGACAAGAAAGGACCTAAGAATAAATATATGAAGTTCCAGGGACTAATTCAAAATTTTGGCCGCGGAAACTCGGCCAAACCATGGGTTTGGCGGCGTTTCTGCGGCCAAATGAGCGAATTAGTGGACCGTACTTCACAGTAATTCTTAGTTTTTCCTGCTTGTTTTTCTGAGCATTTTTAATTCAAAAAAAAACACATTTTTGAAAATTGTCCAGAGAAGGGTTCGTATTGGGGTATCCGGGTTCGATCGGATTTTAAACTTCGCTCAGACTTCGCCTAAAGCTCTAGCTTGGATCTGATACCACTGTAGGGATGCTGGGCACTACCACAAGTGTTTACGAGGCATCAACCATGCCCAATTAAAATTTTAGCCGTGCCGAACAACCCAAAGCCGGATCTTTAAACTAGAGTTTATGCGAAAACAAGCATGTTAAACACTTTAACACTAAGTGAGAGGGATTACAACCTTTGCAGATTCGGTCCTTCACTTCATAAGCTCCGTGTTGTGGTCCCTTCGCTGCGATCATCGTGTTCCGGACTCTCGAGAGGCTCCATGAAGAGAAAGATGCAGTCTTGCTTCTGATCTTCGATAACATAGATGATCTACCTTGAAGTTTCATTAACACAAGCTAACACTCACCAAATAAAGTGAACACCCTCATCTAAATGACAAGGATAGATGAGGATGATGAAGTAGGATTTTTATCTCTCATTTATAATCTTTTTCTCACACATAATCATCACTAAGAAAACTAGTAAGCTTTTTCCATGAAGAGAGAAGGAAGAAGAAGATGGATTCCTTTTGTGATGAATAATGAATAACCCATATGTGAGGTTAGAAATGCAACTATAGTTAAGAATGAATCTTTAACCCTAGTAAAGAAACAACCATGGTCAAGGGTTTGGGTTTGGTTAAGCAAATATCTTCACAAAATATCTTACACAAAACAAAACAAAAACCTTCTAGAAACTTCTAGAATAGCTTAACCCTAATCAAACCCTAACTATGTTTAATCTCCACTAAACATGTTGCATTAATAACCACATCATGTTACAATATTATATATCACATATATAATAATTATTGTAACAAAAAAAATAATACAATTAACATATATAACATATATATCAATGTATTACCCGAGTGAGAAAAAGAATCTTTTAGTGAGCTAATATTAGTTAATGTAATTTAATATATCATATATATTATTATACAATAAATTATCGAATCAACACTTGATCCGACAATCCGGCTATATCGCATATAACCGACTAATACGATGACCCAGCTATATCACATATACCCGACCGATATCTCATATCGCAAGAATCCAATACGGTATCACATACCGCATTATCCTCGGTCCCGCACATATCACATATGTGCTCCTACTTCGTTTTGCCTGAGTCAAGAAACCTCTGTGTAGGACTCTAAAGAATCATCAATACGCCGACAGTAGGTGATGATCATATCAAACACCCACAAACTGCAAGTGGTCAGCTAAACGTAACAGCCACCCAGGTATTGAGCGCTAAGAAGATCAACAAGCAAGCCTGTACATTCTCCTGTGAATCCAATCAGTAACACTCCCGTACAGTCCGGTCTCGTCGTCTGATATGTCGCATATCTCGCCTAGGGGTGGTAAACGTCAGACCCCAGTAGCTTGATAAGTCGTGTCGATATAAGGTCTATAACAGTTCAAGAAACGACTGATAACACTTACCAGTAAATCTCAGCAACCCTAGCCAGGGATTTCCAGTTATAGCCAATCGAACACAACACAACATCAACTCCCTATACCGGGAGAGACGAATCCTCTCCAATCGCTCATTGCCTCCATGTGATTCGGGACTGTACCCAAAAGCCACCTTTTTGCATGCCCTCTTAGATGTGGTATGATAGAAATCAAAGCACAGTGGGAATCACACAAGACTCTATGACGATCTCGGGTCAACAGACTATTCTGTACAAGTGTCACCGGAGAACTACCATCTGACGTGAGGTATAATACCATCTGGGAGTTCTCGGCGAGCCCGTCCAGTGTACCCAGTCTCTACTGAGCACCCATACACCATCCTTGATGTCAAACACTGATGGATATGGGATCATCCATCGCCCATCATATGGGTAAAGATGCGTATACGCTAGTCTACTCTGGTGTATCGATGCCCTGTCGCGATATACCCCAACTAGGAACAGTTATAGGATGTACTCGTCGACTACCGTGGCCCCACTAGTATGATCTCATCATAGTCCCAGTAGTCGAGTACATATCCTAAGGGCTTTATCAAGATGTAATATAGAGACAATCAGAGTATATGTTAAGATAAAGAACAACCAGATAGCATACTATCATGTCGAGCAAGAAAGTCATCCCTATATATGTCCTAGCATCCACTACAATATACATCGTATGTACAGTAATGGCCTCTAGGGCATACATATAACTAACATTGCTTGCCACTCTCGTAGGGGTCTAGGGATGTGGGTTTGGCTATTCATCGCGACCGTGGAATCCTTGTTTTATACAGGCTCGTATTAAAACACGGACCTCCGAGTATATCCAATATTTCATATATGTTCTTCTGCTGCAATGTTCTGTGATGAGATCATATTACTGCCTGAGACGAATGTTTATATTATATATATGAGATATATGTTGTATTGCAGATTTCGTTTCAAATGTGATGCTTGTGAAGCATAATAAAATAGGACTTCATTAATGAGATTAATGAAACTAAAAGAAACCTAAAGATATTGTAGAAACATGTCTCAAAAACAGGTAGCTCTAGTTCTTGCTTTGCATAGCGGTGTTCCTTGTAGAACATCCAGCACCTTATTCGATAAGGAAAGAGCCGAGATCCCTTCACCGGGAGTGACCACTTTAGCGAAACTAGCAGATGCTACAAACTCGGTTTGTCTCAAAAACACTCCATTTAAAATCACTCGATTCTACAACGATATCAAGTTCATTATGCAAAAGGTTTTCATAAAAACCTGTAGTAGCCCTCCGTCATTTTAGGAAGTAGAGTACTTAGTATTCGTGCTGCGTGTGTCGACTTTAGTTGAGGCGTAGTGTATGGTAGCTAAGTGATGTCTTTCTATACAGCATATGATGCGATTAGTTAGGACATTCATGTGATTATGTCGACCATAGTTGAGGGTCATGTAGGGTGGGTCTGATTAATCATGAAATGACGGGTAGAACTTGACTAGTGCTTATGATATGTTGACCTTAGTTAAGCTCATAAGTGCTAGGGGTAAAATATTATTGGGAATTTCAAGTGTTGAAAATTGCAATGTGATTGCATACCTTCTATGAGATAGTTGGATCCCGATAGCCACTGCGAGTAATGTAGGGTTGCTAGGCACGCGCACAAGGGTCTACGAGGCATCAACCATGCCCGATTAAAATTTTAACCGTGCCGAACAATCCGAAGCCGGATCTTTAAACTAGGGTTTAGGCGAAAACAAGCATGTTAAACATTTTAACACTAAGTGAAAAGGATTACAACCTTTGTAGATCCGGTCCTTCACTTCATTATCTCCGTGTAGATGTCCCCATCGCTGCGATCGTGAACTCCGGACTCTAGATAAGCTTCACAAGAAGAACGAACGTGCTTGCTTTGATGACTTCGAGGCCGAAGATGATCTACGTCGGGGAGACACTAACTCAAGCTATTCCTTCACTAGGTCATGAACTTTGTGAAGAGAACACACTCTACTACATGGCAAGTGGTAGAGGATTAAGAAGTAGGAAGTGGGCTCACTTTAGAATTGATTTTCTCACTCTTTTTCTCATGGCACCATTGGAGCTAGTAAGCTTTTGGATGGAGCTTGATGAAGAAGAAGAAGAAGAAAGAATAATCCATCCAAATGAAAACTTATCCTATGAATTATTGCACCATGGTTGAGTTAAGCCCTCATGCTTAACTCATGTAGAGAATTAACCAAGGTATTAGGTTAAGGGTTGGGTTAACTAATATCCTAAGGAATGACAAAAGAGTTGACTTTGTCAATGTTTATCAAGCTTCATAAAGCTTGATAACTTTGACCAAAGTCTCACCTCTTTTGTTATTTGTTAGGAAAATAGTAAATCCTAATTTAACATTGAATTGGTTTAAGTCTCATACACCCAACTTGTGTGTATCATCAATAATGATACAAACATGTACACTTGCATATATCACATATAAACAATGTGCACAAACTAGTGAGAAAATAAATCATAAGTGAGCAAATACTAGTTAATGTAATTTAATATATCAAATATATAATTATACATTAAATTATTAAATCAACTCTTGATTTAATAATCCGGCTATAACCGACTAATATCATGTGTAACAACTTATTGAATCAACACTTGATCCGATAACCCAGCTATAACGCATATAACCGATCAATGTCACGAATCGCGAGAATAGAATACGGTATCTCATATCGTATTAATCTCGGTCCCGCACATATCACATATGTGCTCCTACTCCGTTTCGCTTAAGCCAGGAAACCCCTGTGTAGGACTTTAAAGACTCATCAATACGCCGGCAGTAGGTGATGATCATATCAAACACCCACAAGCCGCAAACGGTGTGCTAAACGTAACGGCCACCCGGGTATTGAGCGATCAGAAAATCAACAAGCAAGCCCGCTAGTACTCCTGCGAATCCAATCAGTAACACTCCCGTACAGTCCGGTCTCGTCGTCTGATATGTCGCATATCTCGCCTAGGGGTGGTAAACGTCAGACCCCAGTAGCTTGAAAAGTCGTGTTGATATGAGGTCTATAAAAGTTCGAGAAACTACTGGTAACACTTACCAGTAAATCTCAGCAACCCTGGCCAGGGATTTCCTGCTATAGCAAATCGAACACAGCGCAACATCAACTCCCTATAACGGGAGAGACGAATCCCCTCCTATCGCTCATTGCCTCCATGTGATTCGGGACTGTACCCAAAAGCCACCTTTTTGCACGCCCTCTTGGACGTGGTATGATGGAAATCAAAGCACAGTGGGAATCACACAAGACTCTATGACGATCTTGGGTCAACAGACTACTCTGTACCAGTGTCACCAGAGAACTGCCATCTGACGTAAGGTATAATACCATCTGGGAGTTCTCGGCGAGTCCGTCCAGTGTACCCAGTCACCACTGAGCACCCGTACACCATCCTTGATGTCAAACACTGATGGATATGGGATCATCCATGGCCCATCGTATGGGTCAAGATGCGTATACGCTAGTCAACTCTGGTGCATCGATGCCCTGTCTCGATACACCCACGACTAGGGACCTTGAAGGTGGTACTTATGGACTACCATGTCTACACTAGTATGATCCGCATCATAGTCCAGGTAGTCAAGTACACATCCTAAGGGCTTTACCAACATGTAACAGAGAGACAATCAGTATACACGTTAAAGTAAAGAGTAACCAGATAGTTTACTATCATGTCGAGCAAGAAAATCCTCCCTATATATGTCCAAGCATCCACTACAATATACATCGTATGTACAGTAATGGCTTCTAGGGCATACATATAACTAACAATCTCCCACTTGCACTAGGGCCATCTGTCGTGGTATCGCATACCCAACATTTAGCTATGGTTGAAGTATCTCATACTCAACCATCCCATAAAAGTCTCTACTGGGAAAAAGGCCCTTGTGAGTGGATCCGCACTGTCGTCCTCTGTGTCTACTCTCCTAACCTCGATCTCTCTGGAGATCAACCATCTCCATGATCAGGTGATACTGCCTAAGAATTATATCTGGATTTCTGATGGGATGGGGGTTCCTTGGCATAAGCCACAACTCCATTGTCACACAATGGTAGGAACGAAGTTCATTTCATGAACCTATATCTATCCTGACTGCCTCTTTGGTAGTATCTTTGGTAACGATATATCTTGCCTTTAATAGTTTAGTAAGTCACGATATCTAGCTTGAAACTCTTCCAACATACCGTCCCTCCACTGAGGGTAAAGACAATGCCTGCGACTGATATTCAGTCGTCCTTATCACCCAGGAACCATTCAAGTGATTCTCCCCAGGATCGTTTGATACCATCTCACTACAACTAGTGAGAATCCTAACATCCAAATAGATCTATCTCAGAGATCCATAACCCAGGATTTAGGAGGTATCATGTTGATCCTATATGGAGAATCCTTGTGATAAGCGGAGATTGACCGATCGTAGCATAGGAAACTCCTTCCCTATCAAGAGTATGTCATCCACGTACTCTACGAGGATCACCACCATACTCCCTACTACCTTTTTGTATATACAAGGTTCATCTACCATTTTGATGAAGTTAAACTCTTTGACTACCACATCAAAAAAGATGTTCCAACTCCGCGATGCCTGCTTTATCAACATAAAACATCTTGCACACGTTTCCGCTGCTCCCACTGTCTACGAAGCCCTCTGGCTGTGTACTTATAACCGCTCTCTTCTAAAACATCATTTAGAAAAGCAGTCATGACACCCAACCACCAGATATCGTAGTCGTGGTAAGTAGCAGTGGCAAGTAGGATCTGGATAGACTTAAGCATAGCTTTGAAAGTCTCAACTTTTCCATGTACACCAAGTAATCTTCTCAAGATATACTCACTCCTGATGGGGATTTAACCCTTCAGATAAAGCAACAAAAGTCCATACTTTGTAGGTGTATAAGGATTCCATCTCAGATCGCTAAACATCCAGCCATTCTTACAGAGTCCCACTCCTGATGGCCAGCTCGAAACTAGTTGGGTCATCATCTCATGATGCAATCCTCGCTCCCACTGTCCTAGAGAAACCGAAGTATCTCTCAGGTGGGTGAGGAACCTTACTAGATCGGCGGAGAGGCTGAGGTTCGTTGGTAACTATTGAATCCTTTTGTTCTATCAAATCATCTGCTGTAGTTTGTATAGCTGGAACCTTTCCAGTTCTACATAACAGACCTTGCCTCGAGCTTGTCCGGATTTTGCTTTTAGACATAGCCCGGACAACCCCAAATCTTAACCAACTTAAGATATGGGCTCTTCCCTTTCCATATCACATATGAAGCGGAAGGCAACTGAATTGATTTGAACCCTATTCAATAGGTATGCAGTTTCTCAAGTGCATAACTCCCTAAAGGAAATAGGAAACTTAGTAGTACTCATCAAAGAGCACACCATATCATATATGGTGCTATTGCTCCACCCCGATATAACATCGTGCTATGGTGTATACGAAGGAGTAATGCTGAGAGAGAATCTCATTCTCCTTTAGAATAGTCCAGGAATTCCGTGCTCAAGTATTCTCCTCCTTGATCTCATCAAAGGACATAATACTTATACTCGTTGTTGGTTCTCTACTTCTAACTTATATTCTGTGATTATCTCAAAAGTTTCGGACTTGTGTTTCAACAGGAACATATGTCTGAATCTTGAGAGATCATCAGAGAATGTAATGAAGTACAAAGAACCGGTCTTGGCATGTGTCGACGGGAGACTATCATACATCAGCATGTATCAATCCCAAGAGTTCACTAACTCTTTCTCTGTTTCCAATAAACAGAGCTATGGTCATCTTATCTTTGTGACATGACCGGCAAGTTTCACAAGATGTAAATTCAAACTGATTTAAATATGCATCTAAATGTAACTTAGCTAGTCGGGTCGCATTGATATGACCTAGTCTACAATGCCTCAAGAAGGATTCATTCATTTCTGAACTCTTCCTCTCGTGTGTGTTCTGTATACTAAGAATTGTAGTTTGATTTAGAACATCAATGCTTTTAGATAACGTGCCTGAACCGATCAACTCTTGATATAGGAAATGTTCAAAACATTATCCAACAATACAAAATTATATCCTTTCTTTACTATTAAAGAGACTGATATGATGTTGTATGTCAAGTTCGGTATCTAATAACATTTGTTCAGAATCAATGAATTCTGGTAATACAGGGTGATAGTGACCAACAAACTTGGCTGCAACACTTGCACCGTTTTCTGTCTCATGAAACTTATCACCCGTTCTCAGTTCTCTACCTATCTGCAGCCCATGTAACAGATTACATATGCGGGATCCTGATCCGGTATCTCATACCCAGGACGTAAATGATACTGAGAAACAGTTCTTTGTAATGAACACACCCGAAGAAGATGCATCAGCATGCACTTTCTTCGTTTGGGCTGTCACGGGAAATCTGGTATTCCCCAATTTCCTGCTCTGTCTTATAACAATTATAAGTTGGAGCCGGACCAACGTTCCCCAGCTCAGTATAACAAGCGGGTTCGGTTAATATATCCGTATTATTATCTTGATTAAGGCGTGATATGGTCGCTACCAGGAGAGAGAGAGAAGAAAACACTCAGCGTATGCTCTTGCAAGATTAGATTGGTTATCTAATATATCTAATCAGGATGTCTCCCACTGTTTTAATCAAATCTTCCTTCAAACCCTAAAAGGAAAGACTAGCCGGGATTAATTACACGCTACAAGTTCGCCAATCTTTCAGCCAGGCCAGTGTCGGTACTTTGAGGGAGGTTCCCCGTGCTTTCGCACGGACCTAATTAAAGTAAACCTCGTTTTCCCAGAGGCGTAACCCCGTTGACACCTTTCTAGACACCTACTTGATCGGCTAATTGTAATGTGTAAAACTCTCCCAGGAGTAACTCTTACTCGCAGCGGGTATCGGGATCCAACTATGTCATAGAAGGTATGCAATCTCATTGCAAATTTCAACACTTGAAATTCCCGATAATTTTGCCCCTAACGTGCTATGACCTTGACGAAAGCCAACAAACCATAGCCCACTAGTCAAGTTCAACCCGTATATTTCTTGACTGAATTAAACCCACCCGCACGACCCTTGACGCAAGCCAACAAAGCCGTACGACTACCCTAATCCAATCGCATCGTATGCAGCAGATAAGCAGCATATAGCTACCACACACTACACCTTGACGAAAGACAACAAATGTAGCACGAATACTATATACAACTTATCTGAAATGACGGAGGGCTACGACATGTTTTTCTGAAAACCTATTGCGTAATGAACTTGATATCGTTGTAGAATCAAATGATTTTAAAATGGAGTGTTTTTTAGGCCTTTCTAGTTTTGCTAAAGGGGTCACTCCCGGTGAAGGGATCGTCGGCCCTTTCCTCATCGAATAAGGTGCAAGGTATATCATATATACCACTATGCAAAGCAAGAACTATAGAAGCAATCAAAATACAAACCGAGTGTTGTAGCATCTGCCAGTTATTGCTAAAGGGGTCACTCCCGGTGAAGGGATCTCGGCCCTTTCCTTATCGAATAAGGTGCAGGATGTTCTACAAGGAACACCGCGATGCAAAGCAAGAGCCGTAGCTACCTGTTTTTGAAATTCGATTCCACAACATCTTTTAGGTTTATTTTCTTTCATTAATCACATTAATGAATTCCCATCATTTAAGTCACCTAAACATCACAGATAAATACGACGTACACATATGCCATCCGCATTCGCCTCGATGTCCCCTCGTGCACCGTTAGGTTAGGTAACTAACGGCAGAGTAGGGCAGGGCTAGCGCGGGTGTAAAACATAAGTAACGTCTATATAATATCTCATATATACTATATACAGTATTTATCACAGAACATCAAATGATCACATCACAGATATCGCAGCAGAAGAAACATATATGAAATATTGGATATACTAGGACGTCCGTGTTTTCAATACGAGCCTGTATAAAACATGGATTCCACGGTCGCGATGAATAGCCAAACCCACATCCCTAGACCCCTACGAGAGCGGCAAGCAACACTGCCAATTCTAGGGTTAGGAGACCCGGTCTCGACTCCTCGAGATGGTCTCCCTAATGCGGAAAAGTAAATAATATACAAGTGGTGACATCAACCTCATCCCGGAAGTGCCCCAAAAAGAATATTACATACATTTAATTTTACATGAATGAAAATAAAAACTCTCATCTCACAAAAAAACCCCGGCTATTCAAACGCGACGATCCAATATAACATATCACAGCTACACATAATATCTCATATCATCAACGTAAGTAAGTATGCATATCCCGATTATCGTTGATGTATAGCAACGAAGCCGGCGATACACCACATACTACGCTTACGGTCACAGAAAAAAAAGTGTAAAACTACAACAGTTGGAATCCGCAACCTCCTTAGACATCATATGCCTAACTAAATGAATTCCTTAGACATCGCATGCCTAACAATTATAAACCCCGCATTTTAGTCTCATTATCGAAAACCCTTTTCAATATCAAGTCGGGCAATTCAACAAGATTCCCGACAACCTGATCGAATGCTCGTCGCAAACTTTAGTAGACGGCCGCACCCCCGGATGCCGCCGACGAGGTGCACTAAGGCGGAACACCGCTGCCGCGAGCACCCGAACGGATGCTTTTGGCGACGGGGTTCTCCTACAGTCACTTGGTCGGGGCTATGGGGCGTGGCTGTCTATTAAGTTTACCCGGCAAGTATCTGCGTACGCTACGTGATTGCGACGGACTTTTGATCACATCAAAATTTCGTTTCAACCGATCAATTGAGACTGAACTGCTAGATTTATAACATTCAAATTAGTTATCTCATAACTATATGTGGATTCCAAATATTGTATCACATTCCAGATAAATAGACAATGTTAAACTTTCCGATCGAATAATCAAACACCCAAGATTTCCCCAATATATCTCAACACTTGAAATCAGTTTAAAAACATCCATCACATACCTCAGTACCGATGGTCCAGCCGTAGAAGGGTCAAGCCAACGCCTCACATGTGGCACACCGTACTGCCCCAAACCCTAAGGTTCAAAAGGCAGTTAAAGACGGTCACATAATCGAGTTAAGGTTTGTTGTCTTCTAGAGGGTCCATCGTGTTACTTGCACGACTTAGAACGTTCTTAAACAACGGAAAAATCCAACTTTTGAAAATTTTCCGACAGGGGAAAAAGTGAGTTATTGATATCCGTTCGAACTTTTTAACAGTTTCTAAAAATATCCGGAACAAACTAAACAAAGTTACATAATCCGATCGAATCAACGAGTCCCCAATACAACCCTAGAAAACTCAACACTTGAGTGGAATAAAAAAAATTCCAGAAAAAATTGACAAGAAAGGACATAAGAATAATTATATGAAATATCAGGGACTAAGTCCAAATTTTGGCCGCTGAACCGCCGCCAAACCCTTGTTTTTGCCGCGGTTCCGCGGTCAAATAATTGACTTAGTGGACCGTACTTCACAGTAATTCTTAGTTTTTCCTGCTTGTTTTTCTGAGCATTTTTAATTCATAAAAAATCACATTTTCAAAAAATGTACAGAGAGGGGTAAACATCGGGGTTTCCGGATTCGATCGGACTTTAAACTTCGTCTAGACTTCGCCTAAAGCTCTAGCTTGGCTCTGATACCACTGTAGGGTTGCTAGGCATGCGCACAAAGGTCTACGAGGCATCAACCATGCCCGATTAAAATTTTATTCGTGCCGAAAAACCCGAAGCCGGATCTTTAAACTAGGGTTTAGGCAAACAAGCATGTTAAACATTTTAACACTAAGTGAAAAGGATTAAAACCTTTGTAGATCCGGTCCTTCACTTCATTAGCTCCGTGTCGATGTCCCCATCGCTGCGATCGTGAACTCCGGACTCTAGAGAAGCTTCACAAGAAGAACGAACGTGCTTTCTTTGATGACTTCGAGGCCGAAGATGATCTACGTCGGGGAGACACTAACTCAAGCTATTCCTTCACTAGGTTATGAACTTTGTGAAGAGAACACACTCTACTACATGGCAAGTGGTAGAGGATGAAGAAGTAGGAAGTGGGCTCACTTTAGAATTGATTTTCTCACTTTTTTTCTCATGGCACCATTGGAGCTAGTAAGCTTTTGGATGGAGCTTGATGAAGAAAAAGAAGAAGAAAGAATAATCCATCCAAATGAAAACTTATCCTATGAATTATTGCACCATGGTTGAGTTAAGCCCTCATGCTTAACTCATGTAGAGAATTAACCAAGGTATTAGGTTAAGGGTTGGGTTAACTAATATCCTAAGGAATGACAAAAGAGTTGACTTTGTCAATGTTTATCAAGCTTCATGAAGCTTGATAATTTTGACCAAAGTCTCACCTCTTTTGTTATTTGTTAGGAAAATAGTAAACCCTAATTTAACCTTGAATTGGTTTAAGTCTCATACACCCAACTTGTGTGTATCATCAAGCATGATACAAACATGTACACTTGCATATATCACATATAAACAATGTGCACAAACTAGTGAGAAAATAAATCATAAGTGAGCAAATACTAGTTAATGTAATGTAATATATCAAATATATAATTATATATTAAATTATTAAATCAACTCTTGATTTAATAATCCGGCTATAACCGACTAATATCATGTGTAACAACTTATCGAATCAACACTTGATCCGATAACCCGGCTATATCACATACAACCGATCAATGTTATGAATCGCGATAATAGAATACGGTATCTCATATCGTATTAATCTCGGTCCCACACATATCACATATGTGCTCCTACTCCGTTTTGCTTGAGCCAGGAAACCTCTGTGTAGGACTCCAAAGACTCATCAATACGCCGGCAGTAGGTGATGATCATATCAAACACCCACAAGCCACAATCGGTGTGCTAAATGTAACGGCCACCCGGGTATTGAGCGATTAAAAGATCAACAAGCAAGCCCGCTAGTACTCCTGCGAATCCAATCAGTAACACTCCCGTACAGTCCGGTCTCGTCTCTGATATGTCGCATATCTCGCCTAGGGGTGGTAAACGTCAGACCCCGGTAGCTTGATAAGTTGTGTCGATATAAGGTCTATAACAATTCGAGAAACTACTGATAACACTTACCAGTAAATCTCAGCAACCCTGGCCAGGGATTTCCAGTTATAGCCAATCGAACACAGCACAACATCAACTCCCATTACCGGGAGAGACGAATCCCCTTCTATCTCTCATTGCCTCCATGTGATTCGGGACTGTACCCAAAAGCCACCTTTTTGCACGCCCTCTTGGACGTGGTATGATGGAAATCAAAGCGCAGTGGGAATCACACAAGTCTCTATGACGGTCTCAGGTCAACAGACTACTCTGTACAAGTGTCACCGGAGAACTGCCATCTGACGTGAGGTATAATACCATCTGGGAGTTCTCGGCGAGTCCGTCCAGTGTACCCAGTCACCACTGAGCACCCGTACACCATCCTTGATGTCAAACACCGATGGATATGGGATCATCCATCGCCCATCGTATGGGTCAAGATGCGTATACGCTAGTCTACTCTGGTGCATCGATGCCCTGTCTCGATACACCTACGACTAGGGACCTTGAAGGATGTACTTATGGACTACCATGAGCCTACTAGTATGATCCACATCATAGTCCAGGTAGTCAAGTACACATCCTAAGGGCTTTACCAACATGTAACAGAGAGATAATCAGTATACACGTTAAAGTAAAGAGTAACCAGATAGCATACTATCATGTCGAGAAAGAAAGTCCTCCCTATATATGTCCAAGCATCCACTACAATATACATCGTATGTACAGTAATGGCCTCTAGGGCATACATATAACTAACATGTAAGAGTTACTCCGGGGAGAGTTTTACACATTACAATTAGCCGATCAAGTAGGTGTCTAGAAAAGTGTCAACGGGGTTACGCCCCTGGGAAAACGAGGTTTATTTTAATTAGGTCCGTGCGAAAGCACGAGGAACCTCCCTCAAAGTATCGGTACTGGCCTGGCTGAAAGATTGGCAAACTTGTAGGGTGTAACTAGTCCCGGCTGGTCTTTCCTTTTAGGGTTTGAAGGAAGATTTGACTAAAACAGTGGGAGACATCCTGATTAGATAAATTGATAACCAATCTAATCTTGTAAAAAAGCACGCTGAGTGTTTTCTTCTCTCTCTCCCCTGGTTGCGACTATGTCACGCCTTAATCAAGATAACAATACGGATGTATTGACCGAACCCGCTTCTTATACTGCGCTAAGGAACGTTGGTTCGGCTCCAACTTATAATTGTTATAAGACAGAGCAGGAAATAGGGGATTACCAGAATTCCCGTGCCGCCCAAACGAAGAAAGTGCATGCTGATGCATCATCTTCGAGTTTGTTCGTTACCGAGAACTGTTTCTCAATATCCTTTACGTCCTGGGTATGATATACCGGATCAGGATCCCGCAAATGTAATTTGTTACATGGGCTACAGATAGGTAGAGAACTGAGAACGGGTGATAAGTTTCATGAGATAGAAAACGGTGCAAGTGTTGCAGCCAAGTCTGTTGGTAGTTTTCACCCTGTATTACCAGAATACTTTGATTCTGAACGAATGTTATTAGATACCGAACCTGATATACAACATCATATCAGTCTCTTTATTTATTAAAGAAGGATATAATTTTGTACTGTAGGATAATGTTTTAAACATATCCTATATCAAGAGTTGATCGGTTCAGGTACGTTATCTAAAAGCATATACGTTCTAAATCAAACCACAGTTCTTAATATACAGAACACACACAAGAGGAAGAGTTCAGAAATAAACAAATCCTACTTGATGTATTGTAGTCTAGGTCATGTCAGAGTGACCCGACTAGCTGAAGTTACATTAAGATGCATATTTAAATCTGTTTAAATTTACATCTCGTGAAACTTGCCAGTCATGTCATAAAGACAAGATGACCACAGCTCCATTTATTGGAAACAGAGAAAGAGTTAGTTAACTCTTGGGATTGATACATGATGATGTATGTAAGGTCCCCTGTCTACACATGCCAAGACCGGTTCTTTATACTTCATTATATTCACTGTTTATCTTTCAAGATTCGGACATATGTTCCTGTTGAAACACAAGTTTGGACCTTTTGAGAAATTCAATGAATATGAGTTAGAAGTAGAGAACCAAAACGGGTATAAATATTATGTCCTTTGATGTGATCAGCGAGGAGAATACTTGTGCACGGGATTCCTGGACTATTCTAAAGGAGAATGAGATTCTCTCTCAGCATTACTCCTCCGTATACACCACAACACCTTGGTGTATCGGGGCGGAACAATCACACCCTATTTGATATGGTGCGCTCTATGATGAGTACTACTGAGTTTCCTATTTCCTTTTGATAATTATGCACTTGTGAAGCTGCATACCTAATGAATAGGGTTCCAACCAAATCAGAAGCCTACCACTCCATATATGAGATATGGTATGGGAAGAGCCCATCTGTTAAGGATATTAAGATTTGGGGTTGTCCGGCCTATGTCTAAAGGCAAAATCCAGACAAAGCTCGAGGCAAGGTCAGTTCTGTAGAACTGGAAAAGTTCCAGCTATACAAACTGCAGCTAATAATTTGGTAAACCGAAGGGTTCAATAGTTTCTAACGAACCTCGGCCTCTCCGCCGATCTAGTAGGGTTCCTCACCCACCTGAGAGATACTTCGGTTTCTCTATGACAGTGGGAGCGAGGATTACATCATGAGATGATGACCCAACTAATTTCGAGCAGGCCATCAGGAGTGGGACTCTGTAAGAATGGCTGGATGCTTAGCGATCTGAGATGGAATCCTTATACACCAACAAAGTATGGACTTTGGTTGCTTTATCTGAAGGGTTAAATCCCCATCAGGAGCAAGTATATCTTGAGAAGATTACTTGGTGTACATGGAAAAGTTGAGACTTTCAAAGTTATGCTTAAGTCCATCCAGATCCTACTTGCCATGGCTACATACCATGACTACGATATCTGGCGGTTGGGTGTCATGACTGCTTTTCTAAATGATGATTTGGAAGAGAGCATCTATAAGAACACAGCCAGAGAGCTTCGTAGATAGTGGGAGCAGCGGAAACGTGTGCAAGATATTTTATGTGATAAAGAAGGTATCGCGGAGTTTGAATATCTGTTTTGATGTGGTAGTCAAAGAGTTTGATTTCATCAAAATAGTAGATGAACCTTGTATATACAAAAAGGTAGTAGGGAGTATGGTGGTGATCCTCGTAGTGTACGTGGATGACATACTCTTGATAGGGAAGGAGTTTCATATGCTACGCTCGGTCAATCTCCGCTTATCACAAGGATTCTCCATATAGGATCAAAATGATACCTCCTAAATCCTGGGTTTTGGATCTATGAGATAGATCTAATTGGATGTTAAGATACTCACTAGTTGTAGTGAAATGGTATCAATCGATCCTGGGAAGAATCACTGGAAAGGTTCCAGGGTGATAAGGCTGACTGAATGTCAGTCGCAGGCATTGTCTTTACCCTCAGTGGTGGGACGGTATGTTGGAAGAGTTCCAAGCTAGATACCGTGACTTACTAGACGATTAAAGGCAAGATACGTCGTTACTAAGGATGCTACCAAAAAGGCAGTCTGGATATATATAAGTTCATGAGATGAACTTCGTTCCAACCATTGTGTGACAATGGAGTTATGGCTTTGGCCTATGAACCCCCGTCCCATCAGAAATCCAGATATAATTCTTAGGCAGTATCACCTGATCATGGAGATGGTTGATCTCCAGGGAGATTGAGGTTGGAGAGTAGACACAGAGGAAAACAGCGTGGATCCACTCACAAAGGCCTATATCCCAGTAGAGACTTGTGTGGGATAGTTGAGTATGAGATACTTCAACCACTGCTGATTGTTGGGTATGCGATACCACAATAGATGGCCCTAGTGCAAGTGGGAGATTGTTAGTTCTATGTATGCCCTAGAGGCCATTACTGTACATACGATGTATATTGTAGTGGATGCTTGGACATATATAGGTAGGACTGTCTTGCTCGACATGATAGTATGCTATCTGGTTGCTCTTTATCTTAACATGTACTCAGATTATCTTTATGTTACATGTTGATAAAGCCCTTAGGATAAGTACTTGACTACCAGGACTATGATGCAGATCATACTAGTGGGGACAGAGTAGTCGCCAAGTACATCCTTCAAAAGTTTCTAGTCGTGGGAGTACCGAGACAGAGCATCGATACTCCAGAGTAAACTAGCGTATGCGCTTCTTGACCTATATGATGGGCGATAGATGATCCCATATCCAATGCTGTTTGACATCAGAGAAGGTATACGGGTGCTCAGTAGAGACTGGGTACACTGGACGGACTCACCGAGAACTCCCAGATGGTATTATACCTCACGTCAGATGGCAGTTCTCTGGTGACACTGGTACAGGTTAGTCTGTAGACCCGAGATCGTCATAGAGCCTTGTGTGATTCCCACTGTGCTTTGATTTCCATCATACCACGTCCAATGCGGCCTGCAAAACGGTGGCTTTTGGGTACAGTCCCGAATCACATGGAGACAATGAGCGATAGGAGGGGATTCGTCTCTCCCGGTATAGGGAGTTGATGTTGTGCTCTGTTCGATTGGCTATAACTGGAACTCCCTGGCCAGGGCTGATATAGAGATTTACTGGTAAGTGTTACCAGTATTTTCTCGACCTGTTATGAGCCTCACATCGACACGACTTATCGGTTACTGGGGTCTGACGTATACCACCCCTAGACTAGATATGCAACATATCAGACGAAGAGACCGGACTGTACGGGAGTGTTACTGATTGGATTCGCTGGAGAAAGTACAGGCTTGCTTGTTGATCTTCTGATCGCTCAATACCCAGGTGGCCGTTACGTTTGGCAGACCGCTTGCGGCTTGTGGGTGTTTGATATGATCATCACCCACTGCTGGCGTATTGACGAGTCTTTAGAGTCCAACACAGAGGTTTCCTTGCTCAAGCGAAACGGAGTAGGAGAGCATATGTGATATGTGCGGGAACAAGATTAATGCGAGTATGTGATACCGCATTATATTCTCGCGATGTGTGACATGATAGGTTATATGTGATATAGCCGAGTTATCGGATCGAGCGTTGATTCGATAAGATGTTGCATTTGATATTAGTCGGTTATATGTGATATAGCCGGATTATTAAATCAAGAGTTGATTTGATAATTTAATGTATAATTATATATTTGATATATTATAATACATTAACTAATATTTAGCTCACTATTGATTTCTTTTTCTCACATGATGTGCACATTGTATATATATACGCGATATGTACATTTGTGTACATGGATTGTGTCATGTTTGATGATACATAAAAGATGGGTGTATGAGATTAACACAATGCTAGGGTTAAGTTAGGGTTTCTATTTATGTTAAGCTAATTCAAAAGGGTTTGAGTTTGTTATGCTAAAGCTTGCACAAAAGCTTATGGATAAGCTTTGACAAAGTCAACCCTTTTGTCTAGTTTAAGATATTTATCAAACCCAACCTTTAACCATAGCCATGAGTTAATTCTCTACATGAGTTAGCCATAAGGGATTAACTCAACCATGGGTGCAATAATTTATTTGGATGAATAATTCACAAGTCTTCTTCTTCTTCTTCTTCAAGCTCCATGAAAAAGCTTGCTAGCTTTAATGGAGTTTTGAGATAAAGTGTGAGAAAATCAATTCAAAAGTGAGCCCACCTCCTAATTCTTCATCCTCTACCACTTGCCATGTAGTAGAGTGTGTTCTCTTCACAAAGTTCATGACCTAGTGAACGAATAGCTTGATTCAGTGTCTCCTCGACGTAGATCATCTTCGGCCTCGAAGTCATCGAAGCAAGCACGTTCGTTGCTTCGCGGGAGCCTCTCTAGAGTCCGGATGATCATGATCGCAGCGAAGGGACTACTACACGGAGCTATTGAAGTGAAGGACCGGAATACAAAGGTTATAATCCCAAACTCTTAGAACTAATGTTGTTTACTTGCTTATTGTTTTCGCATAATCTCTAGTATACGATCTTGGTTAGGGTTGTTCGGCACGTCTAAATTTTGAATCGGGCATGGTTGATGCCTTGTAGAACCTTGTGAGAGTGCCTAGCAACCCTACATTTAGAACATAAGCAGATGTTCTGGGGATATGATATTCACAGCCTCCTTCGGGAGACGGTTATCATTCCAGGCTTCCAAGGTGACCTGGATGACCGAATGACTGTCAGAGTTATAGTTTTCCCTCTCGACGAGGGGCAGTAGTTTGGACAGGTGATCCAAGCGGATACTGAGGGAGGTATGGCGCAGGATACTGATTAAATTCAGTTGATGATACAGTCTAAGAAGTTTGGATTTGGAGTTCATTTGTGAACTAGGTCCCATCAGATATCCAAATATATTCTAAGACAGGTATTGCTCAATTCGGGATATGGGTTTCTCCGCGAACTTTAGATTAAGAGAGACATAGAAAGAAACATCAGGTCGGATCCACTAGCTGAGGCTATTTCTCAAACGCAATAGTTTCACAAACAAGATTTGTGAATCTGATTAGTAGAGGAGTTGGGTTTCGGTATCACACGGGCTGTGAGTATGCGACACCGCAATAATTAGCCTTGAGTGCAAGTGGGAGATTGTTGGATATAGTGCCCTCAAAGTCAATTATTGGATTGCAAGCATGTGATTGCAATGATTGAGGGAGGACCTATACCGGTAGGACAGTCTTACTCGAGAGGATAGTATACTATCTGAGTTCTCTTTATCATCATGTACATGCTTTAAGTGATATTGCAGTTCACTGTTACACGTTGATAGAGAATAGTATGCTACCTGGTTTATCTTTATCATTATGTACATGCTTTAGGTGATATTACAGATCACTATTACACGCTGATAGAGCCCTTACGATTCTTGCTTGACTACCAGCAGTATGATGGCGATCATATACGTGAGAGTTGGGTAGTCTATAAGCACATCCTTAAAGTGGTCCCTAGTCGTGGGAGTTTCGAGACTGGGCATCGATACTCCATTAGTAGACTAGTGTATACGATCGAGACCCCGACGAGGGGCGGTGGCCGGTCTCACAAGCCATTGGTGTCAGTTGGTTCACCTAAGACGTATACAAGTGCTTATTGGGTTATGAGTACACCGGACAGGACTCGCCGGGAACATGCTAGTTGGTATTATACCTAGCGTCAGATAGCAGTTCCATGGTGACATGTGTACAGGTAGTTCATTGACCTGAGATCGTCATTTGTCTCGTGCGAGTTCCCACTGTACTTTGATTACTACCCTACCACGGCTCAAAGGAGTCGTGCAAACAGGTTTTAGTTGGGTACAGTCTCGAGCCATATGGATGCTGTGAGCCGATCGGCAGAGTTTTTGTCTCTCCCGGTATTGGGGGTGAGAACGCACTGTGTCTAGGAGAGCCATTACACGAAGTCTTTGGCCAAGGAAAGAGATTTACTGGTAGGTATTCCAGTAGTATCTCAGGGTGTTCTGGGCTACACTCCGACACGACTTGTACCGCTTTTGGGGGTCTGACGTTTACCAGCCCCCTAGGCCCGACATGCGATACTCATAGACGAACGGACCAGACTGTACGGATATTGTCACTGACAGGCTCAGTAGGGTTTCAGGATGTGTTCGCTCATCGGCTTCCCTTTTTGTCGATACATGGGTTGCCGTTACGTACAGCTAGTGCCACTGACGTGCTAGTAGTTAAATCCATAGCCAATGTATTGACGAGTCATTAGAGTCCCCCACAGACTGTTTCTCAAGTTTCGGGTGAAACGTTGTAGAAGCCGTATGATATTATGGCAGGGTTCGATCATATACGTTTACTCGTGCACGGATCATGATCGGACGGATCATACTAGTGGGCTTTGGTTTAAGTTGGATCCTAGTATTAGATTTGTTGGATTGCTTTCGTCTCATCGCATTCGCATTCAGTTGGAATGCGGATGCAGGTATGTATATACAGGTGAGGGGTATTCTTGTAATCTGTCACGAGTTTACTTTAGATGATGCCGTTCTTTTTATTATCATAAACATTTGGGTTAATGTTTATTTTGGTGGAAATTGTGAGTGGTTTTTCATCATGAGGAGCATTAATTGTGACACATGCATAAGTGATGACTCATGGTCTCTTTTTTGTGTATATGTCTCATTTTGGATTTATTAAGAGTGTGAAATGAAAGATGGAGAGAGAGAGCGCAGCCATGTACATGGGTTAGCTCTTGTGATTATCATTCTTGGCCTCTCTCATTTTTCATCTCACACAAGAAAAAAAAAGGTCTTCTTCTTCTTCCTTTAGCTCATAACTTCCACCAATGGCATCATCTTCAACCTCTATCCATACACTCTCATGTGTTGATAATCAATGGATGCTTGAGACAAAATTATCACACACATTCTCTACATCACCTTGGACATGTCGGCTAGCAAACTTCATGTTCGAGTTGCTTCGGATGAAGCGGGAGACCGTAAAAAGACTCATTGATGTGGTGCCCTTCCAACGAGGAGACCGGAGATCGAAGATGCCGCGAGGAGCTTGGGATGGTGGCCAAAGACCGAAGGACACGGATCGATCGGTATAGCCACTCTCACTTCTTAGCAGTTTGCTAGTTTAGCGTTAATGGTTCGATCCGGGTGAAAGACTACGATAGCGCCGGTTTAGTAAAAAGTTTTTGTTTCCGCATTTGGCCCCGGATTGACGGTCGGGGCGCTACCGTAGACTTACATTGATATGGTATGTTGATTCCATGGTTACTTTATAACCTTATCATATACCATATTCTCCCCCACAAACCCCATCTTGCAAGTCTAATGTTAGAATCAATTTGGTGTTAAGTTTGCTAAGTTTAGATACGGTATTTTGTGACCAAGTGCTTGACAAACCCTTGTTTTTCCCTATACTATCACAAACACTTAGCAAAGTTAACACTAAAACCAATTTCTCTCACTCGCTAATTTGTGTTTTTGATGTTGTTGTACGCTTACTAACCCTTGTGCTTAGTGTTGATACCTCAAGCTTGGATATACAAACGGTAAGTGAACAATACGGACTCATTTCGTGTTTTGAGTCGAGATCCGAGAACTTGATGATTTGTGCTTTGCAACCGCTTTGACAAGTCATGCTTCACTTCGGGATCGACACAAGGACGGACAACTCATGATCAAGGGAGCATCGAAGGAATCGTCACGATTCGACCATCCGAGCCAAAGCCATGGCCATTTCTTCCTTAGCTTGTTTTCTTTGTTTTCGTATTCTGATTATTTTTGTGACAACCAAATCAATTCCTTATTTGTTGAACCTTAAGCAATAAAACCTAATACACAATTCCCTGTGGATCGACCCGTACTTGCCGGATCGCTACAACGCGCCGTGAACTTGCAGTTTATAAATTTTAAAACGAGACCGAGCTCGCATGCGCATTATTTCCAAAACCGATTCTATTTCCCAAACATACACGTTTGCACGCGGGGGTAAAGTCCCAACAGTGGGTATGGAGGAGTAAGCTGAGAGAGAATTCCATTCTCTTTTAAATAATCCAGGAACTTGGCATTTAAGTATTCACCACCTCAAGCAGATCGAAGTGTCTTAATACTTTTGCCTGTTTGTTTTTCCACTTCATTCTTATATTCTTAGAATTTCTTAAGGGCCTCGGATTTATGTTTCATCAAGAATACATGTCCAAACCTTGAGAAATCATCCGTAAAAGTAATGAAGTAGGAATAACCACTTCTTGCATGTGTAGACAATAGACCACACATGTTACTGTCTATGAGTCCCAAAGGCTTGGTGGCCCTTACTCCGTGTCCAGTGAACGAAGTCATTGTCGTCTTTCCTTTGATACATGATTGACAAGTTGCATAAGATAGATATTCAAACGGATCCAAATATCCCTCTTTATATAACTTCGTCAACCGTGTTTCATTGATGTGACCTAGTGTACAATGCCGTAAGAAAGCTTGATTTAATTATGGAGACTTTCTTTTAAGTGTGTTCTGTAGGGTTACTAGGCACACTCAAGAGGTTCCACAAGGCATCAACCATGCCAAACAAAAATTTTACGGTGCCGAGAAACCCTAAACTAGATCGTTAACTAGAAGTAAAGGCGAAAAGCAAGCAAGCAAACAACTTTGCTAATAAGTGAAAGGGATTACAACCTTTGTAGATCCGGTCCACCACTTCTTTAGCTCCGTGTTGACGTCCCTCCGCTGCGATCATCGGATCCTGGACTCTAGAAATGGTTTCGTCGGAGAAATGATCGGGCTAGATCATTGACTTCGAGGCCGAAAATGATCTACGTCGGGGAGACTCAAACTCAAGCAATTCCTTCACTTGGTAAAAAACTTTGTGAAGAGAACACCCTATACTACATGGAAAGTAGAATGAAGAAATAGGAAGTGGGTTCACTTTAGAATTGGATTTCTCACTCTTTTTACCATGGCACCATTGGAGCTCTCAAGCTTTTGTGAGCTTGATGAAGATGAAGAAGAAGAAAGAATCATTTCCATTAAAAGAATAATATGAACACTTATCCTTTTAATCATGGCACCATGGTTGAGTTAAGCCCTCATGCTTAACTCATGTAGAGATTTAACCAAACCATTAGGTTAAAGGTTTGGTTAACTAATATCTTTAAATATATGACAAAAGAGTTGACTTTGTCAATGTTTATCAAGCTTCATGAAGCTTGATAACTTTGACCAAAGTCACACTCTTTTGTTATATGCTTAAGAAAATAGTAAACCCTAATCTAACCTTGATTTGGTTCAAGTCTCATACACATAATTTGTTTGTATCATCAAGCATGATACAAACATGTACACTTGCATATATCACATATAAACAACGTGCACATTCAAGTGAAAAATCAATCTTAAGTGAACCAATACTAGTTAATGTAAAGTAATATATCAAATATATAATTATAAATTAAATCATTAAATCAACACTTGATTTAACGATCCGGTCATATCTTCATATAACCGACCAATATCAAGTGTATCAATGTATCGAATCAACATTTGATTCGGTAACCCGGCTATATCACATATAACCGACCGATAATACAAATCGCGAGAATAGAATACAGTATCGCATACTGGTATTATTCTCGGTCCCGCACATATCTCATATGCGCTCCTATTTCGTTTCGCTTGAGCCAGGAAACCCATGTGTAGGACTCTAAAGACTCGTCAATACGCCGGCGGCAGGTGATGATCATATCAAACACCCACAAGCCGCAAGCGGTCTGCTAAACGTAACGGCCACACGGGTATTGAGCGATCAGAAGATCAACAAGCAAGCCCGCTCACACTCCTGTGAATCCAACCAGTAACACTACCGTACAGTCCGGTCTGTTCGTCTGATATGTCGCATATCTCGTCTAGGGGTGGTAAACGTCAGGCCCAAATAACTCGATAAGTCGTGTCGATATGAGGCTCATAACGAGTCGAGAAACTACTGGTAACACTTACCAGTAAATCCCTAAAGCAGCCTTGGCCAAGGACTTCCTGTTATAGCCAATCGAGCACTGCGCAACATCAACTCCCTATACCGGGAGAGACGAAACCCCTCCTATCGCTCATTGCCTCCATGTGATTCGGGACTGTACCCAAAAGCCACCTTTTTGCATGCCCTCTTGGATGTGGTATGATGGAAATCAAAGCACAGTGGGAATCACACAAGACTCTATGACGATCTCGGGTCTACAGACTAACCTATACCAGTGTCACCAGAGAACTGCCATCTGACGTAAGGTATAATACCATCTGGGAGTTCTCGGTGAGTCCGTCCAGTGTACCCAATCTCTACTGAGCACCCGTATATCATCTCTGATGTCAAACACCAATGGATATGGGATCATCCATCGCCCCTCTGTATGGGTCGAGAAGGTATACGCTAGTCTACTCTGGTATATCGATGCCCTGTCTCGATACACCCACGACTAGGGACCTTGAAGGACGTACTTATGGACTACCATGTCCCCACTAGTATGATCCGCATCATAGTCCTGGTAGTCAAGTACGCATCTTAAGAGCTTTACCAACATGTAACAGAGAGACAATTAGTGTACACGTTAAGGTAAAGAGTAACCAGATAGCATACTATCATATCGAGCAAGAAAGTTATCCCTATATATGTCTAAGCATCCACTACAATATACATCCTATGTATAGTAATGGCCTCTATGTCATACATATAACTAACAATCTCCCACTTGCACTAGGGCCATCTGATAGCAGTGATTGTAGTATCTCATACTCAACCATCCCATAATAGTCTCTCTCTGGGAATAGGCCTTTGTGAGTGGATCCGCCGTGTTGTCCTCTGAGTCTACTCTCCTAACCTCGATCCCCTAGAGATCAACCATCTCCATGATCAGGTGACACTACCGAAGAATATGTCTGGATCACTGATGGGACGGGCGTTCCTAGGCATAAACCACAACTCCATTGTCACACAATGGGAGGAACGAAGTTCATCTCATGAACTAATATACACCCAGACTTCCTCTTTGGTAGCATCTTTTGTAGTGATCTATCCAGCCTTTATCGTCTAGTATGCCACGGTATCTAGCTTGGAACTCTTCCAACATACCATCCCTTTACTGAGGGTAAAGACAATGCCTGCGACTGACATTCAGTCGTCCTTATCACTCTGGAACCTTTCCAGTGATTCTCCCCAGGATCAATTGATACCAACTCACTACAACTAGTGAGTAACCTAACATCCAGTTAGATCTATCTCATAGATCCAAAACCCAGGATTTAGTAGGTATCACTTTGATCCTATATGGAGAATCCTTATGATAAGCGGAGATTGAACGAGCATAGCATAGGAAACTCCTTCCTTATCAAGAGTATGTCATCCACATACTCTACGAGGATCACCACCATACTCCCTACTACCTTTTTGTATATACAAGGTTCATCTACCATTTTGATGATGTCAAACTCCTTGACTAACTCATCAAAACAGATGTTCCAACTCCGCGATGCCTGCTTTATCATATAAAACATCTTGCACACATTTCCGCTGCTCCCACTGTCTACGAAGCCCTCTGACTGTGTACTTATATACTCTGTCTTCTAAATCATTATTTAGAAAAGCATTCATGACACCCAACCGCCAGATATCGTAGTCATGGTATGTAGCCGTGGCAAGTAGGATCTGGATGGACTTAAGCATAGGCCCCAGAAAAGGTTTCATCATTAGCCACAACTGGTCTATGATGCAAACCTTTAACGAGTCTAGCTTTGAAAGTCTCAACTTTTCCATGTACACCAAGTAATCTTCTCAAGATATACTTGCTCCTGATGGGAATTTAACCCTTCAGATAAAGCAACTAAAGTCCATACTTTGTTGGTGTATAAGGATTCCATCTCAGATCGATAAGCATCCAGCCATTCATACAGAGTCCTATTCCTGATGGCCAGCCCGAAAATAGTTGGGTCATCATCTCATGATGCAATCCTTGCTCCCACTGTCATAGAGAAACCGGAGTATCTCTCAGGTGGGTGAGGAAACCTACTAGATCGGTGGAGAGGTTGAGGTTCGTTGGTTGCTATTGAATCCTTTGGTTCTACCAAATCATCAGCTGCAGTTTGTATAGTTGGAACTGTTTCCAGTTCTACCTCATAACCAATAATTTCTTCACAAGAAATTCCCTTTCACAAAGGTGGCATGCAGAGAAACAAAACATTTTTGTTCCTCGGTTAGGTAGAAGATATTCCCTTGCGTATGCTTGGGATATCCAACAAACTTCCACAGATCTGACTTTTCCTCGAGCTTGTCCGGATTTTGCTTGTAGACATATGCCGAACAACCCCAAATCTTAACTGACTTAAGAGATGGGCTCTTCCCTTTCCATATCTCATATGAAATGGTAGGCATCTGATTTGATCGGAACCCTATTCAATAGGTATGCAACTTCATAAGTGCATAACTCCCTAAAAGGAAATAGGAAACTCAGTAGTACTCATCATAGAGCACACCATATCTCATAGGGTGCTATCGCTCCGCCCCGATATACCATCGTGCTATGGTGTATACGGAGGAATAATGCTGAGAGAGAATCTCATTCTCCTTTAAAATAATCCAGGAATTCCGTGCTCAAGTATTCTCCTCCTTGATCACATCAAAGGACATAATACTTTTACCCGTATTTTGGTTCTCTACTTCTAACTCATATTTTATGAATATCTCAAAAGGTTCGTACTTGTGTTTCAACAGGAACATATATCTGAATCTTGAGAGATTATCAGAGAATGTAATGAAGTACAAAGAACCGGTCTTGGCATGTGTAGACAGGGGACCTTCATACATCAACATGTATCAATCCCAAGAGTTTACTAACTCTTTCTCTGTTTCTAATAAACAGGGCTATGGTCATCTAATCTTTGTGACATGACTGGCAAGTTTCACAAGATGTAAATTCAAACTGATTTAAATATGCATCTTAATGAAACTTAGCTAGTCGGGTCGCATTGACATGACCTAGTCTACAATACCTCAAGAAGGATTCGTTCATGTCTGAACTCTTCCTCTTGTGCGTGTTCTATATACTAAGAACTGTAGTTTGATTTAGAACGTCAATGCTTTTAGATAACGTGCCTGAACCGATCAACTCTTGATATAGGAAATGTTCAAAACATTATCCAACCAACACAAAATTATATCCTTCATTATCTAAATAAAGAGACTGATATGATTTTGTATATCAGGTTCGGTATCTAATAACATTTGTTCAGAATCAATGTATTCTGGTAAAACAGGGTGACAGTGACCAACAGACCTGGATGCAACACTTGCACCGTTTTTTATCTGAGGAAACTTATCACCCGTTCTCAGTTCACTACCATTCTGTAGCCCATGTAACAAATTACATATGCGGGATCATGATATGGTATCACATACCCAGGACGTATAGGATACTGAGAAACAGTTCTGTGTAATGAACACACCCGAAGATGATGCATCATATGCACTTTCTTCGTTTGGGCGGCACAGGAATTCTGGTAATCCCCAATTTCCTGCTTTGTCTTATAACTATTATAAGTTGGAAAGGGACCAACGTTCCCCAGCTCAGTATAACAAGCGGGTTCGATCAATATATCCGTTTTATTATCTTGATTAAGGCGTGACATGGTCGATACCTGGAGAGAGAGAGAAGAAAACACTCTGCGTGCGCTCTTGCAAGATCAGATTGGTTATTATTTTATCTAATCAGGATGGCTCCCACTGTTTTTATCAAATCTTCCTTCAAACCCTAAAGGGAAAGACTAGCCATGATTAATTACACTCTACAAGTTCGCCAATTTTTCAGCCAGGCCAGTGTCGGTACTTTGAGGGAGGTTCCCCGTGCTTTCGTACGGACCTAATTACAGTAAACCTCGTTTACCCAGAGGCGTAACCCCGTTGACACCTTTCTAGACACCTACTTGATCGGCTAATTGTAAAGTGCAAAACTCCCCCAGGAGTAACAATTACTCGCAGTGGGTATCGGGATCCAACTATCATATAGAAGGTATGCAATCTCATTGCAAATTTCAACACTTGAAACTCCCGATAATGGTTTTTACCCCTAGCACTTATAACCTTGGCTAAGGTCAACAAATCATAAGCACTAGTCAAGTTCTACCCGTCATTTCGTGATTAATTAGACCCACCCACATGACCCTTGGCTAAGGTCAACAAAGCCACATGACTGTCCTAACTAATCGCATCATATGCGGTATAGGAAGACATCACTTAGCTATCGTACACTATGCCTCGGCTATGGTCGACAAACGTAGCACGAATACTAAGTACTCTATTTCCTAAAATGACGGAGGGTTGCGGATGGTTTTTAAGAAAACCTTTAACGCTTTGAACTTGATCTCGTTGCGGAATCAAATGTTTTTTAAATGGAGTGTTTTTGAGGCTTTTCTAGTTTTGCTAAAGGAGTCACTCCCGGTGAAGGGATCGTCGGCCCTTTCCTCATCGAATAAGGTGCAGGATATATCATATATACCGCTGTGCAAAGCAAAAACTATAGAAGCAATCAAAAGACAAACCGAAGGATGTAGCATCTGCCAGTTATTGCTAAAGGAGTCACTCCCGGTGAAGGGATCTCGGTCCTTTCCTTATCGAATAAGGTGCAGGATGTTCTACAAGGAACACCGCGATGCAAAGCAAGAACTGTAGCTACCTATTTTATTTTGAAATTCGATTCCACAACATCTTTTAGGTTTATTTTCTTTCATTAATCTCATTAATGAATGTCCCATCAATAAAATCACCTAAACATCACAGATAAATACGACGTACGCTTATGCCATCCGCATTCGCCTCGATGTCCCCTCGTGCACCGTTAGGTTAGGTAACTAACGGCAGAGCGGGGCAGGGCTAGCGCGGGTGTAAAACATAAGTAACGTCTATATAATATATCATATATATCATATACAGTATTTATCATAGAACATCAAATGATCACATCACAGATATCGCAGCAGAAGAAATATATGAAACATTGGATATACTAGGACGTCCGTGTTTTCAATACGAGCCTGTACAAAACACGGATTCCACGGTCGCGATGAATAGCCAAACCCACACCCCTAGTGTTAGTGTATATGCCCTAGAGGCCATTACTGTATCATACTAGTTTGTATATTACTTAATGGAAGCTTGGGATATTCACTTTGTATATACAATCTTGCTCAAGATAGTAGTATGCTACTTGGTTTGTTTCTACTTCAATGTGTACATGTGTTTATTTTAGTATATCGCCTATACATATTAGTAGAGCCCTTAGGATCTTTGCTTGATTACCAGCGTTGTGATGGCAGTCACACTAGTGGGGCTGGGTAATCTATAAGCACATCCTTATGCGGGTCCCTAGTCGCAGGACTATCGAGACAGGGCATCGATACTCCGGAGTAGACTAGCGCATGCGCTTCTCATCCCAGTGTGGGAGACGGTCTGTCCCACAGCCGTCAGTACGTCGTACTGGAGATAGTATGCGGGTGCTCGTTGGGTTACGAGTACACTGGACAGGACTCGTCGGAAACTGACCGGTTGGTATTATACCTATCGTCAGTTATCAGTTCCCAGGTGACATGAGTACAGCTTAGTCCGCTGACTTGACACTGTCACTTCGCCTCGAGTGTGTTCCCACTGTACTTTGATTACTACCCTACCACGGCTCAAAGGAGTCATGCAAACAGGTAGTAGTTGGGTGCAGTCCCGAAGCACTTGGAGGCAGTGACGGTTAGACAGGATTCGTCTCTCCCGGTATTGGGGGTTGACATCGCGCTGTGTCTAGGAGAGCCATTACACGAGTAGTCCCTGGCCAGGGCAAGCGGGATATACTGGTAGGCTTCCAGTGTTATCTCAGGGTGTATTGGGCTTCACTCCGACAAGACTTGTACCGCTATTAGGGGACTGACGTTTGCCGCCCCCTAGGCCCGCCATGCGATGTATCATACGAACAGACCAGACTATACGGAGATTGTCATATTCAGGCTCAGTAGGAGTTCAGATGGGTTTCACCTCGTCAGTCTTCTTGTCGGCATCTACCTAGGGACCATTACGCACACCTAGTGCCGCTTGCGGTCTGTGGTTAAACCCACGGCCAGCGTAGTCTTGAGTCTTTAGAGTCCCATACAGAAAGCTATTCGCCTTTAGGAAAAAGAGTAGAGGTCGCATGATTTTGCGACAGGTCGCATGGTTTTGCGACAGGGTCCGGTCACATCCGTGCACTTGTGCACGTACAGTGTCCGGACAGTTTACACTAGCGGGCATTGGTTTAAGCCAGATCCTAGTGTACGTTTTGGGATTGGTTTTATCCAGTATGTATTCGTGTTCCTCGGAACACGGAAGCGGGTGTGTATGCACAGTTGACGGAGAGACAGAGGCAGAGGATTCTCATTAGGGTTGTTGACCGTTGACTGTTGACTATTGACTTTTTATTCAACCCTAATGAGAATATGATATGTAATTAACAATAATATTAATTAAGTATTGTGGTGACATGGTTGTTGAGGGGTTGACTTTGTTGACTTGTTGACCTTGTTGACCGGTTGACTAGGTTGGACTAGTTGACCATCATGATGACAATGGCTATCATTTCATGGCAAAGACTTTTTACTTGCTTGTTCTCTTGTGCAATATGTGTGCATGAAATGGTATAGCCATTTTGACTTAAACCATTTACACAATACTTGATTACTATTTTTATGATGATGGTTTTGGATTATGAGAGCCAAGTGAGAAAAGTCTTCTCTCATTCTATCATTCTCATTCTCTCTCTTGTTCTTGAGCTCTCATCTTCCTCTTCTTGCTCTCCCTCTCTTGAGTCTATGGTTCACTTGTCTCATATGTTGAGAACCAAGAACCATAAATAAAATCCCAACAAAACTCTTCTCTACTCACTCTAGTTCACAAGGTTTAGCAAACCGAGTGAACTAGTTTCTTCAAAGATCGAAGAAGGAGCCAAAGGTTGAAGCTTTCAGGTGGATCGATCTTCGGCGCAAGGAGACGACGGGGTGAAGCCGATCCGGACTACCATCGAGGCTTGAAGACGAAGGAGTTCAAGATAGAAAGGTATAACCCCCTAACCGAGTAGTTAACTACTCCTAGTTAGGTTGTTAGTTAGATGTTTAACCAAGATCCGGTTTTGAGTCCATGTTACCACCTCTAGAAAATTATTTTTCACCAAATTCCGCATGCCCGAAAGTACCGGGAGAGGTAGCATGGACTTACAGTGGTATCAGAGCCTAGTTAAACTCTATCTAACATGTTAGCAAAGTAACTAGAAGATCGATCAAACAAAAAGTCACGAAATACACCAAAAATTCATGCTTGCTATCGATTTTCAAAGTACTGTAAAAGTAATAAATCATGCTTCAAAAATCGACTCAGGGTTTTTATAGCAAACTGCAAAAATTTCATCCACTGAACCGATCAAAGCGCCGCGGAAACGCGGCGGGAGCATGCTCCCGCCGCTTTTCCGCGGCCGAGTTGACTCGGCAGTGGGAAATTTTGGTTGCAGTTTGTTCAGTGGGGTATTTTGGGATTTTTGGAATATGTATTTTCTGGCCAGATTTTCCAGAACGAAAATTTTGTGTTTGGGGCCTGAAAATCCGTATTTTTGATCGAACTTCTAAAAGACTTAAGCTGACGGGTTTTTCTGTGATGTGATATTTGTATTGAACGTCTGCTAATCGCTATATGTCGATTAGTGGGGGTTATACAAATCTGTGTTCTGTAATGTTATTGGAATGTGTATATGAATTCATTGGATTGTCGCGGGTGAATAGCCGGGGGTTGTGAGACGAGAGTTTTCTTTTCTTTCAATTCATGTAAATTTGTAAATTGATGTAATAATTATTTGTATGGCCGCACAACCGGGTCGGGGTTGTAGCCGTCATTGTATAATTTCTTTTTACTGTTTTTTGCTCCTAGGATAGACCCATGGAGGGGGTGCACAAACTACCGGGTATGCGAAGTGCCGAGTGGCCTACTCACGGAGTTGAGGGAGGTTGCTTTACTTCGGGTACTTGGCGGGTAGTTTGCTGCACCCGTAGGGGTCTTGGGTGGGGTATTGGCTATTCACCGCGACCGTGTAATCAGCTTTTCGTTACAGGCTCGTACGAATTGCAGGTTCCTAGTATATCCAATATGTTCATCTATGATCTGAAATGGCTATCATTGCAATATATCTATATATGATATTATTTAGGCGTTGCTTATGTTTTACAGCCGCGCTAGCCCAGCCCCTGCTCTGTCGTTAGTTAAGTAACCTAACGGGTAATGACGGGGCCCCGTGGCGAATGCGAATGGCATAAGCGTACGTCATATTTTGGTTGTTTTCTGCAATGGTAGGATTAAATGATGGGACGCATTAAAAGAACTAATGCAAGAATATCACGCATTAAAAGAACTAATGCAAGAAAATAAACCATGTTAAAGTCGTTGGAACACTTTCGAAAAACCACTCGGTTCTTTTCAAAACTAACTTTTAAATGCGGAGCTTGAGCCACTTCTTTTAAAAGCTATCTCGTTCCATCGATTATATCAAGTTCACTACGTTCACGGTTTAGCCAAAACCATTCGTAGCCCTCCATCATTTCAGTTAAATATTCGGTAGTATTCAAGCTATGTATTTTGACCTCACGCCAAGGCATAGTGATTGGTAGCTGCCGGATATTTATCTGTTGCATAGATAGAATGCGTTCGTTTGGGACAGTCGTACTGCCATTTTGGCCTACGTCAAGGGTAGGTACGGGTGGGTTCAAATTAACCTGGATAATGATGGGAAGAACTTGACATGTGACTTATGACATTTTGACATCACGCCAAGGTCATAAGAGCATGGGGCAAAAATCCACATCGGGAGTTTCATAAGTACTGAAACTTGCTAGAGTTGCATACCATTTGGAGTGTGATGATTCTGGTAGGATTCCTTCAGTTTCGTCACGCGATGATATTTGGATCCCGATCCTACTGTGAGTATATGCTACTCCTCGGGAAATTTCTCACTTAACGATCAATGCTATAAACCAAGTAGGTGTCTAAAAAGGTGTTAGCGGGGCTACGCCCCCAGGGAAAAGAGGTTATTTAATTAAGGAACTTCGCGAAAGCGTAGGAAAACCTCCCTCGAAGTACCGACACCAGCCTGGCCGAACGGTTAAGCAAGTATTGTACGGTGAGATTGATCCTGACTAATTCTTCCTTTTTGGTTTGAGGAGGGATTCTAGAAACAGTGGGAGCCATCCTGTTTAGACAAATTAAAAACCATTCTAAACTTGCTAGAGCATCAAGCTGAGTGTTTCTTCTCTCTCCTAATTGCAGCGACCAATCGACATGACTGGACTTAAGTTACTTCTAGATAAAAACATACTGACAGGGCCAAACTACAAAGATTGGCTCAGGAATGTCAAGATGGCAATCACTTACGACAAGCTGGGGTATCTTCTTACCACCAAAGCTCCCCCTGTCCCAGGTCCCAAAACCAGCGTCGCGGATAAGGAAATCCGTAAGACCTGGGAACTAGACTGCGCGAAGGCCAAGTGCCTCGTGCTTGCCTCTATGGACAATGAACATCAGAGGAGGCATGAGAATATGGACCTGGAATCCATATTTCTTCATACAAAAGAACTGTATGGAGAGCAATCTCGTATCGCAAGATACGAAGTGTCGAAGAAGTTATTTTCGGCAAGATTGGCCATCGGATCATCGGTAGCGGAACACGTGCTTAAGATGATTGGCCACATTGAAGAGCTCGTGGACCTTGGGACCACGTTGGAGAATGAGCTCTATACGGACTTGATTCTCCAGTCCCTTCCTTCCACTTACGCCCAGTTCATACTGAACTTCAACTTACAAGAAAAGGAAGTTGAACTTTCAGAACTCCTCAACATGCTGAGGAGCGCAGAGGGCACCCTACAGAAAGGTAGGGAAACATCCACTTTGTTTGTAGGAGGATCTTCTTCTTCTAGGTCCAAGGCGAAAGCCAAGGGAAAGAAGAAGAAAGCCCCCGCCAAACCAAGGGGCGGTGTTAGTAAAGTGGATACGAAGGGAAAGGCAAAAGCAACAAAGAAAGTGGGAAAGCTTGTGGATAAGGAAGAATGCTTCTATTGTCATAAGAAAGGACACTGGAAGAATGATTGCAGGGCTTGGAAAGCCAGAACACAGGATCTGAAGCAGGTTGCGGCTTCAGCTTCAGGTGTGTATGTTATTGAAAACTGTCTTTCAATAAACTCTACTTCCTGGGTATTGGATACCGGATCAGGATCTTATATCTGTAATTCTTTGCAGGCGTTGAGAAACCGTAGGGTTTTGAAGGCAGGTGACATGACCCTCAAAGTTGCAAACGGAGCTAGCATGGATGCTAAGGCCGTGGGGGACTATCACCTGGGGTTGTCAGATGGACACGTTTTGGTTTTGCGTAATTGCTATTTTGTACCCAACGCAACTTGTAATATCATTTCTGTATCTTTGACTTCTAAAGAAGGTTATGAATTTGCGTTTGTAAGTAATGTTGTAAACATTCACCTTAATCAAGTTCTGATTGGGTCAGGTACATTAAGCAATGGTATATACGTATTAAACCAACCACAGATTTTCAATGTCCAGAATACACACAAAAGAAAGTCTCCGGAAATAAATCAGACTTTCTTGTGGCATTGTAGACTGGGTCACATCAATGAGAGAAGGTTGACGAAGTTACATACAGAAGGATATTTGAATGCGTTCGAATATCAATCGTATGCCACTTTTCAATCCTGTCTCAAAGGAAAGATGACAAAGACTCCGTTCACTGGACACGGGGTAAGAGCGAGCGAGCTCTTGGGACTCATACACAGCGACGTGTGCGGTCCAATGTCTACACATGCGCGAAGCGGTTATTCTTACTTCATTACTTTCACGGATGACTTTTCAAGGTACGGTTATGTCTTCTTAATGAAACATAAGTCCGAAGCCTTTGGAAAATTCCAGGAATATAAGAATGAAGTAGAAAAACAAACCGGCAAAAGTATCAAGATTCTAAGATCGGATCGAGGTGGTGAATACTTAAGTGCCGAGTTCCTGGACTATTTAAAAGAGAACGGAATTCTCTCTCAGCTTACTCCTCCATACACTCCGAAACATAACGGTGTATCAGAGAGACGGAACCGAACCCTATTGGATATGGTACGGTCCATGATGAGTAATGCTGAGTTACCGCGATCATTCTGCGGGTATGCGCTAGAATCAGCCGCATACCTTTTGAACCGAGTTCCCACTAAAACTGTGCCTACCACACCATATGAGTTATGGAGTGGGAAGAAACCCTATCTTCAATATCTGAAGATCTGGGGATGTCCAGCTTTTGTCAAAAAGCAGCATGCGGACAAACTCGAGGCACGCTCAGTACTGTGCAAGTTTGTGGGATACCCAAAGAACACCAGGGGGTATCTTTTCTACCACGTAGAGGAACAAAAAGTCCTTGTTTCTCGTAATGCCCACTTTCTAGAACACCAGTTCTTGGAAAAGGAAATTAGTGGGAGCGCAGTAGAACTGGAAGAAATTCCAGAACCACAGACTATTACTGAAAGCTTAGTGGAACCAGAGGGTTCAAAAGAACAGGACATTCCTGCGCCGCTCCGCAGGAGTAGTAGGCATTCTCATCCGCCTGAGAGATACTGCGGTTTTCTCATAGACGGGGATAGAGAAGATTGCATCATAGATTATGATGAGCCTACTAGCTTCCAGCAGGCCGTTCAGAGCGTTGACTCAGTAAAATGGCTGGATGCAATGCGGACCGAAATGGAGTCCATGTACACCAACAAGGTATGGACGTTGGATATTGCTCCAGACGGGGTAAAACCAGTAGGATGCAAGTGGATCTTCAAAAGGAAGATTGGTGTAGATGGATAGGTTGAGACCTATAAAGCTAGACTTGTTGCAAAGGGTTTTCGTCAAAGACCTGGTTTGGACTATGACGAAACCTTTTCTCCAGTGGCTATGCTGAAATCCATTCGGATCCTTCTTTCCATTGCTGCCTTCCACGATTATGAGATCTGGCAGATGGACGTAAAGACCGCTTTTCTAAATGGAAATTTAGAGGAGTGTGTCTATATGGACCAACCAGAAGGTTTCATTCAGTGTGGGAGCAGCGGAAAGGTGTGCAAGTTGCTTAAGTCCATCTATGGACTAAAGCAGGCATCGCGGAGTTGGAATATCTGTTTTGATGAGACGGTCAAGGAATTTGGCTTTATCAAAAATCCAGATGAACCACGTATCTATAGTAGATTTGTAGCGAGAACTGTAGTATTCTTCGTTTTATACGTGGATGATATTCTCTTAATAGGAAATGACATTCCTATGCTACAATTTATCAAGGGGTTCTTGTCACACAGGTTCTCCATGAAAGACCTAGGTGATGCCTCATACATCCTGAGGATCCGGATCCATCGTGATAGATCCAAGAGGATATTAGGACTTTCACAGTCCAGGTACATCGACACCATACTGAAGAGATTCAGTATGGAAGATTCCAAGCACGGTAACCTATAGGCTTGTCACGGGATCATCCTCTCTAAAGAGATGTCTCCCAAGACTGATTTGGAGAGGGATCGCATGTCTATTATACCCTACGCTTCTGCGGTAGGCTTTATAATGTATGCGATGTTGTGTACCAGACCGGATGTAGCTTATGCACTGAGTGTGGTAAGCCGGTATCAGTCAACCCCTGGGGAGAAACACTGGATAGCGGTAAAGAACATTCTCAAGTACCTGAGAAGGACTAAGGAGATGTTCTTGGTGTATGGCGGAAAAGACCTCCAGATCGAGGCCTTTGCTGACTCCAGCTTCCAGAGTGACAAGGATGATTCCAAGTCCATGTCGGGTTTTGTCTTTACCCTCAATGGAGGGGCGGTGTGTTGGAAGAGTTCCAAACAGGAAACCGTTGCAGACTCGACGATGGAAGCGGAATACATCGCTGCATCTGATGCCGCAAAGGAAGCTGTCTGGATGAGGAAGTTCTTGAAAGAACTTCAGGTGGTTCCGTCCATTGTTGATCCAATACCTCTGTATTGCGACAACAACGGGGCTATAGCTTTAGCGAAGGAACCCAGGTCCCATCAGAGATCCAGACATATCTTGAGGCGGTATCACCTGATCAGGCAGATCGTGGATCGCCAGGAGATCGAGGTTCGGAGGGTTGCTTCAGAAGATAACACTGCAGATCCATTCACCAAGGCCTTGCCCCAGACTCAGTTCGAGCGGCTGATCGAGATGATAGGTCTTCGATACGCCAGTACATGGCCTTAGTGCAAGTGGGAGATTGTTAGTGTATATGCCCTAGAGGCCATTACTGTATCATACTAGTTTGTATATTACTTAATGGAAGCTTGGGATATTCACCTTGTATATACAATCTTGCTCAAGATAGTAGTATGCTACTTGGTTTGTTTCTACTTCAATGTGTACATGTGTTTATTTTAGTATATCGCCTATACACATTAGTAGAGCCCTTAGGATCTTTGCTTGATTACCAGCGTTGTGATGGAAGTCACACTAGTGGGGGCTGGGTAATCTATAAGCACATCCTTATGCAGGTCCCTAGTCGCAGGACTATCGAGACAGGGCATCGATACTCCGGAGTAGACTAGCGCATGCGCTTCTCATCCCAGTGTGGGAGACGGTATGTCCCACAGCCGTCAGTACGTCGTACTGGAGATAGTATGCGGGTGCTCGTTGGGTTACGAGTACACGGGACAGGACTCGTCGGGGACTGACCGGTTGGTATTATACCTATCGTCAGTTATCAGTTCCCAGGTGACATGAGTACAGCTTAGTCTGCTGACTTGACACTGTCACTTTGCCTCGAGTGTGTTCCCACTGTACTTTGATTACTACCCTACCACGGCTCAAAGGAGTCGTGCAAACAGGTAGTAGTTGGGTGCAGTCCCGAAGCACTTGGAGGCAGTGACGGTTAGACAGGATTCGTCTCTCCCGGTATTGGGGGTTGACATCGCGCTGTGTCTAGGAGAGCCATTACACGAGTAGTCCCTGGCCAGGGCAAGCAGGATATACTGGTAGGCTTCCAGTGTTATCTCAGGGTGTATTGGGCTTCACTCCGACACGACTTGTACCGCTATTAGGGGACTGACGTTTACCGCCCCCTAGGCCCGCCATGCGATGTATCAGACGAACAGACAGGACTGTACGGAGATTGTCACATTCAGGCTCAGTAGGAGTTCAGATGGGTTTCACCTCGTCAGTCTTCTTGTCGGCATCTACCTGGAGACCGTTACGCACAGCTAGTGCCGCTTGCGGTCTGTGGTTAAACCCACGGCCAGCGTAGTGTCGAGTCTTTAGAGTCCCACACAGAAAGCTATTCGCCTTTAGGCAAAAAAGTAGAGGTCGCATGGTTTTGCGACAGGGTCCGGTCACATCCGTGCACTTGTGCACGTACAGTGTCCGGACAGTTTACACTAGCGGGCTTTGGTTTAAGCCAGATCCTAGTGTACGTTTTGGGATTGGTTTTATCCAGTATGTATTCGTGTTCCTCGGAACACGGATGCGGGTGTGTATGCACAGTTGACGGAGAGACAGAGGCAGAGGATTCTCATTAGGGTTGTTGACCGTTGACTGTTGACTATTAACTTTTTGTTCAACCCTAATGAGAATATGATATGTAATTAACAATAATATTAATTAAGTATTGTGGTGACATGGTTGTTGAGGGGTTGACTTTGTTGACTTGTTGACCTTGTTGACCGGTTGACTAGGTTGGACTAGTTGACCATCATGATGACAATGGCTATCATTTCATGGCAAAGACTTTTTACTTGCTTGTTCTCTTGTGCAATATGAGTGCATGAAATGATATAGCCATTTTGACTTAAACCATTTACACAATACTTGATTACTATTTTTGTGATGATGGTTTTGGATTATGAGAGCCAAGTGAGAAAAGTCTTCTCTCATTCTATCATTCTCATTCTCTCTCTTGTTCTTGAGCTCTCATCTTCCTCCTTTTGCTCTCCCTCTCTTGAGTCTATGGTTCACTTGTTTCATGTGTTGAGAACCAAGAACCATAGATAAAATCCCAACAAAACTCTTCTCTACTCACTCTAGTTCACAAGGTTTAGCAAACCGAGTGAACTAGTTTCTTCAAAGATCGAAGAAGGAGCCAAAGGTTGAAGCTTTCAGGTGGATCGATCTTCGGCGCAAGGAGACGATGGGGTGAAGCCGATCCGGACAACCATCGAGGCTTGAAGACGAAGGAGTTAAAGATAGAAAGGTATAGCCCCTTAACCGAGTAGTTAACTACTCCTAGTTAGGTTGTTAGTTAGATGTTTAACCAAGATCCGGTTTTGAGTCCATGTTACCACCTCTAGAAAATTGTTTTTCACCAAATTCCGTATGCCCGAAAGTACCGGGAGAGGTGGCATGGACATACACCTAGACCCCTACGAGAGTGGCAAGCAACCCTACCAATTCTAGAGTTAGGAGACCCAGACTCGACTCCTCGAGTTGGTCTCCCACTGGACTCCAGAACCCGGTTACTTGTGCTCTCCTCCTTGGGTCTATCCTAGTGCGGAAAAGTAAATAATATACAATGGGTGATATCTTCCGCTACCTGGAAGTGCCCCAATAAAAGAATATTACATACAATTAATTTTACATGAATGAAAATGAAAAAACACTCATCTCATATAAAACCCCCAGCTATTCAAAACGCGACGATCCAATATAACATATCCAGCAACACATAACATCACATGTCATCAACGTAAGTAAATGTGTGCATCCCAATTGTCGTTGACATGTAGCAACGAAACCGGCGATATCACATATTACACTTACGGTCACAGAAAAGAAAGTGTAAAACTACAACAGTTGGAATCCGCAATCTCCTCAGACATCGCATGCCTAACCATCTGAATTCCTTAGACATCACATGCCTAACAATTATAAACCCCGCATTTTAGTCTCTATATCGAAAACACTTTTCAATGTCAAGTCGGGCAATTCAACAAGATTCCCGGCATTTTGATCGAATGCTCGTCGCAAACTTTAGTAGGCAGCCGCACCCTCGATGCCGTCGACGAAGTGCACTAAGGCGGAACACTGCTGCCGCGAGCACCCGGACGGATGCTTTCGGCGACGGAGTTCTCCTACAGTCACTTGGTCGGGGCTATAGGACATGGCTGTCTATTAAGTTTACCCGGCGAGTATCCGCGTACGCTACGTGATTGTGACGGACTTTTGATCACATCAAAATTCCGTGGCAACCGATCAAGTGAGACTAAAGTGCTATGTTTATAACATCCAAATCAGTTATCTCATAACTACTTGTAGATTCCAAATATTGTATCACATTCCAGATAAATAGAAAATGTTAAACTTTCCGATCGAACAATCAAACACCCAAGTTTTCCCGATATAGCTCAACACTTGAAATAAGTTTAAAAAATATTCACTTCATGCCACAGTACCAACGGTCCAGCCATAGAAGGGTCAAGCCAACGCCTCACATGTGGCACGCCGTACTGCCCCAAACCCGAAGGTTCAAAGGGCAGTTCAAGATGGTCACATAATCGAGTTAAGGTTTGTTGTCTTCTAGAGGGTCCATCATGTTACTTGCACTACATAGAATGTCTTTAAACTACGGAAAGATCCAACACATGGAAATTTCCCGCAGGGGAAAAAGTGGGTATTTATATCCGGTCGAACTTTTTAACATGTTCTAAAAATATCCGGAAAACATAACAAAATTAAATTCTCCTATCGAATCGACGATTACAAAATAAACCCCCAGAAAACTCAACACTTGAGTCAGGTTAAAAATACCCATAAAATTCAAATCACAGATACAAGAATTACTGTGCAAACAAAATGTCATAATCACACTGTACGGCCGCGGATCCGCGGCCCAAGCAGGCTATGGCCGCGGTTCCGCGGCGAGATGGTGGGATTAGGTCATCGAATTTCACAGTAATTCTAATAAAACCCAGCTGAATTTTTTAGATATTTTTAATTTGGAAAAATCCCATATTTTAAAAAATGTACAGAGAGGGGTGTATTTTGCGGTATTCGGGTTCGATCGGGGTTTTAACTTCGTTAACACATCGCCTAATGCTCTAGTTAGGCTCTGATACCACTGTAGGGTTACTAGGCACACTCAAGAGGTTCCACAAGGCATCAACCATGCCAAACAAAAATTTTACGGTGCCGAGAAACCCTAAACTAGATCGTTAACTAGAAGTAAATGCAAAAAGCAAGCATGCAAACAACTTTGCTAATAAGTGAAAGGGATTACAACCTTTGTAGATCCGGTCCACCACTTCTTTAGCTCCGTGTTGACGTCCCTCCGCTGCGATCATCGGATCCTGGACTCTAGAAATGGTTTCGTCGGAGAAATGATCGGGCTAGGTCATTGACTTCGAGGCCGAAAATGATCTACGTCGGGGAGACTCAAACTCAAGCTATTCCTTCACTTGGTCAAAAACTTTGTGAAGAGAACACCCTATACTATATGGCAAGTAGTAGAGAATGAAGAAATAGGAAGTGGGTTCACTTTAGAATTGGATTTCTCACTCTTTTTACCATGGCACCATTGGAGCTCTCAAGCTTTTGTGAGCTTGATGAAGATGAAGAAGACGAAAGAATCATTTCCATTAAAAGAATAATATGAACACTTATCCTTTTAATCATGGCACCATGGTTGAGTTAAGCCCTCATGCTTAACTCATGTAGAGATTTAACCAAACCATTAGGTTAAAGGTTAGGTTAACTAATATCTTTAAACATATGACAAAAGAGTTGACTTTGTCAATGTTTATCAAGCTTCATGAAGCTTGATAACTTTGACCAAAGTCACACTCTTTTGTTATATGCTTAAGAAAATAGTAAACCCTAATCTAACCTTGATTTGGTTCAAGTCTCATACACATAATTTGTTTGTATCATCAAGCATGATACAAACATGTACACATGCATATATCACATATAAACAATGTGCACATTCAAGTGAAAAATCAATCTTAAGTGAACCAATACTAGTTAATGTAAAGTAATATATCAAATATATAATTATACATTAAATCATTAAATCAACACTTGATTTAACGATCCGGTCATATCTTCATATAACCGACTAATATCAAGTGTATCAATGTATCGAATCAACACTTGATTCGGTAACCCGGCTATATCACATATAACCGACCGATGATACAAATCGCGAGAATAGAATACAGTATCGCATACTGGTATTATTCTCGGTCCCGCACATATCTCGTATGCGCTCTTATTTCGTTTCGCTTGAGCCAGGAAACCCCTGTGTAGGACTCTAAAGACTCGTCAATACGCCGGCAGCAGGTGATGATCATATCAAACACCCACAAGCCGCAAGCGGTCTGCTAAACGTAACGGCCACCCGGGTATTGAGCGATCAGAAGATCAACAAGCAAGCCCGCTCACACTCCTGTGAATCTAACCAGTAACACTACCGTACAGTCCGGTCTGTTCGTCTGATATGTCGCATATCTCGTCTAGGGGTGGTAAACGTCAGACCCCAATAACTCGATAAGTCGTGTCGATATGAGGCTCATAACGGGTCGAGAAACTACTGGTAACACTTACCAGTAAATCCCTAAAGCAGCCTTGGCCAAGGACTTCCTGTTATAGCCAATCGAGCACTGCGCAACATCAACTCCCTATACCGGGAGAGACGAAACCCCTCCTATCGCTCATTGCCTCCATGTGATTCGGAACTGTACCCAAAAGCCACCTTTTTGCACGCCTTCTTGGATGTGGTATGATGGAAATCAAAGCACAGTGGGAATCACACAAGACTCTATGACGATCTCGGGTCTACAGACTAACCTGTACCAGTGTCACCAGAGAACTGCCATCTGACGTAAGGTATAATACCATCTGGGAGTTCTCGGCGAGTCCGTCCAGTGTACCCAGTCTCTACTGAGCACCCGTATATCATCTCTGATGTCAAACACCAATGGATATGGGATCATCCATCGCCCATCTGTATGGGTCGAGAAGGTATACGCTAATCTACTCTGGTATATCGATGCCCTGTCTCGATACACCCACGACTAGGGACCTTGAAGGACGTACTTATGGACTACTATGTCCCCACTAGTATGATCCGCATCATAGTCCTGGTAGTCAAGTACACATCCTAAGGGCTTTACCAACATATAACAGAGAGACAACTAGTGTACACGTTAAGGGAAAGAGTAACCAGATAGCATACTATCATATCGAGCAAGAAAGTCATCCCTATATATGTCCAAGCATCCACTACAATATACATCCTATGTATAGTAATGGCCTCTAGGGCATATATATAACTAACATGTTCTGGATATTGAAAACCTGGTGTTGATTTAATACGTATATACCGTTGTCTAGTATACCTGACCCAATCAAACCATGATTAAGGTGAATGTTTACAACATTGCTTACAAATGTAAAATCATAACCTTCTTTAGATAGTAAAGATACAGAGATGATATTACAAATCAAACTAGGTATACAAAAATAGTTACGCAAAACCAAAATGTGTCTACTTGTCAATCCTAGGTGATATTCCCCTACGGAAACAACATTCACGCTCGCTCCGTTAGCAACCCTGAGGGTCATATCACCTGCCTTCAAAACTCTACGGTTTCTCAGTGCCTGCAATGAATTACAGATATGAGCTTCTGAACTAGTATCCAATACCCAGGAAGTAGAGTTGATTGACAGACAGTTTTCAATCATAAACACACATGAAGCCGAAGCCACAACTTGCTTCGAATCCTAGTTGTTGGCTTTCCAAGCCCTGCAGTCCTTCTTCTAATAGCCTTTCCTGTGGAAATAGAAGCATTCCTCTTTCTCTACTGTCGACCCCCAACTTTTGCCTTGCCCTTCCCCTGTACCTTACTGACACCGCCTTTCGGCTTGGTGGGGGCCTTCTTCTTCTTCCCCTTGGCTTTCGCCTTGGATCTAGAGGAGAAAGGTTCCCTAATAAGCAGAGAAGGTGTCTCGGTTTTCTTTAGGGTGCCCTCTACACTCCTCAACATGTTGAGGAGTTCTGGAAGTGTAACTTCCTTATCTTGAATATTGAAATTCAAGATAAACTAGGCATATGTGGAGGGGAAGGACTGTAGAATCAAGTCTGTATATAACTCGTTCTCCAACGTGGTCCCAAGGTCCGTGAGCTCTTCAATATAGCTGATCATCTTAAGGACGTGGTCCCCTACAAATGACCCGATAGCCAACCTCGCCTAAAATAATTTCTTCAAGGTCTCGTATCTTGCGATATGAGATTGCTCTCTATATAAATCCTTGGTATGGAGGAAGATGGAAGCTAAGTCCATCTTCTCGTGCCGCCTCTGGTGTTCATTATCAATAGAGGCCAGCACGAGGCACTTAGCTTTCGCACAATCTAATTCTCATGTCTTACGGATCTCAATATCCGCAACGGTGGAATCTGGACCTGGGACGGCAGGGGCTTTGGTAGTAAGGAGATAGCCCAGCTTGTCATAGGTTATGGCCATCTGGACATTTCTTAGCCAATCTTTATAGTTTGGCCCCGTCAATATATTTTATCTAGCAGTAACTTATGCCCGGTCATTTTGGTCGCTGCAATTAGAAGAGAGAAGAAACACTCGGCATGATGCTCTTGCAAGTTTAGATTGGTTATTAGTTTGTCTAAACAGGATGGCTCCCACTGTTTCCTCAAATCCTCCTACAAACCATAAAAGAAGAATTAGTCGGAATTAATCGCACCCTACAATTCTTGCTTTAACCTTTTGGCTAGACTAGTGTCGATACTTCGAGGGAGGTTCTACAACGCTTTTGCGAAATTCCTTAATTATATAACCGCTTTTCCCTGGAGGCGTAGCCCCGCTAACACCGTTCTAGACACCTACTTGGTTTATAGAATTAATTGTAAAGTGAAAAACTCTCCCAAGGAGTAACAAAACTCACGGTGGGATCGGGATCCAGCTATCATTATGTGATAACTTTGAAGGAATCCTACCAAAATCATCACACTCCATATGGTATGCAAAACTAGCAAGTTTCCATTTCCTTTGAAACTCCCGATGTGGATTTTTGCCCCAGGCGCTTATGACCCTTACGAAGGCCAAAATATCATAAGGCGCAAGTCAAGTTCTACCCGTCATTGTCCAGGTTAATCTGAACCCATTCGTACAAACCCTAGACGAAGGCCAAAATAGCGGTACGCCTGTCCCAGATTAACGTATTTATCTATGCTACAGATGAATACCCAGCAGCTACCAATCACTATGTCTTGGCGAAGGTCAAAATATATAGCTTGAATACTACTGAATACCTATCTGAAATGACGGAGGACTACGGCTGGTTTTGGCGAAAACTGTGAACGTAACGAACTTGATATAGTTGAAGGAACCATGATAGATTTTTAAAGGAGTAGTTTAGGCTCCGCATTTAAAAGTTATTTTTAAAGAAAACCGAGTGGTTTTAAAATTTTTCCAACGATTTAACTTTGGTTTTTTTTCTTTGCATTAAACAATATTAATGTTGTCCCATCATTTAACCCTATCATTGCAGAAAGAAACGAAAATAGAACGCACGCTTATACCATCCGCATTCTCCATGGGGCCCGTCATGCACCGTTAGGTTACTCAATTAACGGCAGATCGGGGGCTGGCCAAGCGCGGGTGTAAGACATAAGCAATGTTTATTATATATAATATATATAGCTATTCGTCTCACGCAATAATAGCTATTCCAGATCACAGATCACAGCAACACAGATGAATATATTGGATATACTAGAATTTCCGTATTTCATTTTAGCCTAGAACGAGAAATGGATTCCATGATGTCACGTCCCGAAAGTACGGAACATGACCGGCACTTAATCTACGAAACGTCTCGAGGCGTACGTAATCTAAGTAAACCGAAAACCCAGAAATCCAAACCAAGAAAAGTAGTAGAGTGAAGGAAAACCAATTTAAATCAAGTAGTTTTAATAGCATAAGCCGAATTATGCGTTTTTAAAAAACATCAAATATTTCCTGAAAATTTCGGCAGAGTCTCCTTTGTAAATACTGGCCCCCAAACGGGATACAACATGAATAGTATACGAAATCAATAAAAAGGCATCCCCAAGCGGGAGCTAGCTCTTCGTCAATCGACGGTCACAACCACATAAGAAAAATAATATACAACGCCAACGGCGAGGATCAAAACTCAAAAGGAAACTCAAAAACACAGGAAATCTACAGAAATAAAACGCGCGACTCTAAGGTCGAAAGAATAGCATCTCTGGTCTCTATCTCAAAAAAATACATGTTTGGTTGATGGAACTTCTAGATACAACAGAATAATGATATACAAGATATATAATGGGGGTACGATACAAGTAAACCCACCTACTAGCAAATCACCCGAAGGAAACTATGCCCGCAAAGCCGTAATGAAACCTGTACGGCAATCCTGCAAGAAACTGGGGCACAACGGGGGTGAGTTGCCAACTTGTGAATAGAAAAACATCTACGAAAAGAAATCGCATAAATAACGCAACCTAGGTCAATGATCATAATATATCCTCAATTATATATATAACATGCAACCTATAACAAGGCTAGGGTAAATATCTAACCCGAGTGTAATCTCATGTGCCCGTGTCAGTGCCTCAGGTAGCAATATATCATATGAATGAGGTATGAATGCATGGAAACAGAATACATGTAAATGAAGAACTGTTTTCATAATTTAGTGAGATTTCCTTTGTATTTTTAAAATGAGGTATCATAATGAAATCAGCATAAAACAGTGCCTAGCATCGGCACAAAACGTAATCCCAATATCTCGATATCTCTGTATCACAGTCTCTGTACCTCAATATCTCGAAATCTCAATGTCTCAATCACAATATCTAGGGCGCCGTCAGTCCAGACCGGCCCCTACCATCCATCTCAAGACCACGACGGTATCCTCCGGATATCCGACGCGTCGGGTAAAATCACCGGTAGGTAGTGCTCCCCTGCCAGGCTCACATCGTCATCATCACGCGCTTCTTGCCCCGGGGTACCTTACCGGGTCCACCATGTACCCGAAACGGTTCATCCGTCTCCTCGAATCGGGTCTCGAAATCCATCAGCAAACTCATGGTGGACGACTCATACATCATGGAAAAACCGCACTTTTTTATTTTAAAAGAGAGAAAAGGTTTATTTATGTTTTTGCGGTTTTCCTCCAAATCCAGAAAATCTCATGGAAATCCGAATCCAAAACCTCAATAACACGTAAAATAGTGAATATATGCATGAGAATCCATGAATGCGGCATAACAATGAATAACAGTATGCATGAAGTAGCAGGTAATAACTACAATGTCTAAACTAACATATGAGGCAAGAACACTAATATCTTGTCAAATTACTAACTAACAAGCTAAGTCAAGCAATAATATTTTCTAAGGTGTACGTGACATGGCAATTACCGATGAAGATGTGTGTGAGCCGGCAAGTAAGTGTACGTGGTACATACGCATCATCGGTAATGGTTCTGGTGTCCTAACAATATGATATCAACATTGCAATAAGAAATTATAACATAAGTATGTGATGCGAAGCGAACCACAATAATAAGCGGGAGCTGAATACTAGATGCAACTGTAACTAACCTGCATTAATCTAATATAAGTCCTACAAATGGTGCCTTTTGAAATAACACGAATCATGGGGTTTTGAAAATAGGGGCTACAGTGTTTTTATGAAAAGTTACGTCTTTTGAAATATCCGTAGGATCCCTTGGGCTGTCTTTTAAAATACCCACGATTCGTTAGTTTTTGAAATAGGTAAGAATCGAATCTAATCTAACAACTAAACTAAACTAAAGGGCTAAGCTAACAAGCTGGACTACCGGTAAGGAAACCGCCTAACATCTGAGTCGATACATATACATACCTGTATATATATTAGTCGGTGATCCCGCCTCAATAATATCATATCCGATACCATATCTATAATCAGACATCCCAAGTCAAGAGTGCGGATCAATCATCAAGATATAGCTCGTACGTAAATCCGTCGTACGGCATCCCCAAATCTGGGTACGGGCCAATATCATATTCCTCACACTATTCCTCTGGTATCCTCTTTATCCAAGATCAAAGTCTAGGGTACTGACCTATGTCTAGTACAATACTAATATCCTCAATATACTCATGATCTGACTACCGATCGACAATCTCGTACAAACCGATATCGTCAGCACATATCATCATCAAGGGGGATACATCGCCCTATACGGCCTAATATCAATATCCTAGCATATCATGCCTCATATCACGATCACATGACGACCATTTTATTTATAACACTATTCACCCGTATCGCCGCCCCAAGATCCGCTATAACACCAGGACGCACCTCAAGTGCGAATCCTGCCATATCACCGATATCACGACCACAAAACAAAACTCATCGACTCAGCTCAATCCCAAGTATCATCCTCAAATCCCTATGTGAACACATAGTCCCATACCCATGTGAACGCATAACTATAAAGAATCCCATGAGCACAAATAAATAGGAATGTATGCAAGTATGTATGTGTAGTGCAACACTACCCTAGGGTTCGCAACACTAAAATAATCCAACACACCAATATCCATCCTAAACATCGTTATTAATCCCAAATAACATATAATAATTGTTGGTGTGTATACGCATCCCTATACACCACCACGGACCGCGGGGGTGCTATACGCCATCCACCCGACTTCTCCCCGTAAATATAAATCTACTCATCTGGTCCTCGCTCGCCGGTGCCGACGTCGCCACGCGCTTGCTTGTCGTCTCGAAGTCCACATGGGGGTACCTACATATCATAACGCACCGCATCGCATTAAAATCCGACTCATGACCAAAACGACACACGAATCCCACATAGGTCAAAACCTATGGTTGTTCCACAAATCAACCCAAAAACCCTCGACATCGGCGTACAAACGCCAGACCATCGAGAAAAACCCAAATACACTCATTTGCACATTCACGAACACTAATTTTAATATAACATAGGTTAAAATTCACAAAAACCCCAAACTCACTTTAAAAGCCGTTTTTCCAAAAAAAAACCTAGCAAGCAAGGTTTACCGTTTTTGTACAAAACATGATGTTTCAACGAATCTAGCGGCCACAATATCCACTAAACAATATAAATAAGTCATACAAATCCTAATTAGATTTTTAATCTCACTGTCTTTCATTAACCCGAAATTCTAGTTTACACTTGCTTAATTAGCAAAATTTTGAAATAACAATTTGCATCTGGCTACAAGGTTTGGTTTTAGCATTCCAATAACATGTTAATCTCCTTATTAAAACCATAATTTAATGGTAGAAACCCTCATCATAATTTATCTCACCAATATATGTGATTTATAAAAATCTAGTTTACAAAATTGTACCATTAATACCATTTAAAAGTAACACTTAACCAATTAACAACTAGTTTGCAAAATCTAACAACTAGCCTAAATTTTACATACCCTAATAAGCCAAACTACATGTTGTGACCCCAAATGGTGAGGTAAAAACCCTAACTAGAATTTTAGAAACCCTTCTTATGAAGGTAAAACCTTGCAATAAAAACCATAATTGACATCTAATTTAGATGAATTAAAGTAATAACAAACAATTAACAAAAGAGTCAAAATTTTATACCTCAAGAACCATGGATCAAACATATAACTTGACCTCCAAATTGAAATTTTTGCACCAAAATCCATGCTAGATGGGCTAAGGGAAAATGGGTAGGAGTTGAATTTGAGTTTTAACTTGAATTTTGATTGAAATTTGATGAATTTTGATGGAAAGAGATGGGAATTTTTTTTTGGGGCTGAACAAAGGGAGCTCGGCCAGATTTTTTTTGAGGTGGAGGAGAGAGAGAGTGAGGTGAGGAATAACAAGTAAGGAAAGTCCAAGTCAACACAAAAGTCAAAAGTCCAAACTCATTTATCCATTTTCTTTTCTTTTCTTTCATTTCTTTTCTTTGAAATTGAAGTGGGGAAAAAGGTGGGGGCTGCTGAATTCAGCCAAGGGGAGAAGTAAATGGGGGTGTGTGAGTGTGGGTATGGGTGTGGGGTGATGGAAAATGACAAGTACAATACCCAAAACATCCATTTACACTAAAAAAAGCTTTTTTCTTCGATATTTTCTAAACCGTTTTGGCAAACGATTTCGTTTCAAAAATCACATGATAAAATTTTATTTATGTAACGTTTTAAAAATAATTAAATGAATAAAATTGTTTAAGTGAATTTTATGATTTTCGGTAAAATAAAATGTATTTTTCGAAAAACTAAACCGTGATTGTTTTTCATTATAATTTCAAAAATACCTATTTTAATTATGTAATTACTAGTAAATAGTGTTTATTTAGCCACTTATAAATTTTTAGTTCAATTAAATATTTTTTCTAAATTAAATATTTTAAATATTAACATAAGCTTTATTTTTTATTTAAATTAGTGTAAATTACAAATTTGAATGGTTTTAATTTATAAAAATGAGCCATGGTATATTAGAATCAAGTGTGTAATATGCAAAATCTTTTCCAAAATCTCTCCATGGTTCTAGAAATTTCTAGGAAAAGGGTTACATTGAAAAAGTTAGATAATAAAGGGTTTAAGCGAAAAAATGCATTATTTATGAACTTTCTACACAATACCACACATTTTTTTCTCTCTCTCCACCCTCCTCCCTCTCCATGGCCGGCCTCCCCTCCATAGGTAGCCCCAAAATTTTTTCCCCATCATTTTTGCATTAAAAATCATCAAAATTCATCAAAAATTCTAAAAATAAATCTCAAAAATCAACATTCAACCTCTACCATTTTCCTTTGACCTATTTAGCATGGATTTTGGAGATGGAAAGCATGCATTTTGGAGGCTTATTTCATGTTTGGGTTTCATATTTTGGAGGTATAAATTTCCTTCTTTTGATTTATTGTTATTAGATGTTCATTTAAGTATAATTAGATTTAATATATTAATTCTATTTGCTACTTTTAAAATTCAAGTTAGGGTTTGAAAAATCAAGTTGTGATTTTTATTAATTAAATAAGGTTATAATAGCTAGTTTAACATTTTTAGAGTGGAAAAATCTTGCATGGTTGTTGTATAATAATTTGTTTATCCAAAATTGATTTAATTAAGCTATTTAGCTAACTAGGTTTTTATAAAATGTGTTTGTGGGTAATATAAAATTCTAATTAAGGTTGCTATCATTAGATTGTAGTTTTAGTGAGAATATTAGCATGTTAATGGAAAGAAAAACTTAGTTTGATCACTAGTTTCTTTTGATGATTGGAAAAATACTAATAAAATGCTATTTTTGTAAACTAGATTTTAGAAATTCCTAAATAAATGAGATTAAAAATATAATTTATGGTTTTATTATATCATTATCATCATGAATTGTATTTTAAAACATTAATCCATGTAAAATCAAGTTTTGTTGTGGAATTGTGGTATTTTGCTTGAAAAATGTTGAAAATTGTTAAAGGTTGCAAACTAGAAATTTCAAATTTATACAAATTTGTGTAATAAAAATATAGTAATGGTTTATATAGTCTAGTTATGCTATTTAATGAGTTTTATGACCATTGGTTTCATTTAAATGTCAAGTTTTGATGAAAAACGGTAAATTGGTATTTTCGGGTTTTACGAAATTGGACGGTTTGATGGATTTTAGGGTTTCGATGGATTTAATCATGTTTTATAATATAAGTAAGGTGTTTTAAAACTACGAGTTATTTGTTGATGTTTATTTCGATCCATCGGAGTTTGTACGCCGATATCGAGCGATATTTGGTTCTTTTGCGTGGACGGGACATAGGTTTTAACCTATGCTTGTTCTTTGTATCGTTTGACTTTCGTATGTGATTCAGTTTACGATACTATTTATATGTTTGCGTTTAGGTACCCCTCACGTGGACTGCGGGCGATGAAGAGGAGGATGGCGACACTGTCTTCTACAGACATGGACTAGGTGAGTAGATGTCTATCTACGGGGGGAAGTCGGGTGGATGGCGTTTAGCACCCCCGCAACGTAGAATAGGAATAGTAATTATTGACATTAGGAAACCAGATGTGACCCTAGATTCTTAATGAGTAGGACCCTAGTAATGACCCTAGGCTGGACTAGACTGATTTAGGAAAACCATATCTGAGGATGAGTACCTTGGAAGAGGTTCGTAGGTTTCAGATAGAAACATACACACGCACACACTGAAACTCGACATGGGGTATACGTGTATGTGTGTATATATATAGAACTAGGTATAGGTATATACATATATATACAACACGTATATGGGATACATTGATGTGATATGATATCCGAGATATGATGAAACAGTGTAACTGGGCTTGATGCCGTGATTCTTGGCTATACAGTCGTATTAAGTGTTAGTGGATCATTAGAGAATGAGATGATGAACATGTATACTTAAATTATAAGGGGTAGTGATGATATTGAGGTACATAGGACTCTAAAATAGTACCCAGACTGTAACCTGTGATTGATCACGATATGGGATATGTATGACTTGATTACGACATCATATAGGTGTGACCTGATGTCGATATCATAGAGGTGTGACTTGAGGACGATATGATATCAGTATGACTTAATCACAATATGATACATATGACATGATATTTCTGAGGATAAACTAATGATGCTTATTATGAGGCATAGATATGATGATTGATCCGCACTCTTGATTCGAGGAAGCCGTACTTCGTACGTGACGCTATTGAGGCTGGATCGCCGACTATTAGAGATATTGATTCAGACCTAGGTAGACTCTTGTTTCTTAATGACTAGTTTCTTAGGTAAAGTTCCTTAGGAGGTTAGATGGACACTAGGTTAGGTTCGATTCATATAGTGATAGTTGTTCTCGTATGTCGCAGAGGGGTGGATAATGCACATCTGTCTTGCATTCATACTGTAATCATCATGGTGCATGTTCTTTTATATGTTGCTATAATCAGTATAAACTTTACCTGTTAGGACACCAGCACTATTACCGATGATGCGCATACTCTACGCACACTTATTTGCCGGCTCACACACATCATCATCGGTAATTGCTATGTCACGTACACTTTAGATCATATTGTCTTTTATGGATAGAATCAGTTAACAACTAGACCGCTATAATATTTTGATTATTCTCTGACATTAGTACAGAGATGATATTTATTGCTTAGACATTCATGCATTCATATTTTCATGTTATCATGCAGTATTATGGGCATATGCCGACACTTATCATATGGTTACTCATGATTTTGAGATTTGGATTTCTATGAGATTTCTGGATTTTGGGGAAAACCGCAAGAATATGTAAAAACTTCTCTCTCTCCTCCTCCTCTCTTTTTAAAAACATAAGATGCGGTTTTCTCGTGATGTATGTGTCGTCCACCATGAGATTTCATGCTTTCTGATGGATTTCGAGACCCGATTCGAGGAGTGGATGAACCGTCTCGGGTACATGGTGGGCCCGGTATGGTACCCCGGGGCAAGAAGATCGAGTTGTAGACGATGAGCCTGGCAGGGGAAGGCTACCTACCGGTGATGTCTGGCGCGGCGGATATCCAGAGGATACCGACCGTTGTCGTGAGATTTGATGATATGGGCCGATCCGGACTGACGGAGCCCGAGATATTGAGACTTGAGATTACATGTGTTGTGTCGACGCTTGACACTGATTTCCATGGATTTTATTGTTGAGATTTCAGATTCTTATACACATTTTACTATGATAACAGCTAAAGATTTCTTATACATATATATCTGGATTTCAGGATTTGTTACTTTACATTCATGGTGCATGCATTTCATTTCATATGACATAGTATTATATGAGGCACTGACACAAGCACGGAGTATCTGCACTTACACGTAGTTATACCCTGCTATTACTAGATGTTTAGGATATTATAGTGTATTATTATGACCTAGGATAGCGTCGTGCATTCGATTTCTTTTCATAGATGTCTTCTACTCACGAGTTGGCAACTCACCCCCGTTGTGCCAAATTTTATTACAGGTTCGGTGTACAGGTTTCCCTGGCAGCTTGCTGGCACATCTATTCTTTCAGGGTGATTTGCACGGTAGGTTGGTTCACTTGTATCCGAACCACCATTGTACTTTTATTCATTCATTTGTATCTAGTAAGCTCCATCAACCATACTTGTATTACTTGATAAGTTTATTGGACCAGTCTTTTATTTCGACCTTAGAGTCGCGCATGTATTATTCTGATCTGGTGGTTTTGTTTTCTTTTGAGTTTTGAGCCTCGCCCTTTGGCGTTGTATATTATTGTGCTTGTTGTGGTTGTTTCCGCCTATTGGCGTTGATGCTAGCACCCGTTTGGGGATGCTTTTTATTGTTTATTTATATTATTGTTGTACCCGTCTGGGGGCCAGTTTTTACAGAGGAGACTCTGCCAAAATTTTTGGGAAAAATTGCTGATATTTTTAAACTTGTTTTTCTTCATGTTCTTTTACTTCTTCTTCTTCTTTTATGGTTTAGATTTCTGGGCTTCGGCTTACTTAGGTTACGTTGCGCCTCTAGACGCTTCGTAATCTAAGTGCCGATCACGTTCCGTACTTTCGGGTCGTGACAATTTAATGTTTTATGATGCACAAAATTTGTTTCAACTCATTCCAATTTGTAATTTTCCCTAATTAAATGTATTAGTGACGGCTTAAAATAATAATAAAATAATTTTTTTTCAGAAAATTTGAAATTTCACCAGTGGCTCAATAAACACCAAATACTAGCAATTACATAGCTAGAATATGTATATTTAATTTTTATAATAAGATATTTGTATTTTGACTTTTTACAGAAAAACCCCTTATTTTACCGATTTTTTCGAAATTTCACCGAAACGATTTTCAAAACGTTACAATCTTCCCCCCTTAAAGAAATTCGGTCCCCGAATTTAAATTAAAACTTCCCCCAAATACTAAAATATTTCAGCCCAATCCATCAAATCGCCGGGGCTCCGAAATCATAAATACATAAAACAAATCGTAGCGCAACGCATGCGCATGAAAAATGAGCATATAACTCAAATCAGAACTCCGTCAAGCATCCCGCAATCATCGAAGTCATGGGGAAGACACAAATGTCAAATCCAATACAAAACCAATATGATATAACTTGAAACTATACACGTAAATATCAAACCTATATATGTAAATAACTGAAGGAAATGAATGCTAAATATATTCAGGTACTGTCCTCTGACTAGTCCTGCCCAGTACGAAGACATATAGAAAATATCATAAAACGTACTGCTCTATAAGAAAAATCAATCCCGAAATACGCGTATGAATACTACGTGCGTCTGGTGCGCACGGAAATCAAAATCCAAATATGTGCCATACATATGCACAGAAACAACATCTAAGTGCATCGGGTGTGCACGAAACATCTGTCGTAGGCAACATGTGTGCCTGACAGCAAAATCAGGTGCATCTGACATGCACGAAAAATCTCGATTTAGTCCATCTGGTGTGCACCAAAATCACACTTCAAAACATGCGCCCAACATGCGCGAAAATCCAAATCAGGTGCATACATCGTGCACGAAATCATGAAATCCAATATCAAGTGCCGAATATACGCAAAATCCAATCAGGTGCACAAGGTGCACAAAACAAATATCGAACATCACCATCGAAATCGAAGTCCAGGGCATCTAAATGCACAACATACGTAACACTGCACTGCAAGCATATATGAACTATACCGAGTGCAAAAACCAAATCGTGTGCGTGCATACGCACAAAATCAACTCAAATGTCTAAAACCGTAAAATCACAAACATGTGAAACCAAAGCACGAAAACTATATCAAGGGCAACACTGTGCAAAGATCGTAAATCCTCAATCATCAAAATCAAATCATAAGAATAAATCACCCAAAACATCGAAATCAATAATGGCGGAATAGTACCGCTCAAGTGCATCCTCTAAGAATCTTGGGCCAACTGTCGCGGTCACTAGTGGGACGTCTCGTCGATGATCATGAACTCTGGCCTGCTGGTGTGCGTAACATGACCACTCCTGGGTCCAAGTCTTCTCCGTGGATTACCAATCTCACGATCCATCGGCTCATCGGCCCTGTCAAGGCAGCATATCACTGGCGTCGGCCTCTGGCTCTCTAAATGCACGTGACACATTTGATCCTGGGTGCAAATATCAATCATCAGTGGCCTGGAAGGATTCCTGCTCAAGGTCTCATCCAAGTCTCGTCTCTGCCTAACTGCCCGGAAGTCATCGCCCTTTACTACATCTGCTTCTCGCTCCGGAATGGCTGCATACTCATCACGACTGCTTCTGGAAAGTATATCCAAGTACAATGCCTCGGCATGTGCATCGCATATCTGATGTTGGCGGAGTGGAACGTCATCATATCCAGATCTTGTACGAACCTCTTACTCCACTTTTCTCTAATGTCGACTGCTTCGGACTCGTCTCATTGCGGCTGCATGGACTGAGCTCCAACGGCTATCATCGTACCTGGAGTCTCCCAAGAAATGCATCTCACCACCTAGCATCCGAATTAAGTCGAGCAATCCGATTGAGTCGTCAAAACCTCATAATCCCCCAAGAGCTCAACATCTTGGACACAGTTTAATAGTATCGAGTACATACCACAGCATCGGTAGTCCAGCCGTAGAAGGGCAAACCCAAGCCTCACTAATGGCGCCGTAGAACTGCCGCAAACCCGAACGTTCAAAGGCTTTCACACGGTCATTAAGTCGAGTTAGGGTTTCATTCTTCTAGAGGGACCATAGAATTGCCTGCATGTCTTTCCGACTACTTTAAACTTAGAATAATAGGTTTCTGACATTCGATCGTCTCTGTCGACTCCCAACGTCTCAGCGTGAAGTCGTCTCTAGCTGGAATCAATCTATCTGATGACCTTGCATCGGGGTAGGCGAACGATCTACATGTCCTAGTCATTCATCCTCGACGACTAGCGACCTTCTATCATCTCTTAGTACAACTCATTTTGCACTAACTCCAGCATCTGGGGAAATATCTCGTCGCTCGCACCAATAACTGGCTCGCTCATCTGCACGTTGAACGGTGCCTCAATCATCAGGAGTAAGCAACACACCAACGGTCATCAAAATCTGGCTGGCCTCTATCATTGGCTCAATCCTCTAGTGCTGATCGGCATGTCCAAGTAATCTCATACAGCGATCCATCCAACGCTCGGGGCACGAAATCACAATCAAAAGACACATCTCTACAATCGTGTGTCGCCGGAATTATGTTCTGGTTAGTCCTCGTTCGTAACGAGCTCATGCTGACCGCAACTCTAGCCGTAGCACTTCCTGCCCGTAATCGTGGCAGCAAAACCATAACTGGTACTGATGAGGCTAGATCGGAATGAATATAATACTGAGCAAAGAAATGTACATCCTAAGGCTCCTTAAATGGAGTGGCGTGTCGTAAGTATGCCGCGGAACATACCCACGGTACGTCACTCTACTTTAGTCATCTATTCCATCAACCAAGGGTCATCCTACTTTCCGAAGGTAAAACCTAACGCTCTGATACCAACTTTGTCACGTCCCGAAAGTACGAAACATGACCGGCACTTAAACTACGAAACGTCTCGAGGCGTACGTAATCTAAGTAAACCGAAAACCCAGAAATCCAAACCAAGAAAAGTAGTAGAGTGAAGGAAAACCAATTTAAATCAAGTAGTTTTAATAGCATAAGCCGAATTATGCGTTTTTAAAAAACATCAAATATTTCCTGAAAATTTCGGCAGAGTCTCCTTTGTAAATACTGGCCCCCAAACGGGATACAACATGAATAGTATACGAAATCAATAAAAAGGCATCCCCAAGCGGGAGCTAGCTCTTCGTCAATCGACGGTCACAACCACATAATCAAAAGAATATACAACGCCAACGGCGAGGATCAAAACTCAAAAGGAAACTCAAAAACACAGGAAATCTACAGAAATAAAACGCGCGACTCTAAGGTCGAAAGAATAGCATCTCCGGTCTCTATCTCAAAAAAATACATGTTTGGTTGATGGAACTTCTAGATACAACAGAATAATGATATACAAGATATATAATGGGGGTACGATACAAGTAAACCCACCTACTAGCAAATCCCTCGAAGGAAAACTATGCCCGCAAAGCCGTAATGAAACCTGTACGGCAATCCTGCAAGAAACTGGAGCACAACGGGGGTGAGTTGCCAACTCGTGAATAGAAAAACATCTACGAAAAGAAATCGCATAAATAACGCAACCTAGGTCAATGATCATAATATATCCTCAATTATATATATAACATGCAACATATAACAAGGCTAGGGTAAATATCTAACCCGAGTGTAATCTCATGTGCCCGTGTCAGTGCCTCAGGTAGCAATATATCATATGAATGAGGTATGAATGCATGGAAACAGAATACATGTAAATGAAGAACTGTTTTCATAATTTAGTGAGATTTCCTTTGTATTTTTAAAATGAGGTATCATAATGAAATCAGCATAAAACAGTGCCTAGCATCGGCACAAAACGTAATCCCAATATCTCGATATCTCTGTATCACAGTCTCTGTACCTCAATATCTCGAAATCTCAATGTCTCAATCACAATATCTAGGGCGCCGTCAGTCCAGACCGGCCCCTACCATCCATCTCAAGACCACGACGGTATCCTCCGGATATCCGACGCGTCGGGTAAAATCACCGGTAGGTAGTGCTCCCCTGCCAGGCTCACATCGTCATCATCACGCGCTTCTTGCCCCGGGGTACCTTACCGGGTCCACCATGTACCCGAAACGGTTCATCCGTCTCCTCGAATCGGGTCTCGAAATCCATCAGCAAACTCATGGTGGACGACTCATACATCATGGGAAAACCGCACTTTTTTATTTTAAAAGAGAGAAAAGGTTTATTTATGTTTTTGCGGTTTTCCTCCAAATCCAGAAAATCTCATGGAAATCCGAATCCAAAACCTCAATAACACGTAAAATAGTGAATATATGCATGAGAATCCATGAATGCGGCATAACAATGAATAACAGTATGCATGAAGTAGCAGGTAATAACTACAATGTCTAAACTAACATATGAGGCAAGAACACTAATATCATGTCAAATTACTAACTAACAAGCTAAGTCAAGCAATAATATTTTCTAAGGTGTACGTGACATGGCAATTACCGATGAAGATGTGTGTGAGCCGGCAAGTAAGTGTACGTGGTACATACGCATCATCGGTAATGGTGCTGGTGTCCTAACAATATGATATCAACATTGCAATAAGAAATTATAACATAAGTATGCGATGCGAAGCGAACCACAATAATAAGCGGGAGCTGAATACTAGATGCAACTGTAACTAACCTGCATTAATCTAATATAAGTCCTACAAATGGTGCCTTTTGAAATAACACGAATCATGGGGTTTTGAAAATAGGGGCTACAGTGTTTTTATGAAAAGTTACGTCTTTTGAAATATCCGTAGGATCCCTTGGGCTGTCTTTTAAAATACCCACGATTCGTTAGTTTTTGAAATAGGTAAGAATCGAATCTAATCTAACAACTAAACTAAACTAAAGGGCTAAGCTAACAAGCTGGACTACCGGTAAGGAAACCGCCTAACATCTGAGTCGATACATATACATACCTGTATATATATTAGTCGGTGATCCCGCCTCAATAATATCATATCCGATACCATATCTATAATCAGACATCCCAAGTCAAGAGTGCGGATCAATCATCAAGATATAGCTCGTACGTAAATCCGTCGTACGGCATCCCCAAATCTGGGTACGGGCCAATATCATATTCCTCACACTATTCCTCTGGTATCCTCTTTATCCAAGATCAAAGTCTAGGGTACTGACCTATGTCTAGTACAATACTAATATCCTCAATATACTCATGATCTGACTACTGATCGACAATCTCGTACAAACCGATATCGTCAGCACATATCATTATCAAGGGGGATACATCGCCCTATACGGCCTAATATCAATATCCTAGCATATCATGCCTCATATCACGATCACATGACGACCATTTTATTTATAACACTATTCACCCGTATCGCCGCCCCAAGATCCGCTATAACACCAGGACGCACCTCAAGTGCGAATCCTGCCATATCACCGATATCACGACCACAAAACAAAACTCATCGACTCAGCTCAATCCCAAGTATCATCCTCAAATCCCTATGTGCACACATAGTCCCATACCCATGTGAACGCATAACTATAAAGAATCCCATGAGCACAAATAAATAGGAATGTATGCAAGTATGTATGTGTAGTGCAACACACTACCCTAGGGTTCGCAACACTAAAATAATCCAACACACCAATATCCATCCTAAACATCGTTATTAATCCCAAATAACATATAATAATTGTTGGTGTGTATACGCATCCCTATACACCACCACGGACCGCGGGGGTGCTAAGGGAAAATGGGTAGGAGTTGAATTTGAGTTTTAACTTGAATTTTGATTGAAATTTGATGAATTTTGATGGAAAGAGATGGGAATTTTTTTTTTTGGGCTGAACAAGGGGAGCTCGGCCAGATTTTTTTTGAGGTGGAGGAAAGAGAGTGTGAGGTGAGGAATAACAAGTAAGGAAAGTCCAAGTAAACACAAAAGTCAAAAGTCCAAACTCATTTATCCATTTTCTTTTCTTTTCTTTCATTTCTTTTCTTTGAAATTGAAGTGGGGAAAAAGGTGGGGGCTGCTGAATTCAGCCAAGGGGAGAAGCAAATGAGGGTGTGTGAGTGTGGGTATGGGTGTGGGGTGATGGAAAATGACAAGTACAATACCCCAAACATCCATTTACACTAAAAAAAAGCCTTTTTCTTCGATATTTTCTAAACCGTTTTGGCAAACGATTTCGTTTCAAAAATCACATGATAAAATTTTATTTAATGTTTTATGATGCACAAAATTTGTTTCAACTCATTCCAATTTGTAATTTTCCCTAATTAAATATATTAGTGACGGCTTAAAATAATAATAAAATAAATTTTTTTTCAGAAAATTTGAAATTTCACCAGTGGCTCAATAATCACCAAATACTAGCAATTACATAGCTAGAATATGTATATTTAAGTTTTATAATAAGATATTTGTATTTTGATTTTTTACAGAAAACCCCCTTATTTTACCGATTTTTTCGAAATTTCACCGAAACGATTTTCAAAACGTTACACATGGTCATGATGAATAGCTGTTGGGACGTCACCCGTGCGCGTAAACGCGTATGTTTTAGAAATGGAATCGTTTTAAGGAAATGGATGCGCACGCGAGCTTGGTCTCGTTTTAAAATTTATAAACCGCAAGTGCACGGCGCGTTGTAGCAAGCCGGCAGGTACGGATCGATCCGCAGGGAATTGTGTATTAGGTTTTATTGTTTAAGGTTCAACAAATAATGAATTGGTTAGTTTGTCACAAAAATAAAAAGAATACAAAAAGAAAACAAGCAAAGAGGGAATGGCTGTGGCTTTGGCTCGGATGGGCGAATCGTGACGTTTCCTTCGACGCTCCCTTGCTAATGAGTTGTCCGTCTTTGTGTTGGGTTTCCCTTGCACCTAGTCTAGGGCTTGGTGGCATCACTCATGCCACATTAAAATTTAGAGAGGTGCAAAGCAAATAAACCATGAATCTTTACTACAATATTTAGGGTAACAACCAATTGTATCACATACAAAGAAGAGTCTATCACTAAGTGTAGAGATTAAAACCTTTGTAGACTCCCTTTGGTGACTACTTCGACCTTTGAGAGTTTAGAATGGATCGCTAGCAATCTTCCTTGTCCACGATGATCCACCCGACGTCCCTTTACCCAAAGCTCCTTGCTTTACTTGTTCCATGGAAGAAGTGTAGCAAACACCCTACACAAATGGGCTAGATGTGTATAGAATGAAGATGTGGTTTGTATTCTCTAATCAAAACCCTTTCTTTTTATCACCCTCACTCAAGAGAAAACTCAAGAGAGCTTGGAGGAAGAAGAAGATGATGGCGAAAGCTTTTGTCAAAAAGATAACGATAAACTTAATGAATAAATGAGAAAAGAAAGTATACATAATTTCCTTCTCTCATTTCAAACAATGGTTCAATAATATCTAGATATTTTCCATTTGGGTTAAAGTCCAAATGAAAACTAAACCATGGGTTAAAGAAAGGTCAAACCAAAGAAGAGTGTAGAAGAACCCATTAATGATTTAATTTCCATTTGCGTTTAATAATCCAAATAGAATATATATATATATATATATATATATATATATTGAACCATGTAAATCTTATATTGCCACCAATAGTGTATCATCAACCATGACACTATGCATGTATGTGTCCATGCACATCAACATGTGCATACATGCATGCATACATCTTCAACAAAGAAAAGCGTTTAATTAAAGAATTAAACTAAAAGTCAAATGTTAAATCAACACTTGATTTAACAAACCGGTCATATCACATACGACCCAACCAATAGAAAAACGCCCGATTAACATACGGTATGACTACCCGCATTCAATCGGGTCCCCACGCATATCTCATATGCACGCCACATCGTTTCGCCGGAGCTAGGAAACTCCTGTGTGGGACTCTAAGACTCGTCAATACGCCGGCAGTAGGTGATAATCATATCAAACACCTACAAGCCGCAAGCGGTCAGCTAAACGTAACGGCCACCACGGTATTGAGCGATCAGAAGAAAACCGGTGAAGCTGTCAAAACTCCCGTCGAGCCAATCAGTAACACTACCGTACAGTCCGGTCTCTTCGTCTCATATGTCGCACATCCAGTCTAGGGGTGGTAAACGTCAAACCCCAGTAACCGATAAGTCGTGTCGATGTGAGGCTCATAACGGGTCAAGAAACTACTGATAACACTTACCAGTAGATTTCCATATCAGCCCTGGCCAGGGACTTCCAGTTATAGCCAATCGAACACAGCGCAACATCAACCCCAAATACCGGGAGAGACGAAACCCTTCCTATCGCTCATTGCCTCCATGTGATTCGGGACTGTACCCAAAAGCCACCGTTTTGCACGTCCTCTTGAACGTGGTAAGGTGGAAATCAAAGCGCAGTAGGAATCACACAAGACACTATGATGATCTCGGGTCTACAGACTAACAAGTACCAGTGTCACAAGAGAACTGCTATCTGACGATAGGTATAATACCATCTAGGAGTTCTCGGCGAGTCCGTTCAGTGTACCCAGTCTCCACTGAGCACCCGTACACTATCTTTGATGTCAAACACCGATGGATATGGGATCATCGATCGTCCATCATATGGGTCAAGATGCGTATACGCTAGTCTACTCTGGTGTATCGATGCCCTGTCTCGATACACCCTCGACTAGGAACATGTATAGGATGTACTCTTGGACTACCCTGGCCCCACTAGTATGATCTGCATCATAGTCCTAGTAGTCGAGTACATATTAAGGGCTTTATCAACATGTGAGAGCAAGACAGTAAACCAATACAAGTCAACATGTTTAGACAAAGTGAAACCAAATAGCATACTATCATATCGAGCAAGAAAGTCCTCTCTATATATATCCAAGCATCCACTATAATATACATCATATGTACAACAATGGCCTCTAGGGCATATATACAACTAACAATCTCCCACTTGTACTAAGGCCAGTTATTGTAGTATCTCATACCCAACATCCCGAAAAGTCTCTCAAATTGTATCTGGGGTATGCCCTTCGTGAGTGGATCCGCAGTGTTGTCCTTCGTGTCAACTCTCCTGACTTCAATCTCGCGGCGATCAACTATCTCCCGGATCAGGTGATACCGCCTCAGAATATTTCTGGACTTCTGATGGGACCTGGGTTTCTTGGCCAAAGCCACAGCTCTATTGTTATCACAATACAAAGGTATTGGATGCTCAATGGACGGAACCACACTAAGTTCAGTGATAAACTTCTTCATCCAGACAGCCTCTTTGGCAGCATCGTTGGCAGCGATGTCTTCAGCCTCCATCGTCGAGTCTGCCACAGTTTCTTACTTGGAACTCTTTCAAAAAACCGCCCCTCTATTTAGGGTAAAGACAAATCCTGAGTGCGACTTAGAGTCGTCCTTATCACTTTGGAAACTCGAATCGGTAAAGGACTCCACCTGGAGTTCTCCATTACCATACACCAAAAACATCTCCTTAGTCCTTCTCAAGTGTTTGAGAATGTTCTTCACAGCTGTCAAGTGACTCTCTCCCGGATCTGCTTGATACCTACTCATTATACTTAGTGAGTATGCTACATCGGGTCTGGTATATAGCATCGCGTACATGATAGAGCCTACTGCCGAAGCATAGGGTATCCCTTGCATGCGAGCTCTCTCCAAATCAGTTTAGGAGACATCTCTTTAGAGAGGGTGAGTCCAGAGATCGTGGGTTGGTTCCCACGCTTGGATTCTTCCATACTAAACCTCTTTAGTATGGTGTCAATGATCCTGGATTGGGACAATCCCAGTATCCGTTTAGATCTATCTCTATAAATCTTAATTCCCAAAATGCAGGAGGCATCACCTAGATCTTTCATTAAGAATCTTTGTGATAAGAAGAGCTTGACCGAGTGCAGCATAGGAACATCATTTCCTATCAAGAGTATGTCATCCACGTACAATACGAGGAAGGCAACCTTACTCTCTGCAACCTTCTTGTAGATACAAGGTTCATCTACGTTCTTGATGAAGTCAAACTCTTTGACTACTACATCAAAGCAGATGTTCCAACTCCGCGATGCCTGCTTTAACCCATGATGGATTTAAGCAGCTTGCACACCTTTCCGCTGCTCCCACTGTCTACGAAGCCTTCTGGCTGAGTCATGTACACGCACTCCTTTAAATCACAATTTTGAAAGGCGGTCTTAACATCCATTTGCCAAATTTCATAGTCATGGTATGCAGCAATGGAAAGCAGGATCCGGATGGACTTAAGCATAGCCACTGGAGAAAAGGTTTCGTCATAATCCACACCTGGTTGTTGACGAAAACCCTTTGCAACAAGTCTAGCTTTGAAAGTCTCAAATTTTCCATTTACACCAAGTTTCTTCTTAATGATCCATTTGCTCCCAATGGGTTTTACCCCTTCAGGAGCAACTTCTAAATTCCATACTTTGTTGGTGTACATGGATTCCATCTTAGATCGCATTGCATCAAGCCATTTCACAGAGTCCCCACTCGTGATGGCCTGCTCGAAGCTAGTCGGGTCATCATCTTCCATGATGAAATCCTCGCTCCCACCGTCTATGAGAAAACCGTAGTATCTCTCAGGTGGATGAGTAACCCTACTAGATCGGCGGAGCAGCTGGGGTTCGTCGGGAACTATCGAATCCTCTGGTTCCACTAAATCTTCAGTTGCAGTTTGTGCTGCTGGAACGTCTTCCAGCTCTACCCCTTTGCCACTAATTTCCTTTGCAAGAAATTTATTTTCTAAAAAGGTGGCATATTGAGAAACAAACACTTTTTGTTCCTCAGCGTGGTAGAAAATATATCCTTGAGAATTCTTTGGATATCCCACAAACTTGCAAAGAACTGATCATGCCTCAAGCTTGTCTGGATTTTGCCTTTTGACATAGGCCGGACAACCCCATATCTTAAATCGTTTAAAATATGGTCTCATTCCCCTCCATATCTCATATGGGGTTGAAGGCACTGATTTAGATGGAACTTGATTCAATAGGTATGCTGCTGTCTCAAGCGCATACCCCAGAAGGAAATAGGCAACTCAGCAGTGCTCATCATATAGCGCACCATATCTAATAGGGTGCGATTCCTCCGCTCCGATACACCGTTGTGCTGTGGTGTATAAGGAGGAGTAAGCTGAGAGAGAATCCCATTCTCTTTTAGATAGTCACGGAACTCATTGCTCATATATTCTCCTCCTCGATCTGATCAAAGGATCTTAATACTTTTTCCCGTTTGGTTCTCTACTTCGTTCGTATATTCTCTGAATTTCTCAAAAGCTTCAGACTTGTGTTACAACAGGAATACATGTCCGTATCTTGAGTGATCGTCAGTGAATGTAATGAAGTACGAGGAACCATTTGTTAGTGTATATGCCCTAGAGGCCATTACTGTATCATACTAGCTTGTTTATTACTTAATGGAAACTTAGGATATTCACAGTTGTATAGGCAATCTTGCTCAAAATAGTAGTATGCTACTTGGTTTGTCTCTACTTCAATATGTACATGTGTTTCTTTTAGCATATCGCTTATATACATATTAGTGGAGCCCTTAGGATCTTTGCTTGATTACCAGCGTTGTGATGGCAGTCACACTTGTGGGGGCTGGGTAATCTATAACCACATCCTTATACAGGTCTCTAGTCGTAGGACTATCGAGACAGAGCATCGATACTCCAGAGTAGACTAGCGTATGCGCTTCTCATCCCAGCAGGGGAGGTGGTCTGTCCCACAGCCATCAGTACATCGTACTAGAGATAGTATATGGGTGCTCGTTGGGTTACGAGTACACTGGACAGGACTCGTCGAGAACTGTTGGATGGTATTATACCTATCGTCAGTTATCAGTTCCCAGGTGACATGAGTACAGCTTAGTCCGCTGACTTGACACTGTCACTTCGCCTCAAGTGTGTTCCTACTGTACTTAGATTACTATCCTACCACTGCTCAAAGGAGTCGTGCAAACAGGTAGTAGTTGGGTGCAGTCCCGAAGCACTTGGAGGCAGTGACGGTTAGACGGGATTCGTCTCTCCCGGTATTGGGGGTTGACATCGCGCTGTGTCTAGGAGAGCCATTACACGAGTAGTCCCTGGCCAGGGGAAGCGAGATATACTGGTAGGTTTCCAGTGTTATCTCAGGGTGTTATAGGCTACACTCCGGCACGACTTGTACCGCTATTAGGTGACTGACGTTCACCACCCCCTAGGCCCGCCATGCGATGTATCAGACGAACAGACCGGACTGTACATACAGGCTCAGTAGGAGTTCGAATGGGTTTACCTCATCAGCCTTCTTATCGACATCTACGTGGGGACCGTTACGTACAGCTAGTGCCGCTTGTGGTCTGTGGTTAAACCCACTGCCAGCGTAGTGTCGAGTCTTTAGAGTCCCACACAGAGAGTTTCCCTGCACTGAGCGAAACGTGTAGAGGCCGTATGGTTTTACGGCAGGGCTGCGATCACTTACGTACACTTGTGTGCGTATGCTGTTCGGGCAGGCAATACTAGTGGGCTTTGGTTTAAGCCGGATCCTAGTATTGCACGGATGGATTTGTTTTGTCTTCTGTGCATTCGCATTCTACGGAATGCGGATGCGGGTGTGTATGCACAGTTTTGAGGAGCGATGAAGGAGGAGGTGCCTCATTAGGGTTTTGGCAGTTGGTTCGGCCAAATCGTTATGTGGCAGGCTCATTAGGGTTTTGGCAATTCGTTTGATCAAAACCATTATGAGCCGCGGACATTATTTACTAATCCTTTTAGTGATAATTATATGATGGCTAATTGCTTTGACCATTTGACCACCTTGACCACTCTTGACTTTGTTGACCAGTTGACCAAAATTGACCTTGACCTTCATGAGAGGTCTACACTCTTCTTTGGTTTTCTTTTTCATTTTGGATTATGAAAATGGTCATGTCAATGTAGCCATCAACTTTATCATGATAGGATTAGTAATGATGATGTTTAGTATTATTGCAACCATGGTTCATTTTTCTTTAGTTATTATTTTAATTTCTCATCTCTCATTCTCTCTCTTGTGAGAAGAAAAGAAAATAAGCTCTCATGGTTGCTAGTTCTCCTTCTTCTTCCTTCTCTTCATAAATTCTTTTGATCTCATGAGTTGAGAGAAAAAGAATCCACATAGACAAACACTTCCATCTTTCTCTTCTACACAACCTAGGACATCAAGACTAGCGATCTTGTTGCCCTAGTTGCCTCGGCTCGAGGTGGAGCTCGGTGTACAACTCTCGGGTGATCGTCTTCGACTCAAGAAGGCCGCGGAGGTGACCAAGATCCGGATCGATCCTCGGAGCGTGGATGGACGAGAAGGACAGCGAAATGAAGACCCGAAGGACCGGTTTCGTGAGGTATAATTTCTACGGCATAGTATTTAACACCTCTAGTTGTTTGCTAGTTTCTAGTTTAGCAAAGATCCGGCTTTTAGTCCATGTTGCCTTTGCGCTAAATAATTGTTTTTCGCCGTTTCCGCCTCCCCGTAAGAACCGGGGTGAGCAACGTGGACTTACAGTGGTATCAGAGCCTAGCTAAACATAAACTAGCAAGTTAGCAAAGTATTTAGAATATCGATCGGAAAAAATTCGCAAAACAAGTCTGGAAAATTTAACTTTCTGCGATTTTTTATACTGTTCAAAAATTATTTTAACATACATGAAAAATCGGCTCAGGGTTTTCTAAAGACACACACCAAAAACGGTCCACTGAACCGGTCAAAGCGCAGCGGTTCCACGGCAAGAACATGCTTCTTGCCGCGGATCCGCGGCCGAGTTGACACGGCCGTGGACCGAGTTTGGTGCAGTGTTCTTAGTTGGCTATTTTGGGATTTTTAGTACATGTTGTTCTGCCCAGATTTTCCAGAGGACAAATTGGTTTTTGGGGTGGTTACAAATCCGTATTTTGATCGATATTCCGTAGACTTTGGCTAATGATATTATCTGTGATGTGATATATGTATTGAACGTCTGCTAATCGCTATACGTCGATTAGTGGGGGTTATACATATCTGTGATCTGAAATGTTGATGGTTTGTGGATATGAACTCGTTGGATTGTCGCGGATGAATAGCCGGGGTGGATGTGAGATGAGAGTTTCTTTTTCTTTCATTCATTGTAAAATTTGTAAATTGATGTAATATTATTTGTATGGCCGCACAACCGGGTCGGGGTTGTAGCCGTCATTGTATAATTTCTTTTTACTGTTTTTGCTCCTAGGATAGACCCAAGGAGGGGTGCATAAACTACCGGGTATCTCGAAGTGCCGAGTGTCCTACTCACGTGTTGAGGGAGGTTGCTTCACTTCGGGTACTTGGCGGGTAGTTTGCAGCACCCGTAGGGGTCTAGGGTGGGGTTTGGCTATTCATCGCGATCGTGTAATCTGCTTTTCGTTACAGGCTCGTACGGAATGCGGATTCCTAGTATATCCAAAGTGTTCATCTGTGATCTGGAATGGCTATCATTGGATCTGACGAATGTTTATATATCTATATGATATCTATTTAGGCGTTGCTTATGTTTTGCATCCGCGCTAGTCCAGCCCCCGCTCTGTCGTTAGTTAAGTATCTTAACGGGTGATGACGGGACCCCGTGGCGAATGCGGATGGCATAAGCGTACGTCATATTTTCGTTGTTTTCTGCAATGGTAGGATTAAATGATGGGACGCATTGGAATTAATGCAAGAAAAAAAAATAAACCAAGTAAAATTCGTTGGAACACTTTCAAAACCACTCGGTTCTTTTCAAAACCAAATTTTAAATGCGAAGCTTGAGCCACTCATTTTGAAAGCTATCCCGTTCCTTCGATTATATCAAGTTCACTACGTTCACGGTTTCGCCAAAACCATTCGTAGCCCTCCGTCATTTCGTATGAATATTCAATAGTATTCAAGCTATGTTTGTTGACCTTCGTCAAGGCATAGTGATTGGTAGCTGTTGGGTGTTCATATGTAGCATAGATAGATGCGTTGGTTTGGGACAGTCGTATTACCTTGTTGACCTTCGTCAAGGGTATATACGGGTGGGTTCAAATTAACCTGGACAATGACGGGTAGAACTTGACATGTGACTTATGATTTGTTGACCTTCGTCAAGGTCATAAGAGCATAGGGCAAAAATCCACATCGGGAGTTTCAAAAGAACTAAAACTTGCTAGCGCTGCATACTATTTGGAGTGTGATGATTCTGGTAGGATTCCATCAGTTTTGTCACGCGATGATATTTGGATCCCGATCCTACTGTGAGTATATGCTACTCCTCGGGAACTTTCTCACTTAATGATCAATGCTATAAACCAAGTAGGTGTCTAGAAAGGTGTTAGCGGGGCTACGCCCATAGGGAAAAGAGGTTACTTAATTAAAGAACTTCGCGAAAGCGTTGGAAAACCTCCCTCGAAGTACCGACACTGGCCTGGTTGAACGGTTAAGCAAGTATTGTACGGTGTGATTGATCCTGACTAATTCTTCCTTTATGGTTTGAGGAGGGATTCGAGAGGCAGTGGGAGCCATCCTGTTTAGATAAATTAAAAACCAATCTAAACTTGCAAGAGCATCATGCTAAAGTGTTTTCTTCTCTCTCTCTTAATTGCAGCGACCCAGTGACCACACCTAGCTTACATCTAGATAATAAAATGACTGAATTTGACTGTTATGACTGGCAAAGGTCTGTCCAGATGTTCATTGCCCATGACAAGCTGGGACACCTCTTAACTAATCCAGCCCCTGCCGTCTCAGGTCCAGTTTCCCCTATCTCGGATATTGATATCCGCAAGACATCGGAAAAAGACTGTGCGAAAGCCAAGTGCCTCGTGTTAGCATCAGTTGATAGTGTATACCAGAGGCAGCACGAGAAGATGGACTTATTTTCTATCTTCCTCCATAACAAAGTTTTATATGGAGAGCAATCTCGGATCGCAAGATATGAGACCTCGAACGAATTGCTTCCAGCGAGGTTGGCTATCGGGTCTTCTGTAGGGGGCAACGTCCTTACAGAGACCAGCTATTTTGAGCTCACGGACCTGAAGACTACGTTGAAGAACGGGTCAGATGCTGACTTGATTCCACGGTCTCTACCTTCTACCCTGAAAGAAACCAAGGAAGTAGAAGGAGAGGAAAGGGCAGAAGTTTCGGGATTGGATATAGTAAAAGGACATTCCTATTGTTACGGGAATGAACATGGGCAGAAGGATTGCAGGGCTATCAAAGCCAGTAGCCAGAATTCGAAGCATGTTGTGGCTTCGGCTTCGGGTGTGTTTGTAATAGAGAACTGTATGTCAGTTAACCCTACTTCCTGGGTATTGGATACCGGATCAGGATCTCACATCTGTAATTCGTTACAGGCTCTGAGAAACCGTAGGGTTATCAAGATAGGTGATATGACTCTCAGGGTTGCTAACGGAATGAGCATGTACGCTGAATCCGTAGGGGAATATCATCTCAGACTGACAACTAGGCAGATATTGATTCTGCGTAACTGTTTTTATGTACCAGGTGCGACTTGTAATATCATATCTGTATCCTTACTTTCTAAAGAAGGGTATGATTTTACTTTTGTAAGCGATGTGGTCAACATCCACCTAAATCGAGTTCTGATTGGGTCAGGTACATTAGAAAACGGGATATACGTACTGAATCAAGCTCAAATCTTCAGTGTCCAGAACACACTTAAAAGAAAGTCTCCGGAAACAAATCAGGCTTGCTTATGGCATTGTGGACTGGGTCACATTAATGAGACACGGTTAACAAAGTTATATAAAGAGGGATACTTGAATCCATTCGAGTATCAGTCTTATGCCACTTGTGAATCTTGTCTCATGGGAAAGATGACAAAGACTCCGTTCACTGGACACGGAGAAAGAGCAAGCGAGCTCTTGGGACTCATACACAGTGACGTGTGTGGTCCAATGTCTACACATGCGCGATGTGGTTATTCATACTTCATTACTTTCACAGATGATTTCTCTAGGTATGGACATGTCTTCCTAATGAAGCACAAATCAGAGGCCTTTGAGAAATTTCGGGAATACAAGAATGAAGTTGAAAAACAAACAGGCAAAAGTATAAAGACACTGAGATCTGATCGAGGTGGTGAATACTTGAGTACCGAGTTTCTGGACTACATAAAAGAGAATGGAATTCTCTCTCAGCGTACTCCTCCATACACACCACAACACAACGGTGTATCGAAAAGGAGGAATCAAACCCTATTGGATATGTTTCGTTCCATGATGAGTAAGGCTGAGTTGCCGCGATCTTTCTGGGGTTATGCACTAGAAACAGCTGCATATCTCTTGAACAAGGCTCCAACCAAGACTGTGCCTACCATCCCATATCAGATGTGGAGTGGGAAAAAACCCTGTGTTAAGTATCTTAAGACATGGGGATGTCCAGCTTTTGAAAAGAAGCAGCATGCGGACAAGCTCGAGGCACGCTCAGTACTGTGTAAGTTTGTGGGATACCCAAAGAACTCCAGGGGGTATCTTTTCTATTCCGCAGAGGAACAAAAGGTTTTTGTTTCTCAGCATGCCCACTTCTTGGAAACTGAATTTTTAGAAAATCAGATAAGTGGGAGCGCAATAGAACTGGAAGAAATTCCAGAACCACGAGCTATTACTGAAACCTTAGTGGAACCAGAAGGTTCAGGAGAACCGGACATCCCAGCGCCACTCCGCAGGAGTAGTAGGCAGTCTCATCCGTCCGAGAGATACTACGGTTTTCTCATAGACGGGGATAGAGAGGATTGCACTATGGATTACAGTGAGCCTACTAGCTTCCAGCAAGCCATTCAGAGCGGTGACTCGGTAAAATGGCTGGATGCAATGCGGACCGAGATGGAGTCCATGTACACCAAAAAAGTTTGGACTTTGGACTTTGCTCCAGAAGGGGTAAAACCCGTAGGATGCAAATGGATCTTCAGAAAGAAGATTGGTGTAAATGGGCAGGTTGAAACCTATAAAGCTAGACTTGTTGCAAAGGGTTTTCGTCAAAGACCTGGTTTGGACTATGACGAGACTTTTTCTCCAGTGGCTATGCTGAAATCCATTCGGATCCTTCTTGCCATTGCTGCCTTCCACGATTATGAAATCTGGCAGATGGACGTAAAGACGGCTTTCCTAAATGGAAATTTAGAAGAGTGCGTCTATATGGATCAGCCGGAGGGATTCATTTAGAGTGTGAGCAGCGGTAAAGTGTGCAAGTTGCTAAAGTCCATCTATGGACTGAAGCAGACATCGCGGAGTTGGAACATCTGCTTTGATGATACTGTCAAAGAATTCGACTTTATCAAAAACCCAGATGAACCATGCATTTACAGTAAGATTGTAGGGAGAACTGTGGTATTCCTCGTCTTGTACGTGGATGACATTCTTCTAATAGGAAATGATATTCCTATGCTACAGTCAGTCAAAGGATTCTTATCGCAGAGGTTCTCTATGAAGGACCTAGGCGATGCCAACTACATTCTGGGGATCCAGATCTATCGTGATAGATATAAGAGGATGTTGGGACTTTCGCAGTCCAGGTACATTGACACCATACTGAAACGATTCAGTATGGAAGATTCCAAGCGCGGTAATTTACCGGCTTGTCACGGGATCACCCTCTCCAAAAAGATGTCTCCCAAGAATGATTTGGAAAGGGATCGCATGTCTATTATACCCTACGCTTCTGCGGTAGGCTCTATAATGTATGCGATGTTATGTACCAGACCAGATGTAGCATACGCATTGAGCGTTGTAAGCCGGTATCAGTCGGACCTAGGGGAGAAACACTGGATAGCGGTAAAGAACATTCTCAAGTACCTGAGAAGGACTAAGGAGATGTTCTTGGTGTATGGCGGAAAAGACCTCCAGATCGAGGCCTTTGCTGACTCCAGCTTCCAGAGTAACAAGGATGACTCCAAGTCCTTGTCGGGTTATGTCTTTACCCTCAATGGAGGGACGGTTTGCTGGAAGAGTTCCAAGTAGGAGACCGTTGTTGACTCAACTATGGAAGCGGAGTACATAGCTGCTTGCGATGCCGCAAAGGAAGCTGTCTGGATGAAGAAGTTCCTCACGGAGCTTCAGGTGGTTCCTACCATTGTTGATCCAATACCGCTGTATTACGACAACAACGGCGCTATAGCTTTAGCGAAGGAACCCAGGTCCCATCAGAAGTCCAGGCACATTTTGAGGCGGTACCACCTGATCAGGGAGATCGTAGATCGCCGGGAGATCGAGGTGAAGAGAGTAAATTCGGAGGATAACACTGCAGATCCCTCACGAAGGCCTTACCCCAGACTCAGTTCGAGCGGCTAATCGAGATGATAGGTCTTCGATACGCCAGTACATGGCCTTAGTGCAAGTGGGAGATTGTTAGTGTATATGCCCTAAAGGCCATTACTGTATCATACTAGCTTGTATATTACTTAATGGAAGCTTGGGATATTCACAGTTGTATAGACAATCTTGCTCAAAATAGTAGTATGCTGCTTGGTTTGTCTCTACTTCAATATGTGCATGTGTTTCTTTTAGCATATCGCTTATATACATATTAGTGGATCCCTTAGGATCTTTGCTTGATTACCAGCGTTGTGATGGCAGTCACACTTGTGGGGGCTGGGTAATCTATAAGCACATCCTTATACAGGTCTCTAGTCGTAGGACTATCGAGACAGGGCATCGATACTCCGGAGTAGACTAGCGTATGCGCTTCTCATCCCAGCAGGGGAGGTGGTCTGTCCCACAGCCATCAGTACGTCGTACTGGAGATAGTATGCGGGTGATCGTTGGTTACGAGTGTAAGTCCATATTGCGACCCCCGGTGCTTACGGGGAGGCGGAAACGGTATAAAAAACAAATTTTTATCGCAAGAGGCAACATGGACTAAAACAATGTCGGGATCGTGTCTAAACTAAACTAGCAAATACGCTAAAGGGAGTTAGCTACTCGGATGAAGGTTATACCTAAACTTGAACTCCTTCTTCTTCAAAACTTGTAGAGGTTGATGGTTCACTTCTTGTCGCCTTCTTCCGTCGAAGATGGATCCACCTCGAAGGTTCGACCTTTGGGCTCTTCCTCGATCTTTGAGTGAACTAGGGTTTCCGGCTTGCCAAACCTTGAACCTAGAATGAGTAGAGAGTGACTAGGGGTTGCTTTTCTTTTTAAAGAGAAGGATTCTCAACACATGAGAAGGGTTCTCTTTTGCTAGAGGAAGAAGAAGATGAAGTGAGGAGAGAGAAGCTAAATGAGATAATGAGCTATCTTTTTCTTTCTTGCAACCATAATGCCAAAAGAAAAAGAATTATCTAAATAATAATAATTCAAAATATGAATAGTTGATGGTAATTTGGAATGACCACTATCATGCTTCTTTAAATGAAATGTAAGCATGAATCAAGGAGGATCTTTCAAAGCATGATGGTGGTCAACATTCAACCATGGTCAACAAGTCAACAAAAACAACCATAACATAATTCTCATTTAATTACTATTATTAATAGATAATCCATAAATCCATTAGGGTTTGGAAAATGATGACTGTCAACTGTGCATACGCACCCGTTCCGAAACCCTAATGAAAAACCTCATCCTCCGCCTCAAGCAACTGTGCATACACACCTGCATTCTCGTTCCGAGGAACAAGAATACCAAGATATAAAAGCAACCCCAAAACATATACCAGTATCTGGCTCAAACCAGAGCCTGCCAGTATAATCCGTCCGGACTCCAAACGTGCACAAGTGCGCGGATGAGAACGAACCCTGTCGCAAAACCATGCGACCTCTACTCTGTTTTGCCCAGAGGCGAATACCCTCTGTGTGGGACTCTAAAGACTCGACACTACGCTGGCAGTGGGTTTAACCACAGACCGCAAGCAGCACTAGCTGTGCGTAACGGTCCCCAGGTAGATGTCGACAAGAAGGCTGACGAGGTGAAACCCCATCTGAACTCCTACTGAGTCTGAATGTGACATTCTCCGTACAGTCCGGTTTGTTCGTCTGATACATCGCATGTCGGGCCTAGGGGGCGGTAAAACGTCAGTCCCCCAATAGCGGTACAAGTCGTGTCGGAGTGAAGCCCAAAACACCCTGAGATAACACTGGAAACCTACCAGTATATCTCGCTTGCCCTGGCCAGGGGCTACTCGTGTAATGGCTCTCCTAGACACAGCGCGATGTCAACCCCCAATACCGGGAGAGACGAATCCTGTCTAACCGTTACTGCCTCCAAGTGCTTCGGGACTGCACCCAATCACCACCTGTTTGCACGACTCCTTTGAGCCGTGGTAGGGTAGTGATCAAAGTGCAGTGGGAACACACTCGAGGCGAAGTGCCAGTGTCAAGTCAGCGGACTAAGCTGTACTCATGTCACCTGGGAACTGATAACTGACGATAGGTATAATACCAACCTGTCAGTTCCCGACGAGTCCTGTCCAGTGTACTCGTAACCCAACGAGCACCCGTATACTATCTCCAGTACGACGTACTGATGGCTGTGGGACAGACCATCTCCCACACTGGGATGAGAAGCGCATACGCTAGTCTACTCCGGAGTATCGATGCCCTGTCTCGATAGTCCTACGACTAGGGACCTGTATAAGGATGTGCCTATAGATTACCCAGCCCCCACTAGTGTGACTGCCATCACAACGCTGGTAATCAAGCAAAGATCCTAAGGGCTCCACTAATGCGTATAAGTGATATACTGAAATAAACACAAGTACACATTGAAGTAGAAACAAACCAAGTAGCATACTACTATATTGAGCAAGATTGTTTATACAAGGTGAATATCCCAAGCTTCCATTAAGTAATATACAAACTAGTATGATACAGTAATGGCCTCTAGGGCATATACACTAACAACGAGTACATTGGACAGGACTCGTCGAGAACTGTAGGATGGTATTATACCTATCGTCAGTTATCAGTTCCCAGGTGACATGAGTACAGCTTAGTCCGTTGACTTGACACTGTCACTTCGCCTCGAGTGTGTTCCCACTGTACTTAGATTACTACCCTACCACGGATCAAAGGAGCCGTGCAAACAGGTAGTAGCTGGGTGCAGTCCCGAAGCACTTGGAGGCAGTGACGGTTAGACAGGATTCGTTTCTCCCGGTATTGGCGGTTGACATCGTGCTGTGTTGGTGTATATGCCCTAGGGGCTATTATTGTATCATACTAGATTGTATATTACTTAATGGAAGCTTGGGATATTCACAGTTGTATATACAGTCTTGCTAAAATTGGTAGTATGCTACTTGGTTTGTGTCTACTTTAATATGTGCATATGTTTCTTGTAATGTATCAATTATACATATTAGTAGAGCCCATAGGTTCTTTGCTTGATTACCAGCGTTGTGATGGCAGTCACACTAGTGGGGGCTGGATAGTCTATAAACAACATCCTATACATGTCCCTAGTCGTAGGATTATCGAGACAGGGCATCGATATTCCAGAGTAGACTGGTGTGTACGCTTCTCATCCCAGTTGGGGAGATGGTCTATCCCATAGCCATCAGTACGTCGTACTGGAGATAGTATACAGGTGCTCGTTAGGTTAGGGGTACACCGGACAGGACTCACAGGGGAACTGATTGGTTGGTATTATACCCGTCGTCAGTTAACAGTTCCCAGACGACATGAGTACAGCATAGTCCGCAGACTTGACACTGCTACTTCGCCTCGAGTGTGTCCCACTGTTCTTAGATTGCTACCCTACCACGGCTCAAAGGCGTCATGCAAACAGGTAGCAGTTAGGTGCAGTCCCGAGCACTTGGAAGCAGTAGTGGTTAGATAGGATTCGTCTCTCCCGGTATTGGGAGATGATATCGCGCTGTGTCAGAGAGCCATTACGCAAAGTCCCTGGCCAGGGCAAGCGAGATATACTGGTAGGTTCCAGTTGCTTCTCAGGGTGTAATGGGCTTCGCTCCGACACGACTTAAACAGCTATTAGGGGACTGACGCTTGCCACCCCCTAGGCTTGATATGCGATAGTCTTAGACGAACAGACCGGACTGTATGGAGATTGTCACATCAGGCTCAGTGGGAGTTCGGATGATTTTCCTCATCGGCCTTCTTATCGACATCTACCTGGGGACCGTTACGTATAGCTAGTGCCGCTTGCGGTCTGTGGTTAAACCCACTGCCAGAGTAGTGTCGAGTCTTTAGAATCCCACATAGAGAGTTTCTCTGCTCCAGGCGAAACGATATAGAGGTCGTATGGTTTTACGACAAGGGTTCGGACGCGTACGTGTGTTTACGCACGTATGACTTTTCGAACAGTTTTTACTAGCCGGCTTTGGTTTAAGCCAGATTCTAGTATCGGATTATTGGATTTATACAGTCTAAAGTTTTTCCGTGTTTTCACGGATTGGAGAGACATTCTCGTAATTTGTCGGGAAGCTTCTAGAAGAGTGGTGACTAAGGGGTTAAGGTGGCATTGCATTAAATGAGATTAGTGACTCATTTGTGTGATTCATCCATGTCATTAATGCATCATAAATACTTAATGACTCATGGTGATGAATCACTCATAGATATTTATGAAGCATGGTTGTTAATTCAATTATTTCATTTTTGGATAAATAATAATGCTTCATATATATTATGATAACATCATTATCTCATTTCATTCTCATCTTCACCTTCTCTCTCCTCAAGCTCACTCTCTCTTCAAACCCTAACCCTAGCCTCTCATATGTTGAGATCAAGGGTTAGCTAGACTAATACATCCATAACCTCACTCTATATCCCCTAGGTAGCTTAGATTAGCACTTTAAGCAACCTAGTTATCTCAAGTTTGAGATTAAGCTTGGCGTAGGAGCTTTCGGGTGGATCGTCTTTGATTCGAGGAGGCCGTTGATGTGCCGATGTTCCAAGGAGCCTACGAGGAGTGGAGGACCGCGATGAAGACCCGAAGGACTAGTATCGTGAGGTATAACTTCGTATCCAAGTAGTTAAACCTCTAATAGCTTATTAGCAATGGTTTAGAAACGATTCATGCGCTCAAGTCCATGTTACGAAGCTTTGATAATCGTTTTTCATATATTCCGCCTCCTCGCAAGTTTGTGGGGTGCGTGACATGGACTTACAGTGGTATCAGAGCCAACTAAACCATTACTAGCTTGTTAGCAACTGATTAGAAGTTCGATCGACGGAAAACACGAAAACAAAAAAAACGAAAACCCTAAGTTTCTGTTAATTTTAAACCTGTCTGAAAAAATATTTGACATACCTTAAAATTCACAGCAGGGAAAATAATGAATACTGGGAAAATACGAGCAAGTGAATCGGTGAAACGGCCGTGGATCCGCGGCAATAGAGTGCTTATGCCGCGGATCCGCCGCCGAGTCAACGCCGCGTTGACTCGGGGTTTCAAAGTAATTCATATTTTTTTGGTTTTTGTCTTCCTGTATGTTCTGTTTCTACCCAGGTTGCTTCTTTGCTGGTTGGCTTTGGGGTAAACACGGAATATGGTTATCGATCGATATTCTGAGATATTTGCTAATTGGGTTTTTATCTGTAATGTTTAATATGTTTGTAAACCTCCCCTAACTGCTTGTATGTCGGTTGGCAAGGGGTTGCACATTTCTGAAATGTTTACTGTTTGTGTATATGAACTATGTTGGACTATTGTGATGATTAGCCGGGGTTTGAGATGGGTTTAATATTCATTCATTCGATGTAAATGTAATTTAATGTAATATTATTTTGCGGGGCACATCCAGGTTGCAGTTGTAGCCACCGTTGTATTATTTCTTTTTACTGTTTTTGCTCCTAGGATAGACCCAAGGTGGGGTACACAAACTACCGGGTACATCAAAGTGTTTAGTGGCCTACTCATGTTGTTGAGGGAGACCGCTTCACTTCGGGTACTTGACGGGTAGTTTGCCGTACCCGTAGGGGTCTAGGGTGGGGTAATGGCTATTCATCACAACTGTGTAATCTGTCTTTTATTGCAGGCTCAAAGAAAATGCGGATTGCTAATAAATCCAATAAAGTTCATCTGTGATCTGGAATGCTTATTATTGCGGCTGACAAATGTACAATATCTATATATGATAGCTATTAGACGTCACTTATGTTTTACACCCGCGCTAGCCCTGCCCCTGCTCTGTCATTAGTTAAGTAACCTAACGGGTGATGACGGGACCCAGTGGCGAATGCGGATGGCATAAGAGCGCGTGGTATTTTCGTTGTTTTCTGCAATGATAGGTTAAATGATGGAACGCATTATTATAATGCAAAGAAAATAAACCAAAGTTTAATCGTTGGAACAAATTTAAAAGAAACCACTCGGTTATTTTAAAAGATCAGATTTTTTAATTGCGGAGCTTTAACCACTCCTTTTAAAAAGTATCGGATTCCTTCGATTATATCAAGTTCACTACGTTCACGGTTTTGCCAAAACCATTCGTAGCCCTCCGTCATTTTATTTGGATATTCAGTTGTATTCAAGCTATGCATTTGACCAACGCCAGGGCATAGTGTTTGGTAGCTGCTGGGGTATTTCATTTGTTTGCATAGATAGATGTGTTAGTTTGGGACAGTCGTATTACCATTTGGCCAACATCAGGGATATATACGGATGGGTTCAAATTAACTAGGACAATGATGGGTAGAACTTGACATGTGACTTATGACATTTTGACCAACGCCAAGGTCATAAGAGCATGGGGCAAAAATCTATATCGGAAATTTCTAAAGAAACTGAAATTTGCAGAAAGATGCATACCATTTTGGAGTTTGATGAATGTTGGTAGGATTCCTTCAACATTATCATACGATGATATTTTAGATCCTGATCCTACTGTGAGTATATACTACTTATCGGGGGATTCGTCACCTAACGATCAATGCTATAAACCAAGTAGGTGCCTAGAAAGGTGTCAACGGGGTTACGCCCCCAGAGAAAAGAGGTTATTTAATTAAAGAACTTCGCGAAAGCGTTGGAAAACCTCTCTCGAAGTATCGACACTGGCCTGGCCGAACGGTTAAGCAAGTATTGTACGGTGAGAATAGTCCTGGCTAATTCTTCTTTTATGGTTTGAGAAAGGATTCGAGAAACAGTGGGAGCCATCCTGTTTAGATAAATTGAAAACCACTCTAAACTTGCAAGAGCAACATGCTAATAGTATTTTCTTCTCTCTCTTAAATTGCAGCGACCTTGTGATCACACATAGGTTACATCTAGATAATAATTTGACTGAATCTTACTTATATGAATGGCAAAAGTCAGTCCAGATGTCCATTGCCTATGACAAGCTGGACCACCCTATTACTACTCAAGATTCCGCCGTCCCAGGTCCAGTTTCCACTGTCGCGGATATGGATATCCGTCAGACAAGGGAAAAAGATAAAGCGAAAGCTGAGTGGCTCATGTTAGCTTCAGTTGATGGTGTATACCAGAAGCAGCACGAGAAGATGGACTTAGTTTCCATCTTTCTCCATAACAAAGATTTATATGGAGAGCAATCTCATATCGCAAGATATGAGACCTCGAACGAATTAATTCAAGCGAGGTTGGCTGACGGGTTATCTGTAGAGGACAACGTCCCTACAATGACTAGCTATATTGATGAGCTCCAGGACCTGGAGACCGCGTTGGGAAACGAGTCAGATACTGACTTGATTCTACAGTCTCTGCCTCCTACCCTAAAGGAAACCAGGGAAACAGAAGGAAAGAGAACGACAAAAGTTTCGGGACTGGATATAGTAAATGAGGGACGTTCCTATTGTTACAGGAATGAACATTGGCAAAATGATTGCAGGGCTAGCAAAGCCAGTAGCCAGGATTTGAAGCATGTTGTGGCTTCAGCCTCAAGTGTGTTTGTTATTGAGAACTGTTTGTCAATTAACTCTACTTCCTGGGTATTAGATACCGGAGCAGGATCTCATATCTGTAATTCAATACATGCTTTGAGAAACCGTAGAGTTATAGGTGATTGGTCTCTAAGAGTTGCAAACGGAATTAGCGTGGACGCTGAATCCGTGGGAGAATATCGCCTAGGTTTGACAAGTGGGCATATATTGATTCTACGTAACCGTTTGTATGTACCTAGTATGACATGTAATATCATATCAGTGTCCTCACTTTTGAGAGAGGGATATGATTTTACATTCGTAAGCGGTGTAGTTAACATCCACCTAAATCAAGTTATGATTGGGTCCGGTACATTAGATAACGGTATATACGTATTAAGTCAAGCTCAAGTTTTCAATATCCAGAACACACTTAAAAGAAAGTCTCCAGAAATAAATCAGGCTTTCTTATGGCATTGTACACTAGGTCACATCAATGAGAGAAGGTTGACTAAGTTACATAGAGAAGGATATTTGAATCCGTTCGAATATCAATCTTATGCTACTTGTGAATCTTGTCTCAAAGGAAAGATGACAAAGACTCCGTTCACTGGACACGGAGTAAGAGCAAGCGAGCTCTTAGGACTCGTACACAGTGACGTGTGCGGTCCAATGTCTACACATGCGTGAGGTGGTTATTCCTACTTCATTACTTTTACGGATGATTTCTCTAGGTATGGATATGTCTTCTTAATGAAGCATAAATCCGAGGCCTTTGAGAAATTCCAAGAATACAAGAACGAAGTGGAAAAACAAACCGGCAAAAGTATCAAGACACTGAGATCTGATCGAGGTGGTGAATACTTAAGTGCCGAGTTCCTAGGTTACTTAAAAGAGAATGGAATTCTCTCTCAGCTTACTCCTCCATACACACCACAACATAACGGTGTATCGGAGAGACGGAACCGAACCCTATTGGATATGGTACGTTCCATGATGAGTAACGCTAAGTTGCCGCGATCATTCTGGGGATATGCACTAGAATCAGCTGCATATCTTTTGAACCGAGTTCTAACCAAGAATGTGGATACCACACCATATCAGATGTGGAGTGGGAAGAAACCCTGTCTTAAGTATCTTAAGACATGGGGATGTCCAGCTTTTGTAAAGAAGCAGCAGGCGGACAAGCTCGAGGCACGCTCAGTACAGTGTAAGTTTGTGGGATATACAAAGAACTCCATAGGATATTGTTTCTATTACGCAGAGGAACAAAAGGTCTTTGTTTCTCAACATGCCCGCTTCTTAGAAACTGAGTTTTTAGAAAATCAGAAGAGTAGGAGCGCAATAGAACTGGAAGAAATTCCAAAACCACAAGCTATTACTGAAACCTTGGTAGAACAAGAAGGTTCAGGAGAACAGGACATCCCGACGCCACTCCGCAGGAGTAGTAGGAAATCTCATCCGCCCGAGAGATACTACGGTTTTCTCATTGACGGGGATAGAGAGGATTGCACTATTGATTATGATGAGCCTACTAGTTTCCAGCAAGCCATTCAGAGCGGTGACTCAGTAAAATGGCTTGATGCAATGCGGACCGAAATGGAGTCCATGTACACTGACAAAGTATGGACTTTGGATATTGCTCCAGATGGGGTAAAACCCGTAGGATGCAAATGGATCTTCAAAAAGAAGATTGGTGTAGATAGACAGGTTGAAACCTATAAGGCTAGACTTGTTGCAAAGGGTTTCCGTCAAAGACCTGGTTTGGATTATGATGAAACTTTTTCTCCAGTGGCAATGCTTAAATCTATTCGGGTCCTTCTTGCTATTGCTGCCTTCCACGATTATGAAATCTGGCAGATGGACGTAAAGACGGCCTTTCTAAATGGTAATTTGGAAGAAAACGTCTATATGGATCAGCCAGAAGGATTCATTCAGAGTGGGAGCAGCGGTAAAGTATGCAAGCTGCTTAAGTCCATTTATGGACTAAAGCAGGCATCGCGGAGTTGGAACATCTGTTTTGATGATGCTGTCAAAGAATTTGACTTCATCAAAAATCCAGATGAACCATGCATATACAGTAAGATTGTAGGGAGAGTTGTAGTATTTCTCGTCTTGTACGTAGATGACATTCTCCTAATAGAAAAATGATATTCCTATGTTACAGTCAGTCAAAAGATTCTTGTCACATAAATTCTCCATGAAAGACCTGGGTGATGCCACCTACATTCTAGGGATCCGAATTTATCGTGATAGATCAAAGAGGATGTTGGGACTTTCACTGTCCAGGTACATAGACACCATAGTGAAGAGATTCAGTATGGATGATTCTAAGCGCGGTAACCTACCGGCTTGTCACGGAATCACCCTTTCCAAAGAGATGTCTCCCAAGACTGATTTGGAAAGGGATCGCATGTCGATTATACCCTACGCTTCTGCGGTAGGCTCTATAATGTGTGCGATGTTATGTACCAGACCAGATGTAGCATATGCCTTAAGTGTTGTAAGCCGGTATCAGGAAAACCCAGGGGAGAAGCACTGGATAGCAGTAAAGAACATTCTCAAGTACCTAAGGAGGACTAAGGAGATGTTCTTGGTATATGGCGGAAAAGACCTCCAGATAGAGGCCTTTGCCGACTCCGGCTTCCAGAGTGACAAAGATGACTCCAAGTCCATGTCGGGTTATGTCTTTACCCTCAAAGGAGGGGCGGTCTGTTGGAAGAGTTCCAAGCAGGAGACCGTTGCTGACTCAACAATGGAAGCGGAGTACATAGCTGCTTGCGATGCCACAAAAGAAGCTGTCTGGATGAAGAAGTTCCTCACAGAACTTCAGGTGGTTCCTTCCAGTGTTGGTCCAATACCTCTGTATTGTGACAACAACGGCGCTATAGCTTTAGCGAAGGAACCCAGGTCCCAACAGAAATCCAGACACATCTTAAGGCGGTATCACCTGATCAGGAAGATCGTAGATCGCCGGAAGATCGTAGATCGCCGGGAGATCGAGGTGAAAAGAGTAGAGACAGAGAATAACATTGCTGATCCATTAACAAAAGCCCTTCCTCAGACGCAGTTCGAGAGGCTATTCGAGATGATAGGTCTACGATATGCCTGCTCATGGCCCTAGTGCAAGTGGGAGATTGTTAGTGTATATGCCCTAGGGGCCATTATTGTATCATACTAGAATGTATATTACTTAATGGAAACTTGGGATATTCACAGTTGTATATACAGTCTTGCTAAAAATGGTAGTATGCTACTTGGTTTGTGTCTACTTTAATATGTGTATATGTTTCTTGTAACGTATCAATTATACATATTAGTAGAGCCCATAAGTTCTTTGCTTGATTACCAGCGTTGTGATGGCAGTCACACTAGTGGGGGCTGGGTAGTCTATAAGCAACATCCAATACATGTCCCTAGTCGTAGGATTATCGAGACAGGGCATCGATATTCCAGAGTAGACTGGTGTGTACACTTCTCATCCCAGTTGGGGAGATGGTCTGTCCCATAGCCATCAGTACGTCGTACTGGAGATAGTATACAGATGCTCGTTAGGTTACGGGTACAGCGGACAGGACTCGCAGGGGAACTGATTGGTTGGTATTATACCCGTCGTCAGTTAACAGTTCCCAGATGACATGAGTACAGCATAGTCCGCAGACTTGACACTGCTACTTCGCCTCGAGTGTGTCCCACTGTTCTTAGATTGCTACCCTACCACGGCTCAAAGGAGTCGTGCAAACAGGTAGCAGTTGGGTGCAGTCCCGAGCACTTGGAGGCAGTAATGGTTAGATAGGATTCGTCTCTCCCGGTATTGGGAGATGATATCGCGCTGTGTCAGAGAGCCATTACGCAAAGTCCCTGGCCAGGGCAAGCGAGATATATTGGTAGGTTCCAGTAGCTTCTCGAGGTGTAATGGGCTTCGCTCCGACACGACTTATACAGCTATTAGGGGACTGACGCTTGCCGCCCCCTAGGCTTGATATGCGATAGTCATGGACGAACAGACCGGACTGTACGGAGATTGTCACATCAAGCTCAGTGGGAGTTCGGATGATTTTCCTCATCGGCCTTCTTATCGACATCTACCTGGGGACCGTTACGTACAGCTAGTGCCGCTTGCGGTCTGTGGTTAAACCCACTGCCAGCGTAATGTCGAGTCTTTAGAGTCCCACACAGAGAGTTTCCCTGCTCCAGGCGAAACGATATAGAGGTCGTATGGTTTTACGACAAGGGTTCGGACGCGTACGTGTGTTCACGCACGTACGACTTTTCGGACAGTTTTTACTAGCCGGCTTTGGTTTAAGCCAGATTCTAGTATCGGATTATTGGATTTATACAGTCTAAAGTTTTTCCGTGTTTTCACGGTTTGGAGCGGCATTCTCGTAATTTGTCGGGAAGCTTCTAGAAGAGTGGTGACTAAGGGGTTAAGGTGGCATTGCATTAAATGAGATTAATGACTCATTTGTGTGATTCATCCATGTCATTAATGCATCATAAATGCTTAATGACTCATGGTGATGAATCACTCATAGATATTTATGAAGCATGGTTGTTAATTCAATTATTTCATTTTTGGATAAATAATAATGCTTCATATATATTATGATAACATCATTATCTCATTTCATTCTCATCTTCACCTTCTCTCTCCTCAAGCTCACTCTCTCTTCAAACCCTAACCCTAGCCTCTCATATGTTGAGATCAAGGGTTAGCTAGACTAATACATCCATAACCTCACTCTATATCCCCTAGGTAGCTTAGATTAGCACTTTAAGCAACCTAGTTATCTCAAGTTTGAGATTAAGCTTGGCGTAGGAGCTTTCGGGTGGATCGTCTTTGATTCGAGGAGGCCGTTGAGGTGCCGATGTTCCAAGGAGCTTACGAGGAGTGGAGGACCGCGATGAAGACCCGAAGGACTAGTATCGTGAGCTATAACTTCGTATCCAAGTAGTTAAACCTCTAATAGCTTGTTAGCAATGGTTTAGAAACGATTCATGCGCTCAAGTCCGTGTTACGAAGCTTTGATAATCGTTTTTCATATATTCCGCATCCCCGCAAGTTCGTGGGGTGCGTAACATGGACTTACACGCTGTGTCTAGGAGAACCATTACACGAGTAGTCCCTGGCCAGGGCAAGCGAGATATACTGGTAGGTTTCCAGTGTTATCTCAGGGTGTTATAGGCTACACTCCGACACGACTTGTACCGCTATTAGGGGACTGACGTTCGCCACCCCCTAGGCCCGCCATGCGATGTATCAGACGAACAGACCGGACTGTACGGAGATTGTCACATACAGGCTCAGTAGGAGTTCGGATGGGTTTACCTCATCGGCCTTCTTATCGACATCTACCCGGGGACCGTTATGTACAGCTAGTGCCGCTTGCGGTCTGTAGTTTAACCCACTGCCAGCGTAGTGTCGTGTTTTTAGAGTCCCACACAGAGAGTTTCCCTGCACTGAGCGAAACATGAAGAGGCCGTATGGTTTTACAGCAGGGCTGCGATCACTTACGTACACTTGTGTGCGTATGTTGTTCGGGCAGGCAATACTAGTGGGCTTTGGTTTAAGCCGGATCCTAGTATTGCACGGATGGATTTGTTTTGTCTTCTGTGTATTCGGATTCTACGGAATGTGGATGCCGGTGTGTATGCACAGTTTTGAAGTGCGATGAAGGAGGAGGTGCCTCATTAGGGTTTTGGCAGTTGGTTCGGCCAAAACCGTTATGTGGCAGGCTTATTAGGATTTTGGCAATTCGTTCGGTCAAAACCATTATGAGCCGAGGACATTATTTACTAATCCTTTTAGTGATAATTATATGATGGCTAATTGCTTTGACCATTTGACCACCTTGACCACTCTTGACTTTGTTGACCAGTTGACAAAAGTTGACCTTGACCTTCATGAGATGTCCACACTCTTCTTTGGTTTTCTTTTTCATTTTGGATTATGAAAATGGCCATGTCAATGTAGCCATCAACTTTATCATGATAGGATTAGTAATGATGATGTTTAGTATTATTGCAACCATGGTTCATTTTTCTTTAGTTATCATTTTAATTTCTCATCTCTCATTCTCTCTCTTGTGAGAAGAAAAGAAAATGAGCTCCCATGGTTGCTAGTTCTCCTTCTTCATCCTCCTCTTGATAAATTCTTTTGATCTCATGAGTTGAGAGAAAAAGAATCCACATAGACAAACACTTCCATCTTTCTCTTCTACACAACCTAGAACATCAAGACTAGCGATCTTGTTACCCTAGTTGCCTCGGCTCGAGGTGGAGCTCGGTGTACAACTCTCGGGTGGATCGTCTTCGACTCAAGAAGGCCGCGGAGGTGACCAAGATCCGGATCGATCCTTGGAGCGTGGATGGACGAGAAGGACAGCGGAATGAATACCCGAAGGACCGGTTTCATGAGGTATAAATTCTACGGCATAGTAGTTAACACCTCTAGTTGTTTGCTAGTTTCTAGTTTAGCAAAGATCCGGCTTTTAGTCCATGTTGCCTTTGCGCTAAATAATTGTTTTTCGCCGTTTCCGCCTCCCCGTAAGAACCGGGGTGAGCAACGTGGACTTACACCATTCCTGGCATGTGTAGACATAGGACCACATACATCACTATGTATCAGTCCTAAGAGTTCTGTAACTCTTTCTCCGTGTCCACTAAACGGAGTTTTGGTCATCTTGCCTTTCAGACATGACGGGCAAGTGTCATAAGATGAAAATTCGAACGGTTTCAAATATCCATCTTTATGTAACTTAGCTAGTCGTGTCGCATTGATATGACCAAGTCTACAAAACCACAAGAAGGATTCGTTCATTTCTGAACTCTTCCTCTTGTGTGTGTTTTGTACATTAAGTACTGTAGTTTGATTGAGAACGTATATGTCATTATTTAACGAGCCTGATCCAATCAACTTTTGATTCAGGAAGATGTTCATAACATTATCCTGTACTACAAAATTATATACCTCTTTACTCAATAAAGAAACTGATATAAGATTGCATATCAGGGTCGGTATGTAATAGCATTCGTTCAGAATCAATGTATTACCATTTGGTTATACAAGGTGATATTCGCCAACTGCTTTGGCTGCAACATTTGCACCATTCCCTACTCTTATGGAATGATCACCCTCTCCCAGTTCCCTATCTTTCTGTAGCCCATGTAACATATTACATATGTGGGATCCCAATCCGGTATCTAATACCCAGGACGTAAAGTGAACTGAGAAACAGTTCTCGATAACTAACACACCCGAAGAAGATGCATCAGCATGCTTATTCTTCGTTTGGGCGGCGTGAGAATCTGGATATTCTCCTATTTCCTGCTCGGACTTATAACAATTATAAGTTGGAGCGGGACCAACATTCCCCTGCTCGGTATTGTTGGGCTTACCTAGCACCCTATGAAGAGTTTGGAAGCATCACATGTCACAAAGATTGGATTTTTATGGTGTTAAGTAAGCATACAAAGGATCTATCCTAGAAAATTAGGGTTTCTAAAGTTTAAAGGCAACAAAGACTAGGGTTTCGAGAGTACAACCTTTGTAGCTCTAGACTCCTTGGCCACTTAAGGGTTGGAGGAAGGTTCTCTTGAGGTCTTCAAGTGTCCACGATGATCCACCCGAAGCTCCTTTGTCTAAGCTATCGACTTCACTTTTCCAAGAGAATGAAATGAAGCTAACACTCTAAACAAGTGGGCTAGACTTGTGTAGAATGATGTTGTGGTTCTAATTCTCACTTCAAGATCCTATCTTGTTAAGTATTTTGCTCACTACAAAAGTCTAGAGAGCAAAGGAGCAAGCTTGAAGAAGATGATGGCTTTTTTTAAGAAGAAGAGAAAAGATTAACTCGTGAAAGAAAAATAGAAAATATATGTATATATATTTTCCTCTTCTCATCTCCAACCATGGTTAAATGATAAAGATATTATTTAATTTGAGTTTAAAACATAGAAGGAAAGTTTAATCCATGGTTAAGGGTAGGTGAACTTGGTTAGGTCAAAGAAGGATGTAGAAACTAGCCATGAATTATCCTTTCCTTTTTCATTTTGTTTTTAACACAAATATAAACAATAATCCATATAAATAACCAAGGTGTGAGTCTTATATTGCCACCATTTTCTACGTATAAACAACCATGAAGGATGATGCATGTATGTATGTGTGTATGCACATCCATGTGTGCATGAATCTAAAAAGAAAGAAAGCATACATGCATACATACATCCATCATGTACAAGAAAAGATTTCAAGTGAGAAAACTAATGGTTAAATGATAAATCAACACTTGATTTATCAATCCGGCCATATCACATACGACCCCACCAAAAGCAAGCCGCCCGATCAATATACGGTATCCTATACGTGCATTTTAACCGGGTTCATGCGCATATCGCATACGCGCACCACAACATTTCGCCTGGACTAGGTAACTCCTTTGTAGGACTCTAAGACTCGTCAATACGCCGGCAGTGGGTGATGATCATATCAAGCACCCCCAAGCCGCAAGCGGTCAGCTAAACGTAACGGCCAACCGGGTATTGAGCGATCAGAAGAAAACAAGCGAACCTGCTACAACTCCCGTCGAGCCAACCGGCAACACTACTGTACAGTCCGGTCTCCTCGTCTGATATGTCGCATATCAAGTCTAAGGGTGGTAAACGTCAGACCCTAATAACCGATAAGTCGTGCCGATGTGAGGCTCATAACGGGTCGAGAAACTACTGGTAACACTTACCAGTAAATCTCTAAATCAGCCCTGGCCAGGGACTTCCCTGTTACAGCCAATCGAGCACAGTGCAACATCAACCCCCAATACCGGGAGAGGCGAAACCCCTCCTATCGCTCATTGCCTCCATGTGACTCGGGACTGTACCCAAAAACCACTGTTTTGCACGCCCTCATGGACGTGGTAAGGTGGAAATCAAAGCACAGTGGGAATCACACAAGACTCTATGACGATCTCGGGTCTACAGACTAACCTGCACAAGTGTCACCTGAGAACTGCCATCTGACGTGAGGTAAAATACAATCTGGGAGTTCCCGCGAGTCCGTCCAGTGTACCCAGTCTCCACTGAGCACCCGTATACCATCTCTGATGTCAAACACCAATGGATATGAGATCATCCATCGCCCATCTCGTGGGTCGAGAAGCGTATACGCTAGTCTACACTGGTATATCGATGCCCCGTCTCGATACACCCACGACTAGGGACCTTAAAGGATGTACTTATGGACTACCATGTCCCCACTGGTATGATCCGCATCATAGTCCAGGTAGTCAAGTACACATCCTAAGGGCTTTACCAACATGTAACTCTAAGACAGTATAAAGAGACAAGTATACATGTTAAGATAAAGAGCAACCAGATAGCATACTATCATATCGAGCAAGAAAGTCATCTCTATATATGTCCAAGCATCCAATTGTTAGTTATATGTATGCCCTAGAGGCCATTACTGTACATTGGATGTATATTGTAGTGGATGCTGGGACATATATAGGGAGGACATTCTTGCTCGACATGATAGTATGCTATCTGGTTGCTCTTTACCTTAACGTGTACACTGATAGTCTCTCTGTTACATGTTGGTAAAGCCCTTAGGATGTGTGCTTGACTACCTGGACTATGATGCAGATCATACTAGTGGGGACAGATAGTCTATAAGTACATTCTTCAAAGTCCCTAGTCGTGGGTGTATCGAGACGGGGCATCAATATACCAGAGTAGACTAGCGTATACCTTCTCGACCCATACAGATGGGCGATGGATGACCCCATATCCATTGGTGTTTGACATCAGAGATGATATACGGGTGCTCAGTAGAGACTGGGTACACTGGACGGACTCGTCGAGAACTCCCAGATGGTATTATACCTCACGTCAGATGGCAGTTCTCTGGTGACACTGGTACAGAGTAGTCTGTTGACCCGAGATCGTCATAGAGTCTTGTGTGGTTCCCACTGTGCTTTGATTTCCATCTTACCACGTCCAAGAGGGCGTGCAAAACGGTGGTTTTTAGGTACAGTCCCGAGCCACATGGAGGCAATGAGCGATAGGAGGGGATTCGTCTCTCCCGGTATAGGGGGTTGATGTTGCGCTGTGTTCGATTGGCTATAGCAGGAAATCCCTGGCCAGGGTTGCTGAGATTTACTGGTAAGTGTTACCAGTAGTTTCTCGAATTGTTATAGACCTCATATCGACACGACTTATCGAGCTATTGGGGTCTGACGTTTACCACCCCTAGGCGAGATATGCGACAGATCAGACGATCAGACCGGACTGTACGGTAGTGTTACTGGTTGGATTCACTGGAGTGTGAGCGGGCTTGCTCGTCGATCTTCAGATCGCTCAATACCCGGGTGGCCGTTACGTTTAGCAGACCGCTTGCGGCTTGTGGGTGTTTGATATGATCATCACCTGCTGCCGGCGTATTGACGAGTCTTTAGAGTCCTACACAGAGGTTTCCTGGCTCAAGCGAAACGAAATAGGAGCGCATATGAGATATGTGCGGGACCGAGAATAATACGATTATGTGATACTGTATTCGATTCTCGCGATGTGACATTGATCGGTTATATGTGATATAGCCGGGTTATCGGATCAAGTGTTGATTCGATAAGTTGTTACTAATGATACTAGCCGGTTATATGCGATATGACCGGATCGTTAAATCAAGTGTTGATTTAATGATTTAATGCATAATTATATATTTGATATATTACTTTGCATTAACTAGTATCGGTTCACTTTATAATGGATTTTCTCACTCGGATGTGCGCATTGCATATGCGATATGATTTTGTGCACTTGCTTGTATCATGTTTGATGATACATGCCTTTTGGTTAAGTGTAAAGAATTAAACCTTGGTTAATGAAATGGTTAGGGTTTACTATTTCCTTATTCATTTATTTATCTATTTATTCTTTTTTGGAAAATGATTTGCATAAAGATTAAATGGTGGCTTTCTTTGTTGTTTTCATGAAGCTTCATGAACCCTTTGACTAAGTGACCATTTTGTCTTTAGCTTGACCCTAACCATTCCTTTAACCATGATTGATTCTCTACACATTACCATGGTTAAAGATTATGATAAGTATTCTTTTATTTTATATTTTCTAATAACTTATCATAATATTTACCTTCTTCTTCTTCATTTTCTTCAAGTGAAGAAAGCTTGCCTCCATCAATGGCAAGTGATGAAAAAGAGTGTGAAATCTAAATCTAAAGTCTACCCACTTCCTATTTCTTCATCCTCTACCTCTTGGCAAGTAGTAGAGTGTGTTTTCTTCACAAGTTTCTTGACTTGGTGAAGTCGGAGCTTGATTTAGCGATGCCTCGACGTAGATCATCTTCGGCATGGACATCGATGACCTAGCCCGTCCATTCTCCGATGAAGCCGACGCTAGAGCCCGGGACTTGTTATGGACAGCGAGGAGACTTCATTGCGGAGCTATGGAGGTGGAGAACCGGATCTACAAAGGTTGTATTTCCGTATCTCTTAGTTAATTGTTAACTAGTTATCTTTTCGCCTAGAAATCTAGCCAACGATCCGTACACTAGGGTTTCTCGGCACCATAATTTTTGAAATTGGCATGGTTGATGCCTTGTGAGACCTCTTGAGAGTGCCTAGGAACCCTACAGTGGTATCAGAGCCTAGCTAGAGCCTTAGGCGAAGTCTAGACGGAATTTGAAACCCGATCGAACCCGAAACCCCAAATCAAAATTGCTCTCTGGAAATTTTCTAAAATCTGGGTTTTTCCAGAATTAAAAATTGCTAAAAAATTCAGCAAGAAAAAATAAGAATTATGATGCAAAATTTTTTCGATGAACAGTACAAACCGCGGCGGAACCGCGGCAGAAGCCTGCCTTATGCGGCGGTTCCGCGGCGGAATGATGACGTCATCGTACACTGTTTGCACAGTAACTCCTATTATTTTATGCTGGATTTTCTGGGTATTTTTAAAATTTATTCTAGAGTTGAATTTTCTGGAGTTGTTTTGGGGATTCGGTGTCTCGATCAGATTATCAAATTTTGTCTATGTGGCTTTCCGGATAAATTCTAGAATATGTTAAAAAGTTCGACCAGATATAAATACCCAATTTTTCCCCTGTCGGGAAATTTCCAAGTGTTGGATTTTTCCGTAGTTTAACGACGTTCTAAGTAGTGCAAGTAACACGATGGTCCCTCTAGAAGACAACAAACCTTAACTCGATTATGTGACCGTCTTGAACTGCCCTTTGAACCTTCGGGTTTGGGGGAGTACGGCGTGCCACATGTGAGGCGTTGGCTTGACCCTTCTACGGCTGGACCGTTGGTACTGAGGCTCGAACTGAATGTTGTTAGACTTATTTCATGTGTTGAGCTGTATCGGGAAAACTTGGGTGTTTGAATGTTCGATCGGAAAGTTTAACATTTTCTATTTATCTGGAATGGGATACAATAATTGGAATTCACAATAAGTTATGTGATAACTGAATGAATGTTATAAACATAGCAGTTTAGTCTCACTTGATCGGTTTCCACGGAATTTTGATGTGATCAAAAGTCCGTCGCAATCACGTAGCGTACGCGGATACTCGCCGGGTAAACTTAATAGACAGCTACACCCCATAGCCCCGACCAAGTGACTGTAGGAGAACCCCGTCGCCGAAAGCATCCGTTCGGATGCTCGCGGTAGCGGTGTTCCGCCTTGGTGCACTTCGTCGACGGCGTCGGGGGTGCGGCCGTCTACTGAAGTTTGCGACGAGCATTCGATCAGCATGTCGGGAATCTTGTTGAATTGCCCGACTTGATATTGAAAAGAGTTTTCGATAATGAGACTAAAATGCGGGGTTTATAATAGTTAGGCATGCGATGTCTAAGGAATTCATTTGGTCAGGCATGCGATGTCTGAGGTGGTTGCGGATTCCAACTGTTGTAGTTTTACACTTTCTTTTCTGTGACCGTAAGTGTAATATGTGATATCGCCGGTTTCGTTGCTATATGTCAACGACAATTGGGATGCGCATATTTACTTACGTTGATGACATGTGATGTTATGTGTTGCTGGATATGTTATATTGGATCGTCGTGTTTGAATAGCCGGGGGGTTTTTATGTGAGATGAGTGTTTTTCTTTTTCATTCATGTAAAAACTTGTATGTAATATTCTTTTATTTGGGGCGCTTCCAGGTTGCGGGAGTTGTCACCTGTTGTATATTATTTACTTTTCCGCACTAGGATAGACCCAAGGAGGGGAGCACAAGTAACCGGGTTCTGGAGTCCAGTGGGAGACCAACTCGAGGAGTCGAGTCCGGGTCTCCTAACTCTAGAATTGGCAGGGTTGCTTGCCGCTCTCGTAGGGGTCTAGGGGTGTAGGTTTGGCTATTCATCACGACCGTGGAATCCGTGTTTTATACTGGCTCGTATTGAAAACACGGACGTCCTAGTATATCCAATATTTCATATGTTTCTTCTGCTGCGATATCTGTGATGTGATCATGTGATGTTCTTTGATAGATACAGTATATAGTATATATGATATATTATATAGGCGTTACTTATGTTTTACACCCGCGCTAGCCCTGCCCCGCTCTGCCGTTAGTTACCTAACCTAACGGTGCATGAGGGGACATCGAGGCGAATGCGGATAGCATAAGTGTACGTCGTATTTATCTGTGATGTTTAGGTACTTAAATGATGGGACTTCATTAATGTGATTAATGAAATAAAAGAAACCTAAGATGTTGTAGAATCGAATTTCAAAATAAAACAGGTAGCTACAGTTCTTGCTTTGCACAGAGGTATATGTGATATATCCTGCACCTTATTCGATGAGGAAAGGACCGAGATCCCTTCACCGGGAGTGACTCCTTTAGCAATAACTGGCAGATGCTACACACTCGGTTTGTCTTTTGATTGCTTTTAAGAGTTTTTGCTTTGCACAGTGATATATATGATATATCCCGCACCTCATTCGACGAGGAAAGGACCGACGATCCCTTCACCGGGAGTGACTCCTTTAGCAAAACTAGAAAAGCCTCAAAAACAATCCATTTCAAAATTCATTCGATCCTACAACGATATCAAGTTCATTACGCAATAGGTTTTCAGAAAAACCTGTCGTAGCCCTCCGTCATTTCAGATATGTACTGGTTAGTATTCGTGCTGCGTTTGTTGACCTCTGTCAAAGCGTAGTGTGCGGTAGCTGATTAGTGCTTATCTGTATAAGCATATGATGTGATTGATTTAGGGTAGTCGTGCGACCTTGTTGACCTCTGTCAAGGGTCGTGCCGGTGGGTTTACTTCAATCAGGAAATGACGGGTTGAACTTGACTAGCAGCCTATGGTTTGTTGACCTCTGTCAAGGTCATAGGACGCTAGGGGCAAAATATTATCGGGAATTTCAAGTGTTGAAATTTGCAATGAGATTGCATACCTTCTATGAGATAGTTGGATCCCGATACCCGCTGCGAGTAAGTGTTACTCCTGGGAGAGTTTTATACATTACAATTAGCCGATCAAGTAGGTGTCTAGAAAGGTGTTAACGAGGTTACGCCTCTGGGAAAACGAGGTTTACATTAATTAGGTTCGTGCGAAAGCACGGGGGACCTCCCTCAAAGTACCGACACTGGCCTGGCTGAAAGATTGGCGAACTTGTAGTGTGTAATTAATCCCGGCTAGTCTTTCCTTTTAGGGTTTGAAGGAAGATTTGATAAAAAGCAGTGGGAGCCATCCTGATTAGATAAAATAATAACCAATCTATTCTTGCAAGAGCGCACGCTGAGTGTTTTCTTCTCTCTCTCTCCAGGTAGCGACCATATCACGCCTTAATCAAGATAATAATACGGAATATTGACCGAACCCGCTTGTTATACTGAGCTGGGGAACGTTGGTCCCGCTCCAACTTATAATTGTTATAAGACAGAGCAGGAAATTGGGGAATACCAGATTTCCCGTGCCGCCCAAACAAAGAGAGTGCATGCTGATGCATCATCTTCGGGTGTGTTCATTATACAGAGAACTGTTTCTCAGTAACCTTTACGTCCTGGGTATGTGATACCAGATCAGGATCCCAGATATGTAATCTGTTACATAGGGCTACAGAAAGGTAGAGGACTGAGAACGGGTGATAAGTTTCATGAGGCAGAAAACGGGGCAAGAGTTGCAGCCAAGTCTGTTGGTCACTGTCACCCTGTATTACCAATACATTGGTCCTGAACGAATGTTATTAGATACCGAACCTGATATACAAAATCATATCAGTCTCTTTATTAGTAAAGAAATGATAAAATTTTGTATAGTTGGATAATGTTTTGAACATTTCCTATATCAAAAGTTGATCGGTTCAGGCACGTTATCTAAAAGCATTGACGTTCTAAATCAAACTACAGTTCTTTAGTATACAGAACACACACAAGAGGAAGAGTTCAGAAATGAACGAATCCTTCTTGAGGTATTGTAGACTAGGTCATATCAATGCGACCCGACTGGCTGAGTTACATTTAGATGCATATTTAAATCAGTTTGAATTTACATCTTGTGAAACTCGCCAGTCATGTCACAAAGATAAGATGACCACAGCTCTGTTTATTGGAAACAGAGAAAGAGTTAGTGAACTCTTGGGATGATACATGTTGATGTATGTAAGTCCCCTGTCTACACATACCAAGACCGGTTCTTTTTACTTCATTACATTCTCTGATAATCTTTCGAGATTCAGACCTATGTTCCTGTTGAAACACATGTCCGAACCTTTTAAGATATTCACATAATATAAGTTAGAAGTAGAGAACCAAAATACGGGTATAAGTATTATGTCCTATGATGAGATCAAGGAGGAGAATACTTGAGCACGGAATTCCTGGACTATTCTAAAGGAGAATGAGATTCTCTCTCAGCATTACTCCTCCGTATACACCATTGCACGATGGTATGTCGGGGCGGAGCAGATACACCCTATTTGATATGGTGTGCTCTATGATGAGTAATACTGAGTTACCTTTTTCCTCAGGGGAATATGCACTTGAGAAGTTGCATACCTATTGAATAGGGTTCAAATCAAATCAGTTGCCTACAACTTCATATTTGATATGATAAGGGAAGAGCCCATATCTTAAGTTGGTTAAGATTTGGGGTTGTCCGGCTTATGTCTAAAAGCAAAATCTGGACAAGCTCGAGGCAAAGTCAGTTATGTAGAACTAGAAGTGTTTCAGCTATACAAACTACAGAAGATGATTTGATAGAACCAAAGGATTCAGTAGATTCCAACGAACCTCAGCCTCTCCGCCGATCTAGTAGGGTTCCTCACCCACCTGAGAGATACTTCGGTTTCTCTATGACAGTGGGAGCGAGGATTGCATCATGAGATGATGACCCAACTAGTTTCGAGCTGGCCATCGAGAGTAGGGACTCTGTAAGAATGGCTGGATGCTTAGCGATCTGAGATGGAATCCATATACACCAACAAAGTATGGACTTTGGTTGCTATATCTGAAGGGTTAAATCCCCATCAGGAGCAAGTATATCTTGAGAAGATTACTTGGTGTACTTGGAAAAGTTAAGACTTTCAAATCTAGACTTGTTAAAAGTTTGCATCATTGACCAGGTGTGGATAATGATGAAACCTTTTCAAGTAGCTATGCTTAAGTCCATCCAGATCCTACTTGCCACGGCTACATACCATGAATACGATATCTGGCGGTTGGGTGTCATGACTGCTTTTCTAAATGATGTTTTAGAAGAGAGAGTCTATAAGTACACAGCCAGAGGGCTTCGTAGACAGTGGGAGCAGCGGAAACGTGCACAAGATGCTTTATAGGATAAAGCAGGTATCGCGGAGTTGGAACATCTGTTTTGATGTGGTAGTCAAAGAGTTTGACTTCATCAAAATGGTAGATGAACCTTGTATATACAAAAGGTAGTAGAGAGTATGGTGGTAATCCTCGTAGAGTACGTGGATGACATACTCTTGATAGGGAAGGAGTTTCCTATGCTATGCTCGGTCAATCTCCGCTTATCACAATGATTCTCCATATAGGATCAAAGTGATACCTCCTAAATCCTGGGTTTTGGATCTATGAGATAGATCTAATGGGATGTTAGGACTCTCACTAAATGTAGTGAGATGGTATCAACCGATCCTGGGGAAAATCACTGGAAGGGTTCCAGGGTGATAAAGACGACTGAATGTCAGTCACAGGCATTGTCTTTACCCTCAGTAAAGGGACGGTATGCTGGAAGAGTTCCAAGCTAGATACCGTGACATACTAGACGATAAAGGCAGGATACATCGCTACTTAAGATGCTAACATAGAGGCAGTCTTGGTGTATAATAGTTCATGAGATGAACTTCGTTCCTACCATTGTGAGACAATAGAGTTGTGGCTTATGCCAAGGAACACCCGTCCCATCAGTGACCCAGGCGTATTCTGAGGCCGCATCACCTGATCATGGAGATAGTTGATCTCCAGGGTAATCGAGGTAAGGAGAGTAGATTCTGAGGACAACACAGCGGATCCACTCACAAAGGCCTGTTCCCAAAGAGAGATTTTTTTATGGGATGGTTGAGTATGAGATACTGCAACCACTGCTACAGATGGCCCTAGTGCAAGTGGGAGATTGTTAGTTATATGTATGCCCTAGAGGCCATTACTGTACATTGGATGTATATTATAGTGGATGCTGGGACATATATAGGGAGGACATTCTTGCTCGACATGATAGTATGCTATCTGGTTGCTCTTTACCTTAACGTGTACACTGATAGTCTCTCTGTTATATGTTGGTAAAGCTATTAGGATGTGTGCTTGACTACCTGGACTATGATGCAGATCATACTAGTGGGGACAGATAGTCTATAAGTACATTCTTCAAAGTCCCTAGTCGTGGGTGTATCGAGACGGGGCATCGATATACCAGAGTAGACTAGCGTATACCTTCTCGACCCATACAGATGGGCAATGGATGACCCCATATCCATTGGTGTTTGACATCAGAGATGATATACGGGTGCTCAGTAGAGACTGGGTACACTGGACGGACTCGCCGAGAACTCCCAGATGGTATTATACCTCACGTCAGATAGCAGTTCTCTGGTGACACTGGTACAGAGTAGTCTGTTGACCCGAGATCGTCATAGAGTCTTGTGTGGTTCCCACTGTGCTTTGATTTCCATCTTACCACGTCCAAGAGGGCGTGCAAAACGGTGGTTTTTGGGTACAGTCCCGAGCCACATGGAGGCAATGAGCGATAGGAGGGGATTCGTCTCTCCCGGTATAGGGGGTTGATGTTGCGCTGTGTTCGATTGGCTATAACAGGAAATCCCTGGCCAGGGTTGCTGAGATTTACTGGTAAGTGTTACCAGTAGTTTCTCGAATTGTTATAGACTTCATATCGACACGACTTATCGAGCTATTGGGGTCTGACGTTTACCACCCCTAGGCGAGATATGCGACAGATCAGACGATCAGACCGGACTGTACGGTAGTGTTACTGGTTGGATTCACTGGAGTGTGAGCGGGCTTGCTCGTCGATCTTCAGATCGCTCAATACCCGGGTGGCCGTTACGTTTAGCAGACCGCTTGCGGCTTGTGGGTGTTTGATATGATCATCACCTGCTGCCGGCGTATTGACGAGTCTTTAGAGTCCTACACAGAGGTTTCCTGGCTCAAGCGAAACGAAATAGGAGCGCATATGAGATATGTGCGGGACCGAGAATAATACGAGTATGTGATACTGTATTCGATTCTCGCGATGTGACATTGATCGGTTATATGTGATATAGCCGGGTTATCGGATCAAGTGTTGATTCGATAAGTTGTTACTAATGATACTAGCCGGTTATATGCGATATGACCGGATCGTTAAATCAAGTGTTGATTTAATGATTTAATGCATAATTATATATTTGATATATTACTTTGCATTAACTAGTATCGGTTCACTTTATAATGGATTTTCTCACTCGGATGTGCGCATTGCATATGCGATATGATTTTGTGCACTTGCTTGTATCATGTTTGATGATACATGCCTTTTGGTTAAGTGTAAAGAATTAAACCTTGGTTAATGAAATGGTTAGGGTTTACTATTTCCTTATTCATTTATTTATCTATTTATTCTTTTTTGGAAAATGATTTGCATAAAGATTAAATGGTGGCTTTCTTTGTTGTTTTCATGAAGCTTCATGAACACTTTGACTAAGTGACCATTTTGTCTTTAGCTTGACCCTAACCATTCCTTTAACCATGATTGATTCTCTACACATTACCATGGTTAAAGATTATGATAAGTATTCTTTTATTTTATATTTTCTAATAACTTATCATAATATTTACCTTCTTCTTCTTCATTTTCTTCAAGTGAAGAAAGCTTGCCTCCATCAATAGCAAGTGATGAAAAAGAGTGTGAAATCCAAATCTAAAGTCTACCCACTTCCTATTTCTTCATCCTCTACCTCTTGCCAAGTAGTAGAGTGTGTTTTCTTCACAAGTTTCTTGACTTGGTGAAGTCGGAGCTTGATTTAGCGATGCCTCGACGTAGATCATCTTCGGCATGGACATCGATGACCTAGCCCGTCCATTCTCCGATGAAGCCGACGCTAGAGCCCGGGACTTGTTATGGACAGCGAGGAGACTTCATTGCGGAGCTATGGAGGTGGAGAACCGGATCTACAAAGGTTGTATTTCCGTATCTCTTAGTTAATTGTTAACTAGTTATCTTTTCGCCTAGAAATCTAGCCAACGATCCGTACACTAGGGTTTCTCGACACCATAATTTTTGAAATTGGCATGGTTGATGCCTTGTGAGACCTCTTGAGAGTGCCTAGGAACCCTACACCAATATAATATACATCATCTGTACAATACTGGCCTCTAGGGCATACATACAACTAACAATCTCCCACTTGCACTAGGGCCAGCTGCTGTAGTATCGCATACCAAGCATCCCGAAGAGTCTCTCAAACTGTGTCTGGGGAATGGCCTTCGTGAGTGGATCCGCTGTGTTATTCTTCGTGTCAACCCTCCTGACCTCGATCTCCCGGCGATCAACTATCTCTCGGATCAGGTGATACCACCTCAGAATATGCCTGGATCGCTGATGGGACCTGGGTTCCTTGGCCAAAGCCGCCGCTCCATTGTTATCGCAATACAAAGGTATTGGATGCTCAATGGATGGAACCACTCCAAGTTCAGTAATGAACTTCTTGATCCAGACAGCCTCTTTGGCAGCATCATTGGCAGCGATGTATTCAGCCTCCATCGTTGAGTCTGCCACGGTTTCCTGCTTGGAACTCTTCCAGCTAACCACCCTTCCGTAAAGGGTAAAGACAAATCCCGACTGCGACTTAGAGTCGTCCTTATCACTCTGGAAGCTTGAATCGGTAAAGGACTCCACTTGGAGTTCTCCGTTACCATACACCAAGAGCATCTCCTTAGTCCTTTGTAAGTACTTGAGAATGCTCTTCACAGCGGTCCAGTGATTCTCTCCAGGATCAGCTTGATACATGCTCACTACACTTAGTGAGTATGCTACATCGGGTCTGGTACATAGCATCGCGTACATGATAGAGCCTACAGCCGAAGCATAGGGTATCCCTTGCATGCGAGCTCTCTCCAAATCAGTCTTGGGAGACATCTCTTTGGAGAGAGTGACTCCAGAGATCGTGGGTAAGTTCCCACGCTTGGATTCTTCTATACTAAACCTCTTTAGTATGGTGTCAATGTACCTGGATTGGGACAATCCCAATATCCTTTTGGATCTATCTCTATAGATCCTAATTCCCAATATGCAGGAGGCATCACCAAGATCTTTCATTGAGAATCTTTGCGATAAGAAGAGCTTGACCGATTGCAGCATAGGAATGTCATTTCCTATCAAGAGTATGCTGTCCACGTACAATACGAGGAAGACAACCTTACTCTCTGCTATCTTCTTGTAAATACAAGGTCCATCTACGTTTTTGACGAAATCAAACTCTTTGATAACGACGTCAAAGCAGATGTTCCAACTCTGCGATGCTTGCTTTAATCTATAAATGGATTTAAGCAGCTTGCACACATTCCCGCTGCTCCCACTATCTACGAAGCCCTCTGGCTGAGTCATGTACACGCACTCTTCTAAATCACCGTTTAGAAAGGCGGTCTTAACATCCATTTGCCAGATTTTGTAGTCATGATATGCAGCGATGGCAAGCATGATCCGGATGGATTTAAGCATAGCCACTGGAGAAAAGGTCTCGTCATAGTCCACACCTGGTCTTTGACGAAAACCCTTTGTAACAAGTCTAGCTTTGAAAGTCTCCACTTTCCCATCTACACCAAGTTTTTTCTTGAAGATCCACTTGCTCCCAATGGGTTTTACCCCTTCAGGAGCAACTTCCAAAGTCCATACTTTGTTGGTGTACATGGATTCCATCTCGGACCGCATTGCATCCAGCCATTTCACTGAGTCCCCACTCGTGATGGCCTGCTCGAAGCTAGTTGGGTCATCATCCTCCATGATGCAATCCTCACTCCCACCATCCATGAGAAAACCGTAGTATCTCTCAGGTGGGTGAGAAACCCTACTAGATCGGCGGAGTGGTTGGGGTTCATCGGGAACTACGGAATCCTCTGGTTCCACCAGATCTTCAGTTGCAGCTTTTGTAGCTGAAACCTGTTCCAGTTCTACCCCATGTCCACTAATCTCTTTTGCAAGAAATTCCTTTTCTAAAAAGGTGGCATGCCGAGAAACAAATACTCTTTGTTCCTCAGTGTGGTAGAAGATATACCCTTGTGAATTCTTGGGATATCCTACAAATTTGCATAGAACATACCGTGCCTCGAGTTTGTCCGGATTTTTTCTTTTGACATAGGCTGGACAACCCCATATCTTAACATAGTTAAGACAAGGTCTCTTCCCTTTCCATATCTCATATGGAGTGGTAGGCACAGATTTGGTGGGGACCATATTCAGTAGATGTATGGCTGTCTCTAGCGCATACCCCCAGAAGGAAATAGGTAATTCAGCTGTGCTCATCATAGAGCGCACCATATCTAATAGGGTGCGGTTCCTCCGTTCTGATACACCGTTGTGCTGTGGTGTATATGGAGGAATCAGCTAAGAGAGAATCTCATTCTCTTTTAGGAAGTCCAGGAATTCAATACTCAAGTATTCACCTCCTCGATCAGATCGAAGGATTTTAATACCTTTTCCGGTTTGGTTCTCGACTTCTTGTTTATATTTTCTAAATTTCTCAAAAGCTTCAGACTTGTGTCTTATCAAGAACACATGTCCGTATCTTGAGAGATCGTCAGTGAATGTAATGAAGTACGAAGAACCATCCCTGGCATGTGTAGACATGGGACCGCATACATCACTATGTATCAGTCCCAAGAGTTCGGTAACTCTTTCTCCGTGTCCCGTAAACGGAGTTTTGGTCATCTTGCCTTTGAGACATGACTGGCAAGTTTCATAAGATGAAAATTCGAACGGTTTCAAATATCCATCCTTATGCAATTAGCTAGTCGTGTCACATTGATGTGGCCTAGTCTACAATGCCACACGAAGGATTCGTTCAGTTCTGAACTCTTCCTCTTGTGTGTGTTTGTTATGCTTAGAACTGTTGATTGATTTAGAACATAAATGCCATTGCACAACGTGCCTGATCCAACCAACTTTTGGTTACGGAAAATATTCATAACATTATCCTGTAATACAAAATTATATCCCTCTTTACTCAACAAAGAAACCGATATAATGTTGCATATCAGGTTCGGCATGAAATAGCATTCGTTCAGAATCAATGTATTACCAGTTGGTAATACTAGGTGATATTCCCCGACGGTCTTTGCTGCAACAATTGCACCATTTCCAACCCTTATGTCTTTATCACCTTCTCCAAGTTCTCTACCCTTCTTAAGCCCATGTAACGGATTACATATATGGGATCCTGACCCGGTATCTAATACCCAGGACGTAGGGCAAATGGAGAAACAGTTCTCTGTAACGAACACACCCGAAGAAAATGCATCATCATGTACTTTCTTCAGTCGGGTGGCATGGGAATCCTGGTATTCCCCTATGTCCTGTTCAGTCCTATAACTCTTATAAGAAAGAACGGAACCAACGTTCCCAGGCACAGTATAACATGCGGGTTCGGTCAATACATCCATATTATTATCTTGATTAAGGCATGACATGGTCGCTACCTGGAGAGAGAGAGAAGAAAACACTTTAGCGTATGCTTTTGCAAGATCAGATTGGTTATTATTTTATCTAATCAGGATGGCTCCCACCGTTTTTATCAAATCTTCCTTCAAACCCTAAAAGGAAAGACTAGCCGGGATTAATTACACCCTACAACTTCGCCGATCTTTCAGCCAGGCCAGTGTCGGTACTTTGAGGGAGGTTCCCCGTGCTTTCGCACGGACCTAATTAAAGTAAACCTTGTTTTCCCAGAGACGTAACCCCGTTGACACCTTTCTAGACACCTACTTGATCGGCTAATTGTCCTGTGTAAAACTCTCCCGGGAGTAACAATTACTCGCAGTGGGTATCGGGATCCAACTATCTTATAGAAGGTATGCAATTTCATTGCAAATTTCAACACTTGAAATTCCCGATAATATTTTGCCCCTAACGTGCTATGACCTTGACGAAAGCCAACAAACCATAGCCCGCTAGTCAAGTTCAACCCGTACATTTCTTGACTGAATTAAACCCACCCGCACGACCTTTGACGAAAGCCAACAAAGCCGTACGACTACCCTAATCCAGTCGCATCATATGCAGCAGATAAGCAGCATATAGCTACCACACACTACACCTTGACGAAAGCCAACAAATGTAGCACGAATACTATATACAACTTATCTTAAATGACGGAGGGCTACGACAGGTTTTTCTGAAAACCTATTGCGTAATGAACTTGATATCGTTGTAGAATCGAGCGAATTTTGAAATGGAGTGATTTTGAGGCTTTCATTAGTTTTGCTAAAGGGGTCAATCCCGGTGAAGGGATCTCGGCTCTTTCCCCATCGAATAAGGTGCAGGACATATCATATATATCACTATGCAAAGCAAAACTCCAAAGCAATCAAAAGTCAAACCGAGTGTTGTAGCATCTGCCAGTTTTGCTAAAGAGGTCACTCCTAGTGAAGGGATCTCGGCTCTTTCCCTATCGAATAAGGTGCAGGGTATATCATATATACCGCTATGCAAAGCAAGACTGTAGCTACCCTTTTATTTGAAAATTTGATTCTACAACATCTTTTAGGTTTCTTTTCTTTCATTAATCACATTAATGAAGTCACATCATTTAAGTCACCTAAACATCACAGATAAATACGACGTACACTTATGCCATCCGCATTTGCCTCGATGTCCCCTCGTGCACCGTTAGGTTAGGTAACTAACGACAGAGCAGGGCAGGGCTAGTGCGGGTGCAAAACATAAATAACGTCTATATAATATATCATGTATACTATATACTGTATCCATCACAACATATCAAATGATCACATCACAGATATCGCAGCAGAAACATAGATATAATGTGGGATATACTAGGACGTCCGTATTTAGTATTTAGCCAATAATAGAAAATACGGATTCCACAGTCGCGATGAATAGCCAAGCCCACACCCTGGACCCCTACGAGAGCAGCAAGCGACCCTACCAATTCTGGAGTTTAGGAGACCCAGTCTCGACTCCTCGAGATGGCCTCCCACTGAACCCCAGAACCCGGTCACCTGTGCTCCCCTCCTTGGGTCCATCCTAATGCGGAAAAGTAAATAATATACAACACCGGTGGCATCAACCTCAACCCGAAAGTGCCCCAAATAAAAGAATATTACATTACATTTGAATTTACATGAATGAAAATATAAAACTCTCATCTCACATAAAAAACCCCGGCTATTCAATCGCGACAATCCTACACATCATATCTCAGCAACACATAATATCTCATATCATCAACGTAAGTAAGTATGCATACACCGATTGTCGTCGACGTATAGCAACGACAATCGGCAATACCACTACATACTACGCTTACGGTCACAGAAAAGAAAGTGTAAAACTGCAATATCTGGAATCCACATTCTCTTTAGACATCATAAATGTGAAATATCACATACTTCGTATTTCATGTCTAGTAATATGAATTCCACACATTCATCATATTCTAGATAAATAGACAGTATTAAAGTTTTCGAACGATCGATCAAATACCGAAGATTCCCTAAAGCTCAACACTTCAGCGGAGTTCAAAAACCCGGAGTGTGACACAGTAGTAGCGGTCCAGCCATAAAAGGATCAAGCCAACGCCTCACATGTGGCACGCCGTACTGCCCCAAACCCTAAGGTTCAAAGGGCAGTTCAAGATGGTCACATAATCGAGTTAAGGTTTGTTGTCTTCTAGAGGGTCCACCACAAAACTTGCGCGTATCTCCGAAAGATTTAAACCCCGTGAAAAGTGAGCAAATGATACTCATTCGAACAATTCAATACTTTCTAATTTACCCGGAAAGAAAATGAAGTTAAAATTCTGATCGAATCCATAAACTCAAAACCATCCCCAGAACATTCATCACTGAAAACAGATTAAAAATACCCAAAAACATCTACAAGCAGACAAGAACATACTGTACAAAAAAATGAAGCCTTAATGGCTCTGTACGGCCGCGGAGCCGCGGCCTAAGCAAGCTATGGCCGCGGTTCCGTGGTGGAATTGGCCAATTAGGGTTTCATTTTTCACAGTATTTCTTAGAATTCCCTGCTCTATTTTTTACATATTTTTAATTCTGAAAATAACCAGGTTCGGAAAAATGTCCAGAGAGGGTTCTAAAAAGCCGTATTTCGGTTCGATCGGAGTTTTTACTTCGCTAAAGTGCCGCCTAATGTTCTAGGTCGGCTCTGATACCAATGTTGGGTTTACCTAGCACCCTATGAAGAGTTTGGAAGCATCACATGTCACAAAGATTGGATTTTTATGGTGCTAAGTAAGCATACAAAAGATCTATCCTAGAAAATTAGGGTTTCTAAACTTTAAAGGCAACAAAGACTAGGGTTTCGAGATTACAACCTTTGTAGCTCCCTACGCTAGACTCCTTGGCCACTTGAGGGTTATAGGAAGGTTCTCTTGAGGTCTTCAAGTGTCCACGATGATCCACCCGAGACTCCTTTGTCCAAGCTATCGACTTCACTTTTCCAAGAGAATGAAATGAAGCTAACACTCTAAACAAGTGGGCTAGACTTGTGTAGAATGATGTTATGGTTCTAATTCTCACTTCAAGATCCTTTCTTGTTAAGTATTTTGCTCACTACAAAAGTCTAGAGAGCAAAGGAGCAAGCTTGAAGAAGATGATGGCTTTTTTTAAGAAGAAGAGAAAAGATTAACTCATGAAAGAAAAATAGAAAATATATGTATATATATTTTCCTCTTCTCATCTCCAACCATGGTTAAATGATAAAGATATTATTTAATTTAAGTTTAAAACATAGAAGGAAAGTTTAATCCATGGTTAAGGGTAGGTGAACATGGTTAGGTCGAAGAAGGATGTAGAAACTAGCCATGAATTATCCTTTCCTTTTCCATTTTGTTTTTAACACAAATATAAACAATAATCCATATAAATAACCAAGGTGTGAGTCTTATATTGCCACCATTTTCTATGTATAAGCAACCATGAAGGATGATGCATGTATGTATGTGTGTATGCACATCCATGTGTGCATGAATCTAAAAAGAAAGAAAGCATACATGCATGCATACATCCATCATGTACAAGAAAAGATTTCAAGTGAGAAAACTAATGGTTAAATGATAAATCAACACTTGATTTATCAATCCGGCCATATCACATACGACCCCACCAAAAGCAAGCCGCCCGATCAATATACGGTATCCTATACGCGCATTTTAACCGGGTCCATGCGCATATCGCATACGCGCACCACAACGTTTCGCCTGGACTAGGTAACTCCTTTATGGGACTCTAAGAATCGTCAATACGCCGGCAGTGGGTGATGATCATATCAAGCACCCCCAAGCCGCAAGCGGTCAGCTAAACATAACGGCCACCCGGGTATTGAGCGATCAGAAGAAAACAAGCGAACCTGCTACAACTCCCGTCGAGCCAACCGGCAACACTACCGTACAGTCCGGTCTCCTCGTCTGATATGTCGCATATCAAGTCTAAGGGTGGTAAACGTCAGACCCCAATAACCGATAAGTCGTGCCGATGTGAGGCTCATAACGGGTCGAGAAACTACTGGTAACACTTACCGGTAAATCTCTAATCAGCCCTGGCTAGGGACTTCCCTGTTACGGCCAATCGAGCATAGTGCAACATCAACCCCCAATACCGGGAGAGACGAAATCCCTCCTCTCGCTCATTTCCTCCATGTGACTCGGGACTGTACCCAAAAACCACCGTTATGCACGCCCTCATGGACGTGGTAAGGTGGAAATCAAAGCACAGTGGGAATCACACAAGGCTCTATGACGATCTCGGGTCTACAGACTAACCTGTACAAGTGTCACCTGAGAACTGCCATCTGACGTGAGGTATAATACCATCTGGGAGTTCTCGGCGAGTCCGTCCAGTGTACCCAGTCTCCACTGAGCACCCGTATACCATCTCTGATGTCAAACACCAATGGATATGGGATCATCCATCGCCCATCTCATGGGTCGAGAAGCGTATACGCTAGTCTACACTGGTAGATCGATGCCCCGTCTCGATACACCCACGACTAGGGACCTTGAAGGATGTACTTATGGACTACCATGTCCCCACTACTATGATCCGCATCATATTCCAGGTAGTCCATCCAGTGTTACTGGTTGGATTCACAGGAGTGTTAGTTATATGTATGCCCTAGAGGCCATTACTGTACATTGGATATATATTGTAGTGGATGCTGGGACATATATAGGTAGGACTTTCTTGCTCGACATGATAGTACGCTATCTGGTTGCTCTTTATCTTAGCATGTATACTCTCTGTCTCTCTGATTACATGTTGATAAAGCCCTTAGGATGTGTACTCGACTTCCAGGACTGTGATGCAGATCATACTAGTGGGGCCTGGGTAGTCCATGAGTACATCCTTCAATGTTCCTAGTCGTGGGAATATCGAGACGGGGCATCGATATTCCAGAGTAGACTAGCGTATATCTTCTCGACCCATGTGATGGGCGATGGATGATCCTATATCCATTGGTGTTTGACATCAGAGATGGTATGCGGGTGCTCAGTGGAGACTGGGTACACTGAACGGACTCAGCGAGAACTCCCAGATAGTATTATACCTCACGTCAGATGGCAGTTCTCTGGTGACACTGGTACAGCTTAGTCTGTTGACCCGAGATCGTCATAGAGTCTTGTGTGTCTCCCACTGTGCTTTGATTTCCACCCTACCACTGCTCTACTGAGTCGTGCAAACAGGTGGTTTTTGGGTACAGTCCCGATTCACATGGAGGCAATGAGCGATAGGAGGGGATTCGTCTCTCCCGGTATTGCGGGTTGATGTTGCGCTATGCACGACTGGCCATAACAGGAAATCCCTGGCCAGGGTTGCAGTGATCTATTGGTAAGTGTTATCAGTAGTTTCACACTTGTTATGGACCTTACGTCGGCATGACTTATCGAGCTACTGGGGTCTGACGTTTACCACCCCTAGGCGAGATATGCGACATATCAGACGAACTGACCGGACTATACGGTAAGTGTTACTGGTTGGATTCACAGGAGTGTGAGCGGGCTTGCTCGTCGATCTTCTGATCGCTCAATACCCGGGTGGCCGTTACGTTTAGCAGACCGCTTGCGGCTTGCGGGTGTTTGATATGATCATCACCTGCTGCCGGCGTATTGACGAGTCTTTAGAGTCCTACACAGAGGTTTCCTGGCTCAAGCGAAATGAAATAGGAGCGCATATGAGATATGTGCGGGACCGAGAATAATGCGTGTATGTGATACCGTATTCTATTCTCGCGATGAATGTATCGATTGGTTGTATGCGATATAACCTAGTTATCGAATCAAGGATTGATTCGATAAGCCGATACATTGGATATTAGTCGGTTATATGCGATATGACCGGATCGTTAAATCAAGTATTGATTTAATGATTTAATGCATAATTATATATTTGATATATTACTTTGCATTAACTAGTATTTGTTCACTTTAATTGGATTGTCTTACTTAAAGTACACAAGTTGTATATGTGATATACTTTTGTGCACTTGTTTGTATCATGTTTGATGATACATGCTAACTTGAGTTTGTGTGTATGATTAAACCATGGTTATATGAATGGTTAGGGTTTTGTTTACTTATCTATTTCTTTTATTTATTTATTCACTTTTGCAAGATAAATAGAATGGTGGCTTATTTTGTTTCTTTCATGAAGCTTCATGAAGTGTTGAAAGCTTGACCATTTTGTTTGTTTGCTTAACCCTAACCATTCAACCTAACCTTAGTTTAGTCTCTACACTTAACCATGGTTGCTATATGATAAGTATTCATTTTTATTTTCTATTTTGAATAATACATATCATATTCTTTCTTCTTCTTCTTCTTCATCAACAAGAAGAAAAGCTTGCCTCCATCAATGGCAACATGAGAAAAAGAGTGAGAAATCCAATTCTAAAGTGAACCCACTTCCTATTTTTTCATCCTCTACCACTTGCCAAGTAGTATAGGGTGTTTTCTTCACAAGTTTCATGACTTGGTGAAGTTGGAGTTTGATCTTGAGTTGCCTCGACGTAGATCATCTTCGGCATATCATCTTCGGCATCGAAGTCGACGACCTAGCCCGATCAATTCTTCGATGAAACCACAGCGAGAGTCCGAGATCCGATGGGTACAGCGGAGGGACTTCATCACGGAGCTATGGAGGTGGAGGACCGGATCTACAAAGGTTGTTGTCACTTTCCTTTAGCAATAAAGTAGTTTACTTGCTCGCATCGCTTATACATCTAGTTAATGATCCGTATTAGAGTTTGTAGGCACATGAAAAATTTGAATTGGCCATGTTTGATCACTTGTAGAACCTCATGGGAGTGCCTAGGAACCCTACAGTTATGAGATAACTGAATGAATGTTATAAACATAGCACTTTAGTCTCAATTGATCGGTTGCCACGGGATTTTGATGTAATCAAAAGTCCGTCGCAATCACGTAGCGTACGCGGATACTCACCGGTAAACTTAATAGACAGCTACACCCCTTAGCCCCGACCAAGTGACTGTAGGAGAGCCCCGTCGCCAAAAGCATCCGTTCGGGTGCTCGCGGCAGCGGTGTTCCGCCTTAGTGCACTTCGTCGACGGTATCGGGGGTGCGGCCATCTACTGAAGTTTGCGACGAGCATTCGATCAGGATGTCGGGAATCTTGTTGAATTGCTCGACTTGATATTGAAAAGTGTTTTTGATAATGAGACTAAAATGCGGGGTTTATAATTGTTAGGCATGCGATGTCTAAAGAGTTTGCGGATTCCAACTGTTGTAGTTTTACACTTTCTTTTCTGTGACCGTAAGTGTAATATGTGATATCGCCGGTTTCGTTGCTATATGTCAACGACAATTGGGGTGGGCATATTTACTTACGTTGATGACATGTGATGTTATGTGTTGCTGGATATGTTATATTGGATCGTCGTGTTTGAATTGCCGGGGGATTTTATGTGAGATGAGTGTTTTTCATTTTCATTCATGTAAAATCTTGTATGTAATATTGTTTTATTGGGGCACTTCCAGGTTGCGGAAGATGTCACCTTTTGTATATTATTTACTTTTCCGCACTAGGATAGACCCAAGGAGGAGGGCACAAGTAACCGGGTTCTAGAGTCCAGTGGGAGACCAACTCGAGGAGTCGAGTCCGGGTCTCCTAACTCTAGAATTGGTAGGGTTGCTTGCTGCTCTCGTAGGGGTCTAGGGGTGTGGGTTTGGCTGTTCATCACGACCGTGGAATCCGTGTTTTATACTGGCTCGTATTGAAAACACGGACGTCCTAGTATATCCAATATTTCATATGATATTTTCTGCTGCGTTATCTGTGATGTGATCATGTGATATGTTCTGTGATAAATACTGTATATAGTATATATGATATATTATATAGGCGTTACTTATGTTTTACACCCGTGCTAGCCCTGCCCCGCTCTGCCGTTAGTTAGCTAACCTAACGGTGCACGAGGGGACATCGAGGCGAATGCGGATGGCATAAGTGTACGTCGTATTTATCTGTGATGTTTAGGTAACTTAAATGATGGGACTTCATTAATATGATTAATGAAATAAAAGAAACCTAAAAATGTTGTGGAATCGAATTTCAAAAATAAAACAGGTAGCTACAGTTCTTGCTTTGCACAGCGGTATATATGATATATCCTGCACCTTATTCGATGAGGAAAGGGCCGAGATCCTTTCACCGGGAGTGACCCCTTTAGCAATAACTGGCAGATGCTACACACTCGGTTTGTCTTTTGATTGCTTCTATACTTTCTGCTTTGCACAGTGATATATATGATATATCCCGCACCTCATTCGACGAGGAAAGGGCCGACGATCCCTTCACCGGGAGTGACCCCTTTAGCAAAACTAGAGAAGCCTAAAAAACACTCCATTTTAAAATCATTTGATTCTACAACGATATCAAGTTTATTACGCAATAGGTTTTCAGAAAAACCTGTCGTAGCCCTCCGTCATTTCAGATAAGTCCTACTTAGTATTCGTGCTACGTTTGTTGGCCTGCGTCAAGGCGTAGTGTGCGGTAGCTAACTAGTATTTATCTGTTTATGCACATGATGTAGATTGGATTAGGGTAGTCGTGCGACTTTGTTGGCCTGCGTCAAGGGTCGTGCGGGTGGGTTTAATTCAATCAAGAAATGACGGGTTGAACTTGACTGGCGGACTATGATTTGTTGGCCTGCGTCAAGGTCATAGGACGCTAGGGGCAAAATATTATCGGGAATTTCAAGTGTTGAAATTTGCAATGAGATTGCATACCTTCTATGAGATAGTTGGATCCCGATACCCACTGCGAGTAAGAGTTACTCCTGGGAGAGTTTTACACATTACAATTAGCCGATCTAGTAGGTGTCTAGAAAGGTGTCAATGGGGTTACGCCTCTGGGAAAATGAGGTTTACTTTAATTAGGTCCGTACGAAAGCACGGGGAACCTCCCTCAAAGTACCGACACTGGCCTGGCTGAAAGATTGGCGAACTTGTAGTGTGTAATTAATCCCGGCTAGTCTTTCCTTTTAGGGTTTGAAGGAAGATTTGATAAAAACAGTGGGAGCCATCCTGATTAGATAAAATAAATTACCAATCTAATCTTGCAAGAGCGCACGCTGAGTGTTTTCTTCTCTCTCTCTCCAGGTAGCGACCATATCACGCCTTAATCAAGATAATAATACGGAATATTGACCGAACCCGCTTGTTATACTTAGCTGGGGAACGTTGGTCCCGCTGCAACTTATAATTGTTATAAGACAGAGCAGGAAATTGGGGATTACCAGAATGCCTGTGCCGCCCTAAAGAAGAAAGTGCATACTGATGCATCATCTTCGGGTGTGTTCATTATAGAGAACTGTTTCTCAGTATTCTTTACGTCCTGGATATGAGATACCGGATCAGGATCCCGCATATGTAATTTGTTACATGGGCTACAGATAGGTAAAGAACTGAGAATGGGTGATAAGTTTCATGAGACAGAAAATGGGGCAAGTGTTGCAGCCAAGTCTGTTGGTCACCGTCACCCTGTATTACCAATACATTGATTCTGAACGAATGTTATTAGATACCGAACCTGATATACAAAATCGTATCAGTCTCTTTATTAGTAAAGAAAGGATATAATTTTGTATTGTTGGCTAATGTTTTGAACATTTCCTATATCAAGAGTTGATCGGCTCAGGCACGTTATCTAAAAGCATTAATGTTCTAAATCAAACCACAGTTCTTAGTATATGGAACACACAAAAGAGGAAGAGCTCAGAAATGAACGGATCCTTCTTGAGGTTTTGTAGACTAGGTCATATCAATGTGACCCGACTAGCTTAAGTTACATAGTAGATGCATATTTAAATTTGTTTGAATTTACATCTTATGAAACTTGCGAGTCATGTCACAAAGATATAATGACCTCAGCTCTGTTTATTGGAAACAGAGAAAGAGTTAGTAAACTCTTGGGACTGATACATGATGATGTATGTAAGGTCCCCTGTCTACACATGCCAGGACCGGTTCTTTGTACTTCATTACATTCTCTGATAATCTCTCAAGATTCAGACATAATTCTTGTTGAAACACAAGTCTGAAACTTTTGAGATATTCATATGAATATAAGTTAGAAGTAGAGAACCAAAAACCGGGTAGAAGTATTATGTCCTATGATGAGATTAGGGAGGAGAATACTTGAGCATGGAATTCTTGGACTTTTCTAAAGGAGAATGAGATTCTCTCTCAGCATTACTCCTCCGTATACACCATAGCACGATGGTATATCGAGGTGGAGCAATAGCACTCTATGTGATATGGTGTGCTCTATGATGAGTACTACTGAGTTTCCTATTTCCTTTTGGGGGTTATGCACTTGAGAAGCTGCATACCTATTGAATTAGGTTTGAATCAGATCACAGCCTACCACTCCATATAAGATATGGTATGGGAAGAGCCCATGTCTTAAGCTAGTTAAGATTTGGGGTTGACCGGCCTATGTCTAAAAGAAAAATCCGGACAAGCTCGAGGCAAGGTCTGGAAAGGTTCCAGCTATACAAACTACAGCTAATGATTTGGTAGAACCAAAGGATTCAATAGTTACCAATGAACCTCAGCCTCTCCGCCGATCTAGTAGGGTTCCTCACCCACCTGAGAGATACTTTGGTTTCTCGATGACAGTGGGAGCGAGGATTGCATCATGAGATGATGACCCAACTAGTTTCGAGCAGGCCATCGAGAGTAAGGACTCTGTAAGAATAGCTGGGTGCTTAGCGATCTGAGATGGAATCCTTATACATCAACAAAGTATGGACTTTGGTTGCTTTATCTGAAGGGTTAAATCCCCATCAGAAGCAAGTATATCTTGAGAAGATTACTTGGTGTACATGGAAAAGTTGAGACTTTCAAAGCTAGACTTGTTAAAGGTTTGCATCATAGACCAGTTGTGGCTAATAATAAAACCTTTCCTGGGGCCTATGCTTAAGTCCATCAAGATCCTACTTGCCACGGCTACATACCTTGACTACGATATCTGGTGGTTGGGTGTCATGACTGCTTTTCTAAATGATGATTTTGAAGAGAGCATCTATAAGTACACAGCCAGAGGACTTCGTAGACAGTGGGAGCAGCGGAAACGTGTACAAGATGTTTTATGTGATAAAGCAGGCATCGCGGAGTTGGAACGTCTTTTTTGATGTGGTAGTCAAAGAGTTTGACTTCATCAAAATGGTAGATGAACCTTGTATATACAAAAAGGTAGTAGAGAGTATGGTGATGATCCTCGTAGAGTACGTGGATGACATACTCTTGATAGGGAAGGAGTTTCCTATGCTACGCTCGGTCAATCTCCGCTTATCACAATGATTCTCCATATAGGATCAAAGTGATACCTACTAAATCCTGGATTTTGGATCTATAAGATAGATCTAATTGGATGTTAGGATACTCACTAGTTGTAATGAGATGGTATCAATCGATCCTGGGGAGAATCACTGGAAGGGTTCCAGGGTGATAAGGACGATTGAAAGTCTGTCACAGGAATTGTCTTTACCCTCAGTAAAGGGACGGTATATTGGAAGAGTTCCAAGCTAGATATCGTGGCATACTAGACGATAAAGGCTGGCTACATCGCTACCAAAGATGCTACCAAAGAGGAAGTCTGGGTGTATATTAGTTCATGAGATGAACTTCGTTCCTACTATTGTGAGACAATGGAGTTGTGGCTTATGCCTAAGAACGCACGTCCCATCAGTGATCCAGACATATTCTGAGGCAGTGTCGCCTGATCATGGAGATGGTTGATCTCCAAGGGATCGAGGTCAGGAGAGTAGACTCAGAGGACAACACGGCGGATCCACTCACAAAGGCCTTTTCCCAGAGAGAGAATTTTATGGGATGGTTGAGTATGAGATACTACAACCACTGCTATCAGATGGCCCTAGTGCAAGTGGGAGATTGTTGGTTATATGTATGCCCTAGAGGCCATTATTATACATAGGATGTATATTGTAGTGGATGCTTGGACATATATAGGGATGACTTTCTTGCTCGACATGATAGTATGCTATCTGGTTGCTCTTTACATTAACGTGTACACTGATTGTCTCTCTGTTACATGTTGGTAAAGCCCTTAGGATGTGTACTTGACTACCTAGACTATGATGCGGATCATACTAGTGGGGACATGGTAGTCCATAAGTACATCCTTCAAGGTCCTTAGTCTTGGGTGTATCGAGACGGGGCATCGATATACCAGAGTAGACTAGCGTATACCTTCTCGACCCATACAGATGGGCGATGGATGATCCCATATCCATTGGTGTTTGACATCAGAGATGATATACGGGTGCTCAGTCGAGACTGGGTACACTGGACGGACTCGCCGAGAACTCCCAGATGATATTATACCTCACGTCAGATGGCAGTTCTCTGGTGACACTGGTACAGCTTAGTCTGTTGACCCGAGATCGTCATAGAGTCTTGTGTTGTTGGAGATAGTGCCCTCATAGTCAATTATTGGATCGCAGGTACGTGATTGCAATGATTGCGGAGGACCTATACCGGTAGGACAGTCTTACTCGAGATGATAGTATGCTATCTGGTTTGCCTTTATCAGTCGTGTACATGTTCAGGTGACTGATTACATGTTACACTTTGATAGAGCCCTTAGGATCTTGCTTTACCACCAACAGTATGATGGTGATCATATACGTGAGAGTTGGATGGTTTATACGCATATCCTTAATTGTTGTCCCTAGTCGTGAGAGTTTCGAGACAGGGCATCGATACTCCGGAGTAGACTAGTGTATACAGTCGAGACCCCGACGAGGGGCGGTGGCCGGTCTCACAAGCCACTGGTGTCAGTTGGATCACCTAAGATGTATACAGGTGCTCATTGGGTTATGAGTACACCGGACAGGACTCGCCGGGAATCTGCTAGTTGGTATTATACATATCGTCAGATAGCAGTTCCCGAGTGACATGTGTACAGGTTAGTTCATCGACCTGAGGTCGTCATTTGTCTCGTGTGAGTTCCCACTGTGCTTTGATTTCTACCCTACCACGGCTGAAAGGAGTCGTGCAAACAGGTAGTTTTTGGGTACAGTCCCGAGCCATATGGAGGCACGTGATCGGATCGGCAGGGGATTCGTCTCTCCCGGTATTGGGGGCGAGATCGTGCTGTGTCTAGGAGAGCCATTACACAAAGCCCACGGTCGTGGCAGGAGATTTACTGGTAGGTACTCCAGTAGTATCTCAGGGTGTTATTGGGCTACACTCCGACACGACTTATACTGCTATTGGGGGTCTGACGTTACTAACCCCCTAGGCAGATATGCGATACTCATAGACGAACGGACCAGACTGTATATACATTGTTACTGTTAGGCTTAGTAGGGTTTCCGGATGAGTTCGCTCATCGGCCTCCCTTGAGGTCAGTCTATGGGCAGCCGTTGCGCATTGCTAGTGCCGCTGACGGTTTGTGGTTAAACCCACTGCCAGGGTATTGACGAGTCATTAGAGTCCCCCACAGACAGTTTCCTAAGTTCGGGCGAAACGTTGTAGAGGCCATATGGTTTTATGGCAGGGTTCGGAAAATGCACGTGCGTTTACGCACGTGTCAGTTATCGGGCAGATGATACTGGTCGGCTTTGGTTTAAGCCGGATCCGAGTATTATATTGAGTAGAAATAATATCTTTGTCTCAGTTGCATTTGTATTCGGTCGTAATACAGATGCGGGTATATTTATACAGTTACGGGGTTATCCTGAAAGTCGTTTCAGGATCACTTTTGGAAGTTGCCAGTTTCCAGTTTTCTATCAGCCGTCTTTTAACATTCGGTTAAAGACGGATTTATCTTTTCTTGGATGAGGGTGAGTCATGCTTCTAGAAGGTTCTAGAGGGGGTGACTTGGCTTGGTGAGTCATTAGTGCATTAATGGAGTCATTAATGTCTTGATGAGGTGTATTATGACTCGTGCTTTAAGCTTTATTGTTTCTTGTTTTCTTAAGGATATTTTCTCTTGATCTTTTGCTTATGGTTACCCTCACATTGCTCCTACCCTCACCTCCCTCTTGGTTTATAAGTGGCCGGCCCCTTGTGAGAGAGAGAGAGTGAGATTGATTTCATTTTTGGTAAAAAAGACTATGGTTTATGGTGCATGGAAATTTCATAGCCTCTTTCATTCCATCACCCGATAAAAATGGCAACTTCATTTACCGATCGTCCACGGCTTTGGATGAAGTGAGACAAAGTAAACTATTCATTCTCTACATCATTCTTGGTCGTCTCTTTTAGCAAACTTGACGACCGAGTTGCCTCGAGTCAGAGGCGGGAGCCCGTTTAAAGAATCATTGACGTGGTGCCACCTGGACGAGCAGATCGGAGATCGAAGAGATCGGAGCAGCCGCAACGGAGCGTGGGATGATGGTTAAAGAACGAAGGACTTGGATCGTTCGGTATAACCTTTCTACACTCTTTACAGTTTGTTAGTTTAGCAATAATGGAAGATCCAGGTTAAAGTATACGATAGCGCCAGTTAAAAGTTTTTTTGTTCCGCATTTGGCGTCTGTAGACGGCCGGGACGCTACCGTAGACTTACAGTGGTATCAGAGCCTCACCATTTTGCTATACTAACTTGTGCTAACGCGTTTAAAATATCGATCGAACCGGATATCGAAAAACACAATTTTCAAGCTTCACAGTTTCTGTCGATTTTAAATGATGTCCTAAAATTATTCTACATATCTCAGAAAACTGTGCAGGGTTTATAAGAACACCGTACAAATTTAGGCTCATGAATCGACAAGACTGCCGCGGAATCGCGGCCAAACCCATGGTTTGGCCGCGCATCCGCGGCCGTTCTGAGTGATCATGCCCCCAAACTTGTACAGTGTATTGTTCTCTGGAAATTGGGGTTTTTGGTATATATCTTTTGGGCCCAGATTTTGTTACTGTTCACCAGTTGTTCGTGGGGCCCACTTTGTGATATTTAGTCGATCGAAATTTAAACATGTTAGTTTACAGTACTTGCATTATATCTCCGACCGGGAATGTCATTTGATCGGTAAACCGCGTCTGATTGCTATAGTTCTTTTAGACGGGTTTGCGAACGTGACATTCGCGTTGATGTTCTGTGTTGTGCTGTGATGTTGCGGATTTGTCGTGATGGATAGCAGTGTGCAATGGTAGTGCAGTTTGGATTTATTTGTACATTTGATATTGCGGGGCAAGCGTCCAACTTGTGGACTGCCGTCACTGCCTGTTGTATAATATTCTTTTGGGGCACGACCAGGTTGCGGTCGATGTACCTGTTGTACTATTATTCATTACTGTACTAGGTTTTGCCCCGCGACGGAGTGCACGGATAGCCGGGTTCTGGGGGGCAACGGGTCCGCATCTCATGGCTTTGAGAGACAGAGGGGCCTCACTCTAGATTGGCAGACTATTCGCCGCACTCGTAGGGGGTACAGGTTGACCCAAGGAGGGGTTCCCAAGATTACCGGATTCCGTGAAGTGCTGGGTGGTCCATTCACTTTGCTGTAGGGGGCTGCCTCGCTTCAGGTTTTGGCGGGTAACTTGCCGCACCCGTAGGGGTCTAGGTTTCATTGCACAGGCTATCCACACGACAGGGGAACGTCGGGTTTCAGCAGCGGCTCTGTGAAACCCGGGGATCCCAGATTATCTGTATTGTTCTGTGATGCTTATTACTTTTCTGTAATGTTGCATATTATCACACCTGGAGCGATTATTGTATATTGGTTTATATACTATTAGATGTTGTATATGTTTAACACCCGCGCTAGTCCAGTCCCCGCTCTGTCGTTAGTTAAGTAACCTAACGGGTGATGACGGGACCCAGTGACGAATGCGGATGGCATATACGTAGATTTTATTTTCGTTCTTTTCTGGTGTGATTGATTGATGGGACTGCATTGATTTTGATCAATGCAAAGTAAAGCAAACCTGTTTACAGTTGTTGGAACAAATTTAAAATGTGTTATTGCAAAGATGTTTTCTTTTGTTTTGCATAGCGGTATTCAGTGGAATATCCTGCACCTCAATCGACGGGGCAAGGGCCGATATCCCTTCACCGGGACTGACCCCTTGGGCAGAAGTTTGCGTCAGGGTAATAACTTCACTATAGTCGATTACAAGTTGCTTTGCATCACGGTATTCAGTGGAATATCCTGCACCTCATTCCACGAGGAAAGAGCCGAGATCCCTTCATCGGGAATGACCTCTTTAGCAAAAGGTTTTCGCCACTATATTTTAAAAAGCTATCAGGTTCCTTCAGCAATATCAAGTTCGTTACGTTAAAGGTTTTTCGCCAAAAACCAGCCGTAGCCCTCCGTCACTTCTTTTGGGTATTCAGTAGTATTCAAGCTATGCATTTTAGCCAAAGTTAAGGCATAGTGTTTGGTAGCTGCTGGGTATTCATTTGTTGCATAGATAGATGAGTTAGTTTGGGACAGTCGTTCTGCCGATTGGCCAAAGTCAGGGGCATGTGCGGGTGGGTTCAAATTGACAAGATAGTGATGGGTAGAACTTGGCATGTGACTTATGACATTTTGACCAAAGCCAAGGTTATAAGAGCATGGGGCAAAAATCATATCGGGAGTTTCTAAAGAAACTGAAACTTGCCAAGTATGCGCATACCTTCTGGAGTGTGAGTAACGTGGATGCATTCCATCACGTTATCATGCGATGAGAGTTGGATCCCGATTCCCACTGATGAGTTGGTTTACTCTTCGGGTGATCCCGATTGATTCTTCTTTCAGGTTTGGAAGAGAATTTGACAGGACAGTGGGAGGTTTCCGGATTAGATAAAGTGATAACCATTCTGATCTAGGTTAGAGTGCACGCAGAGTGTTTCTTTTCTCTCTCTCTCTTTGGCAGCGACCTTTGACCGACACTAGACTATGACTCGGTGACCTAGTTGACCGAACCTTCTTAAAATACTGGCTTTTGGATTGTCTGAGTTGCATAAGTCATTGCCACTCCTTCTTTTACCCTTTGAATTTCTCAGAACACCCGTATTACTACGGATATCCACTTCCATTGGATAGATCCATCGTATGGTTATATACGAACTCGAAGGGACTTCTTCGAGGATGGATCCAGGTTCAGGAGAAATAGAATTGGTTTATTCAGTTGTCTTTTATTATCACCTTCTCTCAGGTTGCGAGAGCTCCTTGTTTTAGGAGAGTACACCTATTACGCATATTGGATAGTCTTATTCCAAACCATAGGCAGGTGCCGAAAGGTAGGGAATGAAGAAAACAAATTAGCCTAAGTAGGGTGTGCAGAAGGTAATATGTAAAGACAAAATAAAGGGATTAGAAAGAGGGCAAAGTAAATTGCAACTGATATCATTCACGACCAAACCGCGTACTTCATCGCCACTAATATTTCACCTTTAAAGGAATAAGGTATTATTCAGTTGCCTTTTATCATCACCTTCTCTCAAGATGTGAGTACTCCTTGGTTTAGGAGGGTACACCTATTATGCTTACTGGATAGTCTTCTTCCAAACCATAGGCTGGTGCCGAACGGTAGGGAAGGAAGAAAACCATTTAGCCTAACGATGGTGTACAGAAGGTAACGACTAAAGACAAATAAAGGGATTTTGGAGAGATGGCAATAAAATATACGGTTAAAGTCATGAATTGGATTATGGAAGAGGCATTGCTATGAATACCAGGATACCCCTACGAAACATTTTCATGTTTCAGTGCATTGTTAAAAGAAAACTGTTTTCCCGATTAGATACTTACTCCAAGGGTATGTATTTATCAGGTTTTATTCTCATATCTGTATGGTTTTACAGATGATGAGCGGGAGTACGTTATTGGGAATTAGGTGATCATCCTCATTATATTGGAATTCGTTGTAATTGGTGATATTTGAGGAAATCGCCAGGGTACAGTTTTCAACCTACGACGCACAGGTTTTGAGTTGTTTAACTCAGCGGACTTATACAGAGTATTGTATATTGTCCAAGTGTCCATAAGGACAAAGGGGTAGGTCCTCGTACTATTGTCACGACCCGCAGGGTACGGAACGTGACTGGCACTTAAGTTTACGAAACGTCTAAAGACGTCCGTAAAATAAGTAAGCCAAAGCCCAGAAAACAAAACCAATTAAGCAAAAGAGTGAAGAAAACCCAATCAATTGAAAGCGAGTTATCAAATAAGTCATGTAAAACCCTTTTTAAAAACAATACCAATTTTTCCCGAAAATTTCGGCAGAGTCTCCTTTGTAAATACTGACCCCCAAAAATGGGTACAACAAAATATATACATGAATCCAACAAAATAGGGCATCCCCAAGCGGGAGCTAGCTCTTCGCCATAAGGCGGTCACAAATCCCACGCAATGTAAATGACGGCAAGCATAATAATCATAATAAAGCATAAGGAAGCATGAAAAAGTAGCATGTCGGCTCAAGTGAGCTCGACCCCCAAAATACAGCATAAAATCCACAAACCTCACAGTCTCATCTCTAGGTCAATATACAATAATCTGGTAGAAACAGTAGATGGAGTACACTAGATGCAAAGAATATACAAGGTGGTACAAAAATATTAACATAACCCACCTATGAGCAAATCTCGAGTCCAGGCAAAAGAGGCAAAAGAAGCAAGCGCACCCGCCGCTACTGAACTGACGGAGCGGACCTGCAACAGGCTATGGCACAACGGGGGTGAGTTGCCAACTCGTGAGTAATAAATAACATTTACACAGGCTATCGAATGCATGCACACAAGCATCCTAGCATCTATATACAGGTAAGGCAGGACATAATGGCGAGTATGTATGCAATATGGATATACTAGCAGGTGTGTATACAACATCAGTGTACGAATATGTATGCAACATGAATATCTGAGGTCTCAATAGGTTTATATATAAAAATATTTAATCAGATGTTGTTTTTGAAACTCTTTTAGAATGCCAACAAATGTCAATGAATCGACGAAAACCGGTGTCCAGCAACGACACCCCAAAAGCTGTCTCAAATCTCATAAATGTATCGCTGGCCTCAGCCGTCCGGCTGACCCATCTCAAATATCAATATCTCATCATCTAGCGGCCACGGTCGGTATCCTCTGGATATCCGCCGTCCCAAACAGTCACCGGTAGGTAATCCGTCCCCTGCCAGGCTCAACGTCATCACCACATTCCTCTTGCCCCGGGGTACCTTACCGGGCCCACCATGTACCCGTGCCGGTTCCTCCACTCCTCGACACGGATTTCCAAAGCCACAGCAAACTCATGGTGGACGACACTTACATCACTAGAAAACCGCAATTTACATGTTTTAAAAATATCATAAGTTTGGAAATTTTGCGGCTTTCCCCCGAAATCCAGCAATATCATAAAATCTCAAGAAATCCTCATAAGTGCATATATCAGTGATAATGAATGCATATGATATCAATAATCAAGTTGCGATGTGTGATTAATGGATTAAGCATGAACAATTAATATGATGAAGTACATGCACATGAATAGCAATTCTACGGTTTCATTTTAAGGAATTAAAGGCAATAGCACCAGTTTAAGTATCAATTAGTAAAAGGTTTAAATTTAAATGTTATCTAGTGTGGTTGCATGGCAATTACCAGGGTGTGTGTGTAAACATGAATAGTGCTCGTGCTGCATATAAAAACCTGGTAATGGTGCATGTGTCCTACAATTGAGTTTGCGTATATGGGTATAACATATTGATCTAATTGCAGCAATTATCATGCCAGTATTATTATTCTAATGTCACAAGTGGTTATCCAGTTTACTATTTTATTTTCATTTTACTAAATCTATCGGGCGACTTGCGCCATCCAAACGATCGTCCCCCGTAGATGTTAAATCTACTCACCGGGATCCCTGGCTAGCTGTGTCCAATCACCGCCTTTTCCTTTCGCGCCGCGTCTGACGTTTCCGCGACCGAACCTGGAATTTACATCATTACCAATTATAAGGTTACATATCAAGAACGACGCAAACCCCAACGAAACTACTAAAGTTCGCTAGCTAGGTACAACGTGCACAAAGTGCGCGGAACACACGCGAAAATCGCAAAAACTGCCAAAAACGCCGATTTGGGTCACCCGGCAAAACTAAAACCCGACTACCCAAAAACCGCACTCACGCATCCTAAAAGTCGTAGGACAAGCCATTACAATCATCAAGATATCAAAAATAGTCCATCACATAATTTATATAAAAATCTAGTAAGCATATACATTCCAAAAATCGGTGCAAAAATCGCCGATTTGCGACAAAACGACTACAATAAAGCATACTCACCTAAGCACACTACAAGCAATCCACACCCACTAATTACAACACATTAACCATGCTCCAAAACCTATATTCCACAACCAAACCCTTTCTTGATTTTTATAAATAGCAATTGCAAATCAAAAACCATACTTGAAAAACTTAATTAACACTAATTTCAACCCCAATTAGCAAGTTCACCTCTTAGATTAAGGTTAGCAAAACACTAGATAGCAAATTAGGTTTAAATCAATTAAGTAATGCTTTCTAAAACTTAATCAACTCACTAATCAAGTTTCAAATATCAATTCCATACAAAAACCTTCTCTTGAAAATTTAAAACAACAATTTACAACTAAAATCAACTTCTAAAATTACCTAAATTAGCATAATTAAAGACTACATAACAAGGTAACCATATAGATTAGTTCACTAACAACTAGATTAACTAATAAACAACTTAATTAATTATCATGGCTTCAAAACCCTAATTTAAACAAACTACTCTTTTAAACTAGATTAGAAATAAGCTAACTTTTAACACTAACCATACAATTAAAGGAATTTTTTAGCAAAAGAAAGCAACTTGATGAGAATTATACCTCTTGATCAATGGATCAAGCAAGAGAATTTGCTCCAAGGAATGGCTTCCTAGCTCCAAGATTCAAGCAAGAATGGCTAAGGATAATGATAGCATAAGGATTTTGTTTGGATTTTTGGAATTAATTCATGGATTTGATGTATTTTCTTGAAGGAAATTGAAGAAAAATGCAAAGAAAAGAGATGAGGAAGAGGGGTGCAGGTTTCGGCCAGGTAGGAGGTATGGGGGAGGGTGTGGGGTGAGTGGGAAGGTCAAGGGTCAAGTTCCAAAGTCAATGTATCATACTTTATCCAATATATTTAAATTAATCCATAAACCAACAATTTAACTCAAGAAAGAAACCAAGAAGAGAGAGGCCAGAAATTTCTGGTCTCACACAAGGTGGGGCTGTCCTAGGGCTGAGGAAAAAGATAGAGGGGTTTTACAAAAGAAATTTTATGCAAAAAGGCCCCCTACAACTCAAAAATTGCAAGTTTTAGCTCAAAATTCAATAAATTCGTTTCATAACATAGAAATTTGTTAAAAATCAAAATAAATTACTAAAAATTCATGTTATCACTAGAATATAATTATCATAATTTTAGAGATTAAAATTAGCCCGGAAAAATTTGTATTTATCGCTTATTTAATGTATTTTCTTACCGGCTTAAAATAATATTAAAAAATTGAAAAATAGGGAAAAATTTTTAAATGACCAAAATTTCATAATTAACTCATTAGTTACTAAAAACAAGTAATTACCTATCCATTTAAGGTATAATTAGCCCTAAACTGCAAAATAACAAGAAAGACGGTTTTCGGAAAAATACCGAATTTTCACCGAATTTCAGGAAAACACCAAAACGACTTTTCAAGACGCTACAACTATGTTCTGTTTACTTATAACTTCTCTAGTATTTAGACAAGTGTTTCGTAGAAATACAAGGTCTAAGTTTTGAGAAGTTGTGGGTATAAGAATAAAGTAGAGAACCAGATATCACAAGTATCGGGATTCTTCAAAGAGATCGAAGATGTAGATTCTTGTAATTGGTATTCAGATGATAGTGATGATTTTGAGAAACGTGTTTCTCTTTCAGGTTACTCATAATTGGATGGACTCCTAAGTTGAGTAATGCTGATTAGCCTCTTTCCATTAAGTTGATATGCACTGGAGACAGCTGCATGATTGAATCTAGTTCCAATTAAATAAAGTGCCAAAGTTTCTATATTGGATATAGAATAGTTCGTACCTTAAAAGATGTTAAGGTACGGGGAGTTGTCCAGCTTATGCTTAAAACCAGACTCTGGATAACTCAGGGCGCGTTTCTGTAATGGCTGTTTGTGGGTTGACCCTGGCTATGACGAGGGTTGATATTCTACCATTTGGAAGAACAATAGTGATATTGTTCTTGACTCGCCACAGTTTTAGTAAAATGGATTTTTTCAGAAAACAGTAGTGGGAGTATGGTAGAACTGGAAGTGATTCCAGAACCGCGAATGATTACGGAAAATTTAATAGGACCTATATATTCAATCAGGTTTGACATTCCATTAGCTACTCCGCAGATACGGTGGGTAACCTCAGACACCCGAGAGGTACTTCGGTAGCCTCAAGGACGGTGACAGGGAGGTTCTTATCTACCCAGACTTGACACTACTGTTGTTCCAGACTATGAGACCAGGCAGGAGGATAAGTATAGCGTCGTTCTAAACTAGCTTTAGAAGTGCACGTGTATATTATTCTGCCAGAGGGTTGTCGTAGTCAGTGGGAGCAGCGGAAGCATAGTAGGCAAGTAGCTTATGTCTATTTATATACTAGAGCAGTTATAGCGGAGATAGATCATCTAATTTTGATGTGACAGTCATGGGTTTTTGACTTCATCAGAATAGGGGATGGATCTGTTAAGAAGGTAGTAGGGTGTGATGTCATGGTATCTGGATGACATACACAGAGTAGGAAGTAAAATTCCTATACTACGATCGGTTGTACTGTGGTCGTCACACACTTGTTTCTCCAGACAGGATATAGATATAATATTTGACATTCTGGTTTCTGGATCTATGGTTTTAGATCTAGATTTGGGTAGTTTCCCAATGTGGGTACTTTGACAGATATTCTAATGGTTTTTAGAATAGTTGACTCCTAGCATGGTGGTGTACCTGTAGGTGATGGAGTCACCCTCTCTAAAGGTGTCGTATAGACTAAAGGGGAGAGGGCTGTGCATGATTGGCAGATCACTTGCTTAGGCAATTGAGTCAATCGTGAGGTGTCAAGTACCACACCAGATGTTGTTTTTGCTCTAGATGCGATAAGTTTGTATTAATCCAATCCTGGAGAGACATAAGGAAGCAGTTTTAGAACATAAGTGGATGTTCTACGGATTTTATGACGGCAGCCTCCTTCGGGAGACGATTATCATTCCAGACTTCAAAGGTGACGTGGATGACAGAGTGATTGTCAGAGTTTTAGTTTTCCCTCTGACGAGGGACAGTATTATGGACAGGTGGTCCAAGAGGATACTGTGGGTGGCATGGTGCCGGATACTGATTAGGTTCAGTGATCGATACAGTCTAAGAAGTTTAGATTTGGAGTTCGTTTATGAACTAGGTCCCATCAGATATCCAGACATATTCTAAGACAGGTATTACTCAATTCGGGAGATGGTTTTCTCCGTGAATTTGAGATTAAGAGAGATATAGAAAGAAACATCTAGGCGGATCCACTCACTGAGGCTGTTTCTCGAACACAATAGCTTTACAAACGAGCTTTGTGAAACTGATTAGTAGAGGAGTTGGATGTTCGTTTTCACACGGGCTATGAGTAGTCGACATCGCAATAATTAGCCTTGAGTGCAAGTGGGAGATTGTTGGAGATAGTGCCCTCATAGTCAATTATTGGATCGCAGGTACGTGATTGCAATGATTGCGGAGGACCTATACCGGTAGGACAGTCTTACTCGAGATGATAGTATGCTATCTGGTTTGCCTTTATCAGTCGTGTACATGTTCAGGTGACTGATTACATGTTACACTTTGATAGAGCCCTTAGGATCTTGCTTTACCACCAACAGTATGATGGCGATCATATACGTGAGAATTGGGTGGTTTATACACATATCCTTAATTGTTGTCCCTAGTCGTGGGAGTTTCGAGACAGGGCATCGATACTCCGGAGTAGACTGGTGTATACAGTCGAGACCCCGACGAGGGGCGGTGGCCGGTCTCATAAGCCACTGGTGTCAGTTGGATCACCTAAGATGTATACAGGTGCTCATTGGGTTATGAGTACACCGGACAGGACTCGCCGGGAATCTGCTAGTTGGTATTATACATATCGTCAGATAGCAGTTCCCTGGTGACATGTGTACAGGTTAGTTCATCGACCTGAGGTCGTCATTTGTCTCGTGTGAGTTCCCACTGTGCTTTGATTTCTACCCTACCACGGCTCAAAGGAGTCGTGCAAACAGGTAGTTTTTGGGTACAGTCCCGAGCCATATGGAGGCACGTGAGCGGATCGGCAGGGGATTCGTCTCTCCCGGTATTGGGGGCGAGATCGTGCTGTGTCTAGGAGAGCCATTACACAAAGCCCACGGCCGTGGCAGGAGATTTACTGGTAGGTACTCCAGTAGTATCTCAGGGTGTTATTGGGCTACACTCCGACACGACTTATACTGCTATTGGGGGTCTGACGTTACTAGCCCCCTAAGCAGATATGCGATACTCATAGACGAACGGACCGGACTGTATATACATTGTCACTGTTAGGCTCAGTAGGGTTTCCGGATGAGTTCGCTCATCGGCCTCCCTTGAGGTCAGTCCATGGGCAGCCGTTGCCCATTGCTAGTGTCGCTGACGGTTTGTGGTTAAACCCACTGCCAGGGTACTGACGAGTCATTAGAGTCCCCCACAGACAGTTTCCCAAGTTCGGGCGAAACGTTGTAGAGGCTGTATGGTTTTATGGCAGGGTTCGGAAAATGCACGTGCGTTTACGCACGTGTCAGTTTTCGGGCAGATGATACTGGTCGGCTTTGGTTTAAGCCAGATCCGAGTATTATATTGAGTAGAAATAATATCTTTGTCTCAGTTGCATTTGTATTCGGTCGTAATACAAATGCGGGTATATTTATACAGTTACGGGGTTATCCTGAAAGTCGTTTCAGGATCACTTTTGGAAGTTGCCAGTTTCCAGTTTTCTATCAGCCGTCTTTTAACATTCGGTTAAAGACGGATTTATCTTTTCTTGGATGAGGGTGAGTCATGCTTCTAGAAGGTTCTAGAGATGGTGACTTGGCTTCGTGAGTCATTAGTGCATTAATGGAGTCATTAATGTCTTGATGAGGTGTATTATGACTCAAGCTTTAAGCTTTATTGTTTCTTGTTTTCTTAAGGATATTTTCTCTTGATCTTTTGCTTATGGTTACCCTCACATTGCTCCTACCCTCACCTCCCTCTTGGTTTATAAGTGGCCGGCCCCTTGTGAGAGAGAGAGAATGAGATTGATTTCATTTTTGGTAAAAAAGACTATGGTTTATGGTGCATGGAAATTTCATAGCCTCTTTCATTCCATCACCCGATAAAAATGGCAACTTCATTTACCGATCGTCCACGGCTTTGGACGAAGTGAGACAAAGTAATCTATTCATTCTCTACATCATTCTTGGTCGTCTCTTTTAGCAAACTTGACGACCGAGTTGCCTCGAGTCAGAGGCGGGAGCCCGTTTAAAGAATCATTGACGTGGTGCCACCTGGACGAGCAGATCGGAGATCGAAGAGATCGGAGCAGCCGCAACGGAGCATGGGATGATGGTTAAAGAACGAAGGACTCGGATCGTTCGGTATAACCTTTCTACACTCTTTACAGTTTGTTAGTTTAGCAATAATGGAAGATCCGGGCTAAAGTATACGATAGCGCCAGTTAAAAGTTTTTTTGTTCCGCATTTGGCGTCTGTAGACGGCCGGGGCACTACCGTAGACTTACATGTGTGTCTCCCACTGTGCTTTGATTTCCACCCTACCACGGCTCTACTGAGTCGTGCAAACAGGTGGTTTTTGGGTACAGTCCCGAATCACATGGAGGCAATGAGCGATAGGAGGGGATTCGTCTCTCCCGGTATAGGGGGTTGATGTTGCGCTGTGTTCGATTGGCTATAACCGGAAATCCCTGGCCAGGGTTGCTGAGATTTACTTGTAAGTGTTACCAGTAGTTTCTCAAACTGTTATAGACCTCATATCGACACGACTTATCGAGCTACTGGGGTCTGACGTTTACCACTCCTAGGCGAGATATGGGACATATCAGACGAACAGACCGGACTGTACGGTAAGTGTTACTGGTTGGATTCACAGGAGTGTGAGCGGGCTTGCTCGTTGATCTTCTGATCGCTCAATACCCGGGTGGCCGTTACTTTTAGCAGACAGCTTGCGGCTTGTGGGTGCTTGATATGATCATCATCTGCTGCCGGCGTATTGACCAGTCTTTAGAGTCCTACACAGAGGTTTCCTGGCTCAAGCAAAACGAAATAGGAGCGCATATGGGATATGTGCGGGACCGAGAATAATGCGTGTATGTGATACCGTATTCTATTCTCGCGATGAATGTATCGATTGGTTGTATGCGATATAACCTAGTTATCGAATCAAGGATTGATTCGATAGGTCGATACATTGGATATTAGTCGGTCATATGCGATATGACCGGATCGTCAAATCAAGTGTTGATTTAATGATTTAATGTATAATTATATATTTGATATATTACTTTGCATTAACTAGTATTGGTTCACTCAAGATTGATTTTCTCACTTGAAATGCACAAGTTGTATATGTGATATATTTTTGTGCACTTGTTTGTATCATGTTTGATGATACATGCAAACTTGGGTTTGTGTTTACTTTAAACCATGTTTAAGTGAATGGTTAGGGTTTTATTCTCTTGATTATTTATTTTATTTATTTATTCTTTTTAGCAAGAAAAGAAATGGTTGCTTCTTTTGGATTTACTTTGAAGCTTCATGAAGCTTTGAAAAGTTCAACCATTTTTGTTTCTTTTGCTTAACCTAACCATTCACCTAACCCTAGTTTATTCTTTACACTTAACCATGGTTGCATTATGATAACCATCACTTGTTTTTCTATTATTGATAATTCTTTTTCATTCTTCTTCTTCATCTTCTTCATGAAGAGAAAAAGAAAAACCTTTGCTTGAAATTTCTAAGTGATGATTCCAAGTGAGAAATCCAAATCAAAAGTGAACCCACTTCCTATTTCTTCATCCTCTACTACTTGCCATGTAGTATAGGGTGTTTTCTTCATATGTTTCATGACTTGGTGAAGGTGGAGCTTGATCATGAGTTACCTCGACGTAGATCATCTTCGGCATCGAAGTCGACGACCTAGCCCGATCATTTCTTCGACGAAACCATCGCTAGAGTCCGGGATCCGATGATCGCAGCGGAGGGACATTATCATGGAGCTAAGGAAGTGGAGGACCGGATCTACAAAGGTTGTATTTCCGTTCACTTAGTAGTTAAGTTGTTAACTTGCAATCTTTATCGCCTAAACTCTAGTTAACGATCCGTATTAGGGTTTGTAGGCACATGAAAAAAATTTAATTTGGCATGGTTGATGCCTTGGAAGACCTCATTAGCATGCCTAGGAACCCTATAATATCTCATACCATCAACGTAAGCAAGTATGCGTATCCCGATTGTTGTTGATGTATAGCAATGAAGCCGGCGATACACCACATACTACACTTACGGTCGTAGAAAAGAAAAGTGAAAAACTAAAACATTTGGAATCCACAATCACCTTAGACATCGTAAACCCGAAATATCACATATTACGGATTTCATGCCTAAATATATGAATTCCACATATTGTATCACAATCAGATATATCAAGACGATGTTTAATTTTTTGATCGAATCAACATATATCCACAAATTACCCCGTAAGCTCAACACTTGAGCAAAGTCAAAATACTCAAAAACCGTGCCACAGTATATATGGACCAGCCGTAGAAGGGGTTAACCAATGCCTCACTTATGACACCGCGGAACTACGGCAAACCCTAGGGTTTGATCGCGGTTCCATGGGCATAGAATCGAGTTAAGGTTATTATATTCTTCTAGAGGGTCCATAGGGATACTTGCATGATTTTACGAATACAATCAACTTGGGAAAATTGCAACACTTGGAAATTTCAGCGGGGTACAAAAATGTCGTGTTCGAAGTTCGTTCGAACTGCTAAACATTGTCAAGGATACCAATACAGTGTTAAATTATACGACTACGAAACACTACGAAATAGCCCCTGATTAAATCAATCATCACATGAAAAATTGGGCTAAGCAAACAATACCTGAAACCCCAAATCCTACATAGCAGGCCACAGGAGAAATACGGAGCAGTTTGGGCTTGATCTGGCTCAGCAGGCCGGCCAAAGAGCCAATGTGCTCGGATTTTTATAGGTGGATTTGCCCCGTATTGCTCCAGTGTTCTCAGTACATCTCATACTAACTTCTGCAGTTGCTAAAAAAATTTTAAACGACTTTTTAGAAAATTTCCAGAGAGCAAAATCAAGGGTTTTAAATACCGTATTTTCGGAGTCGATTTCGTTTTCGTAATTGTATTAACACCGTGTCTAAAATTTTAGCTAGGCTCTTATACCACTGTTGAGTTTCCCTTGCACCTAGTCTAGGGTTTGGTGGCATCACTCATGCCACATTAAAATTTAGAGAGGTGCAAAGCAAACAAACCATAAATCTTTACTAGAATATTTAGGGTAACAACCAATTGTATCACATACAAAGAAGATTCTATCACTAAGTTTAGAGATTACAAGCTTTGTAGACTCCCTTTGGTGACTTCTTGGACCTTTGAGAGTTTGGAACGGATCGCTAGCAACCTTCCTTGTCCACGATGATCCACCCGAAGTCCCTTTGCCCAAAGCTCCGTGCTTACTTGTTCCATGGAAGAAGTGTAGCAAACACCCTACACAAATGGGCTAGATGTGTGTAGAATGAAGATGTGGTTTTTATTCTCTAATCAAAACCCTTTCTTTTTATCACCCTCACTCAAGAGAAAACTCAAGAGAGCTTGGAGGAAGAAGAAGATGATGGCAAAAGCTTTTGTCAAAAAGATAATGATAAACTTAATGAATAAATGAGAAAAGAAAGTATATATATTTTCTTTCTCTCATTTCAAACCATGGTTCAATAATATCTAGATATTTTCCATTTGGGTTAAAGTCCAAATGAAAACTAAACCATGGGTTAAAGAAAGGTCAAACCAAAGAAGAGTGTAGAAAAACCCATTAATGATTTAATTTCCATTTGCTTTTTATAAACCAAATAGAAAATATATATATATATATATATATATATATATATATATATATATATATTGAACCATGTAAGTCTTATATTGCCACCAATAGTGTATCATCAACCATGACACTATGCATGTATGTGTCCATGCACATCAACATGTGCATACATGCATGCATACATCTTCAACAAAGTAAAGGGTTTAATTAAAGAATTAAACTAAAAGTCAAATGTTAAATCAACACTTGATTTAACAAACCGGTCATATCACATACGACCCGACCAATAGAAAAACGCCCGATTAACATACGGTATCACATACCCGCATTCAATCGGGTCCCGCGCATATCTCATATGCACACCACATCATTTCTCCTGAGCTAAGAAACTCCTATGTGGAACTCAAAGACTCGTCAATACGCCGGCAGTAGGTGATGATCATATCAAACACCTACAAGCCGTAAGCGGTCAGCTAAACGTAACGGCCACCCGGGTATTGAGCAATCAGAAGAAAACCAGCGAAGCTGTCAAAACTCCCGTCGAGCCAATCAGTAACACTACCATACAGTCCAGTCTCTTCATCTCATATGTCGCATATCCAGTCTAGGGGTGGTAAACGTCAGACCCCAGGAACCGAAAAGTCGTGTCGATGTGAGGCTCATAACGGGTCGAGAAACTACTGATAACACTTACCAGTAGATCTCCATATCAGCCCTATCCAGGGACTTCCAGTTATAGCCAATCAAACACAGCGCAACATCAACCCCCAATAGCGGGAGAGATGAAACCCCTCCTATCGCTCATTGCCTCCATGTGATTCGGAACTGTACCCAAAAGCCACCGTTTTGCTCGTTCTCTTGAACGTGGTAAGGTGGAAATCAAAGCACAGTGGGAATCACACAAGACTCTATGACGATCTCGGGTCTACAGACTAACCTGTACCAGTGTCACCAGAGAACTGCTATCTGACGATAGGTATAATACCGTCTAGGAGTTCTCGGCGAGTCCGTTCAGTGTACCCAGTCTCCACTGAGCACCCGTACACCATCTTTGATGTCAAATACCGATGGATATGGGATCATCCATCACCCATCATATGGGTCAAGTTGCGTATACGCTAGTCTACTCTGGTGTATCGATGCCCTGTCTCGATACACCCTCGACTAGGAACAGTTATAGGATGTACTCTTGGACTACCCTTGCCCCACTAGTATGTTCTGCATCATAGTCCTAGTAGTCAAGTACATATCCTAAGGGCTTTATCAACTGTGAGAGTAAGACAGTAAACCAATACAAGTCAACATGTTTAGACAAAGTGAAACCAAATAGCATACTATTATATCGAGCAAGAAAATCCTCTTTATATATATCCAAGCATCCACTATAATATACATCATATGTACAACAATGGTCTCTAGGGCATATATACAACTAACACTTTGTGTCGATCCCGGCCTGAAGCATGACTTGTCAAGGAGGTTGCGAAGCACAAATCATCAAGTTGCCGATATTCGACGCAAAACAAGAAACGAGTCCGTTTTGTTCACTTACCGTTTGTATGTCCAAGCTTGAGGTATCAACACTAAGCACAAGGGTTAGAAAGCATACGACAACATCAAAAACACAAAGTAGAGTGAGAGCAAATAGTTTTAGTGTTAACTTTGCCAAGGGTTTGTGATAGTATAGGGTATATGAAAATTGAGAGTTTGTCAAGCACTTAGTCACAAAATACCGTATCTAAACTTAGCAAATTTAGCACTAAATTGATTTTAACTTAAACATTGTGAAATGGGGAAAGGGAGTGAGTATGGTATATGAAGAGGTTACAACGTAACTATGGTTTCTAAATACCATATCACATCAATACATGAAATAATCCTCAAGTTAGAATCATAATTATAAGCACATTAACATGAACAAGAGGAGGAGGAAGGCAAAGTCCTTCATCTCATTTCCTCACCATCACCACAACCAAAGAGGATTAGTTACATATGATAATAGCAAAAGAAAGCAAGTAAGGTAAAAGAAAGAAAGAAACAAAGCAATAACAATATTATTAACACTTGATAAGATTGTGGTACAAGATATTGGTAACTTGTTCAACCTCCATAATGAAGCTCTCAAAAGAAAGCTTCAAGAGGGAAGAAGAAGAAGAAACCAAGTTAAAGCCCACACAACTCTCAAGCCTAAACCAAAACTAGAACAAGACTAAAGAATAACAATATATGTGCTCTATCTATGCACACCCTTGGCTCAAATCTGTTCTGGTATTTATAGGCATCAAAATAAAATAAACAAACAATATAAAATGGATGATGTGATGCCTATAAAGTGCCAGAAGAAAAATGGGGGGGAAAGGAGCTAGAGGGATCAGTGTCGCCAGATTTATGGGGGGTCTCGCCGGTCCAATCCGAGCATTGAGGCTCGTGCTGGCATGGTGTACTCAAGTGCTCTCCAGCATCATCATGGTGATTCTTGATTTCTGTATAAATTCATGGTTACTACTCAGGGATTTTGGAGGGAAACATAATGCTATATATCACATCAAAACTTTTAGCATTTAACTCATGTCACCATCCCACATATGCCTACTTGCATAAATTATGCAAAGGCAGCCCCCATATGGTCCATGTCAAAGAGCTAGCGTCACACATGTATTGTGTTGGGCCAAAATTGTGTGCACACATGTTTATTATAAAAGAACTCTTTGAATATCGGTCGGTTCTCTGTTCTGATTGCATTGTCGGCTCCCAAATGCTATATTCGTGACATTGAGTGTGTTTCCATTGTTTTATCACGAATACCTGTAATATGTAATTACTGAGAAGACACTGATTAATAGTACCGATATATAACAAAATTGATAATGAATGAGAGGTATTAAAATGCAATTTTCTGAGATGAACAAATACCCCCAAACTTATCTATTGATCATCCCGAGCAAAACAAAAAAAATCCCAGCCTCACTTTCGCAGGGAACGCGATTGCACTGAGCACGTGCCACAAGCCATTAAACCTTTAGGTGTCCCTAGTAGGAGGAGTGTTGTCCCTGAGGGTTTTCAGCGGATTACACCCACAAAATCCAGTCAAGTTAGCGTCGTGGAAAAACTGTTGATTCTAATCTTAAGATTAAGAATAAGAGCTAGAAGTTCTATTATCCAAGTTAGAAACGTCAAACCCTAATTTTCACTCCTCACAAATTATTTAACATAAGTTAATACACGTCTCTATGTGATTGTGCGGATAGTGTCCATAGCGCCAAAAACTTGTTGGGACGTCACCCGCGTGCGCAAACGCGTATGTTTCGGAAATGGAATCATTTTAAGGAAATGGATGCGCACGCGAGCTCGGTCTCATTTTAAAATTTATAAACCGCAAGTGCACGGCGTGTTGTAGCAAGCCGGCAGGTACGGGTCGATCCGCAGAGAATTATATATTTGGTTTTGTTGTTTAAGGTTCAACAAATAATGAATTGGTTGGTTTGTCACAAAAATAAAAAGAATACGAAAAGAAAACAGGCAAAGAGGGAACGGCTGTGGCTTTGGCTCGGATGGTCGAATCGCGACGATTCCTTCGACGCTCCCTTGCTAATGAGTTGTCCGTCTTTGTGTCGATCCCGGCGTGAAGCATGACTTGTCAAGACGGTTGCGAAGCACAAATCAGCAAGTTGCCGATATTCGATGCAAAACACAAAATGAGTCCTTTTTATTCACTTACCGTTTGTATGTCCAAGCTTGAGGTATCAACACTAAGCACAAGGGTTAGCAAGCATACGACAACATCAAAAACACAAAGTAGCAAATAAGAGCAAATAGTTTTAGTGTTAACTTTGCTAAGGGTTTGTGATAGTATAGGGTATATGAAAATTGAGAGTTTGTCAAGCACTTGGTCACAAAATACCGTATCTAAACTTAGCAAATTTAGCACCAAATTGATTTTAACTTAAACATTGTAAAATGGAGAATGGGAGTGAGTATGGTATATGAAGAGGTTACAACGTAACCGTGGTTTCTAAATACCATATCACATCAATACATGAAACAATCCTTAAGTTAGAATCATAATTATAAGCACATTAATATGAACAAAAGGAGGAGGAAGGCAAAGCCCTTCATCTCATTTCCTCACCATCACCACAACCAAAGAGGATTGGTTACACATGATAATAGCAAAAGAAAGCAAGTAAGGAAAAAGAAAGAAAGAAACAAAACAATAACAATATTATTAACACTTGATAAGATTGAGGTACAAGATATTGGTAACTTGTTCAACCTCCATAATTGTAACATTTCAGAAAAATAAAATATTATTTTTGGGAATTTATAAAATTAAATAATAAATATTATGAATATTTTGACGATGCGGTATAATTAAATACCGATAAATTGAGAAATATTTGGAAAATTATAGGAATTTCAGAAATGATGGTGCTTTATATGATTTAAGAAAATTATGAATTTTTATGATTAATTATATTCCATTTTAATGCTAATCGCGATTAAATATCGCTAATCGTGCATTAAGCTAGTTTTGTGCACATGACATGCACCATGTCATATTTTACATTTGTTACATTTTCCCACCATGTTTTTTTCTTTTTCTATGCATGGATTTGTTTTAAAATGAAAAGAAAAGAGAAGAGAAAAGAAAAGAAAAGAATAAGAAAAGAATAAAGAATTGAGGACAAGGAGGCATGGGCAAGAGAGAGAGACGGTGAGGGGTCAACCTTGGTATGGCTCATTGTTTTCATTCATCATCTTCATCTTTCTTTCTCTCCCTCTCACACCATGGCTGCCCTCATCCCCCCCCCTCTACCTCTTCACTTCACCACTAAAAACTCATCAAAACTTCATCTCCACTTCACAAAAAACATGCACAAGCTCATCACAAGCACTTTTGACCAAGAAAGTTTGGATTTTGGACACTTGGGGTAACTCAAGAAAATTCTTGAGTTGCCAAATGAGGTAATTCTTGCACCATTGGAATAGTATTTCAATTCCTTAAGCATCCATACTAGTTTAGAATATATATTGTGTGATTTAGTGAACTTTGAAAATTTCTAGAAGGGGTTAGGGTTTGATTTGAATTGAGATGGTGTAATTAAGGTTTAGTAGTGATCTTAGACCCCTTTAGTGTTAAAATTCTGGACAAAACCAGAGATTAGAACCCCAAGAAACGAACTTGGAAATCTGCCGACATTGGAATTTCTGGAAATTTTGGCGATGTATTGAGATCTGCTATGACCCGGGGGACCTAAAAATTTTATAGCGATTACAGAGAAGTGTGCAGGCAACCTGGAACCTATACCCAAGACCCGAGACCGTACCTCCTAGTTTTGGCCGCAAATTTACCTAGAATGGCCGCAAATTGCGGCCTGGGATAGTTAGGTGGGCCCCATCTTGGTTCCATGGCTCCAGTATCTGTAAAATAGACCCTCCATGTATGCAAAATTGGCTAATTTCAGCTAGGGTAAAATCTGGGACCATTTTCATGAGTTGCTGCCTTGTTTTTCGTGATATTTATGAATTGGAATTTGGCATTTGTGTTTTATCTCGGTCGATTCACGTTATACGTCGATCGTCGAGGATTGTTTGGTTATTCGTGCATGCATAGATCATAGGTTTTAACCTATGTGTGATATGCATGCTGTAAGTCCACGTTGCCCACCCCGGTGCTTGCGGGGAGGCGGAAACGGTATAAAAGTCGGATTTTTATCGAACTAGGCAACATGGACTATCAAAAGGAGGATCTTTGCTAAACAAAAACTAACTACAAAGCTAACTAGTTTTAGCTACATGGAAGAAAGGTTATACCTATGGCTTTATGTCCTTCTCTCCTTGCTCCTTTGGAGTGAAAGATGTGATCTTCTTGTCGCCTTCTCTAGTCGAAGAAGGATCCACCCGAGAGCCTCAACCTTTGGCTTCAACTTCAAGCTAGAAGTAACTAAGATGCTAGAAGTGCTAATCCTAGAACCTTAGAAGAGAGTAGAGAGTATCTTAGAATGGTTTATCTCAAGCTCAAGTGTTTCTCAACTCATGAAAGGGGAGAGCTAGAGAGAGAGGAAGAGGAGGAGAGAGAATCTATATGATAGAATGAGGAGAAATAATGAACCATTCTCTCATATATGGGTGAATTATGAAAATAGATAATTAGCAAGATAATTGTCATGGTTAATCAAGACTTGACCATTATCATTTCACATTAAATGCAAATTGCAAGGATCAAAGAGCATCTTTTATATGGAATGATGATGGTCAACATGTCAACCTAAGTCAACAAGTCAAGAATTGTCAAATGGTCAACAACCCTAACCATGCACAATTATATTTAACTAATATCAATTAATCATAATACACACATAAGCATTAGGGTTAAGAAAATGACAATGGTCATTAACCCTAATCAAAGTCCTCTCCCTCTGTCTCAGTCAACTGTGCATACGCACCCACATCCGCGATCCGAGGAACACGAATACAATGAGATAAAACCAATCCCAAATCATATACTAGGATCCGGCTTAAACCAAAGCCCGCTAGTATAAGCTGTCCGGACAGCAAACGTGCACAAGTGCGCGAATGTGAACGAACCCTGTCGCAAAACCATGCGACCTCTACTCATTTTGCCTAAAGGCGAATAACTCTCTGTGTGGGACTCTAAAGACTCGACACTACGCTGGCAGTGGGTTTAACCATAGACCGCAAGAACCACTAGCTGTACGTAACGGTCCCCAGGTAGATGCCGATAAGAAGACTGACGAGATGAACCCATCTGAACTCCTACTGAGCCTGAATGTGACAGTCTCCGTACAGTCCGGTCTGTTCGTCTGATACATCGCATGGCGGGCCTAGGGGGCGGTAAACGTCAGTCCCTTAATAGCGGTACAAGTCGTGTCGGAGTGTAGCCCAGAACACCCTGAGATAACACTGGAAACCTACCAGTATATCTCACTTGCCCTGGCCAGGGACTACTTGTGTAATGGCTCTCCTGGACACAGCACGATGTCAACCCCTAATACCGGGAGAGACGAATCCTGTCTAACCGTCACTGCCTCCAAGTGCTTCGGGACTGCACCCAAAAACTACATGTTTGCATGACTCCTTTGAGCCGTGGTAGGGTAGTAATCAAAGTGCAGTGGGAACACACTCGAGGCGAAGTGACAGTGTCAAGTCAATGAACTAAGCTGTACTCATGTCACCTGGGAACTGATAACTGACGATAGGTATAATACCAACCAACAGTTCCCGACGAGTCATGTCCAGTGTACTCGTAACCTAACGAGCACCCGCATACTATCTCAAGTACGACGCACTGACGGCTGTGGGACAGGCCGTCTCCCTAGCTGGGATGAGAAGCGCATACGCTAGTCTACTCCGGAGTATCGATGCCCTGTCTCGATAATCCTACGACCAGGGACGTGTAAATAAGGATGTGCTTGTAGATTACCCAGCCCCCACGAGTGTGACTGCCATCACAACGCTGGTAATCAAGCAAAGATCCTAAGGGCTCCACTAATGCGTATAGGTGATATAATAAAAGAAACACATGTACACATTAAAGCAGAGACAAACCAAGTAGCATACTACTATTTCGAGCAAGATTGTCTATACAGCTGTGAATATCCCAAGTTTCCATCAAGTAATATACATACTAGTATGATACAGTAATGGCCTCTAGGGCATATACACTAACAATCTCCCACTTGCACTAAGGCCATGTACTGGCGTATCGAAGACCTATCATCTCGATCAGCCGCTCGAACTGAGTTTGGGGTAAGGCCTTCGTGAATGGATCTGCAGTGTTATATTCTGAAGCAACCCTCCGAACCTCGATCTCCTGGTGATCCACGATCTCCCTGATCAGGTGATACCGCCTCAAGATGTGTCTGGATTTCTGATGGGACCTGCGTTCCTTCGCTAAAGCTATAGCCCTGTTGTTGTCGCAATACAGAGGTATTGGATCAACAATGGACGGAACCACCTGAAGTTCTTTCAAGAACTTCCTCATCCAGACGGCTTCTTTTGCGGCATCAGATGCAGCGATGTATTCCGCTTCCATAGTCGAGTCAGCAACGGTTTCCTGTTTGGAGCTCTTCCAACACACCGCCCCTCCATTGAAGGTAAAGACAAAACCCGACATCGACTTGGAATCATCTTTGTCACTCTGGAAGCTGGAGTCAGCAAAGGCCTCAATCTGGAGGTCTTTTCCGCCATACACCAAGAACATCTCCTTAGTCCTTCTCAGGTACTTGAGAATGTTCTTTACCGCTATCCAGTGTTTCTCCCGAGGGTTTGACTGATACCTGCTTACCACACTCAGTGCATAAGCCACATCTGGTCTGGTACACAACATCGCATACATTATAGAGCCTACCGCAGAAGCGTAGGGTATAATAGACATGCGATCCCACTCCAAATCAGTCTTGGGAGACATCTCTTTGGAGAGGGTGATCCCGTGACAAGCCGGTAGATTACCGCGCTTGGAATCTTCCATACTGAATCTTTTCAGTATGGTGTCGATGTACCTGGACTGTGAGAGTCCTAATACCCTCTTGGATCTGTCACGGTAGATCCGGATCCCCAGAATGTATGAGGCATCACCCAGGTCTTTCATGGAGAACCTGTGTGCTAAGAACCCTTTGACAGATTGTAGCATAGGAATGTCATTTCCTATTAAGAGAATGTCATCCACGTATAAAACGAGGAATACTACAGTTCTCACTACAAATCTACTATAGATGCATGGTTCATCTGGATTTTTGATAAAGCCAAATTCCTTGACCGTCTCATCAAAACAGATGTTCCAACTCCGCGATGCCTGCTTTAGTCCATAAATGGACTTAAGCAACTTGCACACCTTTCCGCTGCTCCCACTCTGAATGAAACCCTCTGGCTGGTCTATATAGACACACTCTTCTAAATTTCCATTTAGAAAAGCGGTCTTTACGTCTATCTGCCAAATCTCATAATCGTGGAAGGCAGCAATGGCAAGAAGGATCCGAATGGATTTCAGCATAGCTACTGGAGAAAAGGTTTCGTCATAGTCCAAACCAGGTCTCTGACGAAAACCCTTTGCAACCAGTCTAGCTTTATAGGTCTCAACCTGTCCATCTACACCAATCTACCTTTTGAAGATCCAATTGCATCCTACGGGTTTTACCCCATCTGGATCAATGTCCAACGTCCATACTTTGTTGGTGTACATGGATTCCATTTCAGTCCGCATTGCATCCAGCCATTTTACCGAGTCAATGCTCTGAATGGCTTGCTGGAAGCTAGTAGGCTCATCACAATCAATGATGCAATCCTCTCTATCCCCGTCTATGAGAAAACCGTAGTATCTCTCGGGCGGATGAGACTGCCTACTACTTCTGCGGAGCGGCATAGGAATGTCCTGATCTTTCGAATCCTCTGGTTCTACTAAGCTTTCAGTAATAGCTTGTGGTTCTGGAATTTCTTCCAGTTCTACTGCGCTCCCACTAATTTCCTTTTCCAAGAACTGGTGTTCTAGAAAGTGGGCATTACGAGAAACAAAGACCTTTTGTTCCTCTGTGTGGTAGAAAAGATACCCCCTGGTGTTCTTTGGGTATCCCACAAACTTGCACAGTACCGAGCGTTCCTCGAGTTTGTCCGCATACTGCTTTTTGACAAAAGCTGGACATCCCCAGATCTTCAGATATTGAAGATAGGGTTTCTTCCCACTCCATAACTCATATGGTGTGGTAGGCACAGTCTTAGTTGGAACTCGGTTCAAAAGGTATGCGGCTGATTCTAGCGTATATCCCTAGAATGATCGCGGTAACTCAGCGTTACTCATCATGGACCGTACCATATCCAATAGGGTTCGGTTCCGTCTCTCCGATACACCGTTATGTTGCGGAGTGTATGGAGGAGTAAACTGAGAGAGAATTCCATTCTCTTTTAGGTAATCCAGGAACTCGGCACTTAAGTATTCACCACCTCGATCAGATCTCAGTGCCTTGATACTTTTGCCTGTTTGTTTTTCTACTTCATTCTTGTATTCCTGGAACTTTTCAAAGGCTTCAGATTTATGCTTCATTAAGAAGACATGTCCGAACCTTGAAAAATCATCCGTAAAAGTAATGAAGTAAGAATAACCGCTCCGCGCATATGTAGACATTGGACCACACACGTCGCTGTGTACGAGTCCCAAGAGCTCGCTCGCTCTCACTCCGTGTCCAGTGAACGGAGTTTTTGTCATCTTTCCTTTGAGACAGGATTGACAAGTTGCATATGATTGATATTCGAACGGATCCAAATATCCTTCAGTATGTAACTTCATCAATCTTCTCTCATTGATGTGACCCAGTCTACAATGCCATAAGAAAGCCTGATTGATATCTGGAGACTTTCTTTTGTGTGTATTCTGGACATTGAAAATCTGTGGTTGGTTTAATACGTATATACCATTGCTTAATGTACCTGACCCAATCAGAACTTGATTAAAGTGAAAGTTCACAACATTACTTACAAACGCAAATTCATAACCTTCTTTAGATATTAAAGATACAGAAATGATATTACAAGTTGCATTGGGTACAAAAAAGCAATTACGTAAAACCAAAACATGTCCATCTGACATTCCCAGGTGATAGTCCCCCACGGCCTCGGCATCCATGCTAGCTCCGTTTGCAACTTTGAGGGTCATGTCACCTGCCTTCAAAAACCTACGCTTTCTCAACCCCTGCAAAGAATTACAGATATGAGACCTGATTCGGTATCCAATACCCAGGAAGTAGAGTTTATTGATAGACAGTTTTCAATAACATACACACCTGAAGCTGAAGCCGCAACTTGCTTCAGATTCTGTGTTCTGGCCTTCCAAGCCCTGCAATCTTTCTTCCAGTGTCCACTCTTGTGACAGTAAAAGCACTCTTCTTTCCCCACAAGCTTCCCCGCTACCTTTGTTGCTTTTGCCTTTCCCTTCGTATCCACTTTACTAACACCGCCCCTTGGTTTGGCGGGGGCTTTCTTCTTCTTTCCCTTGGCTTTCGCCCTGGACTTAGAAGAGGAAGATCCTTCTACAAACAAAGTGGATGTTTCCCTACCTTTCTGTAGGGTGCCCTCTGCACTCCTCAGCATGTTGAGGAGCTCTGAAAGTTCAACTTCCTTTTCCTGTAAGTTGAAGTTCAGGATGAACTGGGCGTAAGTGGAAGGAAGGGACTGGAGAATCAAGTCCGTATAGAGCTCATTCTCCAACGTGGTCCCAAGTTCCGCGAGCTCCTCTATGTAGCCAATCATCTTAAGCACGTGTTCCGCTACCGATGATCCGACGGCCAATCTTGCCGAAAACAACTTCTTCGACACTTCGTATCTGGCGATACGAGATTGCTCTCCATACAGTTCTTTTGTATGGAGAAATATGGATTCGAGGTCCATATTCTCGTGCCTCCTCTGATGTTCATTGTCCATAGAGGCAAGCACGAGTCACTTGGCCTTTGCGCAGTCGATTTCCCAGGTCTTATAGATTTCCCTATCTACGACACTGGTTTTGGGACCTAGGACAGGGGGAGCTTTGGTGGTAAGAAGATACCCCAACTTGTCATAAGTGATTGCCATTTTGACATTCCTGAGCCAATCTTTGTAGTTTGGCCCTATCAGTATGTTTTTATCTAGTAATAACTTAAGTCCGGTCATCTTGATTGGTCGTTGCAATTAGGAGAGAGAAAAGAAACACTTTAGCATGATGCTCTTGCAAGTTTAGAGTGGTTTTTAGTTTGTCTAAACAGGATGGCTCCCACTGTCTCTCGAATCCCTCCTCAAACCATAAAGGAAGAATTAGTCGGGATCGATCTCACCGTACAATACTTGCTTAACCGTTCAGCCAGGCCAGTGTCGGTACTTCGAGGGAGGTTTTCCAACGCTTTCGCGAAGTTCCTTAATTAAGTAACCTCTTTTCCCTGTGGGCGTAGCCCCGCTAACACCTTTCTAGACACCTACTAGGTTTATAGCATTGATCGTTAAGCGAGAAATTTCCCGAGAAGTAGCATATACTCACAGTAGGATCGGGATCCAAATATCATCGCGTGATAAAACTGAAGGAATCCTACCAGAATCATCACACTCCAAATGGTATGCAGCGCTAGCAGGTTTCAGTACTTATGAAACTCCCGATGTGGATTTTTGCCCCATGCTCTTATGACCTTGGCGTGAGGTCAAAATGTCATAAGTCACATGTCAAGTTCTTCCCATCATTATCCAGGTTAATTTGAACCCACCCGTACCTACCCTTGACGTAGGCCAAAATGGCAGTACGACTGTCTCAAATCAACGCATTCTATCTATGCAACAGATAAATATCCGGCAGCTACCAATCACTATGCCTTGGCGTGAGGTCAAAATAAATAGCTTAAATACTACCGAATATTTAACTGAAATGATGGAGGGCTACGAATGGTTTTGGCGAAACCGTGAACGTAGTGAACTTGATATAATCGTTGGAACGAGATAGCTTTTAAAAGGAGTGGTTCAAAGCTCCGCATTTAAAAGTTGGTTTTTGAAAAGAACCGAGTGGTTTTGAAAGTGTTCCAACGACTTTTACTTGGTTTATTTTCTTGCATTAATTCCAATGCGTCCCATCATTTAATCCTACCATTGCAGAAAACAACCAAATATGGTGTACGCTTATGCCATCCGCATTCGCCACGGGGCCCCGTCATCACCCGTTAGGTTACTTAACTAATGACAGAGCGGGGGCTGGACTAGCGCGGATGCAAAACATAAGCAACACCTAAATAGATATCATATATAGATATATAGAAATGATAGTCAATCCAGATCACAGATGAACACTTTGGATATACTAGGAATCCGCGATTCGTTCGAGCCTGCAACGAAAAGCGGATTACACGGTCGCGATGAATAGCCAAGACCCTACCCAAGACCCCTACGGGTGCGGCAAACTACCTGCTAAGTATCCGAAGCGAAGCAACCTCCCTCAACGACGTGAGTAGGCCACTCGGCACTTCGAGATACCCGGTAGTTTGTGCACCCCACCATGGGTCTATCCTAGGAGCAAAAATAGTAAAAAGAAATTATACAATGACGGCTACAATCCCGACCCGGTTGTGCGGCCAAACAAATAATATTACATCAATTTACATATTACATGAATGAAAGAAAAAAGAAACTCTTATCTAACATCCACCCCGGCTATTCATCTGCGACAATCCACCGAGTTCATATACACAAACCAACAAGCATTATAGATCACAGATATGTATAACCCCCACTAATCGACGTATAGCGATTAGCAGACGTTCAATACATATAAACATCACAGATATAACCCAATAGTCAAATTATAGGGAAGTTCGATCAAAAATACGGATTTATATCCACCCCAAATACAAATTTCTTTTCTGGAAAATCTGGGCAGAAATAAAATATCTTAAAAATCCCAAAACCTTAACAGAAGAACACTGCACCAAACTCGGTCCAGAACCGAGTCAACTCGGCAACGGTTCCGCGGCAATAAGCATGTTATTGCAGCGAAAACGCAGCGCTTTGAACGGTTCACTGGATCGTCTTTGGTGAGTTTCTTAACAAAACCCTGAGCCGATTTTTGAAGTATGATTTATTATTTTTAGAGCAAAAAAAAAAATCAACAGAAACTTAGGGTTTTGAAATTTTAGTTTTGCAATTTTTACCGATCGAACTTCTATACACTTTACTAACTAGCTAGTTTATGTTTAGTTAGTCTCTAATACCAATGTAAGTCCACGTTGCCCACCCCAGTGCTTGCGGGGAGGCGGAAACGGTATAAAAGTCGGATTTTTATCGAACTAGGCAACATGGACTATCAAAAGGAGGATCTTTGCTAAACAAAAACTAACTACAAAGCTAACTAGTTTTAGCTACATGGAAGAAAGGTTATACCTAGGGCTTTATGTCCTTCTCTCCTTGCTCCTTTGGAGTGAAAGATGTGATCTTCTTGTTGCCTTCTCTAGTCGAAGAAGGATCCACCCGAGAGCCTCAACCTTTGGCTTCAACTTCAAGCTAGAAGTAAATAAGATGCTAGAAGTTCTAATCCTAGAACCTTAGAAGAGAGTAGAGAGTATCTTAGAATGATTTATCCCAAGCTCAAGTGTTTCTCAACTCATGAGAGGGGAGAGCTAGAGAGAGAAGAAGAGGAGGAGAGAGAATCTATATGATAGAATGAGGAGAAATAATGAACCATTCTCACATATATGGGTGAATTATGAAAATAGATAATTAGCAAGATAATTGTCATGGTTAATCAAGACTTGACCATTATCATTTCACATTAAATGCAAATTGCAAGGATCAAAGAGCATCTTTTATATGGAATGATGATGGTCAACATGTCAACCTAAGTCAACAAGTCAAGAATGGTCAAATGGTCAACAACCCTAACCATGCACAATTATATTTAACTAATATCAATTAATCATAATACACACATAAGCATTAGGGTTAAGAAAATGACAATGGTCATTAACCATAATCAAAGTCCTCTCCCTCTGTCTCAGTCAACTGTGCATACGCACCCGCATCCGTGATCCGAGGAACACGAATACAATGAAATAAAACCAATCCCAAATCATATACTAGGATCCGGCTTAAACCAAAGCCCGCTAGTATAAGCTGTCCGGACAGCAAACGTGCACAAGTGCGCGGATGTGAACGAACCCTGTCGCAAAACCATGCGACCTCTACTCATTTTTCCTAAAGGCGAATAACTCTCTGTGCGGGACTCTAAAGACTCGACACTACGATGGCAGTGGGTTTAACTACAGACCGCAAACGGCACTAGCTGTACGTGTTGGAGATAGTGCCCTCAGAGTCAATTATTGGATCACAGGCACGTGATTGCAATGATTGAGGGAGGACCTATCCCGGTAGGACAGTCTTACTCGAGATGATATTATGCTATCTAGTTTATCTTTATCATCGTGTACTGCTTTAGGTGACCTGGCAGGTCACTATTACACGTTGATAGAGCCCCTAGGATTCTTGCTTGACTGCCAGCAGTATGAGGGCGATCATATACGTGAGAGCTGGTGGTCTATAAGCACATCCTTAAAAGGTCCCTAGTCGTAGGAGTTTCGTGACAGGGCATCGATACTCCAGAGTAAACTAGTGTATACAGTCGAGACCCCGACGAGGGGCGGTGGCCGGTCTCACAAGCCACTGGTGCTAGTTGGTTCACCTAAGATGTATACAGGTACTCATTGGGTTATGAGTACACCGGACAGGACTCGCCGGGAACATGCTAATTGGTCTTATACCTGACGTCAGATAGCAGTTCCCTGGTGACATGTGTACCGATTAGTTCATCGACCTGGGGATCGTCATTTGTCTCGTGTGAGTTCCCACTGCACTTTGATTACTACCCTACCACGCTCAAGGGAGATGTGCAAACAGGTTTTAGTTGGGTACAGTCCCGAGCCACATGGAGGCAGTTAGCAGATCTTCAGGGGTTCGTCTCTCCCGGTATTGGGGGTGAGGTCGCGCTGTGTCTAGGAGAGCCATTACACAAAGCCCTCGGCCGAGGCAGGAGATTTACTGGTAGGTATTCCAGTAGTATCTCAGGGTGTTCTGGGCTACACTCCGACACGACTTGTACCGCTTTTGGGGGTCTGACTTTTACCAACTCCTAGGCCCGCCATGCGATGCTCATAGACGAACGGACCGGACTGTACGGATATTGTCACTGACAGGCTCAGTAGGGTGTCAGGATGAGTTCGCTCATCGACGTCCCTTTTGGTCAATAGCTGGTGGCCCGTCACGTATTGGCTTATACCTCTGACGTGCTAGTGGTTAAATCCACAACCAAGGTGTTGACGAGTCTTTAGAGTCCCCCACATTCAGTTGCTCTAGTTTTCGGGCAAAACGCTGTAGAGGCCGTATGGAGATATGGCAGGGTTCGATCAGATACGTGCGGTATTACACGGATCATGATCGGACGGTCAATACTAGCCGGCTTTGGTTTAAGCCGGATCCTAGTATAGTACAGTGTAGATTTTGTCTCATTGCATTTGTATTTCGGTCGGAATACAAATGCGGGTGTGGGTATACACAGTAGCGTGGTTTTCCTGTAAATCATTACGGGACCAGTTTTCTGGAGTTGCCAGTTTACTTTCCGTTTCGGCCATATTTCTTTGTATCCTTCATTGGCCGAAGATTGGTGGAGGAGGGCTTATTTGCATTTGTGAAAATAAGCATTTGTGGAGGGTGTTCTTTGCATTTTGATGGTCTCATGATGGAGGACCATCCCTTGACTTTCCATGGTTCATGATTGCTTGACTTTGTGAGCAATCATGGTTGTTGATGATGGTAGTATGAGTGTTGGAGTTTCTTTGTGATCATTTCTTCATATGATAACCTTTTCTCTCTCTTGATTTTTGGCTCACTATTTTGCAATTGGCCACATATACTCTCTCCTCTCTCTCACCATTTTTGGGCATGGACGGCCAAGCCTTTAGGGGGCTGTCCAAAATTTCATGTATGGGGTTTTTGTGCTTTTGCTTTGGTAAAAATCCCACAAGATCAATCTCCATTAGCTTGTATCATCCCTCCACCAAAAGGCAACTCCGTACAAACCCCAAATGAGATATGAGTTCTACAAACAACCTACAGCAAACCTTGGGCACGTCGACTCGCCAGCTTCGTGCCCGAGTTGCCTCGGTATAGAGGTGGGAGCCCGTAAAAGAAGCCGGCGACGTAGTGCCCTTTCCGGCGAGGAGGTGGAGACCGGACATTCCGCAAGAGATCGGGACGACGACGAGAAGACCGGAGGACACGGATCGCTCGGTATATCTCTCTTCCCCATCTTGTAGTTAGCTAGAACTAGTTAATGGCCCGATCCGGGGTTTTAGTGCGTGGTGGTGCCGGTTTGAAAAATTAAAGTTAACCATCGCTTCCGCATTTAGCCTCGGGATGGAGGCCGGGGCGCCGCCGTGCACTTACAGTGGTATCAGAGCCTCGCCATTAACATAGTCCAGCTTTATCTAATGTGTTTTACATTTCCGATCGAACAAAATTCCAAAACCCGCGTTTTCTTCACATCAGTTTCTGTCGAAATTTTTTGAAGTCCAAAAATTTTTCAGGTTGTTTCAGAATGATGTGTACGACATTCTAAGAGTTCTGGAAAAATTTGGTCTCGTGAACAGTCTAAACGACCGCGGAACCGCGGCCAAACCCATGCTTGGGCCGCGGTTCCACCGCTACTTGAACTGTTCAGTGTACCAAAATTTTGCAGAAAGCTCCTGACTTGGAAATAGGGGTTTTGGAATATTATTTTTGGGCCCAGAATTTCTTGATGTGCTATAGTAGTACGTGGGGGCCCACTTGGGTAAATTTGATCGATCGGATATTTTAAACACATTATTTCACAGTATTTACATTATATATGCGACCGTGAATGTCACTTGATCGGTAAATCCTGTCTAACTGCTATAGCCCGGTTAGACGGATTTGCGAACGTGACTTTCACGTTGATGTTCTGTGTATTGCTGTGATGTTGCGGATTGGTCGTGGGGGATAGCCTGGATGCAATGCTAGTACAGTTTTTGTTTTATTATGTACATTTGATATTGTGGGGCGAGCGTCCGACATGTGGACTGCCGTCACTGCCTGTTTGTATTATTATATTGGGGCACGACCAGGTTGCGGTCGTTGTACCCGTTGTATGTATATTTTACTTTCTGTACTAGGATTGCCCCAAGGAGGGGTGCACGGATAGCCGGATTCTAGAGGGAAACGGGCCCGCATCTCATGGCATTGAGACGGAGGGGGCTTCACTCTAGAATTGGCGGGCTATTCGCCGCACTCGTAGGGGGTACAGGTTGACCCAGGAGGGGTGCCCAAGTTACCGGATTCCGTGAAGTGCTGGGTGGTCCATTCACGTTGCAGAAGGGGGCTGCCTCGCTTCAGGTTTTGGCGGGTAACTTGCCGCGCCCGTAGGGGTCTAGGATTTTCATTGCACAGGCTATCTACACGACCAACGGAACGTCGGGTTTCAGCGGCTCTGTGAAACCCGGGGGTCCCAGATATCTGTATTGTTCTGTGATGCTGTACATTTCTGTGATGTTGCATTTTTATCACGCCTTGAGCGAAAATTATATATTATATATATACTAGTAGATGTTGTATATGTTTTGCATCCGCGCTAGTCCAGTCCCCGCTCTGTCGTTAGTTAGCTAACCTAACGGGTAATGACGGGACCCAGTGGCGAATGCGGATGGCATATACGTACATCAGTATATTTTCGTTCTTTGTGGTGTGATCAATTGATGGGACTGCGTTGATTCGGATCAATGCAAGTTAAACAAACCTAATCTGATGTTGTTGGAACATTTTTCAAAAGCTGTTATTGCAAGGACATTCACTTTTGTTTTGCATCGTGGTATTCAGTTGGAATATCCTGCAGCTCATTCTACGGGGAAAGAGCCGAGATCCCTTCACCGGGAGTGACCTCTTTAGCAATGGTTTTCGTCACTATATTTTTTAAAAGCTATCCGTTCCTTCAACGATATCAAGTTCATTACGTTAAAGGTTTTCGCCAGAAACCATTCATAGCCCTCCGTCGTTTCATATGGATAGTCAATAATATTCAAGCTGTGTTTGTTGGCCAAAGTCAAGGCACAGTGTTTGGTAGCTGTTGGTTATTCATATGCAGCATAGATAGATGCGTTGGTTTGGAACAGTCGTACTGCCTTGTTGGCCAAAGTCAAGGGTAGGTACGGGTGGATTCAAATTAACCTGGTGAATGACGGATAGAACTTGACATGCGACTTATGATTTGTTGGCCAAAGTCAAGGTCATAAGAGTATGGGGTAAAAATCCACATCGGGAGTTTCTAAAGAAACTGAAACTTTCCAGATATGCGCATACCTTCTGGAGTGTGATGAGTGAGCGGATTCCGTCACGTTATCATGCGATGATAGTTGGATCCCGATTCCCACTGATGAGTTGGTTTACTCCTCGGGTGACCCCGGCTAATTCTTCTTTCAGGTTTGGGGAAGAATTTGACGTTACAGTGGGAGGTTTCCAGATTAGATAAATTGGTAACCATTCTAATCTAGGTTAGAGTGCACGCTGAGTGTTTCTTTTCTCTCTCTCTTTAGCAGCGACCATTGACCCGACCCTAAGACTTTGACTCAGTGACCAAAATTAACCGAACCTTCTTAACACTGGCTTTTGGATTGTCAGAGTTGCACACCTCATTGCCACTCCTACTTTTACCCTTTTCACCAGGACACCCCGTATTACTACGAACGTCCACTTCCATTGGACAAAACCATCGTATGGTTATATACGAACTCGAAGGGATTTATTCGAGGATGGTTTCCGATTCTGGAGAAAATGGATAGGACTATTCAGTTGTCTTTTCCTTTTACCTTCTCTCAGGTTGCGAGTAATCCTTGGTTTAGGAGATAGTACACCTATTACGCAAATTGGATAGTCTTCTTCCAAACCTTAGGCTGGTGCCGAACGGTGGGAAATGAAGTAAACCAATTAGCCTAACGATGGTGTACAGAAGGTATTATGTAAAGACAAAAAAAGGGATTAGTAAGAGGGCAAAGTAAATTGCGACTGACATTCACGACCAAACCAAATATCTCATTACCACTCCCACTTCACCTTTGTATTTCTCCAGGACACTCCGTATCACTATGAAGATCCACAGATATTTCGATATTCCATCGTATGGTTATATACGAACTCCAAAGGAACTTGTTCCAGTTCGGGGATGGATTCTGGTTCAGGAGAAATAGGAATAAGGTTTATTCGGCTGTCTTTTATCTTCACCTTCTCTCGCATTGCGAGTGCTCCTAGGATTAGGACAGTACACCCATTATACTTATTGGATAGTCTTCTTCCAAACCATAGGCTGGTGCCGAACGGTAGGGAAGGAAGAAAACCACTTGGCCTAAAGGGGTGTACAGAAGGTAATGACTAAAGACATATGAAGGGATTTGGAGAGGTGGTAAAGAATTATACGGTTACAGTCGTCAATCTGGAAGAGGCATTACTAGGAATACCGGGATACCCCATCGAAACATTTCAATGTTTCAGTTTCACTGTGTACAGTTAAAGGAAAACTGATTTCCCAATTAGTCCTTACTCCAGGGTATGTATTTACCAGGTATGATTCTCACATCTGTATGGTTTTACAGATGATGAGTGGGAGTAGGTTAGTGGGAATTAGGTGATCATCCTCATTATATCGGGATTCGTTGTAATCGGTGATATTTGAGGAAGTCACCTGGGTTGTTTGCCGGACGGCAAATATTTGGTTTTGAATATCTGCTGTTGTGCACCAATTTCAAATTGATATATCTGTACGTCTATTTTCATAGAGTGAGATATACCTTTTTGAAATTATGTCTATGACATTTATGTTGGATATAGTGCCCTCTAAGTCAATTATTGGATCGCAGGTACGTGATTGTAATGATTGAGGAGGACCTATACCGGTAGGACAGTTTTACACGAGATGATAGTATGCTATCTGGTTTGCCTTTATCAGTCGTGTATAGGTTCAGGTGACTGATCACGATTACACTTTGATAGAGCCCTTAGGATCTTGCTTGACTACCAACAGTATGAGGGCGATCATATACGTGATAGTTGGGTGGTCTATAAGCATATCCTTAATAGTGGTCCCTAGTCATGGGAGTTTCGAGACAGGGCATCGATACTCCGGAGTAGACTAGTGTAGACAGTCGAGACCCCGACGAGGGGCGGTGGCCGGTCTCACAAGCCACTGGTGTCAGTTGGATCACCTAAGATGTATACAGGTGCTCATTGGGTTATGAGTACACCGGACAGGACTCGCCGGGAACCTGCTAGTTGGTATTATACATATCGTCAGATAACAGTTCCCTGGTGACATGTGTACAGGTTAGTTCATCGACCTGAGGTCGTCATTTGTCTCATGTGAGTTCCCACTGTGCTTTGATTTCTACCCTACCACGGCTCAAAGGAGTCGTGCAAACAGGTAGTTTTTGGGTACAGTCCCGAGCCACATGGAGGCACGTGAGCGGATCGGCAGGGGATTCGTCTCTCCCGGTATTGGGGGTGGAGGTCACGCTGTGTCTAGGAAAGCCATTACACCAAGTCCTTGGCCAAGGCAGGTGAGATTTACTGGTAGGTACTCCAGTAGTATCTCAGGGTGTTCAGGGCTTGTCTCCGACACGACTTATACAGCTATTGGGGGTCTGACGTTACTAGCCCCCTAGGCCGGATATGCGATACTCATAGACGAATGGACCGGACTGTATAAACATTGTCACTGTTAGGCTCAGTAGGGTTTCTGGATGAGTTCGCTCATCAGCCTCCCTTGAGGTCAGTACATGGGCAGCCGTTACGCATAGCTAGTGCCGCTGACGGTTTGTGGTTAAACCCACTGCCAGGGTACTGACGAGTCATTAGAGTCCCCCACAGACAGTTTCCCAAGTTCGGGCGAAACGTTGTAGAGGCCGTATGGTTTTATGGCAGGGTTCGGAAAATGCACGTGCGTTTACGCACGTGTCATCTTTCGGGCAGAAAATACTGGTGGGCTTTGTTTTAAGCCGGATCCATGTATTATACAGAGTAGATATAATATCTTTGTCTCAGTTGCATTTGTGTTCGGTCGTAATACAAATGCGGGTATATTTATACAGTTACGGGGTTATCCTGAAATTCGTTTCGGGATCACTTTTGGAAGTTGCCAGTTTCCAGTTTTCTATCAGCCGTCTTTTAACATTCGGTTAAAGACGGATTTATCTTTTCTTGAGATGAGTGTGGAAGGTTCTAGAAATTTCTAGAAGAGGTGACTAGGTTAGAATGGTGTTGAGTTTTCATTGGTTGCTTTCTTTGTGTTCACACTCTGTGTTCACACTTGAGATATTTTCTTATTGTCACCTCCCCCTCTCCTACACTCACCCCCCCACCTCTATATATAAGGCCGGCCCTCCTCACTCTCTCACTCACTTCATTTTTGGTTAAAAAGATTATGATAGTTTCGGTGTATGGAATTTCACAGCACATTTCATTCCATTACCCGATTCCCATGGCAACTTCATTAACCGTTCGTCCATGGTTTTGGACGAAGCGAGACAAAGTATTCCACTCATTCTCTACATCAATCTTGGTCGTCTCTTTTAGCAAACTTGACGACCGAGTTGCCTCGAGTCAGAGGCGGGAGCCCGTTTAAAGATCCGATGATGTGGTGCCACCTGGACGAGGAGATCGGAGATCGACGAGATCGGAGCAGCCGCAACGGAGCGTAGGATGATGGTTAAAGAACAAAAGACTCGGATCATTCGGTATAACCTTTCTTCCCTCTTTGTAGATTGTTAGTTTAGCGTTAATGGCAGATCCGGGTTATAGTATGCGATAGCGCTAGTTATAAAAGTTTTTGTTCCGCATTTTGGCGTCTGAAAGACGGTCGGGGCGCTACCGTAGACTTACAATTTACCTATATCAGTGGATGATTAGGTAAGGAGCATTAAACAGTGGTGTAATTCTTCTTAACCATAAGTACAGTTTTCAACCTACGACACACAGTGAATGAGTTATCAGACTCAAGGGACTTATACAGAGTATTGTATGTTGTCCAGGGTCCATCAGGACAGAGGGGTTGGTCTTCGTACTATATTCGGTTTACTTATGACTTCTCTAGTTTTTAGACAGGTGTTTCGTGGAAACATAGGGTCCGAATTTTGAGAAGTTATAGGTATTTGAATAAAGTAGAGAACCAATTGTTGCAATTATCGGGATTCTTCAAGTTGATCAAAGATGTAGATACTTGAGTTTGGTATTCAGTTGATAGTAATGGTTAAGAGAACTTGCTTCTCTTTCAGGTTACTCATAATTGGAAACATTCCTAAGTTGAGTAACGCTGATCGGCCTCTCTCCATTTAGTTGACATGCTCTGGAGATAGCTGCATAATTTGAATCTGGTTCAATTAAATCAGTGCCTCTGGTTCTATATTGGATATAGAACAGTTCATATCTTAACGATGTTAAGGTACGGGGAGTTGTCTGGCTTATGCTTAAAACCAGACTCTGGATAACTCAAGGCACGTTTTCTGTAATGGCTGTTTGTGGGTTGACCCAGGCTATGATGAGGGTTGACTTTCTACCATCTGGAAGATCAATAGTGATATTGTTCTAAACTCGCCACAGTTTTAATAAAAATGGATTTTTTCAGAAAAACGGTAGTGGGAGTATGGTAGAACTGGAAGTGATTCCAGAACCACAAACGATTACTGAAGATTTCATAGGAACCTAAAGATTCAATATGGCTTGACATTCCACTGGCCACTCCGCAGATAAAGTGGGTAACTTCAGGCACCCGAGAGGTACTCCGGTAGCCTCAAGGACGGTGATAGGGAAGTTCTTGTTTACCCAGACTTGACATTGCTGTTGTTCCAGGCTGCGAGACCCGGCAGGAGGATGAGTATAGCGTCGTTCTAAACTAGCTTTAGAAGTGTACGTGTATATGACTCTGCCAGAGGGTTGTCGTAGTCAGTGGGAGCAGCGGAAGCATTGGTGGACAGGTAGCTTATGTCTATTTATAGACTAAAGCAGATATAGCGGAGATAGATCATCAATTTCTGATGTGACAGTCATAGGATTGACTTCATCGGAATAGGGGATGGATCTGTTGAGAAGGTAGTAGGGTGTGATGTCATGGTATTTGGATGACATACACAGAGTAGGAAGTGATATTCCTATACTACGATCGGTTATACTTTGGTCGTCACACAGTGGTTTCTCCACATGGGACTTAGACATTATATCAGACATACTGGTTACTAGATCTATGGTTTTAGATCTAGATTTGGGTGGTTTCCCAATTAAGGGTACTTAGACAGCATTCTAAGAGTATTTAGAATGGACGACTCCCGGCACGGTAATGTACCTGCAGGTGATGGAGTCACCCTCTCTAAAGGTGTCTTACAGACTAAAGGGGAGATGGATGTGCATGATTGGCAGATCACTTGCTTAGGCAATTGAGTCAATCATGAGATGTCGAGTACCACACCAGATGTTGTTCTTGCACTAAATGCAATAAGTTGACATTGATCCAATCCTGGAGAAACAGTCGGAAGCAGTTTTAGAACATAACTGGATGTTCTAGGATATGATAACGACAGCCTCATTCGGGAGACAGTTATCATTCCAGGCTTCCAAGGTGACCTGGACGACAAGGAGGTTGTCAGAATTATAGTTTTCCTTCTGACGAGGGGCAGTATTTTGGACAGGTGGTCCAAGGAAATACTGAGGGAGGCATGGCGCAGGATTCTGATTAAGTTCAGTTGACGATACAGTCTAAGAAGTTTGGATTTGGAGTTCATTTATGAGCTAGGTCCCATCAAACATCCAGACACATTCTAAGACAGGTATTGCTCATTTCGGGAGATGGTTTTCTCCGCGAACTTGAGATATAGAGGGACATAGAAAGAAACATCAAGGCGGATCCACTCACTGAGGCTATTCCTCGAACGCAATAGTTTCGCAAACGAGCTTTGTGAGACTGACTAGTAAAGGAGTTGGGTGTTCGGTATCACACGGGCTGTGAGTATGCGACATCGCAATAATTAGCCTTGAGTGCAAATGGGAGATTGTTGGAGATAGTGCCCTCAGAGTCAATTATTGGATCACAGGCACGTGATTGCAATGATTGAGGGAGGACCTATCCCGGTAGGACAGTCTTACTCGAGATGATAGTATGCTATCTGGTTTATTTTTATCATCGTGTACTGCTTTAGATGACCTGACAGGTCACTATTACACGTTGATAGAGCCCTTAGGATTCTTGCTTGACTGCCAGCAGTATGAGGGCGATCATATACGTGAGAGCTAGTGGTCTATAAGCACATCCTTAAAAGGTCCCTAGTCGTGGGAGTTTCGAGACAGGGCATCGATACTCCAGAGTAGACTAGTGTATACAGTCGAGACCCCGACGAGGGGCGGTGGCCAGTCTCACAAGCCACTGGTGTCAGTTGGTTCACCTAAGATGTATACAGGTGCTCATTGGGTTATGAGTACACCGGACAGGACTCGCCGGGAACATGCTAGTTGGTCTTATACCTGACGTCAGATAGCAGTTCCCTGGTGACATGTGTACAGGTTAGTTCATCGACGTGGGGATCGTCATTTGTCTCGTGTGAGTTCCCACTGTACTTTGATTACTACCCTACCACGCTCAAAGGAGACGTGCAAACAGGTTTTAGTTGGGTACAGTCCTGAGCCACATGGAGGCAGTGAGCGGATCTTCAGGGGTTCGTCTCTCCTGGTATTGGGGGTGAGGTCGCGCTGTGTCTAGGAGAGCCATTACACAAAGCCCTCGGCCGAGGCAGGAGATTTACTTGTAGGTATTCCAGTAGTATCTTAGGGTGTTCTGGGCTACACTCCGACACGACTTGTACCGCTTTTGGGGGTCTGACTTTTACCAACCCCCTAGGCCCGCCATACGATGCTCATAGACGAACGGACCGGACTGTATGGATATTGTCACTGACAGGCTCAGTAGGGTGTCAGGATGAGTTCGCTCATCGACGTCCCTTTTGGTCAATAGCTGGTGGCCCGTCACGTATTGGCTTATACCTCTGACGTGCTAGTGGTTAAATCCACAACCAAGGTGTTGACGAGTCTTTAGAGTCCCCCACATTCAGTTGCTCAAGTTTTCGGGCGAAACGCTGTAGAGGCCGTATGGAGATATGGCAGGGTTCGATCAGATACGTACAGTATTGCATGGATCATGATCGGACGGTCAATACTAGCCGGCTTTGGTTTAAGCCGGATCCTAGTATAGTACAGTGTAGATTTTGTCTCATTGCATTTGTATTTCGGTCGGAATACAAATGCGGGTGTGTATACACAGTAGCGGGGTTTTCCAGTAAATCATTACGGGACCAGTTTTCTGGAGTTGCCAGTTTGCTTTCCGTTTCGGCCATATTTCTTTGTATCCTTCATTGGCTGAAGATTGGTGGAGGAGGGCTTATTTGCATTTGTGCAAATAAGCATTTGTGGAGGGTGTTCTTTGCATTTTGATGGTCTCATGATGGAGGACCATCCCTTGACTTTCCATGGTTCATGATTGCTTGACTTTGTGAGCAATCATGGTTGTTGATGATGGTAGTATGAGTGTTGGAGTTTCTTTGTGATCATTTCTTCATATGATAACCTTTTCTATCTCTTGATTTTTGGCTCACTATTTTGCATTTGGCCACATATACTCTCTCCTCTCTCTCACCATTTTTGGGCATAGCCGGCCAAGCCTTTAGGGGGCTGTCCAAAATTTCATGTGTGGGGTTTTTGTGCTTTTGCTTTGGTAAAAATCCCACAAGATCAATCTCCATTAGCTTGTATCATCCCTCCACCAAAAGGCAACTCCGTACAAACCCCAAATGAGATATGAGTTCTACAAACAACCTACAGCAAACCTTGAGCACGTCGACTCGCCAGCTTCGTGCCCGAGTTGCCTCGGTATAGAGGTGGGAGCCCGTAAAAGAAGCCGGCGACGTGGTGCCCTTTCCGGCGAGGAGGTGGAGACCGGACATTCCGCGCGAGATCGGGACGACGACGAGAAGACCGGAGGACACGGATCGCTCGGTATATCTCTCTTCCCCATCTTGTAGTTAGCTAGAACTAGTTAATGGCCCGATCCGGGGTTTTAGTGCGTGGTGGTGCCGGTTTGAAAAATTAAAGTTAACCATCGCTTCCGCATTTGGCCTCGGGATGGAGGCCGGGGCGCCGCCGTGCACTTACAGTACGTAACGGTCCCCAGGTAGATGCCGATAAGAAGACTGACGAGGTGAACCCATCTGAACTCCTACTGAGCCTGAATGTGACAGTTCCGTACAGTCCGGTCTGTTCGTCTGATACATCGCATGGCGGGCCTAGGGGGGCGGTAAACGTCAGTCCCCAAATAGCGGTACAAGTCGTGTTGGAGTGTAGCCCAGAACACCCTGAGATAACACTGGAAACCTACCAGTATATCTCGCTTGCCCTGGCCAGGGACTACTTGTGTAATGGCTCTCCTGGACACAGCGCGATGTCAACCCCCAATACCGGGAGAGACGAATCCTGTCTAACCGTTACTGCCTCCAAGTGCTTCGAGACTGCACCCAAAAACTACCTGTTTGCACGACTCCTTTGAGCCGTGGTACGGTAGTAATCAAAGTGCAGTGGGAACACACTCGAGGCGAAGTGACAGTGTCAAGTCAGCGGACTAAGCTGTACTCATGTCACCTGGGAACTGATAACTGACGATAGGTATAATACCAACCAACAGTTCCCGACGAGTCCTGTCCAGTGTACTCGTAACCTAACGAGCACCCGCATACTATCTCAAGTATGACGCACTGACGGCTGTGGGACAGGTCGTCTCCCGAGCTGGGATGAGAAGCGTATACGCTAGTCTACTCCGGAGTATCGATGCCCTGTCTCGATAATCCCGCGACCAGGGATATGTAAATAAGGATGTGCTTGTAGATTACCCAGCCCCCACGAGTGTGACTGCCATCACAACGCTGGTAATCAAGCAAAGATCCTAAGGGCTCCACTAATGCGTATAGGTGATATAATAAAAGAAACACATGTGCACATTAAAGCAGAGACAAACCAAGTAGCATACTACCATTTCGAGCAAGATTGTCTATACAACTGTGAATATCCCAAGCTTCCATCAAGTAATATACATACTAGTATCATACAGTAATGGCCTCTAGGGCATATACACTAACACGTGCCAATTTGGTTTTTTTGCGCGATTTCGATTTACGATACTGTGTGATATGTAGGTACCCCCACGTGAACTTCGGACGATAAAGAAGAGGATGGTGACATCGACTTCGGCAAGCGAGGATCAATGTGAGTAGATATATATCTACGGGGGTAGTCGGGTGGATGATGTATAGCACCCTCGCAGTTCGTAGTGTAACCTATGATATATCTTTTATATATTTGATACTATGTGTTATGTGAAACGTTTATGATTATCAAGATAGGTTTTAGGTGTTCATAGGTTAGTTTTAGTGTAACTAGAAGTAACTTAGTTTAGCTTCTTAGTCGTGAACCCTAGAGTAAAGATTACACCCACACGCACGCACACACACACTTTCATTGTTTTACTTGTGCGTATATGGGGATATATACATATATATATATATATATATACATATAAGGATGTGAATATGTATATATATATATATATATACATATACTTGGATATAAGGATAGTATATGATATTTGGAGTTGAGTCGATGAGATTAGGCGTGATGCCATGAGATCGATGATATGACATTGTTCGTATTATGAGATACGACATGATATTATAGCGGGTCCTTAGGCGTTGTGTTTTCATACACACGCATATATATATATGTAGATGGTATCAGTATGTACTAGACTTTAGATCAGTACCCCAGTTCATGATATTATGAAAAGGATACCAGATAAATTATGAGATAAATGTGATATTCGACCCGTACCCAGATTCGGATGCCATACGATGGATTTACCGTACGAGCTATATATTGATGATAGATCCGCACTCTTGACTCGAGAATGTCATATTATATATTGTATCGTATGTGATACTATTGAGGCGGGATCACTGACTATTATATTTATATATATCGACTCAGATTTAGGTGGTTCCCTAACCTTTTCGTTTAGCCTGTTAGTTTAGTCCTGTAGTTTACTTAAAAATGTTAGACTAGACTCGAGTCATACCTATTTCAAAACTAACGAATCGTGAGTATTTTAAAGACAGGCCAAGGGATTCTACGGATATTTCAAAGGACGTACCTTTTCTTAAAAACACCGTAGCCCTAATTTCTAAACACCACGATTCGTGTTATTTCAAATGAAAATTGTATGACTCGTATGCATAATGTAGATTCCTTATTGTTGCATCTATTATTTATCCTGTATACTCATGCTATTCATATCGCATCGCATTGCATGTTTAAATGTACTTTTATTGTTATTATGAAACCCTGTTGTCAGGACACCAGCACCATTACCGATGATGCGTATGTCTACGAACACTTACTTGCCAGCTCACACACATCATCATCGGTAATTGCCATGTCACGTACACTTTAGAGAATATTATTTCATTGTTATCGCTTGCTAGCTGATAATTCTGATATATCAATATTATGCTAATTAGATGTTGCATTATTACTGTGATTTTTCATGTATATTTATACATTCATTGCCTTGATATTAGAGGCCAGTCCGGATTGCCGGAGCCCAGTATTCATTATTTATTTACATCGTGATTTATGATTTCGGATTTTCATGAGATTTCTGGATTTGAGAACCGTGGTCATTTTAAAAGAAAGTATGCATTGTTTTAAAAACCCGGTTTCTCTTGATATGATATTTCAGTGTGTCCACTATGCGTTTTCTCGGTTCTGAGATGTGTGATATGTGAAACCCGATTCGAGGAGTTGGATGATCCGTTTGCGGGTTCATGGTGGACCCGGTATGGTACCCCGGGGCGAGAACGGATTGTTATGCAGTAGACGATGAACCTGGCAGAGGGACTACTACCTACCGGTGATTGGTTGGACCTGACGGTTATCCGGAGGATACTGACCGGAGTCATGAGTTGGATATAGGCCAATCCGTACTGCCGGAGCCCACGGGCCGATCCCGCGGATGATATGGAGCCTGAGATATGAGGATTTACGTGTCGATGCTGGACACGGGTTTCATGATGTTTGGTGTAACGTTTTAAAAATAATTAAATAAATAATTAAATGAATAAAATTGTTTAAGTGAATTTTATGATTTTCGGTAAAGTAAAATGTATTTTTCGTAAAATCAAACCGTGATTGTTTTTCATTATAATTTTAAAAATATCCATTTTAATTATGAAATTACTAGTAAATGGTGTTTATTTAGCCACTTATAAATTTTTAGTTTAATAAAATATTTTTCCTAAATTAATTATTTTAAATATTAACATAAGCTTTATTTTTACACTAAATTAGTGTAAATTACAAATTTAAATGGTTTTAATTTGTAAAAATGAACCATGGCATGTTAGAATTTAGTATGTATCATGCAAAAATTATTTGCAAATTTTTGCTATTTTCTAGAGTTTTCTTGAGTTGCTATAGTGAAGGAATAAATAAATAAATAATTAAATGCATGAAAAGACCTTTAAGTGATATTCTTCTCTTGAAACTTCTACATTTTTCCTCACTCATTTCTTTCTCTCCCTCACTCCCTCTCATGGCCGGCCTCATCCATGGCAGCCCCCCCCCCCTATTTCCCACTTCTTTTTTTGTTCAAAATTCATCAAAATACTTCAAAAATTATATTAAAATTCCACAAAATCCTAATTTCTTCATACCCTTTATTCTCTACCCTTCTTTATATGGATTTTGGAGTGGGAAAGCATGTATTTTGGAGGCTCATTTCTTGTTTGGATTTCACATTTTGGAGGTATAATTTTCTTTCTTTTGATTTATTGTTATTAGATGATCATTTAAGCTTAATTAGATTTAATGAATTAATTCTATGTTTTTTTTAAAAATGCAAGTTAGGGTTGTAAATTCAAGTTAGGGTTTTTAATAATTAATTAGGGTTATAATAGTTAGTTTAACACTTTTAGAATTGGAAAATATTGCATGGTTGTTAAATTGTAAAATTTTCATTTAAAATTGTTTTAAATAAGGAAATTAGCTAACTAGATTTTTCTAAAATGTGTTTGTGGGTAATATAAAATTCCAATTAAAGTTGCTATCATTAGATTGTAGTTTTAGTCAGAATATTAGCATGTAAATGGAAAGAAAAACTTAGTTTGATCACTAGATTACTTTGAGAATTGGAAAATACTAATAAAATGCTATTATTTTGTAAACTAGATTTTGAAAATTCCTAAATAAATGAGATTAAAAATATAATTTATGGTTTCATTAAATCATTATCATAATGAATTGTGGTTTAATACATTAATTCATGCAAAATCATGTTTTGTGGTGGAATTGTGGTATTTTGCTTGAAAAATGTTAAAATTGTTAAAAGTTGCAAACTAGAAATTTCAAATAAATGCAAAATTGTGTAATAAAAATATAGTAATGGTTTGTATAGTCTAGTAATGCTATTTAATGAGTTTTATGACCATTAGTTTCATTTAAATGTCAAGTTTTGATGAAAAACGGTATACTGACATTTTCGGGTTTTACGAAATTGGACGGTTTGATGGATTTTATGGTTTCGATGGATTTAATCGTGTTTTATGGTATAAGTAATGTGTTTTAAAACTACAAGTTGTTTGATGATGTTATCTCGATCCATCGGAGTTTGTACGCCGATATCGAGCGGTATTTGGTTCTTTTGCGTGGACGGGACATAGGTTTTAACCTATGCTTGTTCCTTTAGATCGTTTGACTTTCGTATGTGATTCAGTTTACGATGCTATTTATATGTTTGCGTCTAGGTACCCCACGTGGACTGCGGGCGATGAAGAGGAGGATGGCGACACTGTCTTCGGCGGACATGGACCAGGTGAGTAGATGCATATCTACGGGGGGAAGTCGGGTGGATGGCGTTTAGCACCCCCGCAACGTAGAATAGGAATAGAACTTATTGACATTAGGAAACCATATGTGACCCTAGATTCTTACTGAGTAGGACCCTGGTAATGACCCTAGGCGGGACTAGACTGATTTAGGAAAACCACACCTGAGGATGAATACTTTGGGAGAGGTTCGTAGGTTTCTGATAGAAACACACACGCACACACCAAAACTTGACATGGCGTATACGTATATGTGTGTATATATATAAAATTAGGTATAGGTGTATATATATACACAACACGTATATGGGATTCATTGATGTGATATGATATCTGAGGCATGATGAAACAGTATAACTGGGCTTGATGCCGTGATTCTTGACTATACAGTCGTATTAAAGTGTTAGCGGATCATTAGAGAATGAGATAATGAACATGAACATATAAATTATAAAGGGTGGTGGTGATATTGAGGTACATGGGACGCTAAAATAGTACCTGGGCTGTAGCTTGTGACAGATCACGATATGATATATGTATGACTTGATTACGACATCATATAGGTGTGACCTGATGTCAATATTGTATAGGTGTGACTTGATGACGATAAGATATCGGTATGATTTAATCACAATATTACACATATGACATGATATTTCTGTGGATAAACTAATGATGCTTATCATGATGGCAATGATATATGATTGATGTATGCGATCACAGTTTAGCACCTTGATCATGAGATGTGTTGATGATGACATTATACGAATGAGGAGACACCTAGGAGATACTTGACCGTACCCCGATATTGGGATGCCGTACGATGGATTTTACCGTACGAGGCTTAGATTTGATGATTGATCCGCACTCTTGATTCGAGGAAGCCGTACTACGTACGTGACGCTATTGAGGCGGGATCGCCGACTATTAGAGATATTGATTTAGACCTTAGGTAGACTCTAGTTTCTTACTGACTAGTCTATTAGGTTTAGTTCCTTAGGATGTTAGATGGACACTGGTTTAGGTTCGACTCACATAGTGGTAGTTATACTCGTATCTCGCAGAGGAGTGGATAATGCACACCTGTATTTACAATTCATACTGTAATCATCATGGTGCATGTTCTTTTATATGTTGCTATAATCAGTATAAACTTTACCTGTTAGGACACCAGCACTATTACCGATGATGCGCATATTCCACGCACACTTATTTGCCGGCTCACACAAATCATCATCGGTAATTGCTATGTCACGTACACTTTAGATCATATTGTCTTTTATGGATAGAATCAGTTAACAACTAGACAGATATAATATTGTGATTATTCTCTGACATTAGTACAGACATGATATTCATTGCTTAGACATTCATGCATTCATATTTTCATGTTATCATGCAGTATTATGGGCATATGCCGACACTTATCATATAGTTACTCATGATTTTGAGATTTGGATTTCTATGAGATTTCTGGATTTTGGGGAAAACCGCAAGAATATGTAAACACTTCTCTCTCTCCTCCTCCTCTCTTTTAAAAACATAAGATGCGGTTTTCTCGTGATGTATGTGTCGTCCACCATGAGATTTCATGTTTTCTGATGGATTTCGAGACCCGATTCGAGGAGTGGATGAACCGTCTCGGGTACATGGTGGGCCCGGTATGGTAACCCGGGGCAAGAAGATCGAGTTGTAGACGATGAGCCTGGCAGGGGAAGGCTACCTACCGGTGATGTCTGGCGCGGCGGATATCCGGAGGATACCGACCGTTGTCGTGAGATTTGATGATTTGGGCCGATCCGGACTGACGGAGCCCGAGATATTGAGACTTGAGATTACAGGTGTTGTGTCGATGCTTGACACGGATTTCCATGGATTTCATTGTTGAGATTTCAGATTCTTATACACATTTTACTATGATAATAGCTAAAGATTTCTTATACATATATATCTGGATTTCAGGATTTGTTACTTTACATTCATGGTGCATGCACTTCATTTCATATGACATAGTATTATATGAGGCACTGACACGAGCACGGAGTATCTGCACTTACACGTAGTTTTACCCTGCTATTACTAGTTGATTGGGAGATAATAGTGTATTATTATGACCTAGGATAGCGTCGTGCATTCGATTTCTTTTCGTAGATGTCTTCTACTCACGAGTTGGCAACTCACCCCCGTTGTGCCAAATTTTATTTCAGGTTCGATGTACAGGTTTCCGTGGCAGCTTGTTGGCACATCTTTTCTTCAGGGTGATTTGCACGGTAGGTTGGTTCACTTGTATCCGAACCACCATTGTACTTTTATTCATCCATTTGTACCTAGTAAGCTCCATCAACCATATTTGTATTACTTGATAAGTTTATAGGACCAGTCTTTTATTTCGACCTTAGAGTCGCGCATGTATTATTCTGATCTGGTGGTTTTGTTTCTTTTGAGTTTTGAGCCTCGCCTATTGGCGTTGTATATTATTGTGCTTGTTGTGGTTGTTTCCGCCTGTTGGCGTTGATGCTAGCTCCCGTTTGGGATGCTTTTTATTGTTTATGTATATTATACTTGTTGTACCCGTTTGGGGGCCAGTTTTTACAGAGGAGACTCTGCCGAAATTTTTGGTAAAATTTGCTGATGTTTTTATACTTGTTTTCTTTTCTTTTCTTCTTTTTCTTCTTTTATGGTTTAGATTTCCGGGCTTCGGCTTATTTAGGTCACGTGGCGCCTCTAGACGCTTCGTAATCTAAGTGCCGGTCACGTTCCGTACTTTCGGGTCGTGACATTTGGAGTGTCACTGCTGGACACTCAGGTTCCATGATTTTGATGTGTCGCGAAGGACACACGTTGATTTATATCCTCATACTTTCATGCATATGCTTTTATGATATTTACATGCATGATGTTGTGTCATTGGTTGACACGTGGACAAGATCCACATGCATACAGGCATTGAGTACATGGTTGGATGATATCTACATGCATATAGACTTGATTATATTGATGGCACAGATGCAGATACGGCCACCCTAGATATCATAGGATTACCTTTATGATACGGTTGACGTAGGAGTCGTTGTTTATTCGATTTCACTTGTTGATGTTTTCTACTCACGAGTTGGCAACTCACCCCCGTTGTGCCACAGTTCTTGCAGGTTGACCGCATGGATTGTTAGTATTTATGCCCTAGAGGCCATTACTGTATCATACTAGTTTGTATATTACTTAATGGAAGCTTGGGATATTCACAGTTGTATTAACAGTCTTGCTAAAAATGGTAGTATGCTACTTGGTTTGTTTCTATTTTAATATGTGCATATGTTTCTTTTAACATATCGCTTATACATATTAGTAGAGCCCTTAGGATCTTTGCTTGATTACCAGCGTTGTGATGGCTGTCAAACTAGTGGGGGCTGGGTAGTCTATAAGCAACATCTTATACAGGTCCCTGGTCGTAGGATTATCGAGACGGGGCATCGATACTCCGAAGTAGACTCGTGTATACGCTTCTTATCCCAGCATAGGAAGATGGTCTGTCCTACAGCCATCAGTACGTTGTACTGGAGATAGTATGCAGGTGCTCATTAGGTTACGGGTACACCGACCAGGACTCGCCGGGAACTGCAGGTTGGTTTTATTCCATCGTCAGATAGCAGTTCCCAGGTAACATGAGTACAGCTTAGTCCGTCGACTTGACACTGCTACTTCGCCTCGAGTGTGTTCCCACTGTACTTAGATTATTACCCTACCACGGCTCAAAGTAATCGTGCAAACAGGTAGTGGTTGGGTGCAGTCCTGAAGCACTTAGAGGCAGTGGCGGTTAGACAGGATTCGTCTCTCCCGGGATTGGGGGTTGATATCGCGCTGTGTATAGAGAGCCATTACGTAAAGTCCCTGGCCAGGGCAAGCGAGATTTAATGGTAGGCTTCCAGTAGTTTCTCAAGGTATAATGGGCTTCACTCCAACATGACTTATACCGCTATTAGGGGTCTGACGTTTACCGTCCCCCTAGGCCCGATATGCGATGGTCCTAGACGAACAGACCGAACTGTACGGAGATTGTCACATCAGGCTCAGTAGGAGTTCGGATGGGTTTCCTCATCGTCCTTCTTATCGACATCTACCTGGGGACCGTTACGTACAGCTAGTACCGCTTACGGCCTGTGGTTAAACCCACTGCCAGCGTAGTGTTGAGTCTTTAGAGTCCCACACAGAGAGTTTCCCTGCACCGGGCAAAAGGTGTAGAGGCCGTATGGTTTTACGGCAGGGCCGCGATCACTTACGTACACTTGTGCACGTACTATGATCGGGCAGATAATACTAGCGGGCTTTGGTTTAAGCCAGATTCTAGTATTATACAGATGGATTTATTCAGTCAAAGATTATCCGTGTTTTTCGGAAATACGGATGGGAGGGGCAGTCTCGTAATTTGTCGGGAAGCTTCTTAAAGAAGATGACTCATTTGTGTTTAATTCTTTTTAGGATTTAAACTAAATGAGGTGGATGATGAGGTGTATGTTTATATTAAATGCTTAATGACTCATGAGGTGATTCACCCTTAGAATTAAATGAAGCATGATGAATATTAAATAGATATTTATTTTGATAAAATTATTATGCTTCATATTATTCTTGCATGAGAATTATTCATTTGATTATCACAAAAGCTTTCTCTCTCCTCAAGTTATCATCTTCTTCCTCAAACCCTAAAAGCTCTCATAAGTTGAGATTCCTAGGGTTTAAGTGACTAAGTAATCCATCTAAATACTCTACACCCTCTAGGACTTCTAGATTAGCAAACTAGATGCCGTAGTTATCTCAGATTCGAGATAGGAGCTCGGACTATAGACTTTCGGGTGGATCGTCTTTGACTCGAGGAGGCCGTTGAGGTGCCCATGTTCCATAGAGCCTACGAGGTATGGAGGACAGCGATGAAGACCCGAAGGACAAGTAACGTGAGGTATAACTTCGAATCAGAGTAGTTAAACCTCTCGTAGTTTGCTAGTAATGGTTTAGACACGATCCGTGTGCTCAAGTTCGTGTTACGAAGCTTTGATAATTGTTTTTCATATATTCCGCCTCCCCGCGAACACGTGGGGTGCGTGACATGGACTTACAGTGGTATCAGAGCCTACTAAACCTTTACTAGCTTGTTAGCAACTAATTAGAACTTCGATCGTCGGAAAAACACGAAAACTTAACCCCGGACCCCTCAAGTTTCTGTCGATTTTAAACTTGTCGAAAAAATTATTTCAGAGGTATGAAAATTCACAGCAGGGAATTCTAAGAATACTGGAGAAATACGATATCCTAACTCGGTGAGACGACCGCGGAAGCGCGGCGCATTAGTGCAATCCGCCGTGGATCCGCGGCCGAGTCAACTCCGAGTTGACTCGTATTTACACAGTAACTCTTATTTTTGGGTGTTCTGTTTTCCTGTATATTTTGTTTCTACCCAGGTTATTTCAGTGCTGGCTTGCATTTAGGGTAGACTCGGAAAAAGGTTGTCGATTGAAATTCTAAGTTATTTGCTAATTGTGTTGTTTGATGTGTTCGTAAACCTCCGCTAATTGCTAGTATGACGGTTAGTTGGGGGTTGCATATTTCTGTAATGGATATTGGTTTGTGGGTATGAACTTGTTGGATTGTCGTGGATGAATAGCTGGGGATGTGAGATGAGGGTTTTTCATTCTTTCATTCAAATGTAAATTGTAAATTTGTTGTAATATTATTTCACGGGGCACATCCGGGTTGAGGTTGTAGCCACCGTTGTATTATTTCATTTACTGTTTTTTGCTCCTAAGATAGACCCAAGATGGGGTGCACAAACTACCTGGTACTTTGAAGTGTTTAATGGCATACTCACGTCGTTGAGGGAGACTGTTTCATTTCTGGTACTAGGCGGGTAGTTTTCCGCACCCGTAAGGGTCTAGGGTGGGGTTTGGCTATTCATCACGACCGTGTAATCCGTCTTTTGTTGCAGGCTCGAACGAAACGCAGATTCCTAGTATATCCAATATGTTCATCTGTGATCTGGAATGCCTATTATTACGTCTGACGAATGTACAATATCTATATATGATATCTAGTAGGCGTTGCTTATGTTTTGCATCCGTGCTAGCCTAGCCCCCGCTCTGTCGTTAGTTAAGTAACCTAACGGGTGAATGACGGGGCCCAGTGGCGAATGCGGATGGCATAAGCGGACGTTGTATTTTCGTTGTTTTCTGCAATGATAGGATAAATGATGGGACACATTATTTTAATGCAAAGAAAACAAACCAAAGCTGAATCATTGGAACAAATTTAAAAGAAACCACTCGGTTATTTTAAAAGAGCAGAATTTTTAATTGCAGAGCTTTAACCACTCCTTTTAAAAAGCTATCAGGTTCCTTCGACTATATCAAGTTCATTACGTTCACGGTTTCGCCAAAACCAGTCGTAGCCCTCCGTCATTTCATATGAATGGTCAGTAGTATTCAAGCTATGTTTATTTGGCCCTTAGTCAAGACATAGTGCTTGGTAGCTGCTGGGGTGTTCACATGTTGCATAGATAGATGCGTTGGTTTGGGATAGTCGTATTACTTTGTTGGCCCTTAGTCAAGAGTATGTACGAGTGGGTTCAAATTAACAAGGATAATGATGGGAAGAACTTGACATGTGGCTTATGATTTGTTGGCCCTTAGTCAAGGTCATAAGAGCATGGGGCAAAAATCCACATCAGGAGTTTCTAAAGAAACTGAAACTTGCTAGTGTTGCATACCATTTGGAGTTTGATTGTGTTGGTAGGATTCCTTCAGCATTATCACACGATGATATTTGGATCCCGATCCTACTGTGAGTATATGCTACTCATCAAAAGATTCGTCACTTAACGATCAATGATATAAACCAAGTAGGTGTCTAGAACAGTGTCAGCGGGGCTAAGCCTCCAGAGAAAAGAGGTTATTTAATTAGGAAACGTCGCGAAAGCATCGTAAAACCTCCCTCGAAGTACCGACACTAGCCTGGCTGAACGGTTAAGCAAGTATTGTACGGTAAGATCAGTCCCGACTAATTCTTCTTTTATGGTTTGAAGAAGGATTCGAGAAACAGTGGGAGCCATCCAATTTAGATAAACTAAAAACCAATCTAAACTTGCAAGAGCATCATGCTAAAGTGTTTTCTTCTCTCTCTCTTAATTGCAGCGACCATGTGACCATGACTAGGTTACATCTAGATAACAAGTTGACTGAATCTGAATTTTATGACTGGCAAAGGTCTGTCCAGATGTCCATTGCCTATGACAAGCTGGACCACCCTATTACTACTCAAGCCCCCGCCGTCCCAGGTCCAGTTTCCACAGTCACGGATATGGATATTCGTCAGACTAGGGAAAAGGACAGTGCGAAAGCCAAGTGCCTCGTGTTGGCTTCAGTTGATGGTGTATACCAGAAGCAACACGAGAAGATGGACTTAGTTTCCATCTTCCTCCATAACAAAGATTTATATGGAGAGCAATCTCGTATCGCAAGATATGAGACCTCGAACGAATTGCTTCACGCGGGGTTGGCTGTCGGGTCATCTGTAGGGGACGACGTCCTTACGATGACTAGCTATATTGATAAGCTCACGGACCTGGTGACTACGTTGGGAAACAGGTCATATGCTGACTTATTTCCACAGTCCCTACCCTCTAGTTACACCCTGAAAGAAATCAGGGAGACACCCGCACTGCTTAATGGGGGACCTTCTTCTGCATCCAGGGCGAAAGCAAAGGGTGAAAAGAAGAAGACCTACACAAAGCCGATATACAGTGTCAGTGAAGTAGAAGGAAAGGGAAGAGCAAAAGTTTCGGGACTTGGTATAGGTAAGGAGGGATGTTCCTATTGTTGTGGGAAGGGGCATTGGCAGAAGGATTGCAGGGCTTTGGAAGCCAGTAGCCAGGATTCGAAGCATGTTGTAGATTCGACCTCGAGTGTGTTTGTAATTGAGAACTATTTGTCAATTAACTCTACTTTCTGGGTACTAGATACCGGAGCAGGATCTCATATCTGTCATTCATTACATGCGTTGAGAAACCGTAGAGTTATCAGGGTAGGCGATTTGTCTCTCAGAGTTGCGAACGGAATGAGCGTGGACGCTGAATCCATGAAAGAATATCGCCTAGGTTTGACAAGTGGGCAGATATTGATTCTACGTAACTGTTTGTATGTACCTAGTTTGACTTATAATATCATATCAGTATCCTCACTTTCTAGAGAGGGATATGATTTTACATTCGCAAGCGATGTAGTAAACATCCACCTAAATCAAGTTCTGATTGGGTCCGGTACATTAGATAACGATATATACGTATTGAATCAAGCTCAGGTTTTCAATGTCCAGAACACACTTAAAAGAAAGTCTCCGGAAATAAATCAGGCTTTCTTATAGCATTGTAGACTAGGTCACATCAATGAAACACGGTTGAATAAGTTACATATGTAAGTCCATGCTACCTCTCCCGGTACTTTTGGGCATGCGGAATTGGTGAAAAACGATTCTCTTAGAGGTGGTAACATGGACTCAAAAACCGGATCTTTGTTAAACATCTAACTAACAACCTAACTACGAGTTACTAACTACTCGGTTAGGGGGTTATACCTTTCTTTTTCTCGAACTCCTTCGTCTTCAAGCTTCGATGGTCGTCCGAATCGGCTTCTCCCCGTCGTCTCCTTGCGCCGAAGATAGATCCACCTGAAAGCTTCAACCTTTGGCTCCTTCTTCTAACTTTGAAGAAACTAGTTCACTCGGTTTGCTAAACCTTGTGAACTAGAGTGAGTAGAGAAGAGTTTGTATGGGATTTTATCTATGGTTCTTGGTTCTCAACTCATGAGACAAGTGAACCATAGAATCAAGAGAGGGAGATCAAGAGGAGGAAGATGAGAGCTCAAGAACAAGAGAGAGAATGAGCATGAAAGAATGAGAGAAGGCTTTTCTCTCTTGGCTCTCATAATCCAAAACCATCATCACAAAAATAATAATCAAGTATTGAGTAAAATGGTTCAAGTCAAAATGGCTAAATCATTTCATGCACTCATTTCTCACAAAAGAAACAAGCAAGTAAAAAGTCTTTGCCATTGTCATCATGATGGTCAACTAGTCCAACCTAGTCAACCGGTCAACAAAGTCAACAAGTCAACAAAGTCAACCCCTCAACAACCATGTCACCATAATACTTAATTAATACAATTGTTAATCACATATCATATTCTCATTAGGGTTGAGCAAAAAGTCAATAGTCAACTGTCAACGGTCAACAACCCTAATGAGAATCCTCTGCCTCTGTCTCTCCGTCAACTGTGCATACACACCCGCATCCGCGTTCCGAGGAACACGAATGCATACTGGATAAATCCAATCCCAAAAGGTACACAAGGATCTGGCTTAAACCAAAGCCCGCTAGTGTAAACTGTCCGGACACTGTACGTGCACAAGTGCACGGATGTGACCGAACCCTGTCGCAAAACCATGCGACCTGTCGCAAAACCATGCGACCTCTACTCTTTTGCCTAAAGGCGAATAGCTTTCTGTGTAGGACTCTAAAGACTCGACACTACGCTGGCAGTGGGTTTAACCACAGACCGCAAGCGGCACTAGCTGTGCGTAACGGTCCCCAGGTAGATGCCGACAAGAAGACTGACGAGGCGAAACCCATCTGAACTCCTACTGAGCCTGAATGTGACATTCTCCGTACAGTTCGGTCTGTTCGTCTGATACATCGCATGGCGGGCCTAGGGGGCGGTAAACGTTAGTCCCCCAATAGCGGTATAAGTCGTGTCGGAGTGAAGCCCAAAACACCCTGAGATAACACTGGAAGCCTACCAGTATATCTCGTTTGCCCTGGCCAGGGACTACTCGTGTAATGGCTCTCCTAGACACAGCGCGATGTCAACCCCCAATACCGGGAGAGAAGAATCCTGTCTAACCGTCACTGCCTCCAAGTGCTTCGGGACTGCACCCAACTACCACCTGTTTGCACGACTCCTTTGAGCCGTGGTAGGGTAGTAATCAAAGTACAGTGGGAACACACTCGAGGCGAAGTGACAGTGTCAAGTCAGCGGACTAACCTGTACTCATGTCACCTGAGAACTGATAACTGACGATAGGCATAATACCAACTAGTCAGTTCCCGACGAGTCCTGTCCAGTGTACTCGTAACCCAACGAGCACCCGCAAACTATCTCAAGTACGACGTACCGACGGCTGTGGGACAGACCGTCCCCACACTGGGATGTGAAGCGCATGCGCTAGTCTACTCCGGAGTATCGATGCCCTGTCTCGATAGTCCTGCGACCAGGGACCTGCATAAGGATGTGCTTATAGATTACCCAGCCCCACTAGTGTGACTGCCATCACAACGCTGGTAATCAAGCAAAGATCCTAAGGGCTCCACTAATGTGTATAGGCGATATACTAAAATAAACACATGTACACATTGAAGTAGAAACAAACCAAGTAGCATACTACTATTTTGAGCAAGATTGTATATACAAGGCGAATATCCCAAGCTTCCATTAAGTAATATACAAACTAGTATGATACAATAATGGCCTCTAGGGCATATACACTAACAATCTCCCACTTGCACTAAGGCTATGTACTGGCGTATCGAAGACCTATCATCTCGATCAGCCGCTCGAACTGAGTCTGGGGCAAGGCCTTGGTGAATGGATCTGCAGTGTTATCTTCTAAAGCAACCCTCCGAACCTCGATCTCTTGGCGATCCACGATCTCCCTGATCAGGTGATACCGCCTCAAGATGTGTCTGGATCTCTAATGGGACCTGGGTTCCTTCGCTAAAGCTATAGCCCCGTTGTTGTCGCAATACAGAGGTATTGGATCAACAATGGACGGAACCACCTGAAGCTCTTTCAAGAACTTCCTCATCCAGACAGCTTCTTTTGCGGCATCAGATGCAGCGATGTATTCCGCTTCCATCGTCGAGTCTGCAACGGTTTCCTGTTTGGAACTCTTCCAACACACCGCCCCTCCATTGAGGGTAAAGACAAAACCCGACATGGACTTGGAATCATCCTTGTCACTCTGGAAGCTGGAGTCAGCAAAGGCCTCGATCTGGAGGTCTTTTCCGCCATACACCAAGAACATCTCCTTAGTCCTTCTTAGATACTTGAGAATGTTCTTTACTGCTATCCAGTATTTCTTCCCAGGGTTTGACTGATACCGGCTTACCACACTCAGTGCATAAGCTACATCCGGTCTGGTACACAACATCGCATACATTATAGAGCCTACCGCAGAAGCGTAGGGTATAATAGACATGCGATCCCTCTCCAAATCAGTCTTGGGAGACATCTCTTTAGAGAGGGTGATCCCGTGACAAGACGGTAGGTTACCGCGCTTGGAATCTTCCATACTGAATCTCTTCAGTATGGTGTCGATGTACCTGGATTGTGAAAGTCCTAATATCCTATTGGATCTATCACGATGGATCCGGATCCCCAGGATGTATGAGGCATCACCCAGGTCTTTCATGGAGAACCTATGTGACAAGAATCCCTTGACAGATTGTAGCATAGGAATGTCATTTCCTATTAAGAGAATGTCATCCACGTACAAAACGAGGAATACTACAGTTCTCGCTACAAATCTACAATAGATGCATGGTTCATCTGGATTTTTGATAAAGCCAAATTCCTTGACCGTCTCATCAAAACAGATGTTCCAACTCCGCGATGCCTGCTTTAGTCCATAGATGGACTTAAGCAACTTGCACACCTTTTCGCTGCTCCCACTCTGAATGAAGCCTTCTGGTTGGTCCATATAGACACACTCCTCTAAATTTCCATTTAGAAAAGCGGTCTTTACGTCCATTTGCCAGATCTCATAATCGTGGAAGGCAGCAATGGCAAGAAGGATCCGAATGGATTTCAGCATAGCCACTGGAGAAAAGGTTTCGTCATAGTCCAAGCCAGGTCTTTGACGGAAACCCTTTGCAACAAGTCTAGATTTATAGGTCTCAACCTGTCTATCTACACCAATCTTCCTTTTGAAGATCCACTTGCATCCTACGGGTTTTACCCCGTCTGGAGCAATGTCCAACATCCATACTTTGTTGGTGTACATGGACTCCATTTCGGTCCGCATTGCATCCAGCCATTTTACTGAGTCAACGCTCTGAACGGCCTGCTGGAAGCTAGTAGGCTCATCATAATCTATGATGCAATCCTCTCTATCCCCGTCTATGAGAAAACCGTAGTATCTCTCGGGCGGATGAGACTGCCTACTACTCCTGCGGAGCGGCGTAGGAATGTCCTGTTCTTTTGAACCCTCTGGTTCCACTAAGCTTTCAGTAATAGCTCGTGGTTCTGGAATTTATTCCAGTTCTACTGCGCTCCCACTAATTTCCTTTTCTAAGAACTGGTGTTCTAGAAAGTGGGCATGACGAGAAACAATAACTTTTTGTTCCTCTTCGCAGTAGAAGAAATATCCCTTGGAGTTCTTTGGATATCCCACAAACTTACACTGTACTGAGCGTGCCTCGAGCTTGTCCGCATGCTGCTTTTTGACAAAAGCTGGACTTCCCCATGTCTTAATGTGATTAAGATGGGGCCTCTTCCCACACCACATCTCATATGGTGTGGTAGGCACAGTCTTAGTGGGAACTCGGTTCAAAAGGTACGCCGTTGATTCTAGCGCATACCCCCAGAATGATCGCGGTAACTCAGCGTTACTCATCATGGACCGTACCATATCCAATAAGGTTTGGTTCCGTCTCTCCGATACACCGTTATGTTGCGGAGTGTATGGAGGAGTAAGCTGAGAGAGAATTCCGTTCCCTTTTAAATAGTCCAGGAACTCGGCACTCAAGTATTCACCACCTCGATCCGATCTTAGGATCTTGATACTTTTGCCGGTTTGTTTTTCTACTTCATTCTTATATTCCTGGAATTTTCCAAAGGCTTCGGACTTATGTTTCATTAAGAAGACATAACCGTACCTTGAAAAGTCATCCGTAAAAGTAATGAAGTAAGAATAACCGCTTCGCGCATGTGTAGACATTGGACCGCACACGTCGCTGTGTACGAGTCCCAAGAGCTCGCTCGCTCTTACTCCGTGTCCAGTGAACGGAGTCTTTGTCATCTTTCCTTTGAGACAGGATTAACAAGTGGCATACGATTGATATTCGAACGTATTCAAATATCCTTCTGTATGTAACTTCGTCAACCTTCTCTCATTGATGTGACCCAGTCTACAATGCCACAAGAAAGTCTGATTTACTTCCGGAGACTTTCTTTTGTGTGTATTCTGGACATTGAAAATCTGTGGTTGGTTTAATACGTATATACCATTGCTCAATGTACCTGACCCAATCAGAACTTGATTAAGGTGAATGTTTACAACATTGCTTACAAACGCAAATTCATAACCTTCTTTAGAAACCAAAGATACAGAAATGATATTACAAGTTGCGTTGGGTACAAAAAAGCAATTACGCAAAACAAAAACATGTCCATCTGACATTCCCAGGTGATAGTCCCCCACGGCTTTAGCATCCATGCTAGCTCCGTTCGCAACTCTGAGGGTCATGTCACCTGCTTTCAAAACACTACGGTTTCTCAACGCCTGCAAAGAATTACAGATATGAGATCCTGATCCGGTATCCAATACCCAGGAAGTAGAGTTTATTGAAAGACAGTTTTCAATAACATACACACCTGAAGCTGAAGCTGCAACCTGCTTCAATTCCTGTGTTCTGGTCTTCCAGACCCTGCAATCATTCTTCTAGTGTCCTTTCTTATGACAATAGAAGCATTCTTCCTTATCCACAATCTTCCCCTCTTTCTTTGTTGCTTTAGCTTTTCCCTTCGTATCCACTTTACCAACACCGCCTCTTGGTTTGGCGGGGGCTTTCTTCTTCTTTCCCTTAGCTTTCGCTTTGGACCTAGAAGAAGATGATCCTCCTACAAACAAAGTGGATGTTTCCCTACCTTTCTGTAGGGTGCCCTCTGCGCTCCTCAGCATGTTGAGGAGCTCTGAAAGTTCAACTTCTTTTTCTTGTAAGTTGAAGTTCAGTATAAACTGGGCGTAAGTGGAACGAAGGGATTGGACAACTAAGTCCGTATAGAGCTCACTCTCCAATGTGGTCCCTAGGTCCGCGAGCTCCTCAATGTAGCCGATCATCTTAAGCACGTGTTCTGCTACTGATGATCAGACGGCCATCCTTGCCAAAAATAACTTTTTCGACGCTTCGTATCTTGCGATACGAGATTGCTCTCCATACAGTTCTTTTGTATGAAGAAATATGGATTCCAAGTCCATATTCTCGTGCCTCCTCTGATGTTCATTGTCCATAGAGGCAAGTACGAGGCACTTGGCCTTCGCGCTATCAATCTCCCAAGTCTTACGGATTTCCTTATCCGCGACGCTGGAAGTGGGACCAGGGACAGGGGGAGCTTTGGTGGTAAGAAGATACCCCAGCTTGTCGTAAGTGATTGCCATCTAGACATTCCTAAGCCAATCTTTGTAGTTTGGCCCTGTCAGTATGTTTTTATCTAGAAGTAACTTAAGTCCAGTCATGTCGATTGGTCGCTGCAATTAGGAGAGAGAAGAAACACTCAGCTTGATGCTCTTGCAAGTTTAGAATGGTTTTTAGTTTGTCTAAACAGGATGGCTCCCACTGTTTCTCGAATCCCTCCTCAAACCAAAAAGGAAGAATTAGTCGGGATCAATCCCACCGCACAATACTTGCTTAACCGTTCAGCCAGGCCAGTGTCGGTACTTCGAGGGAGGTTTTCCAACGCTTTCGCGAAGTTCCTTAATTAAATAACCTCTTTTCCCTGGGGGCGTAGCCCCGCTAACACCTTTCTAGACACCTACTAGGTTTATAGCATTGATCGTTTAGTGAGAAATTTCCCGAGGAGTAGCATATACTCACAGTAGGATCGGGATCCAAATATCATCGCGTGACGAAACTGAAGGAATCCTACCAGAATCATCACACTCCAAGTGGTATGCAAATCTAGCAAGTTTCAGTACTTATGAAACTCCCAATGTGGATTTTTGCCCCATGCTCTTATGACCTTGACTTTGGCCAAAATATCATAAGTCACATGTCAAGTTCTACCCGTCATTCTCCGGGTTAATTTGGATCCATCCGTACCTACCCTTGACTTTGGCCAAAATGGCAGTACGACTGTCCCAAACCAACGCATCTATCTATGCTACACATGAATACCCAATAGCTACCAATCACTATGCCTTGACTTTGGCCAACATACACAGCTTGAATACTATTGACTACTCATGTGAAACGACGGAGGGCTACGAATGGTTTTGGCAAAACCGTGAACGTAGTGAACTTGATATAATCGATGGAACGAGATAGCTTTTAAAAGAAGTAGCTCAAGCTCCGCATTTAAAAGTTAGTTTTGAAAAGAACCGAGTGGTTTTCCGAAAGTGTTCCAACGATTTTAACTTGGTTTATTTTCTTGCATTAGTTCTTTTAATGCGTGATATTCTTGCATTAGTTCTTTTAATGCGTGATATTCTTGCATTAGTTCTTTTAATGCGTCGCATCATTTAATCCTACCATTGCAGAAAACAACCAAAATATGACGTACGCTTATGCCATTCGCATTCGCCATGGGGCCCCGTCATTACCCGTTAGGTTACTTAACTAACGACAGAGCGGGGGCTGGGCTAGCGCGGCTGTAAAACATAAGCAACGTCTAAATAATATCATATATAGATATATTGCAATGATAGCCATTTCAGATCACAGATGAACACATTGGATATACTAGAAAGCTGCAATTCGTACGAGCCTGTAACGAAAAGCAGATTACACGGTCGCGGTGAATAGCCAATACCCCACCCAAGACCCCTACGGGTGCGGCAAACTACCCGCCAAGTACCCGAAGCGAAGTAACCTCCCTCATCCCCGTGAGTAGGCCACTCGGCACTTCGGCATACCCGGTAGTTTGTGCACCCCCTCCATGGGTCTATCCTAGGAGCAAAAACAGTAAAAAGAAATTATACAATGACGGCTACAACCCCGACCCGGTTGTGCGGCCATACAAATAATTATTACATCAATTTACAAATTTACATGAATTGAAAGAAAAGAAAACTCTCGTCTCACAACCCCCGGCTATTCACCCGCGACAATCCAATGAATTCATATACACATTCCAATAACATTACAGATCACAGATTTGTATAACCTTCACTAATCGACATATAGCGATTAGCAGACGTTCAATACAAATATCACATCACAAAAAAACCCGTCAGCTTAAGTCTTTTAGAAGTTCGATCAAAAATACGGATTTTCAGGACCCCAAAAATAAAAATTTTGTTCTGGAAAATCTGGGCAGAAAATATATATTCCAAAAATCCCAAAACAACCCCAGAAAAACACTGCACCAAACTTGGACCTCGGCCGAGTCAACTCGGCCGCGGATCCGCGGCGGGAGCGTTCTCCCGCCGCGTTTCCGCGACGCTTTGACTCGATCGTTGGACCAAATTTGGTGGGTGATCACAAAAAAGCCTGAGCCGATTTTTAAGATGAAATTTATCAATTTTTGAACAGAAAAAAAATCGGCAGAAACTTATCATATCGGGTTCGTTTTGCGACTTTTTCTTTGATCGATCTTCTAGCTACTTTGCTAACATGTTAGATAGAGTTTAACTAGGCTCTGATACCACTGTAAGTCCATGCTACCTCTCCCGGTACTTTCGGGCATGCGGAATTGGTGAAAAACGATTTTCTTAGACGTGGTAACATGGACTCAAAAACCGGATCTTTGTTAAACATCTAACTAACAACCTAACTACGAGTTGCTAACTACTCGGTTAGGGGGTTATACCTTTCTTTTTCTCGAACTCCTTCATCTTCAAGCTTCGATGGTCGTCCGAATCGGCTTCTCCCCGTCGTATCCTTGCGCCGAAGATAGATCCACCTGAAAGCTTCAACCTTTGGCTCCTTCTTCGAACTTTGAAGAAACTAGTTCACTCGGTTTGCTAAACCTTGTGAACTAGAGTGAGTAGAGAAGAGTTTGTATGGGATTTTATCTATGGTTCTTGGTTCTCAACTCATGAGACAAGTGAACCATAGAATCAAGAGAGGGAGAGCAAGAGGAGGAAGATGAGAGCTCAAGAACAAGAGAGAGAATGAGCATGAAAGAATGAGAGAAGACTTTTCTCTCTTGGCTCTCATAATCCAAAACCATCATCACAAAAATAATAATCAAGTATTGAGTAAAATGGTTCAAGTCAAAATGGCTAAATCATTTCATGCACTCATTTCTCACAAAAGAAACAAGCAAGTAAAAAGTCTTTGTCATTGTCATAATGATGGTCAACTAGTCCAACCTAGTCAACCGGTCAACAAAGTCAACCCCTCAACAACCATGTCACCATATTACTTAATTAATATAATTGTTAATCACATATCATATTCTCATTAGGATTGAGCAAAAAGTCAATAGTCAACTGTCAACGGTCAACAACCCTAATGAGAATCCTCTGCCTCTGTCTCTCCGTCAACTGTGCATACACACCCGCATCCGCGTTCCGAGGAACACGAATGTATACTGGATAAATCCAATCCCAAAAGGTACACTAGGATCTGGCTTAAACCAAAGCCCGCTAGTGTAAACTGTCCGGACACTGTACGTGCACAAGTGCACGGATGTAACCGAACCCTGTCGCAAAACCATAAGACCTCTACTCTTTTGCCTAAAGGCGAATAGCTTTCTGTGTGGGACTCTAAAGACTCGACACTACGCTGGCAGTGGGTTTAACCACAGACCGCAAGCGGCACTAGCTGTGCGTAACGGTCCCGAGGTAGATGCCGACAAGAAGACTGACGAGGCGAAACCCATCTGAACTCCTACTGAGCCTGAATGTGACATTCTCCGTACAGTCCGGTCTGTTCGTCTGATACATCGCATGGCGGGCCTAGGGGGCGGTAAACGTCAGTCCCCCAATAGCGGTACAAGTCGTGTCGAAGTGAAGCCCAAAACACCCTGAGATAACACTGGAAGCCTACGAGTATATCTCGTTTGCCCTGGCCAGGGACTACTCGTGTAATGGCTCTCCTAGACACAGCGCGATGTCAACCCCCAATACCGGGAGAGACGAATCCTGTCTAACCGTCACTGCCTCCAAGTGCTTCGGGACTGCACCCAACTACCACCTGTTTGCACGACTCCTTTGAGCCGTGGTAGGGTAGTAATCAAAGTACAGTGGGAACACACTCGAGGCGAAGTGACAGTGTCAAGTCAGCGGACTAAGCTGTACTCATGTAACCTGGGAACTGATAACTGACGATAGGCATAATACCAACTAGTCAGTTCCCGACGAGTTCTGTCCAGTGTACTCGTAACCCAACGAGCACCCGCATACTATCTCAAGTACGACGTACCGACGGCTGTGGGACAGACCGTCTCCCACACTGGGATGAGAAGCGTGTGCGCTAGTCTACTCCGGAGTATCGATGCCCTGTCTCGATAGTCCTGCGAACAGGGACCTGCATAAGGATGTGCTTATAGATTACCCAGCCCTACTAGTGTGACTGCCATCACAACGCTGGTAATCAAGCAAAGTGTCACGACCCGCAGGGTACGGAACGTGACTGGCATTTAGGTTACGAAACGTCTCAAGACGTCCGTAAAATAAGTAAGCCAAAACCCAGAAACCAAAACCAAATAGGCAAGAAACCAAAACCAAATAGGCAAAAGAGTGAAGGAAAACCAATCCATTGAAAGCGAGTTTATCAAATAAGTCATATAAAATCTTTTTTAAAACAATACAAATTTTTCCGAAAATTTCGGCAGAGTCTCCTTTGTAAATACTGGCCCCCAAAATGGGTACAACGAGAATATATATGAATCCAACAAATAAGGCATCCCCAAGCGGGAGCTAGCTCTTCGCCACAAGGCGGTCACAAATCCCACGCAATATAAAGCAACAACATGCGAAATAATCATAATGAAGCATAAGAAAAACAGCATGTCGACTCAAGTGAGCTCGACCCCAAAATACAGCATAAAAGTCCACAAACCTCACAGTCTCATCTCTAGGTCAATATACAATAATACTGGTAGATACAGTAGATGGAGTATACTAGATACAAAGAATATACAAGGTGGTGCAAAAATAACAATATAACCCACCTAAGAGCAAAACCTCGAGTCCAGGCAAAAGAAACAAGAGTGCCCGCCGCTACTGTACTGACGGAGCGGACCTGAAAAAGGCTGTGGCACAACGGGGGTGAGTTGCCAACTCGTGAGTAATAAATAACATCTACACAGGCTATCGTATGCATGCACACAAGTATTCTAGCATCTCTAATACAGGTAAGACTGGATGTACTAGCAGGTGTGTATACAACATCAGTGTATTAGCAGGTGTATGTATGCAACATGAATATCTGAGGTCTCAATAGGTACATATAAGAAACATTTTATCTCTTTTTGTTTTTGAAACTCTTTTAAAATGCCAGCATAATACTCATAGAATCGACAACAATCTGTGTCCAGCAACGACACCTGAAAACTGTCTCAAATCTCATAAATCAATGTCATAGTGTCTCTGGCCTCAGCCATCCGGCTGACCCATCTCAATATCAATATCTCAGCCTCTCGTAGCCCCGGTCGGTATCTTCTGGATATCCGCCGTGCCCAATGAAGTCACCGGTAGGTAATCCGTCCCCTGCCAGGCTCAACGTCAACACCACATTCATCTTGCCCCGGGGTACCCTACCGGACCCACCATGTACCCGTGACGGTTCCTCCACTCCTCGACACGGATCTCGAAAACCACAGCAAACTCATGGTGGACGACACTTACATCACTAGAAAACCGCAATTTACATATTTTAAAAATATAATAAGTTTAGAAATTTTGCGGCTTTCCCCCGAAATCCAGAAATATCATAAAATCTCAAGAAATCCTCATAAGTGCATATGTCAATGATGATGAATGCATATGGTATCAATAATTAAGCTACGATGTATGATTAATAGAATAGGCATGAACAAATAATATGATGAGGTACATGCACATGAATAGCAATCCTACGATTTCATTTTAAGAAATTAAAGGCAATAGCACAGGTTTAAGCATCAATTAGTAAAAGGTTTCAAATTATAGGTTATCTAGTGTGGTGGCATGGCAATTACCAGGGTGTGTGTGTAAGCATGAATAGTGCTCGTGCTGCATATAAAAACCCTGGCAATGGTGCAGGTGTCCTATAAAATGGGTTCGCATATGAATGTCAATATAAGGCATGGATGCAGCAAATAATCATATAAGTATTACACCCCTAATTACTAACATCACTAAGAATCTTTTAAGTTACTAAAACTATCGGGCGACTTGCGACATCCAACGATAGTCCCTCGTAGATGTTACATCTACTCACAGGAATCCCTAGCTAGTCACGTCCAATCACCGCTTTCCCCTTTCGTGCCGCGTCTGACATCTCCGCGACCGAACCTGGAATTTACATCAATACCAAACATAAGGTTACATATCAAGAACGACGCAAAACCCAAACGAAAATACTAACGTTCACAAGCTAGGTACAACGTGCACAAGGTGCGCGGAACACACGCGAAAATCGCAAAAACTGCAAAAATCGCTGATTTGGTCGCCCGGCAAAACTAAAACCCGATTACTCAAAAATCCGCACTCACACATCCTAAAAGTCATAGGATATGCCAATAATATAACCTAGATATCGCAATTAATTCGCCACAATAATATAATAAAATCCTAGTAAGCTAGAAGTTTGCAAATTTGGTGCAAACATCGACAATTAGCGACAAAATTAACACAATCCAACACAACAATCCAAACTAACCCACTAGCTAGCCATTACACTAATTTTAAATCATTAACTATGCATCAAATCATAATTCCAACACAAACCTTCTCTTGATTTTTGGTAATTAGCAACAACAATGAAAATTTAACACAAGTTAACTTAGATTAGCATAACATCAAGCCACTTAAGCAAAGTAATCATATAGATTGCTTAAGTAACAACTAGATTAATTAAAAGGATTTAATTAACTAAAACCTGGCTTCAAGAAACCCTAGTTTAATTCAACCATTAACTTTTAAAAAACTAGATTAGGATTAACACTAAAATTAACACTAAACAACTAGATTAAAGAATTCTAACCATATCAACTTACAAGAGTAGAAATTATACCTCAAATTTTTATAGATCTAGCAAGAAGAAATTTGCTTCAATTGATGGCCTCAAAGCATCATGATCCAAGCAAGGGAGATGAAGGAAAAAGGGATGAAGGATGGGTTATTTTGTGAGCTTTAAATTGCATTTTTTTTTGAAGCAAACTTGAAGAATTTTGAAGAAGATGAAAGAAAAGAGATGAAGGGTAGGGGGCTGCTGGTTTCGGCCAGAGCAAAGGGAGAGGGGAGTGGTGTGGGGTGTGGGAATGGTCACTAGTCAAACTCCCCCAAAGTCAAAGCACCATACCTTCAACATACTATATTTTTATCAATTCTCAAAACAATCCATTTCATCACATGAATAAAGTCAAAGTGAGGCAAGAAATTTTCTGGACCTGATCATGGTGGGGCCGGCCTAGGGCTGAGGGAAGAGAGAGAGGGGTTTTTACAAAAGAAATTTTATGCAAAAAGACCCCCTACAAGTCCAAAATTGCAAGTTTAATCTTAAATTCAATAAATTTCGTTTTCCAACATAAAAATTAGTTAAAACTTGGAATAAAATACTAAAAATTTATGTTACAACTAGATTTTAATTAACGTAATTTTAAAGATTAAAATTAGCCCAAAAAATTTTGTATTTATCGCTAATTTAATGTATTTCCTTACCGGCTTAAAATAATATTAAAAAATTGAAAAATTAGGGAAAAATTTTAAACGACCAGAATTTCATAATTAACTCATTTGCTACTAAAAACTAGTAATTACCTATCCAAATTAGGTATAATTAGTCCTAAACTGCAAAATAACAAAAAGGACGGTTTTCGGAAAAATACCGAATTTCCACCGATTTTCAGGAAAACTCCAAAACGACTTTTCAAGACGCTACACAAAGATCCTAAGGGCTCCACTAATGTGTATAGGCGATATGCTAAAATAAACACATGTACACATTGAAGTAGAAACAAACCAAGTAGCATACTACTATTTTGAGCAAGATTGTATATACAAGGTGAATATCCCAAGCTTCCATTAAGTAATATACAAACTAGTATGATACAGTAATGGCCTCTAGGGCATATACACTAACAACATAGAGAAGGATATTTGAATCCGTTCGAATATCAATCTTATGCTACTTGTGAATCTTGTCTCATGGGAAAGATGACAAAGACTCCGTTTACTGGACACTGAGCAAGAGCGAGCGAGCTCTTGGGACTCATACACAGCGATGTGTGTGGTCCAATGTCTACATATGCACGAGGTGGTTATTCCTACTTCATTACTTTTACGGATGATTTCTCTAGGTATGGACATATCTTCTTGATGAAGCATAAATCCGAGGCCTTTGAGAAATTCCGAGAATACAAGAATGAAGTGGAAAACCAAACAGGAAAAAGTATCAAGACACTGAGATCTGATCGAGGTGGTGAATACTTAAGTGCCGAGTTCCTAGGTTACTTAAAAGAGAATGGAATTCTCTCTCAGCTTACTCCTCCATACACACCACAACACAACGGTGTATTGGAAAGGCGGAATTGAACCCTATTGGATATGGTTCGTTCCATGATAAGTAAGGCTGAGTTACCGCGATCTTTCTGGGGTTATGCACTAGAATCAGCTGCATATCTTTTGAACCAGGTTCCAACCAAGACTGTGCCTACCACACCATATCAGATGTGGAGTGGGAAGAAACCCTGTCTTAAACACTTTAAGATATGGGGGTGTCCAGCTTTTGTTAAAAAGCAGCATGCGGACAAGCTCGAGGCACGCTCAGTACAGTGTAAGTTTGTGGGATATCCAAAGAACTCCAAGGGGTATTATTTCTATTACACAGAAGAACAAAAGGTTTTTGTTTCTCGTCATGCCCACTTCTTGGAAGCTGAATTTTTAGAAAATCAGAAGATTGGGAGCGCAATAGAACTGGAAGAAATTCCAGAACCACAAACTGTTACTGAAAGTATGGTAGAACAAGAAGGTTCAAAAGAAAGGGACATCCCAGAGCCTATCCGCAAAAGTAGTAGGCAGTCTCATCCGCCCGAGAGATACTACGGTTTTCTCATAGACGGGGATAGAGAAGATTGCATCATTGATAATGATGACCCTACTAGCTTCCAGCAAGCCATTCAGAGCGGCGACTAGGTAAAATGGCTGGATGCAATGCGGACCGAAATGGAGTCCATGTACACCAACAAAGTATGGACTTTGGACATTGCTCCAGATGGGGTAAAACCCGTAGGATGCAAATGGATCTTCAGAAAGAAAATTGGTGTGGATGGACAGGTTGAAACCTATAAGACTAGACTTGTTGCAAAGGGTTTTTGTCAAAGACCTGGTTTGGACTATGACGAAACTTTTTCTCCAGTGGCTATGCTCAAATCCATTCGGGTCCTTCGTGCCATTGCTGCCTTCCACGATTATGAGATCTGGCAGATGGACGTAAAGACGGCTTTTCTAAATGGTAATTTGGAAGAATGCGTCTATATGGATCAGCCAGAGGGATTCATTCAGAGTGGGAGCAACGGTAAAGTGTGCAAGTTGCTTCAGTCCATTTATGGACTAAAGCAGACATCATGGAGTTGGAACATTTGTTTTGATGATACTATCAAAGAATTCGACTTTATCAAGAATCCAGATGAACCATGCATATATAGTAAGATTGTAGGGAGAGCTGTAGCATTCCTCGTCTTGTACGTGGATGACATTCTCCTAATAGGAAATGATATTCCTATGCTACATTCAGTCAAAGGATTCTTGTCACAGAAGTTCTCCATGAAGGACCTGGGTGATGCCACCTACATTCTGGGGATCCAGATCTATCGTGATAGATCAAAGAAGATGTTGGGACTTTCGCAGTCCAGGTACATAGACACCATATTGAAAAGATTCAGTATGGAAGATTCTAAGCGCGGTAACCTACCGGCTTGTCACGGAATCACCCTCTCCAAAGAGGTGTCTCCCAAGACTGATTTGGAAAGGGCTCGCATGTCGATTATACCCTACGCTTCTACGGTAGGCTCTATAATGTATGCGATGTTATGTACCAGACCAGATGTAGCATACGCATTGAGCGTTGTAAGCCGGTATCAGGCAAACCCAGGGGAGAAGCACTGGATAGCAGTAAAGAACATTCTCAAGTACCTGAGGAGGACTAAGAAGATGTTCTTGGTGTATGGCGGAAAGGACCTCCAGAACGAGGCCTTTGACGACTCCAGCTTCCAGAGTGACAAGGATGACTCCAAGTCCATGTCGGGTTATGTATTTACCCTCAATGGAGGGGCGGTCTGTTGGAAGAGTTCCAAGCAGGACACAGTTGCTGACTCAACGATGGAAGCGGAGTACATAGCTGCTTACGATGCCGCAAAAGAAGCTGTCTGGATGAAGAAGTTCCTACAGAACTCCAGGTGGTTCCTACCAATGTTGATCCAATACCTCTGTATTGCGACAACAATGGCGCTATAGCTTTAGCGAAGAAACCCAGGTCCCATCAGAAGTCCAGACACATCTTAAGGTGGTATCACCTGATCAGGGAGATCGTAGATCGCCAGGAGATCGAGGTGAAGAGAGTAGATACGAAGAATAACACTGCTGATCCATTCACAAAGGCCATTCCTCAGACGCAGTTCGAGAGGCTATTCGAGATGATAGGTCTGCGATATGCCAGTATATGGCCCTAGTGCAAGTGGGAGATTGTTAGTGTTTATGCCTTAGAAGCCATTACTGTATCATACTAGTTTGTATATTACTTAATGGAAGCTTGGGATATTCACAGTTGTATTGACAGTCTTGCTAAAAATGGTAGTATGCTACTTGGTTTGTTTCTACTTTAATATGTACATATGTTTCTTTTAACATATCGCTTATTCATATTAGTAGAGCCCTTAGGATCTTTGCTTGATTACCTGCGTTGTGATAGCAGTCACACTAGTGGGGGCTGGGTAGTCTATAAGCAACATCCTATACAGGTCCCTGGTCGTAGGATTGTCGAGACGTGGCATCGATACTCCGGAGTAGACTGGTGTATACGCTTGTCATCCCAGCATGGGGAGATGGTCTATCCCACAGCCATCAGTATGTTGTACTGGAAATAGTATGCAGATGCTCGTTAGGTTACGGGTACGCCGGCCAGGACTCGCCGGGAATTGCAGGTTGGTTTTATTCTCATCGTCAGATAGCAGTTCTCAGGTGACATGAGTACAGCTTAGTCCGTCGACTTGACACTGCTACTTCGCCTCGAGTGTGACTGTACTTAGATTATTACCCTACCACGGCTCGAAGGATTCGTGCAAACAGGTAGTAGTTGGGTGCAGTCCCGAAGCACTTGGAGGCAGTGGCGGTTAGACAGGATTCGTCCCTCTCGGGATTGGGGGTTGATATCGCGCTATGTATGGAGAGCCATTACGCAAAGTCCCAGGCCAGGGCAAGCGAGATTTACTGGTAGGCTTCCAGTAGTTTCTCAAGGTGTAATGGGCTTCACTCCGACACAACTTATACCGCTATTAGGGGTCTGACGATTACCGCCCCCTAGGCCCGATATGCGATAGTCCTAGACGAATAGACCGGACTGTACGGAGATTGTCACATCAGGCTCAGTAGGAGTTCGGATGGGTTTCCCCATCGTCCTTCTTATCGACATCTACCTGGGGACCGTTATGTACAGCTAGTACCGCTTACGGCCTATGGTTAAACCCACTGCCAGCGTAGTGTCGAGTCTTTAGAGTCCCACACAGAGAGTTTCCCTGCACCGGGCAAAAGGTGTAGAGGCCGTATGGTTTTACGGCAGGGCCGCGATCACTTAAGTACACTTGTGCACGTACTATGATCGGGCAGATAAAACTAGCGGGCTTTGGTTTAAAACAGATTCTAGTATTATACAGTATTCAGTCAAAAATTATTCGTGTTTTTCGGAAATACGGATAGGAGGGGCAGTCTCGTAATTTGTCAGGAAGCTTCTAGAAGAAGATGACTCATTTGTATTTAATTCTTTTTAGGATTTAAACTAAATGAGGTGGAGGATGAGGTGTATGTTTATATTAAATGCTTAATGACTCATGAGGTGATTCACCCTTAGAATTAAATGAAGCATGATGAATATTAGATAGATATTTATTTTGATAATATTATTATGCTTCATATTATTCTTGCATGAGAATTATTCATTTGATTATCACAAAAGCTTTCTCTCTCCTCAAGTTATCATCTTCTTCCTCAAACCCTAAAAGCTCTCATGAGTTGAGAATCCTAGGGTTTAAGTGACTAAGTAATCCATCTAAATACTCTACACCCTCTAGGACTTCTAGATTAGCAAACTAGAAGCCGTAGTTATCTCAGATTCGAGATAGGAGCTCGGACTATAGACTCTCGGATGGATCGTCTTTGACTCGAGGAGGCCGTTGAGGTGCCCATGTTCCATAGAGCCTACGAGGTATGGAGGACAGCGATGAAGACCCGAAGGACATGTAACGTGAGGTATAACTTCGAATCAGAGTAGTTAAACCTCTCGTAGTTTGCTAGTAATGGTTTAGACACGATCCGTGTGCTCAAGTTCGTGTTACGAAGCTTTGATAATTGTTTTTCATATATTCCGCCTCCCCGTGAACACGTGGGGTGCGTGACATGGACTTACAGTGGTATCAGAGCCTACTAAACCTTTACTAGCTTGTTAGCAACTAATTAGAACTTCGATCGTCGGAAAAACATGAAAACTTAACCCCGGACCCCTCAAGTTTCTGTCGATTTTAAACTTGTCGAAAAAATTATTTCAGAGGTATGAAAATTCACAGCAGGGAATTCTAAGAATACTGGAGAAATACGATATCCTAACTCGGTGAGACGACCGCGGAAGCGCGGCGCATTAGTGCAATCTGCCGTGGATCCGCGGCCGAGTCAACTCCGAGTTGACTCGTATTTACACAGTAACTCTTATTTTTGGGTGTTCTGTTTTCCTGTATATTTTGTTTCTGCCCAGGTTATTTCAGTGCTGGCTTGCATTTAGGGTAGACTCGGAAAAAGGTTGTCGATTGAAATTCTAAGTTATTTGCTAATTATGTTGTTTGATGTGTTCGTAAACCTCCGCTAATTGCTAGTATGTCGGTTAGTTGGGGGTTGCATATTTCTGTAATGGATATTGGTTTGTGGGTATGAACTTGTTGGATTGTCGTGGATGAATAGCCGGGGATGTGGGATGTGTGATGAGGGTTTTTCATTCTTTCATTCAAATGTAAATTGTAAATTTGTTGTAATATTATTTCACGGGGCACATCCGGGTTGAGGTTGTAGCCACCGTTGTATTATTTCATTTACTGTTTTTTGCTCCTAAGATAGACCCAAGATGGGGTGCACAAACTTCCGGGTACTTTGAAGTGTTTAATGGCCTACTCACGTCGTTGAGAGAGACTGTTTCATTTCTGGTACTAGGCGGGTAGTTTTCCGCACCCGTAAGGGTCTAGGGTGGGGTTTGGCTATTCATCACGAACGTGTAATCCGTCTTTTGTTGCAGGCTCGAACGAAACGCAGATTCCTAGTATATCCAATATATTCATCTGTGATCTGGAATGCCTATTATTGCGTCTGACGAATGTACAATATCTATATATGATATCTAGTAGGCGTTGCTTATGTTTTGCATCCGCGCTAGCCCAGCCCCCGCTCTGTCGTTAGTTAAGTAACCTAACGGGTGAATGATGGGGCCCAGTGGCGAATGCGGATGGCATAAGCGGACGTTGTCTTTTCGTTGTTTTCTGCAATGATAGGATAAATGATGGGACACATTATTTTAATGCAAAGAAAACAAACCAAAGCTGAATCATTGGAACAAATTTAAAAGAAACCACTCGGTTATTTTAAAAGAGCAGAATTTTTAATTGCAGAGCTTTAACCACTCCTTTTAAAAAGCTATCAGGTTCCTTCGATTATATCAAGTTCACTACGTTCACGGTTTCGCCAAAACCAGTCGTAGCCCTCCGTCATTTCATATGAATGGTTAGTAGTATTCAAGCTATGTTTATTTGGCCCTTAGTCAAGACATAGTGATTGGTAGCTGCTGGGGTGTTCACATGTTGCATAGATAGATGCGTTGGTTTGGGAAAGTCGTATTACTTTGTTGGCCCTTAGTCAAGAGTATGTACGAGTGGGTTCAAATTAACAAGGATAATGATGGGAAGAACTTGACATGTGACTTATGATTTGTTGGCCCTTAGTCAAGGTCATAAGAGCATGGGGCAAAAATCCACATCAGGAGTTTCTAAAGAAACTGAAACTTGCTAGTGTTGCATACCATTTGGAGTTTGATTGTGTTGGTAGGATTCCTTCAGCATTATCACACGATGATATTTGGATCCCGATCCTACTGTGAGTATATGCTACTCATCAAAAGATTCGTCACGTAACGATCAATGCTATAAACCAAGTAGGTGTCTAGAACAGTGTCAGCGGGGCTAAGCCTCCAGAGAAAAGAGGTTATTTAATTAGGAAACTTCGCGAAAGCGTCGTAAAACCTCCCTCGAAGTACCGATACTAGCCTGGCTGAACGGTTAAGCAAGTATTGTACGGTGAGATCAGTCCTGACTAATTCTTCTTTTATGGTTTGAGGAAGGATTCGAGAAACAGTGGGAGCCATCCAATTTAGATAAACTAAAAACCAATCTAAACTTGCAAGAGCATCATGCTAAAGTGTTTTCTTCTCTCTCTCTTAATTGCAGCGACCATGTGACCATGACTAGGTTACATCTAGATAACAAGTTGACTGAATCTGAATTTTTTGACTGGCAAAGGTCTGTCCAGATGTCCATTGCCTATGACAAGCTGGACCACCCTATTACTACTCAAGCCCCCACCGTCCCAGGTCCAGTTTCCACAGTCACGGATATGGATATTCGTCAGACTAGGGAAAAGGACAGTGCGAAAGCCAAGTGCCTCGTGTTGGCTTCAGTTGATGGTGTATACCAGAAGCAACACGAGAAGATGGACTTAGTTTCCATCTTCCTCCATAACAAAGATTTATATGGAGAGCAATCTCGTATCGCAAGATATGAGACCTCGAACGAATTGCTTCACGCGGGGTTGGCTGTCGGGTCATCTGTAGGGGACGGCGTCCTTACGATGACTAGCTATATTGATAAGCTCACGGACCTGGTGACTACGTTGGGAAACAGGTCATATGCTGACTTATTTCCACAATCCCTACCCTCTAGTTACACCATGAAAGAAATCAGGGAGACACCCGCACTGCTTAATGGGGGACCTTCTTCTGCATCCAGGGCGAAAGCAAAGGGTGAAAAGAAGAAGACCTCCATAAAGCCGATATACAGTGTCAGTGAAGTAGAAGGAAAGGGAAGAGCAAAAGTTTCGGGACTTGGTATAGGTAAGGAGGGATGTTCCTATTGTTGTGGGAAGGGGCATTGGCAGAAGGATTGCAGGGCTTTGGAAGCCAGTAGCCAGGATTCGAAGCATATTGTGGCTTCGACCTCGAGTGTGTTTGTAATTGAGAACTGTTTGTCAATTAACTCTACTTCCTGGGTACTAGATACCGGAGCAGGATCTCATATCTGTCATTCATTACATGCGTTGAGAAACCGTAGAGTTATCAGGGTAGGCGATTTGTCTCTCAGAGTTGCGAACGGAATGAGCGTGGACGCTGAATCCATGGGAGAATATCGTCTAGGTTTGACAAATGGGCAGATATTGATTCTACGTAACTGTTTGTATGTACCTAGTTTGACTTAGAATATCATATCAGTATCCTCACTTTCTAGAGAGGGATATGATTTTACATTCGCAAGCGATGTAGTAAACATCCACCTAAATCAAGTTTTGATTGGGTCCGGTACATTAGATAACGATATATACGTATTGAATCAAGCTCAGGTTTTCAATGTCCAGAACGCACTTAAAAGAAAGTCTCCGGAAATAAATCAGGCTTTCTTATAGCATTGTAGACTAGATCACATCAATGAAACACGGTTGAATAAGTTACATAGAGAAGGATATTTGAATCCGTTCGAATATCAATCTTATGTTACTTGTGAATCTTGTCTCATGGGAAAGATGACAAAGACTCCGTTTACTGGACACTGAGTAAGAGCGAGCGAGCTCTTGGGACTCATACACAGCGATGTGTGTGGTCCAATGTCTACATATGCACGAGGTGGTTATTCCTACTTCATTACTTTTACGGATGATTTCTCTAGGTATGGACATATCTTCTTGATGAAGCATAAATCTGAGGCCTTTGAGAAATTCCGAGAATACAAGAATGAAGTGGAAAACCAAACAGGAAAAAGTATCAAGACACTGAGATATGATCAAGGTGGTGATTACTTAAGTGCCGAGTTCTAAGGTTACTTAAAAGAGAATGGAATTCTCTCTCAGCTTACTCCTCCATACACACCACAACACAACGGTGTATCGGAAAGGCGGAATTGAACCCTATTGGATATGGTTCGTTCCATGATAAGTAAGGCTGAGTTACCGCGATCTTTCTGGGGTTATGCACTAGAATCAGCTGCATATCTTTTGAACCAGGTTCCAACCAAGACTGTGCCTACCACACCATATCAGATGTGGAGTGGGAAGAAGCCCTGTCTTAAACACTTTAAGACATGGGGGTGTCCAGCTTTTGTTAAAAAGCAGCATGCGGACAAGCTCGAGGCACGCTCAGTACAGTGTAAGTTTGTGGGATATCCAAAGAACTCCAAGGGGTATTATTTCTATTACGCAGAGGAACAAAAGGTTTTTGTTTCTCGTCATGCCCACTTCTTGGAAGCTGAATTTTTAGAAAATCAGAAGATTGGGAGCGCAATAGAACTGGAAGAAATTCCAGAACCACAAGCTGTTACTGAAAGTATGGTAGAACAAGAAGGTTCAAAAGAAAGGGACATCCCAGAGCCTATCCGCAGAAGTAGTAGGCAGTCTCATCCGCCCGAGAGATACTACGGTTTTCTCATAGACGGGGATAGAGAAGATTGCATCATTGATAATGATGACCCTACTGTTAGTGTATATGCCCTAGAGGCCATTACTGTATCATACTAGTTTGTATATTTCTTAATGGAAGCTTGGGATATTCACCTTGTATATACAATCTTGCTCAAAATAGTAGTATGCTACTTGGTTTGTTTCTACTTCAATGTGTACTTGTGTTTATTTTAGTATATCACCTATACACATTAGTGGTGCCCTTAGGATCTTTGCTTGAATACCAGCGTTGTGATGGCAGTCACGCTAGTGGGGGCTGGGTAATCTATAAGCACATCCTTATGCAGGTCCCTAGTCGCAGGACAATCGAGACAGGGCATCGATACTCCGGAGTAGACTAGCGCATGCGCTTCTCATCACAGAGTGGGAGATAGTCTGTCTCACAGCCATCAGTACGTCGTACTGGAGATAGTATGCGGGTGCTCATTGGGTTACGAGTACACTGGACAGGACTCGTCGGGAACTGACCGGTTGGTATTATACCTATCGTCAGTTATCAGTTCCCAGGTGACATGAGTACAGCTTAGTCCGCTGACTTGACACTGTCACTTCGCCTCGAGTGTATTCCCACTGTACTTTGATTACTACCCTACCACGGCTCAAAGGAGTCGTGCAAACAGGTAGTAGTTGGGTGCAGTCCCGAAGCACTTGGAGGCAGTGAAGGTTAGACAGGATTCGTCTCCCCCAGTGTTGGGGGTTGACATCGCGCTGTGTCTAGGAGAGCCATTACACGAGTAGTCCCTGGCCAGGGCAAGCGGGATATACTGGTAGGCTTCCAGTGTTATCTCAGGGTGTATTGGGCTTCACTCAGACACGACTTGTACCGCTATTAGGGGACTGACGTTTACCGCCCCCTTGGCCCGCCATGCGATGTATCAGACGAATAGACCGGACTGTACGGAGATTGTCACATTCAGGCTCAGTAGGAGTTCAGATGGGTTTCACCTCGTCAGTCTTCTTGTCGACATCTACCTGGGGACCGTTACGCACAGCTAGTACCGCTTGCGGTCTGTGGTTAAACCCACTGCCAGCGTAGTGTCGAGTCTTTAGAGTCCCACACAGAAAGCTATTCGCCTTTTGGCAAAAGAGTAGAGGTCGCATGGTTTTGCGACAGGTCGCATGGTTTTGAGACAGGTCGCATGGTTTTGCGACAGGGTCCGGTCACATCCGTGCACTTGTGCACGTACAGTGTCCGGACAGTTAACACTAGCGGGCTTTGGTTTAAGCCAGATCCTAGTGTACGTTTTGGGATTGGTTTTATCCAGTATGTATTCGTGTTCCTCGGAACGCGAATGCGGGTGTGTATGCACAGTTGACGGAGAGACAGAGGCAGAGGATTCTCATTAGGGTTGTTGACCGTTGACTGTTGACTATTGACTTTTTGCTCAACCCTAATGAGAATATGATATGTAATTAACAATAATATTAATTAAGTATTGTGGTGACATGGTTGTTGAGGGGTTGACTTTGTTGACTTGTTGACTTTGTTGACCGGTTGACTAGGTTGGACTAGTTGACCATCATGATGACAATGGCTATCATATCATGGCAAAAACTTTTTACTTGCTTGTTCTCTTGTGCAATATGAGTGCATGAAATGATATAGCCATTTTGACTTAAACCATTTACATAATACTTGATTACTATTTTTGTGATGATGGTTTTGTATTATGAGAGCCAAGTGAGAAAAGTCTTGCTCATTTTTCTATCATTTTCATTCTCTCTCTTGTGTTCTTGAGCTCTCATCTCCTTCCTCTTGCTCTCCCTCTCTTTAGTCTATGGTTCACTTGTCTCATGTGTTGAGAACCAAGAACCATAGAGAAAATCCCAACACACTCTCCTCTACTCACTCTAGTTCACAAGGTTTGGCAAACCGAGTGAACTAGTTTCTTCAAAGTTCGAAGAAGAAGCCAAAGGTAGAAGCTTTCAGGTGGATCAATCTTCGGCGCAAGGAGACGACGGGGTGAAGCCGATCCGGACAACCATCGAGGCTTGAAGACGAAGGAGTTCAAGAAAGAAAGGTATAACCCCCTAACCGAGTAGTTAACAACTCCTACTTAGGTTGTTAGTTAGATGTTTAACAAAGATCCGGTTTTGAGTCCATGTTACCGCCTCTAGAAAATTGGTTTTCACCTAATTCCGCATGCCCGAAAGTACCGGGAGAGGTAGCATGGACTTACAGTGGTATCAGAGCCTAGTTAAACTCTATCTAACATGTTAGAAAAGTAACTAGGAGAACGATCAAACAAAAAGTCACGAAATACACCAAAAATTCATGCTTGCTGTCGATTTTCAAAGTACTGTAAAAGTAATAAATCATGCTTCAAAAATCGACTCAGGGTTTTTATAGCAAACTGCAAAAATTTCATCCACTGAACCGATCAAAGCGCCACGGAAACGCGGCGGGAGCATGTTCCCGCCGCGGTTCCGCGGCCGAGTTGACTCGGCAGTGGGAAATTTTGGTTGCAGTTTGTTCAGTGGGGTATTTTGGGAATTTTGGAATATATCTTTTTAGCCCAGATTTTCCAGAACGAAAATTTTGTGTTTGGGGCCTAAAAATCCGTATTTTTGATAGAACTTCTAAAGACTTGAGCTGACGGGTTTTTATCTGTGATGTGATATTTGTATTGAACGTCTGCTAATCGCTATATGTCGATTAGTGGGGGTTATACAAATCTTTGATCTGTAATGTTATTGGAATGTGTATATGAATTCATTGGATTGTCGCGGGTGAATAGCCGGGGGTTGTGAGACGAGAGTTTTCTTTTCTTTCAATTCATGTAAATTTGTAAATTGATATAATAATTATTTGTATGGCCGCACAACCGGGTCGGGGTTGTAGCCGTCATTGTATAATTTCTTTTTACTGTTTTTGCTCCTAGGATAGACCCATGGAGGGGATGCACAAACTACCGGGTATGCCGAAGTGCCGAGTGGCCTACTCACGGAGTTGAGGGAAGTTGCTTCGCTTCGGGTACTTGGCGGGTAGTTTGCCGCACCCGTAGGGGTCTTGGGTGGGGTATTGGCTATTCACCGCGACCGTGTAATCTGCTTTTCGTTACAGGCTCGTACGAATTGCGGATTCCTAGTATATCCAATGTGTTCATCTGTGATCTGAAATGGCTATCATTGCAATATATCTATATATGATATTATTTAGGCGTTGCTTATGTTTTACAGCCGCGCTAGCCCAGCCCCCGCTCTATCGTTAGTTAAGTAAAACCTAACGGGTAATGACGGGGCCCCGTGGCGAATGCGAATGGCATAAGCGTACGTCATATTTTGGTTGTTTTCTGCAATGGTAGGATTAAATGATGGGACGCATTAAAAGAACTAATGCAAGAATATCACGCATTAAAAGAACTAATGCAAGAAAATAAACCAAGTTAAAGTCGTTGGAACACTTTCGGAAAACCACTCGGTTCTTCTCAAAACTAACTTTTAAATGCGGAGCTTGAGCCACTCCTTTTAAAAGCTATCTCGTTCCATCGATTATATCAAGTTCACTACGTTCACGGTTTTGCCAAAACCATTCGTAGCCCTCCGTCGTTTTTTCATGAATAGTCAATAGTATTCAAGCTGTGTATGTTGGCCAAAGTCAAGGCATAGTGATTGGTAGCTATTGGGTATTCATGTGTAGCATAGATAGATGCGTTAGTTTGGGACAGTCGTACTGCCATTTTGGCCAAAGTCAAGGGTAGATACGGGTGGATCCAAATTAACCTGGAGAATGACGGGTCGAACTTGACATGTGACTTATGATATTTTGGCCAAAGTCAAGGTCATAAGAGCATGGGGCAAAAAAATCCACATCGGGAGTTTCAAAAGAACTGAAACTTGCTAGTGTTGCATACCATTTGGAGTGTGATAATTCTGGTAGGATTCCTTCAGTTTCGTCACGCGATGATATTTGGATCCCGATCCTACTGTGAGTATATGCTACTCCTCGGGAAATTTCTCACTTAACGATCAATGCTATAAACCAAGTAGGTGTCTAGAAAGGTGTTAGCGGGGCTACGCCCCCAGGGAAAAGAGGTTATTTAATTAAGGAACTTCGCGAAAGCGTTGGAAAACCTCCCTCGAAGTACCGACACTGGCCTGGCTGAACGGTTAAGCAAGTATTGTACGGTGAGATTGATCCTGGCTAATTCTTCCTTTTTGGTTTGAGGAGGGATTCGAGAAACAGTGGGAGCCATCCTATTTAGACAAACTAAAAACCATTCTAAACTTGCAAGAGCATCATGCTGAGTGTTTCTTCTCTCTCCTAATTGCAGCGACCAATCGACATGACTGGATCGACATGACTGGACTTAAGTTACTTCTAGATAAAAACATACTGACAGGGCCAAACTACAAAGATTGGCTCAGGAATGTCAAGATGGTAATCACTTACGACAAGCTGGGGTATCTTCTTACCACCAAAGCTCCCCCTGTCCCAGGTCCTAAAACCAGCGTCGCGGATAAGGAAATCCGTAAGACCTGGGAAATCGATTGCGTGAAGGCCAAGTGCCTCGTGCTTGCCTCTATGGACAACGAACATCAGAGGAGGCACGAGAATATGGACCTCGAATCCATATTTCTCCATACAAAAGAACTATATGGAGAGCAATCTCGTGTCGCAAGATACGAAGTGTTGAAGAAGTTATTTTCGGCAAGGTTGGCCGTCGGATCATCGGTAGCGGAACACGTGCTTTAGATGATTGGCTACATAGAAGAGCTCGCGGACCTTGGGACCACGTTGGAGAATGAGCTCTATACGGACTTGATTCTCCAGTCCCTTCCTTCCACTTACGCCCAGTTTATCCTGAACTTCAACTTACAAGAAAAGGAAGTTGAACTTTCAGAACTCCTCAACATGCTGAGGAGAGCAGAGGGCACCCTACAGAAAGGTAGAGAAACATCCACTTTGTTTGTAGGAGGATCTTCCTCTTCTAGGTCCAAGGCGAAAGCCAAGGGAAAGAAGAAGAAAGCCCCCGCCAAACCAAGGGGCGGTGTTAGTAAAGTGGATACGAAGGGAAAGGCAAAAGCAACAAAGAAAGTGGGAAAGCTTGTGGATAAAGAAGAATGCTTCTATTGTCATAAGAAGGGACACTGGAAGAATGATTGCAGGGCTTGGAAAGCCAGAACACAGGATCTGAAGCAGGTTGCAGCTTCAGCTTCAGGTGTGTATGTTATTGAAAACTGTCTTTCAATAAACTCTACTTTCTGAGTATTGGATACCGGATCAGGATCTCATATCTGTAATTCTTTGCAGGCGTTAAGAAACCATAGGGTTTTGAAGGCAAGTGACATGACCCTCAAAGTTGCAAACGGAGCTAGCATGGATGCTAAGGCCGTGGGGGACTATCACCTGGGAATGTCAGATGGACATGTTTTGGTTTTGCGTAATTGCTTTTTTGTACCCAACGCAACTTGTAATATCATTTCTGTATCTTTGGTTTCTAAAGAAGGTTATGAATTTGCGTTTGTAAGCAATGTTATGAACATTCACCTTAATCAAGTTCTGATTGGGTCAGGTACATTGAGCAATGGTATATACGTATTAAACCAACTACAGATTTTCAATGTCCAGAATACACACAAAAGAAAGTCTCCGGAAATAAATCAGACTTTCTTATGGCATTGTAGACTGGGTCACATCAATGAGAGAAGGTTGACAAAGTTACATACAGAAGGATATTTGAATCCGTTCGAATATCAATCGTATGCCACTTGTCAATCCTGTCTCAAAGGAAAGATGACAAAGACTCCGTTCACTGGACACGGAGTAAGAGCGAGCGAGCTCTTGGGACTCGTACACAGCGACGTGTGCGGTCCAATGTCTACACATGCGCGAAGCGGTTATTCTTACTTCATTACTTTTACGGATGACTTTTCAAGGTACGGTTATGTCTTCTTAATGAAACATAAGTCCGAAGCCTTTGGAAAATTCCAGGAATATAAGAATGAAGTAGAAAAACAAACCGGCAAAAGTATCAAGATTCTAAGATCGGATCGAGGTGGTGAATACTTGAGTGCCGAGTTCCTGAACTATTTAAAAGAGAACGGAATTCTCTCTCAGCTTACTCCTTCATACACTCCGCAATATAACGGTGTATCGGAGAGACGGAACCGAACCCTATTGGATATGGTACGGTCCATGATGAGTAATGCTGAGTTACCGCGATCATTCTGGGGGTATGCGCTAGAATCAGCAGCATACCTTTTGAACCGAGTTCCCACTAAGACTGTGCCTACTACACCATATGAGATGTGGTGTGGGAAGAGGCCCCATCTCAATCACATTAAGACATGGGGAAGTCCATCTTTTGTCAAAAAGCAGCATGCGGACAAGCTCGAGGCACGCTCAGTACAGTGCAAGTTTGTGGGATATCCAAAGAACTCCAAGGGATATTTCTTCTACTGCGAAGAGGAACAAAAGGTTTTTGTTTCTCGTCATGCCCACTTTCTAGAACACCAGTTCTTAGAAAAGGAAATTAGTGGGAGCGCAGTAGAACTGGAAGATATTCCAGAACCACAGACTATTACTGAAAGCTTAGTGGAACCAGAGGGTTCAAAAGAACAAGACATTCCTACGCCGCTCAGCAGGAGTAGTAGGCAGTCTCATCCGCCCGAGAGATACTACGGTTTTCTCATAGACGGGGATAGAGAGGATTGCATCATAGATTATGATGAGCCTACTAGCTTCCAGCAGGCCGTTCAGAGCGTTGACTCGGTAAAATGGCTGGATGCAATGCGGACCGAAATGGAGTCCATGTACACCAACAAAGTATGGACGTTGGACATTGCTCCAGACGGGGTAAAACCCGTAGGATGCAAGTGGATCTTCAAAAGGAAGATTGGTGTAGATGGACAGGTTGAGACCTATAAAGCTAGACTTGTTGCAAAGGGTTTCCGTCAAAAACCTGGCTTGGACTATGACGAAACCTTTTCTCCAGTGGCTATGCTAAAATCCATTCGGATCCTTCTTGCCATTGCTGCCTTCCACGATTATGAGATCTGGCAAATGGACGTAAAGACCGCTTTTCTAAATGGAAATTTAGAGGAGTGTGTCTATATGGACTAACCAGAGGGTTTCATTCAGAGTGGGAGCAGCGGAAAGGTGTGTAAGTTACTTAAGTCCATCTATGGACTAAAGCTAGCATCGCAGAGTTGGAACATCTGTTTTGATGAGACGGTCAAGGAATTTGGCTTTATCAAAAATCCAGATGAACCATGAATCTATAGTAGATTTGTAGCGAGAACTGTAGTATTCCTCGTTTTATACGTGATGACATTCTCTTAATAGGAAATGACATTCCTATGCTACAATCTGTCAAGGGGTTCTTGTCACACAGGTTCTCCATGAAAGACCTGGGTGATGCCTCATACATCCTGGGGATCCGGATCCATCGTGATAGATCCAAGAGGATATTTGGACTTTCACAGTCCAGGTACATCGACACAATACTTAAAAGATTCAGTATGGAAGATTCCAAGCGCGGTAACCTACCGGCTTCTCACGGGATCACCCTCTCTAAAGAGATGTCTCCCAAGACTGATTTGGAGAGGGATCGCATGTCTATTATACCCTACGCTTCTGCGATAGGCTCTATAATGTATGCGATGTTGTGTACCAGACCGGATGTAGCTTATGCACTGAGTGTGGTAAGCCGGTATCAGTCAAACCCTGGGGAGAAACACTGGATAGCGGTAAAGAACATTCTCAAGTACCTGAGAAGGACTAAGGAGATGTTCTTGGTGTATGGCGGAAAAGACCTCCAGATCGAGGCCTTTGCTGACTCCAGCTTCCAGAGTGACAAGGATGATTCCAAGTCCATGTCGGGTTTTGTCTTTACCCTCAATGGAGGGGCGGTGTGTTGGAAGAGTTCCAAACAAGAAACCGTTGCAGACTCGACGATGGAAGCGGAATACATCGCTGCATCTGATGCCGCAAAGGAAGCTGTCTGGATGAGGAAGTTCTTGAAAGAACTTCAGGTGGTTCCTTCCATTGTTGATCCAATACCTCTGTATTGCGACAACAACGGGGCTATAGCTTTAGCGAAGGAACCCAGGTCCCATCAGAGATCCAGACACATCTTGAGGCGGTATCACCTGATCAGGGAGATCGTGGATCGCCAAGAGATCGAGGTTCGGAGGGTTGCTTCAGAAGATAACACTGCAGATCCATTCACCAAGGCCTTGCCCCAGACTCAGTTCGAGCGGCTGATTGAGATGATAGGTCTTCGATACGCCAGTACATGGCCTTAGTGCAAGTGGGAGATTGTTAGTGTATATGCCCTAGAGGCCATTACTGTATCATACTAGTTTGTATATTACTTAATGGAAGCTTGGGATATTCACCTTGTATATACAATCTTGCTCAAAATAGTAGTATGCTACTTGGTTTGTTTCTACTTCAATGTGTACTTGTGTTTATTTTAGTATATCACCTATACACATTAGTGGAGCCCTTAGGATCTTTGCTTGATTACCAGCGTTGTGATGGCAGTCACGCTAGTGGGGGCTGGGTAATCTATAAGCACATCCTTATGCAGGTCCCTAGTCACAGGATTATCGAGACAGGGCATCGATACTCCGGAGTAGACTAGTGCATGCGCTTCTCATCCCAGAGTAGGAGATGGTCTGTCCCACAGCCATCAGTACGTCGTACTGGAGATAGTATGCGGGTGCTCGTTGGGTTACGAGTACACTGGACAAGACTCGTCGGGAACTGACCGGTTGGTATTATACCTATCGTTAGTTATCAGTTCCCAGGTGACATGAGTACAGCTTAGTCCGCTGACTTGACACTGTCACTTCGCCTCGAGTGTGTTCCCACTGTACTTTGATTGCTACCCTACCACGGCTCAAAGGAGTCGTACAAACAGGTAGTAGTTAGGTGCAGTCCTGAAGTACTTGGAGGCAGTGATGGTTAGACAGGATTCGTCTCTCCCGGTATTGGGGGTTGACATCGCGCTGTGTCTAGGAGAGCCATTACACGAGTAGTCCCTGGCCATGGCAAGCGGGATATACTGGTAGGCTTCCAGTGTTATCTCAGGGTGTATTGGGCTTCACTCCGACATGACTTGTACCGCTATTAGGGGACTGACGTTTACCGCCCCCTAGGCCCGCCATGCGATGTATCAGACGAACAGACTGAACTGTACGGAGATTGTCACATTCAGGCTCAGTAGGAGTTCAGATGGGTTTCACCTCGTCGGTCTTCTTATCGGCATCTACCTGGGGACCGTTACGCACAGCTAGTACCGCTTGCGGTCTATGGTTAAACCCACTGCCAGCGTAGTGTCGAGTCTTTAGAGTCCCACACAGAAAGCTATTCGCCTTTTGGCAAAAGAGTAGAGGTCGCATGGTTTTGCGACAAGTCGCATGGTTTTGCGACAGGGTCCGGTCACATCCGTGCACTTGTGCACGTACAGTGTCCGGACAGTTAACACTAGCGGGCTTTGGTTTAAGCCAGATCCTATTGTACGTTTTGGGATTGGTTTTATCCAGTATGTATTCGTGTTCCTCGGAACGCGAATGCGGGTGTGTATGCACAGTTGACGGAGAGACAGAGGCAGAGGATTCTCATTAGGGTTGTTGACCGTTGACTGTTGACTATTGACTTTTTGCTCAACCCTAATGAGAATATGATATGTAATTAACAATAATATTAATTAAGTATTGTGGTGACATGGTTGTTGAGGGGTTGACTTTGTTGATTTGTTGACTTTGTTGACCGGTTGACTAGGTTGGACTAGTTGACCATCATGATGACAATGGCTATCATTTCATGGTAAAGACTTTTTACTTGCTTGTTCTCTTGTGCAATATGAGTGCATGAAATGATATAGCCATTTTGACTTAAACCATTTACACAATACTTGATTACTATTTTTGTGATGATGGTTTTGGATTATGAAAGCCAAGTGAGAAAAGTCTTGCTCATTTTTCTATCATTTTCATTCTCTCTCTTGTGTTCTTGAGCTCTCATCTCCTTTCTCTTGCTCTCCCTCTCTTTAGTCTATGGTTCACTTGTCTCATGTGTTGAGAACCAAGAACCATAGAGAAAATCCCAACACACTCTCCTCTACTCACTCTAGTTCACAAGGTTTGGCAAACCGAGTGAACTAGTTTCTTCAAAGTTCGAAGAAGAAGCCAAAGGTAGAAGCTTTCAGGTGGATCAATCTTCGGCGCAAGGAGACGACGGGGTGAAGCCGATCTGGACAACCATCGAGGCTTGAAGACGAAGGAGTTCAAGAAAGAAAGGTATAACCCCCTAACCGAGTAGTTAACAACTCCTAGTTAGGTTGTTAGTTAGATGTTTAACAAAGATCCGGTTTTGAGTCCATGTTACCGCCTCTAGAAAATTGGTTTTCACCTAATTCCGCATGCCCGAAAGTACCGGGAGAGGTAGCATGGACTTACACCTACTAGCTTCCAGCAAGCCATTCAGAGCGGCGACTAGGTAAAATGGCTGGATGCAATGCGGACCGAAATGGAGTCCATGTACACCAACAAAGTATGGACTTTGGACATTGCTCCAGATGGGGTAAAACCCGTAGGATGCAAATGGATCTTCAGAAAGAAGATTGGTGTGGATGGACAGGTTGAAACCTATAAGACTAGACTTGTTGCAAAGGGTTTTTGTCAAAGACCTGGTTTGGACTATGACGAAACTTTTTCTCCAGTGGCTATGCTCAAATCCATTCGGGTCCTTCTTGCCATTGCTGCCTTCCACGATTATGAGATCTGGCAGATGGACGTAAAGACGGCTTTTCTAAATGATAATTTGGAAGAATGCGTCTATATGGATCAGCCAGAGGGATTCATTCAGAGTGGGAGCAACGGTAAAGTGTGCAAGTTGCTTCAGTCCATTTATGGACTAAAGCAGACATCATGGAGTTGGAACATTTGTTTTGATGATACTATCAAAGAATTCGACTTTATCAAGAATCCAGATGAACCATGCATATATAGTAAGATTGTAGGGAGAATTGTAGCATTCCTCGTCTTGTACGTGGATGACATTCTCCTAATAGGAAATGATATTCCTATGCTACATTCAGTCAAAGGATTCTTGTCACAGAAGTTCTCCATGAAGGACCTGGGTGATGCCACCTACATTCTGGGGATCCAGATCTATCGTGATAGATCAAAGAGGATGTTGGGACTTTCGCAGTCCAGGTACATAGACACCATATTGAAACGATTCAGTATGGAAGATTCTAAGCACGGTAACCTACCGGCTTGTCACGGAATCACCCTCTCCAAAGAGATGTCTCCCAAGACTGATTTGGAAAGGGCTCGCATGTCGATTATACCCTACGCTTCTACGGTAGGCTCTATAATGTATGCGATGTTATGTACCAGACCAGATGTAGCATACGCATTGAGCGTTGTAAGCCGGTATCAGGCAAACCCAGGGGAGAAGCACTGGATAGCAGTAAAGAACATTCTCAAGTACCTGAGGAGGACTAAGAAGATGTTCTTGGTATATGGCGGAAAGGACCTCCAGATCGAGGCCTTTGACGACTCCAGCTTCCAGAGTGACAAGGATGACTACAAGTCCATGTCGGGTTATGTCTTTACCCTCAATGGAGGGGCGGTCTGTTGGAAGAGTTCCAAGCAGGACACCGTTGCTGACTCAACGATGGAAGCGGAGTACATAGCTGCTTGCGATGCCGCAAAAGAAGCTGTCTGGATGAAGAAGTTCCTCACAGAACTCCAGGTGGTTCCTACCAATGTTGATCCAATACCTCTGTATTGCGACAACAATGGCGTTATAGCTTTAGCGAAGGAACCCAGGTCCCATCAGAAGTCCAGACACATTTTAAGGTGGTATCACCTGATCAGGGAGATCGTAGATCGCCTGGAGATCGAGGTGAAGAGAGTAGATACGAGGATTAACACTGCTGATCCATTCACAAAGGTCATTCCTCTATTCGAGATGATAGGTCTGTGATATACCAGTATATGGCCCTAGTGCAAGTGGGAGATTGTTAGTGTTTATGCCTTAGAAGCCATTACTGTATCATACTAGTTTGTATTTTACTTAATGGAAGCTTGGGATATTCACAGTTGTATTGACAGTCTTGCTAAAAATGGTAGTATGCTACTTGGTTTGTTTCTACTTTAATATGTACATATGTTTCTTTTAACATATCGCTTATACATATTAGTAGAGCCCTTAGGATCTTTGCTTGATTACCAGCGTTGTGATGGCAGTCACACTAGTGGGGGCTGGGTAGTCTATAAGCAACATCCTATACAGGTCCCTGGTCATAGGATTGTCGAGACGTGGCATCGATACTCCGGAGTAGACTGGTGTATACGCTTGTCATCCCAGCATGGGGAGATGGTCTATCCCACAGCCATCAGTACGTTGTACTGGAAATAGTATGCAGGTGCTCGTTAGGTTACGGGTACGCCGGCCAGGACTCGCCGGGAATTGCAGGTTGGTTTTATTCTCATCGTCAGATAGCAGTTCCCAGGTGACATGAGTACAGCTTAATCCGTCGACTTGACACTGCTACTTCGCCTCGAGTGTGACTGTACTTAGATTATTACCCTACCACGGCTCAAAGGAATCGTGCAAACAGGTAGTAGTTGGGTGCAGTCCCGAAGCACTTGGAGGCAGTGGCGGTTAGACAGGATTCGTCTCCCCCGGGATTGGGGGTTGATATCGCGCTGTGTATGGAGAGCCATTACGCAAAGTCCCTGGCCAGGGAAAGCGAGATTTACTGGTAGGCTTCCAGTAGTTTCTCAAGGTGTAATGGGCTTCACTCCGACACGACTTATACCGCTATTAGGGGTCTGACGTTTATCGCCCCCTAGGCCCGATATGCGATAGTCCTAGACGAACAGACCGGACAGTACGGAGATTGTCACATCAGGCTCAGTAGGAGTTCGGATGGGTTTCCCCATCGTCCTTCTTATCGACATCTACCTGGGGACCGTTATGTACAGCTAGTACCGCTTACGGCCTATGGTTAAACCCACTGCCAGCGTAGTGTCGATTCTTTAGAGTCCCACACAGAGAGTTTACCTGCACCGGGCAAAAGGTGTAGAGGCCGTATGGTTTTACGGCAGGGCCGCGATCACTTACGTACACTTGTGCACGTACTATGATCGGGCAGATAATACTAGCGGGCTTTGGTTTAAACCAGATTCTAGTATTATACAGTATTCAGTCAAAAATTATTCGTGTTTTTCGGAAATAGGGATGGGAGGGGCAGTCTCGTAATTTGTCAGGAAGCTTCTAGAAGAAGATGACTCATTTGTGTTTAATTCTTTTTAGGATTTAAACTAAATGAGGTGGAGGATGAGGTGTATGTTTATATTAAATGCTTAATGACTCATGAGGTGATTCACCCTTAGAATTAAATGAAGCATGATGAATATTAGATAGATATTTATTTTGATAATATTATTATGCTTCATATTATTCTTGCATGAGAATTATTCATTTGATTATCACAAAAGCTTTCTCTCTCCTCAAGTTATCATCTTCTTCATCAAACCCTAAAAGCTCTCATAAGTTGAGAATTCTAGGGTTTAAGTGACTAAGTAATCCATCTAAATACTCTACACTCTCTAGGACTTCTAGATTAGCAAACTAGAAGCCGTAGTTAACTCAGATTCGAGATAGGAGCTCGGACTATAGACTCTCGGGTGGATCGTCTTTGACTCGAAGAGGCCGTTGAGGTGCCCATGTTCCATAGAGCCTACAAGGTATGGAGGACAGCGATGAAGACCCGAAGGACAAGTAACGTGAGGTATAACTTCGAATCAGAGTAGTTAAACCTCTCGTAGTTTCCTAGTAATGGTTTAGACAAGATCTGTGTGCTCAAGTCCGTGTTACGAAGGTTTGATAATTGTTTTTCATATATTCCACCTCCCCGCGAACACGTAGGGTGCGTAACATGGATTTACATGGATCAGTAGCGGCATCGCTGGCACACATCTACTTTTGGGTGATTTGCTTGGTAGGTGGGACATTTGCATCGTGCCCACTCTTGTATTTATATTTTCTGTTGTATCTAGTCAACTCCATCAATCAAAACTAGTATTTGTATATGTAGTAAGACTTCGAATGACTTGTGGTTGCGAGACTTGAGCGATGGGTTTTTATGTTCGCTTTTGGGGTTGATGTCTTGCTTTATTTTATCTTTAGTGGTGATCTTCGCCGTTGGGCATCGTATACTTATATTCATGTTATGCATGGTTGTGGATTCGCCGTTTGGCGGAGAGCTAGCTCCCGCATGGGGATGCCTTTATCATTATTATGTATATGTGGTTTTGGATCAAAATATACAAAGGAGGTGCTGCCCAAATTTTTAAAAGGCAAAACATGTTTTCAAACTAGTAAATTTCACTTGCATTTTTCATGTTCCTTTTCTATGCATTTAAGAAAACTTGATTTCATTATACCTTTACTTCAAAACTTCACCTCTTTTTTTCTTAAAACGGTTTAGATTTCCGGGTTTCATCTTACTTGAATTACGTTATGCCTTTAGACGTTGCGTGATTTAAGTGCTGGTCACGAGCTAATATTTCGGGTCATGACAATAATGAAGCTCTCAAAAGAAAGCTTCAAGTGGAAAGAAGAAGAAGAAACCAAGTTAAAGCCCACACAACTCTCAAGCCTAAAACAAAACTAGAACAAGACTAAAGAATAAACAATACATGTGGTCTATCTATGCACACCCTTGGCTCAAATCTGTTCTGGTATTTATAGGCATCAAAATAGAATAAACAAACAATATAAAATGGATGATGTGATGCCTATAAAGTGCCAGAAGAAAAGTATGGGGAAAAGGAGCTACGGGGACCGGTGTCGCCGGATTTATTGGGGGTCTCGCCGGTCCAAATCCGAGCATTGAGGCTCGTGCTGGCATGGTGAACTCAAGTGCTCTCCAACATCATCCTGGTGCTGCTTGATTTATGTATAAATTCATGGTTACTACTCAGGGATTTTAGAGGGAAACATGACGCTACATATCACATCAAAACTTTTAGCATTTAACTCATGTCACCATCCCACTTGTTCCTACTTGTATAAATTGTGTAAAGGCAGCCCCCATATGGTCCATGTCAAAGAGCTAGTGTCGCACATGTATTGTGTTGGACCAAAATTGTGTGCATACATATTTATTAAAAAAGAGCTCTTTGAATATCGGTCGGTTCTCTGTTCTGATTGCAGTGTCGGCTTCCAAACGCTATATTCGTGACATTGAGTGTGTTTCCAGTGTTTTATCACGAATACCTGTAATCTGTAATTACTGAGCAGACACTGATTAATAGTACCGATATATAACAAAATTGATAATGAATGAGAGGTATTAAAATGCAGTTTTCTGAGATGAACAATAGCCAAACCCCCACCATAGACCCCTACGGGTGCGGTAAACTACCCGCCAAATTCCCGAAGTGAAGCAACCTCCCTCAATGAAATGAGTAGGCCACTCGGCACTTCAAGAACCCGGTAGTTTGTGCACCCCTCCTTGGGTCTATCCTAAGTAAGTAAATGAAATAATACAACGATGGCTACAACCTCAACCCGGATGTACCCCGCAAAAGAATATTACATCAATTTTCAAATATACATAAATGAAAGAAAAGAACACTCTTCTCACATGCCCCCCAGCTATTCATTCACGACGATCCAATACTTCATATCCACAAACTATAAACAAGACACAAGATATGTGCAACCCCCACTAATTGACATATAGCAATTAGTAGATGTTTAGCAACACATATACAAACAAAATACACAGTTAAGTAAGAATTTAGAATTTCGATCGATTAAATCTTCCTGCATCTACCCTATGTACAAACCAGTACACAAACAAATCTGGGCAAAAACCAAATGTACCAAAAATTATATTTCCATGAACCTGAACCACAGAAAAAAAAATGGAGCTTATTGGCCCTAATTAGGCCGCGGATCCGCGGTCAAATGACCTATTTGGCCGCGGATTAGCGGTCTAAATATGAGCTTAAGTGCTCAAAAAAAATTATGATTCTATAAAACCCTACTCATAATCTTAAGGTCACTGAAATAATTTATTGAACAACTTTAAAAAACGAACAAAAGCTTGAAACGAAAATGCGATTTCGGATAATTTCCGTCGATCGTAGTTCTAAATACTTGCTAACAAGCTAGTTAAAGTTTAAGTAGGCACTGATACCGCTATAAGTCGATGTCGCACACCCCGCGTGGTTGTGGGGAGGCAGAATTTACAAAAAACGATTTTCATGAAAAGCAACATCGACTATACTTCCACGATCTTTCGGAAACCATAACTAGCCAAACACAAGGAGGTTCTAAACTACTATGATAGAGTTTTATACCTCCTAAATACAAGTCCTTCAGGTCTTCTTCTCCTTTGCTTGAGCTCCTAGAAGGTGCGGATCTAGCTCGTTCGTCGGCCACCTCGTGTCGAAGACGATCCATCCGAGAGTCTATGGTTCAAGCTCCAACCTCAAAACTGAGGTAACTAAAGTGCCTAGTTCGCTAATCTAGGTAACTTAGAAGATATAGAGAGTTAATTGGACTATATTATCTCATAAAACCCTAGGATTCACAACTCATGTGAGGGTTAGGGTTAGAGAAAGAAGGAGGAGAGCAAATGGAGAGAGAATGAGAAAATGCAAATGATCAAGTGTTGAGGCAAGTAAAGAATGGCTCATTCTTTTTCTCACATCAAGCATGCATTATTTTCAATAGAAAATTGTAGCCATGTTTGAATAGTAAGTGCAAACAATTAAACTAAAGAATTAGCTATGCTTCACCCATGCCACAAATATCTCCATTTTCCACCTCATTAATCTATTTTCCAAAAATAGATTAAACCAAAATGAGGTGTCCTCTTCTAGAAGCATCTCTTGGAAAAATTACAAGAATGCCCTAACCGTATATACATACCCGTATTCGTACTGCAAAAAAATACGAATACAAAGAGATAAAAATAATCCAATAATATAATACTAGAATCTGGCTTAATCCTAAGCCCTCTAGTATTATCCGACCGAACAACATCCGTGTAGCCAGTACACGTATATGATCGGAACCCTGCACATAAAACCATACGGCCTCTATATCATTTCGCCTGAACCAGGAAAACCCTCTGTATGGGACTCTAAAGACTCGACAGTACGCTAGCAGTGGGTTTAACTTTAAGTCGACGTTACACACCCCACGTGATGCGGGGAGGCGGAATAAGTAAAAACGATCATTTTCATCAAGGTAACATCGACTATGCATAAAGATCTTTGCTAAACCCTAACTAACAAACTAACTAGGAGTTGTTAACTACTATGAAAGATGATTATACCTCAAGATACTTGTCCTTCTTGTTCTTGTTGTTCTCCTCCTCGTCGGCCTCCTCAAGTTTGAAGATCCACCCGAGAGTGCCTACTACAAGCTTTAACCTCCAAGATGAGGTAACTAAGTGGCTTAGAGTGCTAATCTAAGTGACCTAGAGAATATAGAGATTGATTAAGGATTAATTAGTCTCACTAACCCAATGATTCTCAACTCATGAGACACATAGGGCTAGAATGAAGAAGGGAGAGAGCTTGAGAAGAGAGAAAGTGTTTGTGATAATGAAATGAATCTTGACTTAATATGAATTATATGAAGCATGAAAATATCTCAAAAAATATCTTATAAATAATATCAAGCATGCTTCATTTAATTCTTGAGATGAATCATCTCATGAGTCATGGTTCATTTAATGAAAGCAACACCTCATCTCCTCCACCTCATTAAGTTTAATCCATAAATGAAATAAACCTTAATGAGTTACCTTCTTCTAAAAGCTTCCCGACAAATTACGAGAATGCCCCTCCCATCCGTATTTACGAAAACAACGGATATACTGAGACTGCATAAATCCACTAATCTAATACTAGGATCCGGCTTAAACCAAAGCCTACTAGTATAATCTGTCCGAATATCATACGAGTACAAGTACACGTATATGTCTGAACCCTGTCGTAAAACCATACGACCTCTATATCATTTCGCCCGAAGCAGGGAAACCCTCTATGTGGGACTCTAAAGACTCGACACTACGCTGGCAGTGGGTTTAACCACAGGACGTAAACGGTACTAGCTGTACGTAACGGTCCCCAGGTACATGTCGATAAGAAAGCCAATGAGAAAGCCCATCCGAACTCTTACTGAACCTGTATGTGACAATCTTTGTACAGTCCGGTCTGTTCGTCTAAGAGTATCGCATATTGGGCCTAGGGGGCGGCAAGCGTCAGTCCCCTAATAGCGGTATAAGTCATGTCGGAGTGTATCCCATTACACCCTGAGAAACTACTGGAGCACCTACCAGTAAATCTCGCTTGCCCTGGCCAGGGACCTTGCGTAATGGCTCTCCAAACACAGTGCGATATCAAACCCCAATACCAGGAGAGACAAATCATATCTAACCGCCACTGCCTCCAAGAGCTTCGGGACTGCACCCAATTGCTACCTGTTTGCACGACTCAATAGAGCCGTGGTAGGGTAGCAATCTAAGAACAGTGGGAACACACTTGAGACGAAGCAGCAGTGTCAAGTCAACGGACTATACTGTACTCATGTCACCTGGAAAACTGCTAACTGACGATGGGTATAATACCAACCAAGAGTTCCCGACGAGTCATGTCCGGTGTACTCGTAACCCAACGAGCACCTGCATACTATCTCCAGTACAACGTACTAATAGCTGTGGGACAGACCATCTCCCCTGCTGGGACGAGAAGCGTATACACTAGTCTACTCCAGAGTATCGATGCCCAGTCTCGATAATCCAACGACTAGGGGCCTGTATAAGGATGTGCTTGTAGACCACCCAACCCCCACTAGTGTGACTGCCATCACAACGCTGGTAGTCAAGCAAGATCCTAAGGGCTCTATCAATATGTATTAGCGATATGTTAAAAGAAACATATACACATATTAAGATAGATATAAACCAAGTAGCATACTACTATGTTGAGCAAGACTGTTATAAATCCGTGTATATATTCCAAGCTTCCAAAATGTAATATACAAGCTAGCATTAAACAATAATGGCCTCTAGGGCATATAACACTAACAATCTCCCACTTGCACTAAGGCCATGTGCTGGCGTATCGCAGACCTATCATCTCGAATAGCCTCTCAAACTACATCTGAGGTATGGCCTTTGTGAATGGATCTGCAGTGTTTTCCTCTGTAGCAACTCTTCGAACCTCGATCTCCCGGCAATCCACGTGTAGGGTTCCTAGGCACTCCCAAGAGGTCTCACAAGGCATCAACCATGCCAATTTCAAATTTTAACGATGCCGAGAAACCCTAATACGGATCGTTGGCTAGAAGTTTAGGCGAAAAACAAACTAGTTAACACTTAACTACAAGAATACGGAAGTACAACCTTTGTAGATCCGATCCTCCACCTTCATGGCTCCATGATGAAGTCCTCTCCGCTGTCCTCATGCGATCCCGGGCTCTAGCGTCGGCTTCATCGGAGAAGAAGCGGGCTAGGTCATCGACGACGTGCCGAAGATGATCTACGTCGAGGCATCGCTAGATCAAGCTCCAACTTCACCAAGTCAAGAAACCTTGTGAAGGAAACACACTCTACTACTTGGCAAGAGGTAGAGGATGAAGAAATAGGAAGTGGGTTCACTTTAGAATTGGATTTCTCACTCTTTTTCATCAATCACCATTGATGAAGTAAGCTTTCTTCATGAAGTGAAGAAGAAGAAGAAGATAATGAATATGATAGAATAAAAAGATTAACTTCAAAAGATAATTCCATTCATTCTTATCATAAAGGTTACCATGGTTAAGTGTAGAGAATGAACCAAGGTTAAGTGAAGTGGTTAGGGTTAAGCATGAGACAAAATGGTCACTAAGTCAAAGCTTCATGAAGCTTCATAATACAAACAAAGTTAGCAACCATTTTTCTCTTTATGCTTTTCATTTTCCATAAAGAATAGATAAATAAATAAATGAATAAAACAAAACCCTAACCATTATCATGTAACCATGGTTTAATCTTTACACAAAAACCCTAGCAAACATGTATCATCAAACATGATACAATCAAGTGCACAAAAGTATATCACATATACAATGTGCACATCCGAGTGAGAATATCCATTTAAAGTGAACCAATACTAGTTAATGCAAAGTAATATATCAAATATATAATTATACATTAAATCATTAAATCAACACTTGATTTAATGATCCGGTCATATCGCATATAACCGACTAATATCAACAGTAACAACTTATCGAATCAACACTTGATCCGATAACCCGGCTATATCGCATATAACCGATCAATGTCACATATCGCGAGAATCGAATACAGTATCACATACTGGTATCATTCTCGGTCCCGCACATATCTCATATGCGCTCCTATTTCGTTTCGCTTGAGCCAGGAAACCTCTGTGTAGGACTCTAAAGACTCGTCAATACGCCGGCAGCAGGTGATGATCATATCAAACACCCACAAGCCGCAAGCGGTCTGCTAAACGTAACGGCCACCCGGGTATTGAGCGATCAGAAGATCGACGAGCAAGCCCGCTCACACTCCAGTGAATCCAACCAGTAACACTACCGTACAGTCCGGTCTGATCGTCTGATATGTCGCATATCTCGCCTAGGAGTGGTAAACGTCAGACCCCAATAGCTCGATAAGTCGTGTCGATATGAGGTCTATAACAATTCGAGAAACTACTGGTAACACTTACCAGTAAATCTCAGCAACCCTGGCAAGGGATTTCCGATTATAGCCAATCGAACACAGCGCAACATCAACTCCCTATACCGGGAGAGACGAATCCCCTCCTATCGCTCATTGCCTCCATGTGACTCGGGACTGTACCCAAAAACCACCGTTTTGCACGCCCTCTTGGACGTGGTAAGATGGAAATCAAAGCACAGTGGGAACCACACAAGACTCTATGACGATCTCGGGTCAACAGACTACTCTGTACCAGTGTCACCAGAGAACTGCCATCTGACGTAAGGTATAATACCATCTGGGAGTTCTCGGCGAGTCCGTCCAGTGTACCCAGTCTCTACTGAGCACCCGTATATCATCTCTGATGTTAAACACCAATGGATATGGGATCATCCATCGCCCATCTGTATGGGTCGAGAAGGTATACGCTAGTCTACTCTGGTATATCGATGCCCCGTCTCGATACACCCACGACTAGGGACCTAGAAGGATGTACTTATGGACTACCATGTCCCCACTAGTATGATCTGCATCATAGTCCAGGTAGTCAAGTACACATCCTAAGGGCTTTACCAACATGTAACAGAGAGACAATCAATGTACACGTTAAGGTAAAGTGTAACCAGATAGCATACTAACATGTCGAGCAAGAAAGTCCTCCCTATATATGTCCCAGCATCCACTACAATATACATCCTATGTATAGTAATGGCCTCTAGGGCATACATATAACTAACAATCTCCCACTTGCACTAGGGCCATCTGTAGCATTGGTTGTAGTATCTCATACTCAACCATCCCATAAAAGTCTCTCTCTGGGAATAGGCCTTCGTGAGTGGATCCGCCGTGTTGTCTTCTGAGTCTCGTCTCCTTACCTAGATCATCCTGGAGATCAACCATCTCCATGATCAGGTGACACTGCCTTAGAATATGTCTGGATCACTGATGGGACGGACGTTCCTTGGCATAAGCCACAACTCCATTGTCACACAATGGGAGGAACTAAGTTCATCTCATGAACAAATATACACCCAGACAACCTCTTTGGTAGCATCTTAAGTAGCGATGTATCCAGCCTTTATCATCTAGTATGCCCCGGTATCTAGCTTGGAACTCTTCCAACATACCGTCCCTTTACTGAGGGTAAAGACAATGCCTGTGACTGACATTCAGTCTCTTTATCACCGTGGAACCATTCCAGTGATTCTCCCCAGGGTCTATTGATACCTTCTCACTACAATTAGTGAGAATCCCAACATCCATTTAGATCTATCTCATAGATCCAAAACCCAGGATTTAGGGGTATCACTTTGATCCTATATGGAGAATCCTTGTGATAAGCGGAGATTGACCGAGCGTAGCATAGGAAACTCCTTTCTTATCAAGAGTATGTCATCCACGTACTCTAAGAAGATCGTCACCATACTCCCTACTACCTTTTTGTTTATACAAGGTTCATCTACCATTTTGATGATGTCAACTTCTTTGACTAATTCATCAAAACAGACGTTCCAACTCCGCGATGCCTGCTTTATCCTATAAAACATTTTGCACATGTTTCCGCTGCTCCCACTGTCTACGAGGCCCTCTGGCTGTGTACTTATAGACTCCCTCTTCTAAAACATCATTTAGAAAAGTTGTCATGACACCCAACCACCAGATATCGTAGTCATGGTATGTAGCCGTGGCAAGTAGAATCTGAATGGACTTAAGCATAGTCACTGGAAAAAGGTTTCATCATTATCCACGCCTGGTCAATGACGAAAACCTTTAACAAGTCTAGCTTTGAAAGTCTCAACTTTTCCATCTACACCAAGTAATCTTCTCAAGATATACTTGCTCCTGATGGGGATTTAACCCTTCAGATATAGCAACCAAAGTCCATACTTTGTTGGTGTATAAGGATTCCATCTCAGATCGATAAGCATCCAGCCATTCTTAAAGAGTCTTACTCCTGATAGCCAGCTCGAAGCTAGTTGGGTTATCATCTCATGATGCAATCCTCGCTCCCACTGTCATAGAGAAACCGAAGTATCTCTCAGGTGGGTGAGGAACCCTACTAGATCGGCGGAGAGGCTGAGGTTCGTTGGTAACTATTGAATCCTTTGGTTCTTTCAAATCATCAGCTGCAGTTTGTATAGCTGGAACATTTCCAGTTCTACATAACAGATCTTGCCTCGAGCTTGTCCGGATTTTGCTTTTCAGACATAGGCCGGACAACCCCAAATCTTAAAGAACTTAAGATATGGGCTCTTCCTTTTCCATATCACATATGAAGTGGTAGGCAACTTGATTTGATTGGAACCGTATTCAATAGGTATGCAGCTTCTCAAGCGCATAACACCCAAAAGGAAATAGGTAACTCAGTAGTACTCATCATAGAGCACACCTTATCACATAGGGTGTAATTGCTCCACCTCGATATACCATCGTGCTATGGTGTATACAGAGGAGTAATGCTGAGAGAGAATCTCATTCTCCTTTAGAATAGTCCAGGAATTCCATGCACAAGTATTCTCCTCCCTGATCTCATCATAGGACATAATACTTATACCCGTATTTTGGTTATCTACTTCTCGCTTATATTCTGTGAATATCTCAAAAGGTTCGGACTCATGTTTCAACAGGAACATAGGTCTGAATCTTGAAAGATCATCAGAGAATGTAATGAAGTACAAAGAACCGGTCTTGGCATGTGTAGACAGGGGACCTTACATACATCAACATGTATCATCCCAAGAGTTTACTAACTCTTTCTCTGTTTCCAATAAACAGAGCTATGGTCATTTTATCTCTGTGACATGACTGGCGAGTTTCACAAGATGTAAATTCAAACTAATTTAAATATGCATCTTTATGTAACTCTAGCTAGTCGGGTCGCATTGATATGACCTAGTCTACAATACCTCAAGAAGGATTCGTTCATTTCTGAACTCTTCCTCTTGTGTGTGTTCCGTATACTAAGAACTGTAGTTTGATTTAGAACATCAATGCTTTTAGATAACGTGCCTGAACCGATCAACTTTTGATATAGGAAATGTTCAAAACATTATCCAACAATACAAAATTTTATCATTTCTTTACTAATAAAGAGACTGATATTCTTTTGTATATCAGGTTCGGTATCTAATAACATTCGTTCAGAATCAATGTATTGGTAATACAGGGTGACAGTGACCAACAGACTTGGCTGCAACTCTTGCCCCGTTTTCTGCCTCATGAAACTTATCACCCGTTCTCAGTTTTTCTACCTTTTTGTAGCCCTATGTAACATATTACATATCTGGGATCCTGATCCGGTATCATATACCCAGGATTCGGAGGATGCTGAGAAACAGTTCTTTGTAACGAACACACCCGAAGATGATGCATCAGCATGCACTCTCTTCGTTTGGGCGGCACGGGAATTCTGGTAATCCCCAATTTCCTGCTCTGTCTTATAACAATTATAAGTTGGAGCGGGACCAACGTTCCCCAGCTCAGTATAACAAGCGGGTTCGGTCAATAATCCATATTATTATCTTGATTAAGGCGTGATATGGTCGCTACCTGGAGAGAGAGAGAGAAGAAAACACTCAGCGTGCGCTCTTGCAAGATCAGATTGGTTATTATTTTATCTAATCAGGATGGCTCCCACTGCTTTTCATCAAATCTTCCTTCAAACCCTAAAAGGAAAGACTAGCCGGGATTAATTACACACTACAAGTTCGCCAATCTTTCAGCCAGGCCAGTGTCGGTACTTTGAGGGAGGTCCCCCGTGCTTTCGCACGAACCTAATTAATGTAAACCTCGTTTTCCCAGAGGCGTAATCTCGTTAACACCTTTCTAGACACCTACTTGATCGGCTAATTGTAATGTATAAAACTCTCCCAGGAGTAACTCTTACTCGCAGCGGGTATCGGGATCCAACTATCTCATAGAAGGTATGCAATCTTATTGCAAATTTCAACACTTGAAATTCCCGATAATATTTTGCCCCTAGCGTCCTATGACCTTGACAGAGGTCAACAAACCATAGGCTGCTAGTCAAGTTCAACCCGTCATTTCCTGATTGAAGTAAACCCACCCGCACGACCCTTGACAGAGGTCAACAAGGTCGTACGACTACCCTAAATCAATCACATCATATGCTTATGCAGATAAGCACTAATCAGCTACCGCACACTACGCCTTGACAGAGGTCAACAAACGCAGCACGAATACTAACCAGTACATATCTGAAATGACGGAGGGCTACGACAGGTTTTTCTGAAAACCTATTGCGTAATGAACTTGATATCGTTGTAGAATCAAATGATTTTAAAATGGAGTGCTTTTGAGGCTTTTCTAGTTTTGCTAAAGGAGTCACTCCCGTTGAAGGGATCGTCGGTCCTTTCCTCGTCGAATGAGGTGCGGGATATATCACATATATCACTGTGCAAAGCAAAAAACTCTTAAAAGCAATCAAAAGACAAACCGAGTGTGTAGCATCTGCCAGTTATTGCTAAAGGAGTCACTCCCGGTGAAGGGATCTCGGTCCTTTCCTCATCGAATAAGGTGCAGGATATATCACATATATCTCTGTGCAAAGTAAGAACTGTAGCTACCTGTTTTATTTTGAAATTCGATTCTACAACATCTTTAGGTTTCTTTTATTTCATTAATCACATTAATGAAGTCCCATCATTTAAATACCTAAACATCACAGATAAATACGACGTACACTTATGCCATCCGCATTCGCCTCGATGTCCCCTCGTGCACCGTTAGGTTAGGTAACTAACGGCAGAGTGGGGCAGGGCTAGCACGGGTGTAAAACATAACTAACGTCTATATAATATATCATATACACTATATACTGTATCTATCACAGAACATCACATGATCACATCACAGATATCGCAGCAGAAGAATCATATGAAATATTGGATATACTAGGACGTCCGTGTTTTCAATACGAGCCAGTATAAAACACGGATTCCACGGTCGTGATGAATAGCCAAACCCACACCCCTAGACCCCTACGAGAGCGGCAAGCAACCCTACCAATTCTAGAGTTAGGAGACCCAGACGCGACTCCTCGAGTTGGTCTCCCACTGGACTCCAGAACCCGGTTACTTGTGCTCCCCTCCTTGGGTCTATCCTAGTGCGGAAAAGTAAATAATATACAAAGGGTGACATCTTCCGCAACCTGGAAGTGCCCCAATAAAAGAATATTACATACAAGTTTTTACATTAATGAAAACGAAAAACACTCATCTCACATAAAAAACCCCGGCTATTCAAACACGTCAATCCAATATAACATATCCAGCAACACATAACATCACATGTCATCAACGTAAGTAAATATGTCCATCCCAATTGTCGTTGACATATAGCAACGAAACCGGCGATATCACATATTACACTTACGGTCACAGAAAAGAAAGTGTAAAACTACAACAGTTGGAATTCGCAACCCTCAGACATCGCATGCCTGACCAAATGAAATACTTAGACATCGGATGCCTAACCATTATAAACCCCGCATTTTAGTCTCAAAATCGAAAACACTTTTCAATACCAAGTCGAGTAATTCAACAAGATTCCCGACATCCTGATCGAATGCTCGTCGCAAACTTCAGTAGACGGCTGCACCCCCGATACCGTCGACGAAGTGCACCAAGGCGGAACACCGCTACCGCGAGCACCCGGACGGATGCTTTCGGCGACGGGGTTCTCCTACAGTCACTTGGTCGGGGCTATGGAGTGAGGCTGTCTATTAAGTTTATCGGCGAATATCCGCGTACGCTACATGATTGCGACGGACTTTTGATCACATCAAAATTCCGTGGCAACCGATCAAGTGAGACTAAAGTGCTATGTTTATAACATTCATTCAGTTATCTCATAACTAATTGTGAATTCCAATTATTGTATCCCATTCCAGATAAATAGAAAATGTTAAACTTTCCGATCGAACAGTCGAACACCCAAGTTTTCCCGATACAGATCAACACATGAAACAAGTCTAACAACATTCAGTTCGTGCCTCAGTACCAATGGTCCAGCCGTAGAAGGGTCAAGCCAATGCCTCACATGTGGCACGCCGTACTGCTCCAAACCCGAAGGTTCAAAGGGCAGTTCAAGACGGTCACATAATCAAGTTAAGGTTTGTTGTCTTCTAGAGGGTCCATCGCGTTACTTGCACTACTTAGAACGTCGTTAAACTACGGAAAAATCCAACACTTGGAAATTTCCCGACAGGGGAAAAATTGGGTATTTATATCCGTTCGAACTTTTTAACATATTCAAAAATTATCCGGAAAGCCACATAGACAAAATCTGATACTCCGATCGAAACACCGAATCCCCAAAACAACCCCAGAAAATACAACTCTTGAATAAAATTTAAAAAATTCCCATAAAATCCAGCATCAGAAAAGAGGAGTTACTGTGCAACAATGACAGTGAGATACGACCGTACGGCCGCGGAACCGCGGCATGAGCCAGGCTTATGCCGTGGAACCGCGGTGGTTTAGATGAATTAGAATGTCGTTTTGCACCATAACTCTTAGATCTTCCTGCTGAATTTTTTAAGAATTTTTAATCTGGAAAAATCCCAGTTTTTAGAAAAAGTCCAGAGAGCATGTAAAACTTAGGGTTTCGGGTTCGATCGGACTTCAAACTCCGTCTAGACTTTGCCTAAGGCTCTAGCTAGGCTCTGATACCACCGTAGGGTTTCTAGGCACTCCCAAGAGGTCTCACAAGGCATCAACCATGCCAATTTCAAATTTTAACGATGCCGAGAAACCCTAATACGGATCGTTGGCTAGAAGTTTAGGCGAAAAACAAACTAGTTAACACTTAACTATAAGAATACGGAAGTACAACCTTTGTAGATCCGGTCCTCCACCTTCATGGCTCCATGATGAAGTCCTCTCCGCTATCCTCATGCAATCCCGGGCTCTAGCGTCGGCTTCATCGGAGAAGAAGCGGGCTAGGTCATCGACGACGTGCCGAAGATGATCTACGTCGAGGCATCGCTAGATCAAGCTCCAACTTCACCAAGTCAAGAAAACTTGTGAAGGAAACACACTCTACTACTTGGCAAGAGGTAGAGGATGAAGAAATAGGAAGTGGGTTCACTTTAGAATTGGATTTCTCACTCTTTTTCATCAATCACCATTGATGAAGTAAGCTTTCTTCATGAAGTGAAGAAGAAGAAGAAGATAATGAATATGATAGAATAAAAAGATTAACTTCAAAAGATAATTCCATTCATTCTTATCATAAAGGTTACCATAATTAAGTGTAGAGAATGAACCAAGGTTAAGTGAAGTGGTTAGGGTTAAGCATGAGACAAAATGGTCACTAAGTCAAAGCTTCATGAAGCTTCATAATACAAACAAAGTTAGCAACCATTTTTCTCTTTATGCTTTTCATTTTCCATAAAGAATAGATAAATAAATAAATGAATAAAACAAAACCCTAACCATTATCATGTAACCATGGTTTAATCTTTACACAAAAACCCTAGCAAACATGTATCATCAAACAAGATACAATCAAGTGCACAAAAGTATATCGCATATACAATGTGCACATCCGAGTGAGAATATCCATTTAAAGTGAACCAATACTAGTTAATGCAAAGTAATATATCAAATATATAATTATACATTAAATCATTAAATCAACACTTGATTTAATGATCCGGTCATATCGCATATAACCGACTAATATCAACAGTAACAACTTATCGAATCAACACTTGATACGATAACCCGGCTATATCGCATATAACCGATCAATGTCACATATCGCGAGAATCGAATACAGTATCACATACTGGTATCATTCTCGGTCCCGCACATATCTCATATGCGCTCCTATTTCGTTTCGCTTGAGCCAGGAAACCTCTGTGTAGGACTCTAAAGACTCGTCAATACGCCGGCAGCAGGTGATGATCATATCAAACACCCACAAGCCGCAAGCGGTCTGCTAAACGTAACGGCCACCCAGGTATTGAGCTATCAGAAGATCGACGAGCAAGCCCGCTCACACTCCAGTGAATCGAACCAGTAACACTACCGTACAGTCCGGTCTGATCGTCTGATATGTCGCATATCTCGCCTAGGGGTGGTAAATGTCAGACCCCAATAGCTCGATAAGTCGTGTCGATATTAGGTCTATAACAATTCGAGAAACTACTGGTAACACTTACCAGTAAATCTCAGCAACCCTGGCCAGGGATTTCCGGTTATAGCCAATCGAACACAGCGCAACATCAACTCCCTATACCGGGAGAGACGAATCCCCTCCTATCGCTCATTGCCTCCATGTGACTCGGGACTGTACCCAAAAACCACCGTTTTGCACGCCCTCTTGGACGTGGTAAGATGGAAATCAAAGCATAGTGGGAACCACACAAGACTCTATGACGTTCTCGGGTCAACAAACTACTCTGTACCAGTGTCACCAGAGAACTGCCATCTGACGTAAGGTATAATACCATCTGGGAGTTCTCGGCGAGTCCGTCCAGTGTACCCAGTCTCCACTGAGCACCCGTATATCATCTCTGATGTCAAACACCAATGGATATGGGATCATCCATCGCCCATCTGTATGGGTCGAGAAGGTATACGCTAGTCTACTCTGGTATATCGATGCCCCGTCTCGATACACCCACGACTAGGGACCTAGAAGGATGTACTTATGGACTACCATGTCCCCACTAGTATGATCTGCATCATAGTCCAGGTAGTCAAGTACACATCGTAAGGGCTTTACCAACATGTAACAGAGAGACAATCAATGTACACGTTAAGGTAAAGTGTAACCAGATAGCATACTATCATGTCGAGCAAGAAAGTCCTCCCTATATATATCCCAGCATCCACTACAATATACATCCTATGTATAGTAATGGCCTCTAGGGCATACATATAACTAACACCACGATCTCCCTGATCAGGTGATACCGCCTTAAGATGTGTCTGTACTTTTGATGGGACCTAGGTTCCTTCGCTAAAGCTATAGCCCCGTTGTTTTCACAATAAAAAGGTATTGGATCAACAATGGATGGAAGCACCTGAAGTTCCGTTAAGAACTTCCTTATCCTGACTACTTCTTTTATGGCATCAGAAGCTGCGATATACTTTGCTTCCATCGTCGAGTCAGCAACGGTGTCCTGCTTGGAACTTTTCCAACAGACCGCCCCTCCATTGAAGGTAAAGACATAACCTGACATGGACTTGAAGTCATCCTTGTCACTCTGGAAGCTGGAGTCAGCAAAAGCCTCGATCTGGAGGTCTTCTCCGCCGTAAACCAAGAATATCTCCTAAGTCCTCCTCAGGTACTTGAGAATGTTCTTTACTGCTATCCAGTGCTTCTCCCCACGGTTTGACTGATACCGGCTTACCACTCTTAGTGCGTAAGCAACATCTGGTCTGGTACACAACATCGCATACATTATAGAGCTTACTGCAGAAGCGTAGGGTATAATAGACATGCGATCCCTTTCCAAATCAGTCTTAGGAGACATCTCTTTAGAGAGGGTGATTCCGTGACAAGCCGGTAAATTACCGCGCTTAGAATCTTCTATACTGAATCTTTTCAGTATAGTGTCGATGTACCTGGACTGTGAAAGTCCCAACATCCTGTTAGATCTATCACGATAGATCTGGATCCCCAGAATGTAAGAGGCATCACCCAGGTCTTTCATGGAGAACATGTGTGACAAGAATCCTTTGACAGATTGTAGCATAGGAATATCATTTCCTATCAAGAGAATGTCATCCACGTACAAGACGTGGAATACAACAGTTCTTGCTACAATCTTACTATAAATACATGGCTTATCTGGATTTTTGATAAAGTCATATTCTTTGACTGTCTCATCAAAACAGATGTTCCAACTCCGCGATGCCTGCTTTAGTCCATAGATGGACTTAAGCAACTTGCACACTTTCCCGCTACTCCCACTCTGAATGAAACCCTCTGGCTGGTCCATATAGACACACTCTTCTAAATTTCCATTTAGAAAAGCGGTTTTTACGACCATCTGCCAAATCTCATAATCGTGGAAGGCAGCAATGGCGAGAAGGATCCGAATGGATTTGAGCATAGCCACTGGAGAAAAGGTTTCGTCATAGTTCAAACCAGGTCTTTGACGAAAACCCTTTTCAACAAGTCTAACCTTATAGGTTTCAACCTGTCCATGTACACCAATCTTCTTTCTGAAGATCCATTTGCATCCTATGGGTTTTACCCCATCTGGAGCAATGTCCAAAGTCCATACTTTGTTAGTGTATATGGACTCCATTTCGGTCCGCATTGCATCCAGCCATTTTACCGAGTCGCCGCTCTGAATGGGTTGCTAGAAGCTAGTAGGTTCATCATTATCAATGATGCAATCCTCTCTATCCCCATCTACGATAAAACCGTAGTATCTCTCAGGCGGATGAGACGGCCTACTTCTCCTGCGGAGAGGTGCGGGAATGTCCTGTTCTTTTGAAACTTCTGGTTCCATCAAGCTTTCAGTAATAGCTTGTGGTTCTGGAATTTCTTCCAGTTCTATTGCGCTCCTACTTATTTCTTTTTCTAAAAACTGATGTTCCAGAAAGTGGGCATGACGAGAAACAAAAACCTTTTGTTCCTCGGCGTAATAGAAAAAATACCCCCCGGAGTTCTTTGGGTATCCCACAAACTTACACTGTACTGATCGCGCCTCGTGTTTGTCCGCATGCTGCTTTTTAACAAAAGCTGGACATCCTCATATCTTAAAATACTGAAGACTGGGTTTCTTCTCACTCCACATCTGATATAGTGTAGTAGGCACAGTCTTGGTAGGAACCCTGTTCAAAAGATATGCAGCTGATTCTAGTGCATAACCCCAGAAAGATCGCGGTAACTCAGCATTACTCATCATGGAACGCACCATATCTAATAGGGTTCGGTTCTGTCTCTCCGATACACCGTTATGTTATAGAGTGTATGGATGAGTAAGCTGAGAGAGAATTCCATTCTCTTTTAGGTAATCCAGGAACTCGGCACTCAAGTATTCACCACCTCGATCAGATCTTAGTGTCTTAATACTTTTGCTGGTTTGTTTTTCCACTTCATTCTTATATTCTCGGAATTTCTCAAAGACCTCGGATTTATGTTTCATCAAGAAAATATGTCCATATCTGGAGAAATCATCCATAAAAGTAATGAAATATGAATAACCACTTCTTGCATGTGTAGACATTGGACCACATACATCGCTGTGTATGAGTCCTAAGAGCTCGCTCGCTCTTACTCCGTGTCTAGTGACTGGAGTCTTTGTCATCTTTCCTTTGAGACATGATTGACAAGTTGCATAAGATTGATATTCGAACGGATCCAAATATCCTTCTTTATGTAACTTAGTTAACCTTGTCTCATTGATGTGTCCCAGTCTACAATGCCACAAGAAAGCCTGATTTATATCCGGAGACTTTCTTTTAAGTGTGTTCTGGACATTGAAAATTTGCAGTTGGTTTAATACGTATATACCGTTGTTTAGTGTACCGGACCCAATCAAACCATGATTAAGATGGATGTTCACAACATCGCTTACAAATGTAAAATCACAACCTTCTTTTGATAACAAGGATACTGATATGATATTACAAGTTAAACTAGGTACACAAAAACAGTTGCGCAAAACCAAAATATGTCCACTCATCAATCCAATGTGATATTCCCCTACGGACACAGCACCCACGCTCGCTCCGTTAGCAACCCTGAGGGTCATATCACCGGTCTTCAAAACTCTACGTCTTCTCAGTGCCTGCAATGAATTGCATATATGAGATCCTGATCCGGTATCCAACACCCAGGAAGTAGAGTTGATTGACAGACAATTTTCAATTACAAACACACCTGAAGCCGAAGCCACAACTGTTAGTTGTAGGTATGCCCTAGAGGCTATTATTGTACATATGATGTATATTATATTGGATGCTTGGACATATATAGAGAGGACTTTCTTGCTCGATATGATAGTATACTATCTGGTTGCTCTTTATCTTAACATGTATACTTGTCTCTTGATACTGTCTTATGGTTACATGTTGGTAAAGCCCTTAGGATGTATACTTGACTACTAGGATTATGATGCAGATCATACTAATGGGGCCTTGGTAGTCCATAAGTTCATCCTTTAATGTTCCTTGTCGTGGGTGTATCAAGACAGGGCAACGATATACCAAAGTAGACTAGCGTATATGCTTCTCGACCCATGAGATGGGCGATGGATAATCCCATATCCATTAGTGTTTGACATCAGAGATGGTATACGGGTGCTCAGTGGAGACTGAGTACACAGGACGGACTGGCCGAGAACTACTAGATGGTATTATACCTCACGTCAGATAGCAGTTCTCTGGTGACACTGGTACAGGTTAGTCTGTAGACCCAAGATCATTATAGAGTCTTGTGTGATTCCCACTGTGCTTTGATTTCCACCTTACCACGTTCAAGAAGACGTGCAAAACGGTGGTTTTTGGGTACAGTCCCGAGTCACATGGAGGCAATGAGCGATAGGAGGGGTTTCGACTCTCCCGGTATTGGGGGTTGGTGTTGCGCTGTGCTCGATTGGCCATAACAGGGAAGTCCCTGGCCAGGGCTGATTTAGAGATTTACTGGTAAGTGTTATCAGTAGTTTCTCGACCCATTATGAGCCTCATATCGGCATGACTTATCGGTTATTGGGGTCTGACGTTTACCACTCCTAGACTGGATATGCGACATATCAGACGAGGAGACCGGACTGTACAGTAGTGTTACTGACCGGCTTTACAGGAGCTAGAGAGAGCTTGCTTGTTGATTTTCTGATCGCTCAATACCCGGGTAGCCGTTACGTCCAGCTAGTACCACTAACTGCTTGTGGGTGCTTGATGTGATCATCACTTACTGCCGGCGTATTGACGAGTCTTTAGAGTCCTACATAGAGGTTTTACTGGCTCAGGCAAAACGAAGTAGGAGCACATATGTGATATGTGCGGGACCGAGAATAATGCGAGTATGTGATACGTATTCTATTCTCTCAATATTTTTATCGGACGGTTATATGTGATATAGCCGGGTTATCAAATCAAGTGTTGATTCGATAAGTTGGTACATTTAATATTAGTCGGCTATATATGATATTGCCGGATTATTAAATCAAGTGTTGATTTGATAATTTAGTGTATAATTGTATATTTGATATACTAATTTACATTAACTAATATTAGCACACTTAAGCATTTATTATTCTCACATGTGCACACTTAATATATATGTGATATATATTAATTGTGTTTTATTTTGTATCATGGTTGTTGATACACACTACATGGGTGTATGAGACTTACACCATACTAATTATAATGTTGGGTTTAAGTATTTAAAGTAATTCTAAATTAGTGGATAATAGCTCACATGCATGAAGCTTCATGAAGCTTGTGGATGCATTGACTTAGTCCACTAATTTTGTTTTACTTAAGATATTTATTAACCTAACCATTATAATTTAGCCATGATTATGTCTCTACATGAGTTAGTATATGATACAAACTCACCCATGGCTGTTTCTCTCACCTCATTAGTTCATTCTCATTTCTTTTGCTCATGTTCTTTTTCCTTGAGCAAAAAGCTTGCTAGGGTTTTCTAAAGAGAGAAAATATTGTGAGAAAAATAAAACTAAAGTGAGCCCACCTCCTACTTCATCATCCTCTACAAGATTAGCACTTTAGTATAGGGTGTTAGCTTCACTAATCATCTTATTAGTGAAGTAGTAGCTTGAGTTAGTATCTCCTCGACGCAGATCATCTTCGGCCTCGAAGACTTCAAGCAAGATCGTTCCTTTCGCCTTGAGAAGCCATGCAAGAGTCCGGGAGTTCCATGATCGCAGCGAAGGGACCACTACAAGGAGCTAATGAAGTGAAAGACCGGTCTACAAAGGTTGTATTCCGTTATCACTTAGATGTAAAGTAGTTTACATGTTGTTTCGTATGATTCTCTAGTTATCGATTCTAGTTTAGGGTTCTTTAAAACGGCAAAATTTTGAAAATGGCATGGACGATGCCTCCCGAAACCTTGTTGTCGTTCATAGGAACCCTACAACAAGTTGCCTCGGGTCCTGGTTCTTGGCATTCCAAGCTTTGCAATCTTTCTTCCAATAGCCTTTTCTATGACAGTGGAAGCACTCGTCCTTTGCTACTATCGGCCCTGCAACTTTTGCTTTTCCCCTGGCTTCCACCTTACCAACACCTCCTCTCGGTTTGGTAGGGGCCTTCTTCTTCTTCCTTTGGCTTTTGCCTTAGACCTAGAAGAGGAAGCACCACCAACAAACAGAGCAGGTGTTTCCCTTGCTTTCTGCAAAGTGCCATCTGCACTCCTCAATATGTTGAGGAGTTCTGGAAGTTCAACTTCTTTACCATGAATATTGAAATTCAAGATAAACTGGGCGTAGGTGGAAGGAAGGGACTGGAGAATCAAGTCTATATACAGCTCATTCTCTAACATGGTCCTGAGGTCCGCGAGCTCCTCAATGTAGCCAATCATCTTAAGGACTTGTTCCCCTACAGATGATCCAAAGGCCAGCCTCGACTGAAATAGCTTCTTCGAGGTCTCGTATCTGGCGATACGAGATTACTCTCCATACAGTTCCTTGTGTAAGTCCATGCTACCTTACCCGGTACTTACGGGCTTGCGGAATTTGGTGAAAAACGATTTTCTTAGAGGTGGTAACATGGACTCAAAAACTCGGATCTTTGTTAAACTGCTAACTAACAACCTAACAAGAGTTTACCTACTCGGTTAGGGGGCTATACCTTTCTTGAACTCCTTCGTCTTCAACTCGTCCCGGAGTTCGGATCGGCCTCACCTCGTCGTCTCCTTGCGTCGAAGATGGATCCACCTGAAAGCTTATACCTTTAGCTTGTTCTTCAGACTTTGAAGAAACTAGATCACTTGGCTTGCCAGGCCTTGTGAGCTAGAATGAGTAGAGAAGAGTATGTTGGGATTTTGCTCTATGGTTCTTGCTTCTCAACACATGAGACAAGTGAACCATAGACTAAAGATAGAGAGCAAGAGGAAGAGGGTGAGAGCAAGAGCATGAGAGCTCAAAACCAAGAGAGAGAAAGGTCAAGCAAGAATGAGCCTCTCTTTTGTCTTTCACCTTCTCATAATCCAAAAGCATCATTAGCCATAATGTCAACCAAGTATTATGTGATGGTTCATATCATGACAAAGGCAATATCATTTCCATGCACTCATTTTGCAAACTACAACAAGCAAGCAAAAGTCTTTGCATGAAAATGACAACCATTGTGATGATGATGGTCAACTAGTCCAACCTAGTCAACCGGTCAACAAAATCAACAAGTCAACAAAGTCAACCCTCCAACAACCATGTCACTATAATACTTAATTAATATTATTGCTAAATATATATATATATATATCATATTCTCATTAGGGTTGAGCAAAAAGTCAATAGTCAACAGTCAACGGTCAACAACCCTAATGAGAATCCACTGCCTCTGTCTCTCCGTCAACTGTGAATACACACCCGCATCCGCATACCGAGGAACACGGATGCAAACTGGATAAAACTAATCCCAATACGTACACGAGGATCTGGCTTAAACCAAAGCCCGCTAGTGTAAACTGTCCGGACACTAACCGTGCACAAGTGCACGGATGTGACTGAACCCTGTGGCAAAACCATGCGACCTGTCGCAAAACCATGCGACCTCTACTCTTTTGCCTAAAGGCAAATAGCTTTCTGTGTGGGACTCTAAAGACTCGACACTACGCTGGCAGTGGGTTTAACCACAGACCGCAAGCGGCACTAGCTGTGCGTAACGGTCCCCAGGTAGATGCCGACAAGAAGACTGACGAGGCGAAACCCATCTGAACTCCTACTGAGCCTGAATGTGACATTCTCCGTACAGTCCGGTCTGTTCGTCTGATACATCGCATGGCGGGCCTAGGGGGCGGTAAACGTCAGTCCCCCAATAGCGGTACAAGTCGTGTCGGAGTGAAGCCCAAAACACCCTGAGATAACACTGGAAGCCTACCAGTATATCTCGATTGCCCTGGCCAGGGACTACTCGTGTAATGGCTCTCCTAGACACAGCGCGATGTCAACCCCCAATACCGGGAGAGACGAATCCTGTCTAACCGTCACTGCCTCTAAGTGCTTCGGGACTGCACCCAACTACCACCTGTTTGCACGACTCCTTTGAGCCGTGGTAGGGTAGTAATCAAAGTACAGTGGGAACACACTCGAGGCGAAGTGACAGTGTCAAGTCAGCGGACTAAGCTGTACTCATGTCACCTGGGAACTGATAACTGACGATAGGCATACCAACTAGTCAGTTCCCGACGAGTCCTGTCCAGTGTACTCGTAACCCAACGAGCACCCGCATACTATCTCAAGTACGACGTACTGACGGCTGTGGGACAGACCGTCTCCCACACTGGGATGAGAAGCGCATGCGCTAGTCTACTCCGGAGTATCGATGCCCTGTCTCGATAGTCCTGCGACCAGGGACCTGCATAAGGATGTGCTTATAGATTACCCAGCCCCACTAGTGTGACTGCCATCACAACGCTGGTAATCAAGCAAGGATCCTAAGGGCTCCACTAATGTGTATAGGCGATATACTAAAATAAACACATGTACACATTGAAGTAGAAACAAACCAAGTAGCATACTACTATTTTGAGCAAGATTGTATATATAAGGTGAATATCCCAAGCTTCCATTAAGTAATATACAAACTAGTATGATACAGTAATGGCCTCTAGGGCATATACACTAACAATCTCCCACTTGCACTAAGGCCATGTACTGGCGTATCGAAGACCTATCATCTCGATTAGCCGCTCGAACTGAGTCTGGGGTAGGGCCTTCGTGAGTGGATCTGCAGTGTTATCTTCTGAATTTACTCTCTTTACCTCAATCTCCTGGCGATCAATGATCTCCCTGATCAGGTGGTACCGCCTCAAAATATGCCTGGACTTCTAATGGGACCTGGGTTCCTTCGCTAAAGCTATAGCGCCGTTGTTGTCACAATACAGCGGTATTGGATCAACACTGGTAGGAACCACCTGAAGTTCCGTGAGGAACTTCTTCATCCAGACAGCTTCCTTTACGGCATCGCAAGCAGCTATGTACTCCGCTTCCATAGTTGAGTCAGTAACGGTTTCCTGCTTGGAACTCTTCCAGCAAACCGCCCCTCCATTGAGGGTAAAGACATAACCCGACATGGACTTGGAGTCATCCTTATCACTGTGGAAGCTGGAGTCAGCAAAGGCCTCAATCTGGAGGTCTTTTCCGCCATACACCAAGAACATCTCCTTAGTCCTTCTCAGGTACTTGAGAATGTTCTTTACTGCTATCCAGTGTTTCTCCCCTGGGTTCGACTGATACCGGCTTACAACGCTCAATGCGTATGCTACATCTGGTCTGATACACAACATCGCATACATAATAGAGCCTACCGCAGATGCATAGGGTATTGATGACATGCGAGCCCTTTCCAAATCAGTCTTGGGAGACATCTCTTTGGAGAGGGTGATTCCGTGACAAGCCGGTAGATTACCGCGCTTGGAATCTTCCATACTGAATCGTTTCAATATGGTGTCGATGTACTTTGACTGTGAAAGTCCCAACATCCTCTTAGATCTATCACGATAGATCTGGATCCCCAGAATGTAGTTGGCATCGCCCAGGTCCTTCATGGAGAACCTCTGCGATAAGAATCCTTTGACTGACTGTAGCATAGGAATATCATTTCCTATTAGGAGAATGTCATCGACATACAAGATGAGGAATACCACATTTCTCCCTACAATTTTACTGTAAATGCATGGTTCATCTGGGTTTTTGACAAAGTCGAATTCTTTGACAGTATCATCAAAGCAGATGTTCCAACTTCGCGATGCCTGCTTGAGTCCATAAATGGACTTGAGCAATTTGCACACTTTACCGCTGCTCCCACTCTGATTGAATCCCTCTGGCTGATCCATATAGACGTACTCTTCCAAATTTCCATTTAGAAAAACTGTCTTTACGTCCATCTGCCATATTTCATAATCGTGGAAGGCAGCAATGGCAAGAAGGATCCGAATGGATTTAAGCATGGCCACCGGAGAAAAGGTCTCGTCATAGTCCAAACCAGGTCTTTGACGAAAACCCTTTGCAACGAGCCTAGCTTTATAGGTTTCAACCTGCCCATCTACACCAATCTTCTTTCTGAAGATCCATTTGCAGCCTACGGGTTTTACCCTTTCTGGAGCAAAGTCCAAAGTCCAAACTTTGTTGGTGTACATGGACTCCATCTCGGTCCGCATTGCATCCAGCCATTTTGCCGAGTCACCGCTCTGAATGGCTTGCTGGAAGCTAGTAAGCTCACCATAATCCATGGTGCAATCCTCTCTATCCCCGTCTATGAGAAAACCGTAGTATCTCTCGGGCGGATGAGACTGCCTACTACTTTTGTGGAGCGGCGTAGGAATCTCTGGTTCTCTTGAAACGTCTGGTTCATCCAAGCTTTCAGTAACAGCCTGTGGTTCTGGAATTTCTTCCAGTTCTATTGCGCCCCCACTTATCTGATTTTCCAAAAATTCAGTTTCCAAGAAGTGGGCATGCGGAGAAACAAAAACTTTTTGTTCTTCTGCGGAATAGAAAAGATACCCTCTGGAGTTCTTTGGGTATCCCACAAACTTACACAGTACTGAGCGTGCCTCGAGCTTGTCCGCATGCTGCTTTTTAACAAAAGCTGGACATCCCCATACCTTAAGATACTTAAGACAGGGTTTCTTCCCACTCCACATCTGATATGGGGTGGTAGGCACAGTCTTGGTTGGAGCCTTGTTCAAGAGATATGCAGCTGCTTCTAGTGCATAACCCCAGAAAGATCGCGGTAACTCAGCCTTACTCATCATGGAACGAACCATATCCAATAGGGTCCGATTCCGCTGTTAGTTATATGTATGCCCTAGAGGCCATTACTGTACATTGGATGTATATTGTAGTGGATGCTGGGACATATATAGGAAGGGCTTTCTTGCTCGACATGATAGTACGCTATCTAGTTGCACTTTATCTTAACATGTATACTTTCTGTCTCTCTGATTACATGTTGATAAAGCCCTTAGGATGTATACTCGACTTCCAGGACTATGATCTAGATCATACTAGTGGGGCCTGGGTAGTCAATGAGTACATCCTTCATTGTTCCTAGTCGTGGGAATATCGAGACGGGGCATCGATATTCTAGAGTAGACTAGCGTATATCTTCTCGACCCATGTGATGGGCGATGGATGATCCCATATCCATTGGTGTTTGACATCGAAGATGGTATGCGGGTGCTCAGTGGAGACTGGGTACACTGAACGGACTCGCCGAGAACTCCCAGATGGTATTATACCTCACGTCAGATGGCAGTTCTCTGGTGACACTGGTACAGCTTAGTCTGTTGACCCGAGATCGTCATAGAGTCTTGTGTGTCTCCCACTGTGCTTTGATTTCCACCCTACCACGGCTCTACTGAGTCGTGCAAACAGGTGGTTTTTGGGTACAGTCCCGATTCACATGGAGGCAATGAGCGATAGGAGGGGATTTGTCTCTCCCGGTATTGGGGGTTGATGTTGTGCTATGCTCGACTGGCCATAACAGGAAATCCCTGGCCAGGGTTGCAGTGACCTACTGGTAAGTGTTATCAGTAGTTTCACGAATGTTATGGACCTCACGTCGGCATGACTTATCAAGCTACTGGGGTCTGACGTTTACCACCCCTAGGCGAGATATGCGACATATCAGACGAACAGACCGGACTATACAGTAAGTGTTACTGGTTGGATTCACAGGAGTATGAGCGGGCTTGCTCGTCGATCTTCTGATCGCTCAATACCCGGGTGGCCGTTACGTTTAGCAGACCGCTTGCGGCTTGTGGGTGTTTGATATGATCATCATCCACTGCCGGCGTATTGACGAGTCTTTAGAGTCCTACACAGAGGTTTCCTGGCTCAAGCGAAACGAAATAGGAGCGCATATGAGATATGTGCGGGACCGAGAATAATGCGTGTATATGATACCGTATTTCATTCTCGCGATGAATGTGTCGGATGGTTGTATGCGATATAACCTAGTTATCGAATCAAGGATTGATTCGATAAGCCGACACATTGGATACTAGCCGGTTATATGCGATATAACCGGATCATTGAATCAAGTGTTGATTTAATGATTTAATGTATAATTATATATTTGATATATTACTTTGCATTAACTAGTATTGGTTCACTTTAAATGGATTTACTCACTTGGTTTGTACACATTGTATATGTGATATACTTTTGTGCACAAGATTGTATCATATTTGATGATACTTGCTCTTTTGGGTTTGTGTAAAGATTAAACCATGTTTAGTGAATGGTTAGGGTTTCTTTTCTCTTATTTATTTATCCATTTATTATTGTTTTGGAAAAGATAAAGAGAAAAAGAAATGGTGGCTTAGTTTGTCTTTTCTTTGAAGCTTCTTGAAGCTTTGAAAAAGTCTACCATTCTTGTCTCTTCTTTAACCCTAACCACTCTTCTAAACCTTGGTTAAATCTCTACACTAAACCATGGTTGAAGTTATGATAAGTATTCTTTTTATTTTTCTTTTTCAATTAACTTATCATATCTTCTTCTTCTTCTTCATCTTCTTCAACAAAAGAGAAAGCTTGCTACTCCAATGGCAAGTGATGAAAACTAGTGAGAAATCCAAAACTAAAGTCTACCCACTTCCTATTTCTTCATCCTCTACCTCTTGCCAAGTTGTATAGGGTGTTTACTTGACAAGTTTTCAAAGCTTGGTGAAGTTGGAGCTTATTCTTGTGATGCTTCGACGTAGATCATCTTCGGCATCGAACCGACGATCAAGCCCGCCTATTCTTCGATGATGCCAATGCTAGAGTCAAGGGTTTGATTTGGACAGCGGAAGGAGATCATCGCGGAGCTTAGGAAATGGTGGACCGGATCTACAAAGGTTGTAGCCCCTTTCCTTTAGATACATTTCCATTTACTTGCTTGTTTCGCCTAGATATCTAGTAAACGATCCGTATTAGGGTTTGTAGGCACCCGTAAAATTTGATTTGTGCATATTTGATCACTTGTGAGACTCCATTAGAGTGCCTACGAACCCTACAGTGGTATCAGAGCCTAGCTAGAGCCTTAGGCGAAGTCCTGACGGAGTTAGAAGTCCGATCGACCCAAAACCCCGACTTTGAATATGCTCTCTGTACATTTTTTAATTTCGAGGATTTTTCCACATTAAAAATATCCAGAAAAATCAGCAGGCTAATTTAAGAATTACTGTGAATTTCGATGGAGTAATTCCATCAAAGAGCCGCGGATCCGCGGCACGAGTATGGCTCGTGCGGCGGTTCCGCGGCCATTTTGTCGTTATGTGCATCCTATTTTGCACAGTAATTCTTAGTTGTCTGTGCTGGTTTTCCTGGGGTTTTTTAATAATTCTTCCCAGAGTTGCATTTTCTGAGTTGTATTGGGGACTCGGTGTATTCGATCGGACTGTCTAATTTTTGTCGGTGTGCTTTTCCGGGTATTTTTAGAATATGTTAAAAAGTTCGACCGGATATAAATACCCACTTTTTCCCCTGCCGGGAAATTTCCAATTGTTGGATTTTTCCGTAGTTTAACGACGTTCTAAGTAGTGCAAGTAACGCGATGGACCCTCTAGAAGACAACAAACCTTAACTCGATTATGTGACCGTCTTGAACTGCCCTTTGAACCTTCGGGTTTGGGGCAGTACGGCGTGCCACATGTGAGGCGTTGGCTTGACCCTTCTACGGCTGGACCGTTGGTACTGAGGCACGAACTGAATGTTGTTAGACTTATTTCATGTGTTGAACTGTATCGGAAAACTTGGGTGTTCGATTGTTCGATCGAAAAGTTTAGCATTTTCTATTTATCCGGAATGTGATACAATAATTGGAATTCGCAAATAGTTATGAGATAACGGAATGAATATTATAAACATAGAAGTTTAGTCTCAATTGATTGGTTGCCACGGAATTTTGATGTGATCAAAAGTCCGTCGCAATCACGTAGCGTACGCGGATACTCGCCGGGTAAACTTAATAGACAGCCTCACTCCATAGCCCCGACCAAGTGACTGTAGGAGAACCCCGTCGCCGAAAGCATCCGTTCAGGTGCTCCCGGTAGCGGTGTTCCGCCTTGGTGCACTTCGTCGACGGCGTTAGGGGTGCGGCCGCCTACTAAAGTTTGCGACGAGCATTCGATCAGAATGTCGGGAATCCTGTTGAATTGCCCGACTTGATATTGAAAAGAGTTTTCGATAATGAGACTAAAATGCGGGGTTTATAATTGTTAGGCATGCGATGTCTAAGTAATTCATTTGGTCAGGCATGCGATGTCTGAGGAGGTTGCGGATTCCAACTGTTGTAGTTTTACATTTTCTTTTCTGTGACCGTAAGTGTAATATGTGATATCGCCGGTTTCGTTGCTATATGTCAACGACAATTGGGATGCACATATTTACTTACGTTGATGACATGTGATGTTATGTGTTGCTGGATATGTTATATTGGATCGTCGTGTTTGAATAGCCGGGGGGTTTTTTATGTGAGATGAGTGTTTTTCATTTTCATTCATGTAAAAATTTGTATGTAATATTCTTTTATTGGGTCACTTCCAGGTTGCGGAAGTTGTCACCGTTGATGTATATTATTTACTTTTCTGCACTAGGATAGACCCAAGGAGGGGAGCACAAGTAACCGGGTTCTGGGGTCCAGTGGGAGACCAACTCGAGGAGTCGAGTCCGGGTCTCCTAACCCTAGAATTGGTAGGGTTGCTTGTCGCTCTCGTAGGGGTCTAGGGGTGTGGGATTGGCTATTCATCATGACCGTGGAATCCGTGTTTTATACTGGCTCGTATTGAAAACACGGACGTCCTAGTATATCCAATATTTCATATGTTTCTTCTGCTGTGATTTATCTGTGATCATGTGATGTTCTGTGACAGGTATTATATATAGTATATATGATATATTAAATAGACGTTGCTTATGTTTTACACCCGCGCTAGCCCTGCCTCGCTCTGGCGTTAGTTACCTAACCTAACGGTGCAGACGGGACATCGAGGCGAATGCGGATGGCATAAGCGTAAGTTATATTTATCTGTGATGATTAGGTGGACTTAATTGATAGGATATTCATTAATGAGATTAATGAAAGAAAATAAACCTAATTGATGTTGTGGAATCGAATTTCAAAATAAAACAGGTAGCTACAGTTCTTGCTTTGCATCGTGGTGTTCCTTGTAGAACATCCTGCACCTTATTCGATAAAGAAAGGACCGAGATCCCTTCACCGGGAGTGACTCCTTTAGCAATAACTGGCAGATGCTACAACTCTCGGTTTGTCTTTTGATCGCTTCTATAGTTTCTGCTTTGCACAGTGATATATATGATATATCCCGCACCTCATTCGACGAGGAAAGGGCCGACGATCCCTTCACCGGGAGTGACCCCATTAGCAAAACTAGAAAAGCCTCAAAAACATTCCATTTAAAAACCATTTGATTCCGCAATGAGATCAAGTTCAAAGCGTTAAAGGTTTTCACAAAAAAAAAAAACCAGCCGCAACCCTCCGTCATTTTAGGAAGTAGAGTACTTAGTATTCGTGCTGTGTTTGTTGACCATAGTCAAGGCACAGTGTACGGTAGCTAAGTGATGTCTTCCTACACCGCATATGATGCGATTAGTTAGGACAGTCGCGTAACTTTGTTGACCTTAGTTAAGGGTCATGTGGGTGGGTCTAATTAATCACGAAATGACGGGTAGAACTTGACTAGTACTTATGATTTGTTGACCATAGTTAAGGTCATAGGTGCTAGGGGTAAAAACCTTTATCGGGAGTTTCAAGTGTTGAAATTTGCAATGAGATTGCATACCTTCTATATGATAGTTGGATCCCGATACCCACTGCGAGTAATTGTTACTCCTGGGAGAGTTTTGCACTTTGCAATTAGCCGATCAAGTAGGTGTCTAGAAAGGTGTCAACGGGGTTACGCCTCTGGGAAAACGAGGTTTACTGTAATTAGGTCCGTGCGAAAGCACGGGGAACCTCCCTCAAAGTACCGACACTGGCCTGGCTGAAAGATTGACGAACTTGTAGAGTGTAATTAATCCCGGCTAGTCTTTCCTTTTAGGGTTTGAAGGAAGATTTGATAAAAACAGTGGGAGACATCCTGATTAGATAAAATACATAACCAATCTAATCTTGCAAGAGCGCACGCAGAGTGTTTTCTTCTCTCTCTCTCCTGGTAGCGACCATATCACGCCTTAATCAAGATAATAATACGGAATTTTGACCGAACCCGCTTGTTATACTGAGCTGGGGAACGTTGGTCCCGCTCCAACTTATAATTGTTATAAGACAGAGCAGGAAATTGGGGAATACCAGAATTCCTATGCCGCCCAAACGAAGAAAGTGCATATGATGCATCTCCTTCGGGTGTGTTCATTACAAAGAACTGTTTCTCAGTATCCTTTGCATCCTGGGTATATGATACCGGATCAGGATCCCAGATATGTAATCTGTTACATAGGGCTACAAGAGGGTAGAAAAACTGAGAACGGGTGATAAGTTTCATGAGGCAGAAAACGGGGCAAGTGTTGCAGCCAAGTCTGTTGGTCACTGTCACCCTGTATTACGAATACATTGATTCTGAACAAATGCTATTAGATACCGAACCTGATATACAAAATCATATCAGTCTCTTTATTAGTAAAGAAAGGATATAATTTTGTATTGATGGATAATGTTTTGAACATTTCCTATATCAAAAGTTGATCAGTTCAGGCACGTTATCTAAAAGCATTGACGTTCTAAATCAAACTACAGTTCCTCGTATACAGAACATATACAAGAGGAAGAGTTCAGAAATGAACGAATTCTTCTTGAGGTATTGTAGACTAGGTCATATCAATGCGACCCGACTAGCTGAAGTTACATTTAGATGCATATTTAAATCAGTTTGAATTTACATCTTGTGAAACTTGCCAGTCATGTCACAAAGATATAATGACACCAGCTCTGTTTACTGGAAACAGAGGAAGAGTTGGTAAACTCTTGGGACTGATACATGATGATGTATGTAAGGTCTCCTGTCTACACATGCCAGGCTGGTTCTTTATACTTCATTATATTCTCTGATAATCTCTCAAGATTTAGTCATATATTCCTGTTGAAATATAAGTCCGAACCTTTTGAGGTATTCACAGAATATAAGTAGGAAGTAGAGAACCAAAATACGGGTATATGTATTATGTCCTATGATGAGATCAGGGAGGAGAATACTTGTGCATAGCATTCCTGGACTATTCTAAAAGAAAATGAGATTCTCTCTCAGCATTACTCCTCCGTATAAACCATAGCACGATGGTATATCGGGGCGGAGCAATCACACCCTATATGATAAGGTGTGCTCTATGATGAGTACTACTGAGTTACCTATTTCCTTTTTGGGGGTTATGCACTTGAGAAGCTGCATACCTATTGAATTAGGTTTGAATCAAATCAATGCCTACCACTCCATATGAGATATGGTATGGGAAGATCCTATCTCTCAAGTAAGTTAAGATTTGGGATTGTCCGGCCTATGTCAAAAGCAAAATCCGTACAAGATCGAGGCAAGATCAGTTCTGTAGAACTAGAAAGGTTCCAGCTGTACAAAACTGCTAATGATTTGACAGAACCAAAGGATTCAATAGTTTCCGACGAACCTCAGCCTCTCCGCCGATCTAGTAGGGTTCCTCACCCACCTGAGAGATACCTCGGTTTCTCGATGACAGTGGGAGCGAGGATTGCATCATGAGATGATGATCCAACCAGTTTCGAGCAGGCCATCGAGAGTAGGGACTCTGTAAGAATGGCTGGATGCTTAGTGATCTGAGATGGAATCCATATACACCAACAAAGTATGGACTTTGGTTGCGATATCTGAAGGGTTAAATCCCCATCAGGAGCAAGTATATCTTGAGAAGATTACTTGGTGTAGATGGACAAGTTGAGACTTTCAAAGCTAGACTTGTTAAAGGTTTTCGTCATCAACCAGGCACGGATAATGATGAAACCTTTTCCAGGGACTATGCTTAAGTCCATCCAGATCCTACTTGCCACGGCTACATACCATGACTACGATATCTGGTGGTTGGGTGCCATGACAACTTTTCTAAATAATGATTTAGAAGAGAATGTCTATAAGAACACAGCCAGAGGGCCTCGTAGACAGTGGGAGCAGCGGAAACGTGTGCAAGATGCTTTATAGGATAAAACAGGCATAGCGGAGTTGAAACATCTGTTTTGATGGATTAGTCAAAGAAGTTGACATCATCAAAATGGTAGATGAACCTTGTATAAACAAAAAGGTAGTAGGGAGTATGGTGACGATCCTCGTAGAATACGTGGATGACATACTCTTGTTAGGGAAGGAGTTTCCTATGCTACGCTCGATCAATCTCCGCTTATCACAATGATTTTCCATATAGGATCAAAGTCATACCTACTAAATCCTAAGCTTTGGATCTATGAGATAGATTTAATTGGATGTTAGGATACTCACTAGTTGTAGTGAGATGGTATCAATCGATCCTAGGGAGAATCACTGGAAGGGTTCCAGAGTGATAAGGACGACTGAATGTCAGTCCCAGGCATTGTCTTTACCCTCGGTAAAGGGACGGTATGTTGGAAGATTTCCAAGCTAGATACCGTGGCAAACTAGACGATAAAGGCTGGTAACATCGCTATTGAAGATACTACCAAAGAGGAAGTTTGGGTGTATATTGGTTCATAAGATGAACTAGGTTCCGGCCATTGTATGACAATGGAAGTGTGGCTTTGGCCCTGGAACCCTGGTCCCATCAGTGACCCAGACAAATTCTGAGGCAGCATCACCTGATCATGGAGATAGTTGATCTCCAGGGTGATCGAGGTTAGGAGAGAAGACTCAAAGGACAACACGGCGGATCCACTCACGAAGGCCTTTTTCCCAAAGAGAGACTTTTAGGGGATGGTTGAGTATGTGATACTGCAACCACTGCTACAGATGGCCCTAGTGCAAGTGGGAGATTGTTAGTTATATGTATGCCCTAGAGGCCATTACTGTACATTGGATGTATATTGTAGTGGATGCTGGGACATATATAGGAAGGACTTTCTTGCTCGACATGATAGTACGCTATCTGGTTGCACTTTATCTTAACATGTATACTTTCTGTCTCTCTGATTACATGTTGATAAAGCCCTTAGGATGTGTACTCGACTTCCAGGACTATGATGTAGATCATACTAGTGGGGCCTGGGTAGTCAATGAGTACATCCTTCATTGTTCCTAGTCGTGGGAATATCGAGACGGGGCATCGATATTCCAGAGTAGACTAGCGTATATCTTCTCGACCCATGTGATGGGCGATGGATGATCCCATATCCATTGGTGTTTGACATCGAAGATGGTATGCGGGTGCTCAGTGGAGACTGGGTACACTGAACGGACTCGCCGAGAACTCCCAGATGGTATTATACCTCACGTCAGATGGCAGTTCTCTGGTGACACTGGTACAGCTTAGTCTGTTGACCCGAGATCGTCATAGAGTCTTGTGTGTCTCCCACTGTGCTTTGATTTCCACCCTACCACGGCTCTACTGAGTCGTGCAAACAGGTGGTTTTTGGGTACAGTCCCGATTCACATGGAGGCAATGAGCGATAGGAGGGGATTCGTCTCTCCCGGTATTGGGGGTTGATGTTGTGCTATGCTCGACTGGCCATAACAGGAAATCCCTGGCCAGGGTTGCAGTGACCTACTGGTAAGTGTTATCAGTAGTTTCACGAATGTTATGTACCTCACGTCGGCATGACTTATCAAGCTACTGGGGTCTGACGTTTACCACCCCTAGGCGAGATATGCGACATATCAGACGAACAGACCAGACTATACGGTAAGTGTTACTGGTTGGATTCACAGGAGTATGAGCGGGCTTGCTCGTCGATCTTCTGATCGCTCAATACCCGGGTGGCCGTTACGTTTAGCAGACCGCTTGCGGCTTGTGGGTGTTTGATATGATCATCATTCGCTGCCGGCGTATTGACGAGTCTTTAGAGTCCTACACAGAGGTTTCCTGGCTCAAGCGAAACGAAATAGGAGCGCATATGAGATATGTGCGGGACCGAGAATAATGCGTGTATATGATACCGTATTTCATTCTCGCGATGAATGTGTCGGATGGTTGTATGCGATATAACCTAGTTATCGAATCAAGGATTGATTCGATAAGCCGATACATTGGATACTAGCCGGTTATATGTGATATAACCGGATCATTGAATCAAGTGTTGATTTAATGATTTAATGTATAATTATATATTTGATATATTACTTTGCATTAACTAGTATTGGTTCACTTTAAATGGATTTACTCACTTGGTTTGTACACATTGTATATGTGATATACTTTTGTGCACAAGATTGTATCATATTTGATGATACTTGCTCTTTTGGGTTTGTGTAAAGATTAAACCATGTTTAGTGAATGGTTAGGGTTTCTTTTCTCTTATTTATTTATCCATTTATTATTGTTTTGGAAAAGATAAAGAGAAAAAGAAATGGTGGCTTAGTTTGTCTTTTCTTTGAAGCTTCTTGAAGCTTTGAAAAAGTCTACCATTCTTGTCTCTTCTTTAACCCTAACCACTCTTCTAAACCTTGGTTAAATCTCTACACTAAACCATGGTTGAAGTTATGATAAGTATTCTTTTTATTTTTCTTTTTCAATTAACTTATCATATCTTCTTCTTCTTCTTCATCTTCTTCAACAAAAGAGAAAGCTTGCTACTCCAATGGCAAGTGATGAAAACTAGTGAGAAATCCAAAACTAAAGTCTACCCACTTCCTATTTCTTCATCCTCTACCTCTTGCCAAGTGGTATAGGGTGTTTACTTCACAAGTTTTCAAAGCTTGGTGAAGTTGGAGCTTGTTCTTGTGATGCTTCGACGTAGATCATCTTCGGCATCGAACCGACGATCAAGCCCGTCTATTCTTCGATGATGCCAATGCTAGAGTCAAGGGTTTGATTTGGACAGCGGAGGGAGATCATCGCGGAGCTTAGGAAATGGTGGACCGGATCTACAAAGGTTGTAGCCCCTTTCCTTTAGATACATTTCCATTTACTTTCTTGTTTCGCCTAGATATCTAGTAAACGATCCGTATTAGGGTTTGTAGGCACCCGTAAAATTTGATTTGTGCATGTTTGATCACTTGTGAGACTCCATTAGAGTGCCTACGAACCCTACATCCGCCTTTCCGATACACCGTTGTGTTATGGTGTGTATGGAGGAGTAAGTTGAGAGAGAATTCCATTCTCTTTTAAGTAGCCCAGAAACTCGGCACTTAAGTATTCTCCACCTCGATCCGATCTTAGAATCTTGATACTTTTGCCGGTTTGTTTTTCAACTTCATTCTTGTATTCTTGAAATTTCCTAAAGGCCTCGGATTTGTGCTTCATTAAGAAGACATGTCCATACCTAGAGAAATCATCTGTGAAAGTAATGAAGTATGAATAACCACTTCGCGCATGTGTAGACATTGGACCACCCACGTCACTGTGTATGAGTCCTAAGAGCTCGCTCGCTCTTACTCCGTGTCCAGTGAACGGAGTCTTTGTCATCTTTCCCATGAGACAAGATTCACAAGTGGCATAAGACCGGTACTCGAACGGATCCAAGTATCCTTCTTTATGTAACTTAGTCAACCGTGTCTCATTGATGTGACCCAGTCTACAATGCCATAAGAAAGCCTGATTTAATTCTGGAGACTTTCTTTTAAGTGTGTTCTGGACACTGAAAATCTGAGCTTGATTTAACACGTATATTCCGTTCTGTAATGTACCTGACCTAATCAGAACTTGATTTAGGTGGATGTGTACTACATCGCTTACAAAAGTAAATTCATATCCTTCCTTAGAAAGTAAGGATACAGATATGATATTACAAGTCGCACCTGGTACATACAAACAGTTACGCAGAATCAATATCTGCCCAGTTGTCAGTCCTAGGTGATATTCCCCTACGGATACAGCATCCATGCTCATTCCGTTAGCAACCCTGAGAGTCATATCACCTTTCCTGATAACCCTACGGTTTCTCAGAGCCTGTAACGAATTACAGATGTGAGATCCTGATCCGGTATCCAATACCTAGGAAGTAGGGTTAACTGACAAACAGTTCTCTATTACAAACACACTCGAAGCCGAAGCCACAACATGCTTCGAATTCTGGCTACTGGCTTTGCAAGCCCTGCAATCTTTCTGCCATTGTTCATTCCCGTTACAATAGGAACGTCCCTCTTTTACTATATCCAGTCCTGAAACTTTTGCCCTTGCTTTTCCTTTTTCTTCCCTGGTTTCTTTCAGGGTATAAGCAGAGGGCAGGGACTGTAGAATTAAGTCAGTACTTGACCCATTCTTCAACGTGGTCTCCAGGTCCGTGAGCTTAAAATAGCTGGTCTCTGTAAGGACGTTGTCCCTTACAGATGACCCGACAGCCAATCTCGCTTGAAGCAATTCGTTCGAGGTCTCATATCTTGCGATACGAGATTGCTCTCCATATAAATCTTTGTTATGGAGGAAGATAGAAACTGAGTCCATCTTCTCGTGCTGCCCCTGGTTTGCACCATCAACTGAGGCTAACACGAGGCACTTGGCTTTCGCACAATCCTTTTCCGATGTCTTTTGGATGTAAACATTCGTGACAGGGGAAACTGGACCTGAGACAGCAGGGGTTTGATTAGTTAAGAGGTGCCCCAGCTTGTCATGGGTAATGGACATCTGGACAGACCTTTGCCAGTCATAACAGTCAGGTTCAGTCATTTTATTATCTAGATGTAACCTAGGTGCGGTCACTGGGTCGCTGCAATTAAGAGAGAGAGAAGAAAACACTCAGCATGATGCTCTTGCAAGTTTAGAGTGGTTTTTAATTTGTCTAAACAGGATGGCTCCTACTGTCTCTCGAATCCCTCCTCAAAACCAAAAAGGAAGAATTAGTCAGGATCAATCTCACCGTACAATTCTTGCTTAACCGTTCAGCCAGGCTAGTGTCGGTACTTCGAGGGAGGTTTTCCAACGCTTTCGCGAAGTTCCTTAATTAAATAACCTCTTTTCCCTGTGGGCATAGCCCCGCTAACACCTTTCTAGACACCTACTTGGTTTATAGCATTGATCGTTAAGTGAGAAATTTCCCGAGGAGTAGCATATACTCACAGTAGGATCGGGATCCAAATATCATTGCGTGACAAAACTGAAGGAATCCTACCAGAATCATCACACTCCAAATGGTATGCAACGCTAGCAAGTTTCAGTTCTTTTGAAACTCCCGATGTGGATTTTTGCCCCATGCTCTTATGACCTTGACGAAGGTCAACAAATCATAAGTCACATGTCAAGTTCTACCCGTCATTATCCAGGTTAATTTGAACCCACCCGTATATACCCTTGACGAAGGTCAACAAGGTAATACGACTGTCCCAAATCAACGCATCTATCTATGCTACATATGAACACCCAACAGCTACCAATCACTATGCCTTGACGAAGGTCAACAAACATAGCTTGAATACTATTGAATATTCATACGAAACGACGGAGGGCTACGAATGGTTTTGGCGAAACCTTGAACGTAGTGAACTTGATATAATCGAAGGAATGAAATAGCTTTTAAAAGGAGTGGCTCAAGCTCCGCATTTAAAAGTTAGTTTTGAAAAGAACCGAGTGGTTTTTCGAAAGTGTTCCAACGACTTTTACTTGGTTTATTTTCTTGCATTAGTTCTTTTAATGCGTCCCATCATTTAATCCTACCATTGCAGAAAACAACCAAAATATGACGTACGCTTATGCCATTCGCATTCGCCACGGGGCCCCGTCATTACCCGTTAGGTTACTTAACTAACGACAGAGCGGGGGCTGGGCTAGCGTGGCTGTAAAACATAAGCAACGCCTAAATAATATCATATATAGATATACTGCAATGATAGCCATTTCAGATCACAGATGAATACATTGGATATACTAGGAATCCGCAATTCGTACGAGCCTATAACGAAAAGCAGATTACACGGTCGCGGTGAATAGCCAATACCCCACCCAAGACCTCTACGGGTGCGGCAAACTACCCGCCAAGTACCCGAAGCGAAGCAACCTCCCTCATCCCCGTGAGTAGGCCACTCGGCACTTCGGCATACCCGGTAGTTTATGCACCCCCTCCATGGGTCTATCCTAGGAGCAAAAACAGTAAAAAGAAATTATACAATGACGGCTACAACCCCGACCCGGTTGTGCAGCCATACAAATAATTATTACATCAATTTACAAATTTACATGAATTGAAAGAAAAGAAAACTCTCGTCTCACAACCCCCGACTATTCACCCGTGACAATCCAATGAATTCATATACACATTCCAGCAACATTACAGATCACAGATTTGTATAACCCCCACTAATCGACATATAGCGATTAGCAGACGTTCAATACAAATATCACATCACAGAAAAACCCGTCAGCTTAAGTCTTTTAGAAGTTCGATCAAAAATACGGATTTTCAGGACCCCAAAAATAAAATTTTCGTTCGGGAAAATCTGGGCAGAAAATATATATTCCAAAAATCCCAAAATACCCCTATGAGCAAACTGCAAAGAAGAAACCCCATGACCGAGTCAACTCGGCCGCGGTTCCGCGGCGGGAGCAAGCTCCCGCCGTGGAACCGCGGCGCTTTGATCGAGTTAGGGGGTCAAAGTTTTGCAGTTTCTTCAGAAAACCCTGAGTCGATTTTTGGTGTATCTCGAAAAAAAAATTCCAGCACTTTTAAAATCGACAGAAAGTTTAAAAAACGGGATTCGTTTTGCGACTTTTTCTTTGATCGATCTTCTAGCTACTTTGCTAACATGTTAGACAGAGTTTAACTAGGCTCTGATACCACTGTAAGTCCATGCTACCTCTCCCGGTACTTACGGGCTTGCGGAATTTGGTGAAAAACGATTTTCTTAGTGGTGGTAACATGGACTCAAAAACTCGGATCTTTGTTAAACTGCTAACTAACAACCTAACAAGAGTTTACCTACTCGGTTAGGGGGCTATACCTTTCTTGAACTCCTTCGTCTTCAACTCGTCCCGGAGTTCGGATCGGCCTCACCTCGTCGTCTCCTTGCGTCGAAGATGGATCCACCTGAAAGCTTCTACCTTTAGCTTGTTCTTCGGACTTTGAAGAAACTAGATCACTTGGCTTGCCAGGCCTTGTGAGCTAGAATGAGTAGAGAAGAGTATGTTGGGATTTTGCTCTATGGTTCTTGCTTCTCAACACATGAGACAAGTGAACCATAGACTAAAGATAGAGAGCAAGAGGAAGAGGGTGAGAGCAAGAGCATGAGAGCTCAAAACCAAGAGAGAGAAAGGTCAAGCAAGAATGAGCCTCTCTTTTGTCTTTCACCCTCTCATAATCCAAAAGCATCATTAGCCATAATGTCAACCAAGTATTATGTGATGGTTCATATCATGACAAAGGCAATATCATTTCCATGCACTCATTTTGCAAACTACAACAAGCAAGCAAAAGTCTTTGCATGAAAATGACAACCATTATGATGATGATGGTCAACTAGTCCAACCTAGTCAACCGGTCAACAAAGTCAACAAGTCAACAAAGTCAACCCTCCAACAACCATGTCACTATAATACTTAATTAATATTATTGCTAAATATATATATATATATATATCATATTCTCATTAGGGTTGAGCAAAAAGTCAATAGTCAACTGTCAACGGTCAACAACCCTAATGAGAATCCACTGCCTCTGTCTCTCCGTCAACTGTGCATACACACCCGCATCCGCGTTCCGAGGAACACGGATGCAAACTGGATAAAACCAATCCCAATACGTACACTAGGATCTGGCTTAAACCAAAGCCCGCTAGTGTAAACTGTCCGGACACTAACCGTGCACAAGTGCACGGATGTGACTGAACCCTGTCGCAAAACCATACGACATGTCGCAAAACCATGCGACCTCTACTCTTTTGCCTAAAGGCGAATAGCTTTCTGTGTGGGACTCTAAAGACTCGACACTACGCTGGCAGTAGGTTTAACCACAGACCGCAAGAGGCACTAGCTGTGCGTAACGGTCCCCAGGTAGATGCTGACAAGAAGACTGACGAGGCGAAACCCATCTGAACTCCTACTGAGCCTGAATGTGACATTCTCCGTACAGTCCGGTCTGTTCGTCGAATACATCGCATGGCGGGCCTAGGGGGTGGTAAACGTCAGTCCCCCAATAGCGGTACAAGTCGTGTCGGAGTGAAGCCCAAAACACCCTGAGATAACACTGGAAGCCTACCAGTATATCTCGATTGCCCTGGCCAGGGACTACTCGTGTAATGGCTCTCCTAGACACAGCGCGATGTCAACCCCCAATACCGGGAGAGACGAATCCTGTCTAACCGTCATTGCCTCCAAGTGCTTCGGGACTGCACCCAACTACCACCTGTTTGCACGACTCCTTTGAGCCGTGGTAGGGTAGTAATCAAAGTACAGTGGGAACACACTCGAGGCGAAGTGACAGTGTCAAGTCAGCGGACTTAAGCTGTACTCATGTCACCTGGGAACTGATAACTGACGATAGGCATACCAACTAGTCAGTTCCCGACGAGTCCTGTCCAGTGTACTCGTAACCCAACGAGCACCCGCATACTATCTCAAGTACGACGTACCGACGGCTGTGGGACAGACCGTCTCCCACACTGGGATGAGAAGCGCATGCGCTAGTCTACTCCGGAGTATCGATGCCCTGTCTCGATAGTCCTGCGACCAGGGACCTGCATAAGGATGTGCTTATAGATTACCCAGCCCCACTAGTGTGACTGCCATCACAACGCTGGTAATCAAGCAAGGATCCTAAGGGCTCCACTAATGTGTATAGGCGATATACTAAAATAAACACATGTACACATTGAAGTAGAAACAAACCAAGTAGCATGCTACTATTTTGAGCAAGATTGTATATACAAGGTGAATATCCCAAGCTTCCATTAAGTAATATACAAACTAGTATGATACAGTAATGGCCTCTAGGGCATATACACTAACACCTTGGTGTGGAGAAATATGGATTCAAGATCCATATTCTCGTGCCTCCTCTGATGTTCATTGTTCATAGAGGCAAGCACAATGCATTTGGCTTTCACGCTGTTAATCTCCCAGGTCTTGCAGATTTCCTTATCCGCAACACTGGATTCTGGACCTGGGACGGCAGGGGCTTTAGTAGTAAGGACATACCCCAATTTGTCATAAGTTATTGCCATCTTGATATTCCTGAACCAATCTTTATAGTTTGGCCCTGTCAAAATATTTTTATCTAATAATAACTTAAGGCCCGTCATGTTCTAGTCGCTGCAATTAGGAGAGAGAGAAGAAACACTTTAGCATAATACTCTTGCAAGTTTAGAATGGTTTTTAGTTTATTTAAACAGGATGGCTCCCACTGTTTCTTGAATCCTTCCTCAAACCATAAAAAAAGAACTAGTCAGGATTAATCCCACCGTACAATACTTGCTTAACCGTTCAGCCAGGCCAGTGTCGGTACTTAGAGGGAGGTTTTACGACGCTTTCGCGAAGTTCCTTAATTAAATAACCTCTTTTCCTTGGGGGTGTAGCCCCACTAACACCTTTCTTGACACCTACTTGGTTTATAGCATTGATCGTTATGTGAAAGAATCTCCTGAGGAGTAGCATATACTCACAGTAGAATCGGGATCCAAATATCATCGTGTGATAAAATCAAAGGAATCCTACCAAAATTATCACACTCCAAATAGTATGCAACACTAGAAAGTTTCAGTTTCTTTAGAAACTTCCGATGTGGATTTTTGCCTCATGCTCTTATGATCTTGACGAAGGCCAACATATCATAAGTCACATGTCAAGTTCTACCCATCATTATCTAGGTTAATTTGAACCCACCAGTACGACTGTCCCAAACCAACGCATCTATCTATGCAACAGATGAATATTCAGCAGTTACCAATCACTATGCCTTGGCGAAGGTCAAAATACATAGCTTAAATACTACTGAATATCCAACTGAAATGACGGAGGGCTGCGAATGATTTTGGCGAAACCATGAACGTAGTGAACTTGATATGATCGGAGGAACCTGATAGCTTTTAAAAGGAGTGGTTTATGCTCCGCATTTTAAAAGTTTTGCTGTTTTGAAAAACCGAGTGGTTTTAAAATTGTTCCAACGATTCAGCCTTGGTTTGTTTTCTTTGCATTATTCTAATGTTGTCCCATCATTAACCTATCATTGCAGAAAACAACGAAAATACAACGTCTGCTTATGCCATATGCATTCGCCACTGGGTCCCGTCATCACCCGTTAGGTTACTTAACTAACGACAGAGCGGGGGCTGGGCTAGCGCGGATGCAAAACATAAGCAACGCCTACTAGATATCATATATAGATATGTACATTCGTCAGACGCAATAATATGCATTCCAGATCACAGATGAACATATTGGATATACTAGGAATTCCGCAATTAGTTTAAGCCTGTAACAAAAGACGGATTCCACGGTCGTGATGAATAGCCAAACCCTACCCTAGACCCCTACGGGTGCGGCAAACTACCCACCAAATACCCAAAGTGAAGCAGTCTCCCTCAACAACGTGAGTAGGCCACTTGGCACTTCAAAGTACCCGGTAATTTGTGCACCCCACCTTGGGCCTATCTTAGGAGAAATAAACAGTAAATAAAACAATACAACGGTGGCTAAAACCTCAACCCGGATGTGCCCCGCGAAAAAATATTACAACAATTTACAATTTACAATCGAATGAAAGAAACTCTCATCTCACATCCCGGCAATTCAATCACGACAATCCAACAAGTCCATATCCACAAACCAAAGTAACCATCACAGAAATGTGCAACCCCAAACTAACCGACATATAGTAATTAGCGGAAGTTTACGAACACATTAATCACAGCACAGATATAATCCAATTAGCCAAAGTTCTTAGAATTTCGATCAATAACAAGATATAAATCTACTCCAAGTACTACACTGTACACAAAAAAACTTGAGCAGAAACAAAATATCCTAAAAAACCCAACATCAACACAGTAGACCACCTGAGGAAATTTGGACCAACTCGGAGTCGACTCGGCCGCGGATCCGCGGCAGAACGCTTGATTCGGCCGCGGTTCCGCGGTCATCTCACCGATTTAGGCGCCCAAATTTCTTCAGTGATCTACAAAAACCCTGCTCGTATTTTTAAGGTCCCTGGAAAAATTTTTAGACCTCAATTTAAAAATGACAGAAACTACATGAAAATATCGTGTTTTCGGGATTAAACCATGATAGAATTTCTAAAGGCTTTGCTAACAGGTTAGTTATGGTTTAGCTAGGCTCTGATACCACTGTAAGTCGACGTTACACACCCCACGTGATGCGGGGAGGCGGAATAAGTAAAAACGATCATTTTCATTAAGGTAACATCGACTATGCATAAAGATCTTTGCTAAACCCTAACTAACAAACTAACTAGGAGTTGTTAATTACTATGAAAGATGATTATACCTCAAGATACTTGTCCTTCTTCTTCTTGTTGTTCTCCTCCTCGTCGGCCTCCTCAAGTTTGAAGAAGATCCACCCGAGAGTGCCTACTACAAGCTTTAACCTCCAAGATGAGATAACTATGTGGCTTAGAGTGCTAATCTAAGTGACCTAGAGAATATAGAGATTGGTTAAGGATTAATTAGTCTCACTAACCCAATGATTCTCAACTCATGAGACACTTAGGGCTAGAATGAAGAAGAGAGAGAGCTTGAGGAGAGAGAAAGTGTTTGTGATAATGAAATGAATCTTGACTTAATATGAATTATATGAAGCATGAAAATATCTCACAAAATATCTTGTAAATAATATCAAGCATGCTTCATTTAATTCTTGAGAAGAATCATCTCATGAGTCATGGTTCATTTAATGAAAGCAACACCTCATCTCCTCCACCTTATTAAGTTTAATCCATAAATGAAATAAACCTTAATGAGTCACCTTCTTCTAGAAGCTTCCCGATAAATTACGAGAATGCCCTGATCAGTCGAAAATATTGCATTTTTAACACGTCAATTTCCCTACCATTAGCACTCATCTAGAGGTGTTCGGGATGATTATAGCACAAATTAGCAAAACATCCGTAAAATACCAAATAACTTGTGTTATACATTAAAACCGACATTTTGAGGGAAATTGAGTGTTTATCATTGCATCGCATAATCTTTGCATAGCGCAACACTTGTCTCGAGAATCTGTACAGGAAATTCCAGGAAAAGAGACGAAACTGTCAAAAGTGCTGATAAAAATACGCCAAGTCCAAGACTTATGATCTGGCAGTGAACAAGAAAGATTTATGAGATTCCACACATCAGAAAAGAGCCACAAGAACAGTACAAGTGTATCCTGAAAGTTTCATGCACAGAAGCTTCCAAAGGGTCGTAGATCCGCGGCCGAATGCCCCTTCCCGCGGCGGATCCGCGGCCACGTCAGAGGGTCATCAACAGAACTCTTCTCCAGGCTTCTCCTTTCACTTGGCACACCTCTTCAAGCCACTGCAAACTCTAGAAAACTCCAGAAGCTTCTGTCAGAACAGCAAAGCTCTTTGTTCAAGCTAAACACTTCAAGCTTCTAAGGAAGCTAATCCTAATAAAGGCTATAAAAGGGGACCCAAGGGCTTCATTCTAGGTTGTTCAACAATTTCCAACACAAGTTGAGTGACACAACTTGTGCATTCAAATCCTAACCCTAATCCAATCACCAAAGCCAAATTCAAGATCTTTGAGTACAAATCAAGTAAGAAGCCTTCAACCTTTTAGAAGCGACGCCGATCTTCAACCGAGCAAGTGATCCAAGACGATCCACGACTCATGGAGACGATGCGAAACTAATTCGACGATCGAGTTCTTTCCTCAAATTCTTGTAGTTGTTGAGCGAATTGTAACGGAATTGTTGAATAATAAAAGGTGAAATTTCTTTATCTTGCTTACTTTTATATTTGAGCATTATGATTAGATCTCAATTCTTGATTGTGTTCTTTGATATGATACTTGAGTAAAAACTCCGCTCGTGGAGGAATCGAGAAAATTGATAGTTGATGATGATTAAATTATTGTACGAATCTTAAGTCATATGAGTTTTGTAAACTCTAGTAAATTGAATCATCGACAACCTAGTTTCGAGCGATACTTTCTTGAATGTTTTCGCTCTTAATTAGTGATCCACAATCGATGCTTGAATTTACTAGAGGCTAGAGTGTGAATGAAGTCAACGAAAGGACAAGAGATAGATGATAAAACCCTAGTTTCCGCAAGAAATTCCTAATTCTCATTGATCATCATCGATCTAGCATCAAATCATCAAAGGATAAGAAAACGTAATCACAAGTTTTCATCACTACTATCGATTCAATCGATTCCTACGAGCCTCACTTCAATTCTTGAAACCTAATTCGATTGGATATCATCAATTCTTGATTCTTGATTTTAATGTTTTCTTGATTTTAGATTTAGATCTAGATAATTCTTGAAATTCACTTTATAATCTTAAATTGAATTGTCTTTTTCTCTTTTCTTTAATTTTCAATTCATCTAAATCAATTACGAACGAATCACACTTTCCCTGTGGACGATCCGTATTCATTAACGCGCTACATCGACACTGTTAATTGATTGCAGTATAAATTTCTTTGATTGTGATCTTTATACATTTTCAAAATACGACACATAAAGAATCAATATCAATCAAATGGCGCCATTGCCGGGGATAGTGTGCTAATTTGTTCATTTTTGAAATTTGAGTTGAAAATTTTATTCCATCAGAATTTTTAGATCAAAATTCGCACAAACACTAAACGATTTGTTGTGATTTGTTGTGAGGAAATCTGGAATCTCTGGAGCGAGAGGAAAAAATTTTCAGAGCATCGCAGGGAGTTCAGTGAGTGAACAGGAGAATTAGCACAAAATTTTGTGCAGTGAACAAGTCATAACGCGGCGGAACCGTGGCAATTGCATGCTTCCCGCGGCGGTCCGCGGTGGGACTAGGGCATCACTGCACGAAAATTTCTCAGTGACTTTCTGACTTTCTTATCTTTTTCCTGCTCTGCTCCATTAACCAATTTCTGCATGATTCTTTGCAAAAATTCGCAGCGCCGCAAAAGAAAAAAAAATTGTGCGTGTTTGATCTTGGTTGTTTGCATTTTTAATACGGAAACTAAGGGGCAAAGACAAAATTCAGATTAGGTGGGGAGTTCATTACCCTTCCTAAGCCCCAAAACTCACAAAACGAGCATCCGCATTACCCTTCATTAATTAAAAGAAATCTAGACAAAACTCTAAGGACCATCGCGCTCACTTAGGACAAGAGAAGGTCGTGGGCAATCTATTGCTTATCTGGTGTCTAAGGCAAGTGTGTCTAAGGCAAGTGGTTACTTAATTAGGCCCACTACTTATGTAGTGGGGAACCTCCCACTTACCTGGCACTTATCTGGCCACAGGAGGGACAAAGAGGCAGTAGAGAATTGATCCTGCAATTTGTCTTCTGGCAGTTAGGAGCGGTCTAGAGACTTGATCTAGGTGACCATTAGACTTAGGGTTGTGTGTGCATTTTTTGTGATATGCATCATTTTTTCAAAAATCCGTATCTTTTTCAAAACAAACACCACTTCATCTTTCCCCTAATTATCTTAAAGCTGCCACTTGTACTAAACGTTTTAGTGCATGCTCGGCTGGACACGGAATTCTAGTGCCCGTCTTGTCCGCGTTCCCCCTATTGACTCCGAAGTCGGTATTTCTACGTCTACTTCTTCTTTACCCACCACCACACCCACATCGATGGACGGTTCTCCATCGAACTTCTTTACCACTACTCTGCCACCGTCCGCAGGTGCGCAGAATCCACCCCGCATCTCTCTCCAAGAGAGATGCTATCCTATGCGAGGTCCTCTTTCGACCTGTCTCAGCATTCCACCAGCCAACGGGGACAATTTTGAAATAAAACCCCAATACATCAACCTTCTACCCAAATATCACGGTCTCGAGTCTGAAGACGCATATGTCTTTATTACCAAATTTGAAAATGTATGCGCTATGATGGGTACTTCACAGCTTTCTGTGGATGCTATGCATCTTCGTCTTCTTCCATTTACTTTGTGCGATATAGCCGAGAAGCGGCTGTATAACACAACCGCACATTCCATTTCAAATTGGGAAGAATTCGTAAAAGCATTCCTAAAGAAATTTTACCCCAATCATAACACAGCTCGAGTCCGTAGCGAAATAAATCAATTCACCCAGCTTCCAAATGAAACATTCTCTAAGTGTTTTGAATGCTTCAAGGATCTGTTAGTTCAATGTCCACATCACGGAATTCCTAGATGGGATCTGTGCAGAATCATATATGAGGGCATTAATCCTACCACAAAACAAACCCTTGAATCCATGTGTCAAGGCACTTTCATGACCAAAGATGATGGCGAAGCTTGGAAATTCCTAGAAGATTTCACTGAAAGATCTTTACAATGGGAGGGTGTAAGTCAATCGTCTAGGGGTGGCAATAACTAATCTGATGTTTCCATAGAAGTTAGAGCTGAAATGTCAGCAATGCAAAAGAAACTCGAAACTATGGAAAATAAATTTTTAGCCGCCGCCCTAAATCAAATGTCACTCTCCAAAACTGTTTGTGGATGTTGTTCTGTTCCATCTCATCTCACGGAAGAATATCCATTGAATTCTCCATTTCAAGGTCATGAGCATATCAATTCTGCTTTCCAACAACGACCTAGGAACGATCCATTTTCTTCCACTTATAATCAGGGTTAGAGGAATCACCTTAACTTTGCTTGGAACCAATCACAAAATCAAAACACGGTTCCCACCCAGAACAATTTCCAAAGGGCTCCTCCACCACAACAGCAACCACTTCAATTGAGTTAGCACCCCTACCAATCACAAAACTTCCAAAATCCGGCCAACACTTTTGCACCACATGAAAACTCTTTGCCATTGGCCGGTACTGATAATTCCTCTGCACTAGCACAAACCATGGATACTTTCATGAAACAATCCATCCAAGGGACGGCAAAAATGCAATCTTCCTTCGATAATATGATAAAGACCATTGTCTCTCAAAATGAAAATATTAAATCGATGGAAGAACAAATTGCACAATTAAAAGCCGAAATGAGTGCAAGAGAGAAAGGGAAACTTCCAGCTCAACCTTTACCCAATCCTGGTTATTCACATCATGTGAACGCTATCACCACGTTGAGATCTGGAAGAGTGCTTGACAATCACGTTGGGGAAGAGATTGATGATCATGAAAAGTCTATCAATAATACCCCGGCTGAGACCTTTCCTTCCACTTCTACTTCTAATTCTAACTCCAGTTCGTCTACCCCACCTTTTTCTCCCGAGCCTATTCTCCATTTTCCCCAAGGCTCGACACCTCAGCCCAGCTCTTCTAGTCCACCGAAAACGATCCCCACTCCTATTCTTAGATCGTTCCCACCTACACGATCCTCTCAAATGTTGGACCCTGACCTTAATGCTCAAGCTCCTTATCCGAATCGGTTAAGGGGAAACACATTAAGTCCACAAATGGAGAAGATCACAGAAATCTTCAAACAGGTTAGCATCAACATCCCTCTCCTAGATGATATCCAACAAGTCCCCGCATATGCAAAAACTCTTAAAGACTTGTGCACTAGGAAGAGGAAGACTCAAGTGCCCAAGAAGATATTCATGGCAAAGACTGTAGACACAGCTTTTCCCGAACAATTGCCTAGAAAACGTAAGGATCATGGCTATCCTACTATTTCCATTTCTATTGGGGGAAAACACATCAACCGTGCTCTACTCGACCTTGGCGCAAGTGTTAACCTGCTTCCATATTCAGTCTACGAGCAGTTAGGGATCGGAGAGTTGAAACCAGCTCATTGCACTCTCCAGATGGCTGACCGATCAAGCACCAAACCTAAGGGTGAACTGGAGGATGTGTTAATAAAAATCGGGGAATTTGTATTCCCTGTGGACTTTATTGTACTTGATACACAGCCTGTAGCGAACCCACGGAATCAAATTCCAGTGATTCTTGGTTGCCCCTTTTTGGCCACTTCCAATGCTATAATCAACTGTCGTAATGGTTCTATGGCCCTATCCATCGGGAATAGGTCAATTGAGCTGAATATTTACAAGTTGGGAAGTGTACCCTCCGAACCTACTGCTCATGCATGTTCTGTCGAATTAATGGATGTCGACAGCAGCGAATTTGATCAGCCTCATGATACCGATCTAGACTCTTTTCATATGTTGTTGTTTGACCCAACTATGTATCATACACATACGGACTCTTCCACCGAGTTATCCGGGTCAACAATTAACACCGATTATGAACCGTTTTTAGAGTCTGAAGATCACCCCACGCTTTTTGATGACATTATTCTTCGGGGTATTGATGAAACTTTTGAGAAGATCTTCGCTGATGAACTCGCATTTTTGAAAAGCATGGGTGTTGAGACGAATCATCTCCCAAACAAAGAAATTGAACCTCCACCCCTTCTTTTGGACTGTAAAAAGAATGCAAGTAATCCATCACAATTACTGTATTGTCTCTCCAAAATGAGACGCAAACACATTCTATTCCACCACTTACCTTTTCCCCACTTCTTCTTCTACCAACAGATGCACTACATTGATAAAAATTTTGAATGGTTGGTGTTGACCTTCGGTCTTTGCAAAGCTTGGCATCGACCAGTAATTTTTGACCCTCTCTTGTGATTTTCAAAGATTAACATTGTTTAACTCAAGTTTGGGGGGAGGGGTATTTTCTGGCTCTTGAAAAGAAAAATGTTTACAAAAAATTGTGAGCCAAAAGAATAAGTTTGGGGGAGGATTTTCACGATAATATATTTTGCCACCGTTAATAAATTTCCTCTCAGGCTTACAGGTTTTTGAGATATAGCGGATAGCAACAGTGAGGACACTGTTGGAAACAAGTTTGGGGGAGGTTTGTGCTTATTTATGCATCATTTGCATCATACTTTGCATAAGCACAAAACATTTGAAAATCTATAAAAAAAAAAAAAAATTCAAAAAAAAATAAAAAAATTTTGTACATAAATAAGATAATAAAAGATTAGATAGTGAAAAATTACATTTAAAAAGATTGGAAAAATTTAAGAAAACCTAGAAAATTAAAAGTCTTCTTATACGAACTGGTAATAGGTAATTATGAGCCGTTGTCCCAAGGGTTAGTAAGATAAAGGAAGTCACTAATCTGAGGATAAAAATAAGTCTGAAAAATAGTTCCTATTCAGGAAGCCAAACATTTGAACGTTGATACCCTACTATACGCACTTACACACATATTGAAACTCGGGATAGTAGAGGATACCTTGAAATGCTCTTGTCTTAAAGCCAAAAGTAAGAAGGAAATAAGTGAATAAAAGATAAAATATTGGTGAGAAAAATGAACACTGGTTTTGTTATCGCCAAGGCAGCAATAAAAAAATATAGCGAGGGTGCCTCTTCACCTAGTGCCTTAGACCAACTGGTCTGGGAGTCACTGCTAAGCCTTAGGTGGTGCAAGACGAGGAAAACACTTAATAAGCAAGCACATGAGTAATCGTTCGGTTAGTACCTCAAGAAGTATTAACGGTTGCATGAAAATGTGTGAGCAACATCATCTAAATATTCATCAAATTAAAAAGTACTGAGGCAATGGACAAGAGTAAGATAGCTTGAATTGAATTCTCCGAGTGTAGGGATGTCTGTTACACACACGTAGGGTTATATGATCGATATTTGGAAGAAAGATAGGAATGAAGAATAAAGACGATGTTTTATTGAGGGATGATGTGATTTCTAACATTTTTCATGACTATTAAGATAGGGCTCATGACAACCGAAAAGCTAGTATAGTTGGAAACTCTAATTTTCAAAGTCTTTCTTTTACAATTCTTATCTTTAAATGTAAATTTCATGGTCTTCCTTTTATTATTGGATTTTGTGGGTGCAATCCGCTGAAAACCTTCAGGAGACAACACTCCTCCTACTAGGGACACCTAGAGGTTTAAAGGCTTGTTGCACGTGCTCAGTGCAATCGTGTTGCCTATGAAAGTGTGCTAGTTAATTTTTCTCTTTCTTTATTTTCTCCTTCTCTTTTTAATAAAACAGTTCGCTCGAGACGACCGAAAATAAGTTTGGGGAAATTTGATCAGTCGAAAATATTGTATTTTTAACACGTCAATTTCCCTACCATTTGCACTCATCTAGAGGTGTTCGGGATGATTATAGCACATATTAGCAAAACATCCGTAAAATACCAAATAACTTGTGTTATACATTAAAACCGACATTTTGAGGGAAATTGAGTGTTTATCATTGCATCGCATAATCTTTGTATAGCGCAACACTTGTCTCGAGAATCTGTGCAGGAAATTCCAGGAAAAGAGATGAAACTGTCAAAAGTGCTGATAAAAATACGCCAAGTCCAAGACTTATGATCTGGCAGTGAACAAGAAAGATTTATGAGATTCCACACATCAGAAAAGTGCCACAAGAACTGTAATGTTTTAAAAATAATTAAATAAATAATTAAATAAATAAAATCGTTTAAGTGAATTTTATGATTTTCGGTAAAGTAAAACGTATTTTTCGTAAAACAAAACTGTAATTATTTTTCACTATAAACTTAAAAATACCTATTTTAATTATGTTATTACTAGTAAATGGTGTTTATTTAGTCACTTATAAATTTTTAGTTTAATTAAATATTTTTCCTAAATTAATTATTTTAAATATTAACATAAGCTTTATTTATGCACTAAATTAGTGTAAATTTCAAATTTGAAGGGGTTTAATTTGTAAAAATGAACCATTGCATATTAGAATTTAGTGTTTATCATGAAAAATTTAGTTGCAAATTTTAACCATGTTTCTAGAATTTTCTTGAGTTGTTATAAAAAAGAAATAAAAGAAAATTAAATAAAATGTTGAAAAGACATAAAGAAGATGATTTTTTTGGAGAACTTTCTACACCATTCCTCATTCATTTCTTTCTCTCTTTCCTCTCCCAAAATTGGCCGGCCTCCTCATCATGGCAGCCCCCCCCCCCCCCATTTCTCCACTTGATTTTTATTACAAAAACCATCAAAAATTCATCCAAAATTCAATAAAAATTCCACAAAATCCTAAAGAATTCCTACCCTCTATTCTTTGCTCATCTTTACATGGATTTTGGAGATGGAAAGCATTCATTTTGGAGGCTTATTTTCATGTTTGGATTTCATATTGTGGAGATATAAATCTTCTTCTTTTGAATTATTGTTATTAGATGTTTCATTTAAGCATAATTAGATTTATTAAATTAATTCTATTTGCAAATTCTAAAATTCAAGTTAGGGTTTTCAAGTTGTGGTTTTATTAATTCATTAGGGTTATAATAACTTGTTTAACACTTTTAGAAATGGAAAATCATGCATGGTTGATATATTGTACATTGTTATCCAAAATTGTTTAAATTAAACAATTTTTGCAAACTAGATTTCTATATATTATATATATTGGTGAGATAAATTCCATTTAATGTTTGTAACATTAGATTGTTGTTTAAATGAGGATATTGACATATTTAAGGAATGAAAAACTTAGTTTGGTCACTAGTTTCTATTGATAATTGAAAAATACTAATAAGAATGCTATTTTTGCTAACTAGTTTTTTGAAATTCTTAAATAAATGAGATTTAAAATATAAATTATGGTTTCATTATATCATTATGATTATGAATTGTATTTTAATACATTAATTCATGCAAAATCAAGTTTGTTGTGGAATTGTGGAATTTTGCTTTTAAGATGTTGAAAATTTATAAAATTTGCAAACGAGGAATTTTGTATTAATACAAATTTGTGTAATAAAAATATAGTTATGGGTTGTATAGTCTAGTTATGCTATTTAATGAGTTTTATGACCACTGGTTTTATTTAAATGTCAAGTTTTGAAGAAAAACGGTAAATTGGCATTTTCGGGTTTTACGAAATCGGGCGATTTGATGGATTTTAGGGTTTCGACGAATTAAATCATGTTTTATATTATAAGTAATGAGTTTTAAAACTATGAGTTGTTTGTTCATATTTATCTCGATTAATCGGAGTTTGTACGCCAATATCGAGCGATATTTGGTTCTTTTGCGTGAACGGGACATAGGTTTTAACCTATGCGCGTTCCGTGTGTCGTTTTGACTTTTGTCCGTGATTTAGTTTACGATACTATATATGTTTGCGTATAGGTACCCCTCACATGGACTGCGGGCGATGAAGAAGAGGATGGCGACACCGTCTTCGACAGACATGGACCAGGTGAGTGTAAGTGCACGGCGGCGCCCCGGCCGTCAATCCGACGCCGGAATGCGGAAGCGGTGAATAACTTAAATTTTGCGGACTTTGCAAACCGGCACCCCCGCGCACTAAACACCCGGATCGTAACCATTAACAAGTCTAAGCTACTAACAGGAAGGGAAGAGATGTACCGAGTGATCCGAGTCCTCCGGTCTTCTCGCCGCCGTCCCGATTTCTCGCGGAATGTCCGGTCTCCACCTCCTCGCCGGAAGGGCACCACGTCGCCTACATCTTTTACGGGCTCCCACCTCAATACCGAGGCAACTCGGGCGCGAAGTTGGCTGGCCGACGCGTCCAAGATTTGCTGCAGAATAGTGTAGAATAGTTGTCGCTTTGGGGTTTAGGAGGTTGCCAATTTGGAGGGATATGTACACTAGAATTTCATGGATACTTCATGGAGAAATTGAGCAAGCAATTGAAATGAAAATGGAGCATGCATGAAAATGAGCTTGGATGAAATTGAGCTCGGCCACCCCTGAAGTGCTCACTGAAAAAGGAGTGAAGCAAGCATGAATTAAAAATCATGCTGCCAAAAGGAAATTCCCACCACTAGAATTAAAAAACCCTCCAGCACACACATTAAATATTCATCCAAATAATCCATCAAACAAAATAATGCAATCTCCCATCACTTTAAACAGTGGCCGGCCCCAAAATCAATACCCAACACAAAATCACACACCCATACCTTATCAAGTCTTAATTAATGCAAGAATGGTCCAAAAGAAAAGATGCAATCATATCAATCCTTTTGCAATAAACCCCCTCGACAAATGTTATTTGCAAACTTGCAAATAACACCCTCCAACAAAAAGTCCGACCGGGAAGGAAAAAGAGAAAACCGGCCGGAACGGAATGCAAACTGGCAACCCCAGAAAACTGGTCCCATAATAAATTACAGGAAAACCCCGATACTGTGCATACACACCCGCATCTGTATTCCGTCCGGATACAAATGCAAAAAGACAAAACTACACTATCAAATACTAAGATCCGGCTTAAGCCAAAGCCGGCTAGTAAAAACCGTCCGATCACGATCCGTGCAATACCGCACGTATCTGATCGAACCCTGCCATATCTCCATACGGCCTCTACAGCGTTTCGCCCGAAAGCTTGAGTAACTGAAAGTGTGGTAGACTCTAAAGACTCGTCAATACTATGGCTGTGGATTTAACCACTAGCACGTCAGAGGTATAAGCCAATACGTGACGGGCCACCAGCTATTGACTAAAAGGGATGTCGATGAGAGAACTCATCCTGACACCCTACTGAGCCTGTCAGTGACAATATCCGTGCAGTCCGGTCCGTTCGTCTATGAGTATCGCATGGCGGGCCTAGGGGGTTGGTAAAAATCAGACCCCCAAAAGCGGTACAAGTCGTGTCGGAGTGTAGCCCAGAACACCCTGAGATACTACTGGAATACCTACCAGTAAATCTCCTTGCCTTGGCCAAGGACTTTGTGTAATGGCTCTCCTAGACACAGCACGACCTCACCCCCAATACCGGGAGAGACGAACCCCTGAAGATACGCTCACTGCCTCCATGTGGCTCGGGACTGTACCCAACTAAAACCTGTTTGCACGACTCCTTTGAGCCGTGGTAGGGTAGTAATCAAAGTACAGTGGGAACTCACACGAGACAAATGACGATCCCCAGGTCGATGAACTAACCTGCACACATGTCACCAGGGAACTGCCATCTGACGTCTGGTATATAACCAACTAGCATGTTCCCGGCGAGTCCTGTCCGGTGTACTCATAACCCAATGAGCACCTGTATACATCTTAGGTGATCCAACTGACACCAGTGGCTTGTGAGACCGGCCACCGCCCCTCGTCGGGGTCTCGACTGTATACACTAGTCTACTAATGGAGTATCGATGCCCGGTTTCGAAACTCCCACGACTAGGGACCTTTTAAGGATATGCTTGTAGACCCCAGCTCCCACTTATATGATCGCCCTCATACTGCTGGTGGTCAAGCAAGAATCCTAGGGGCTCTATCAACGTGTAATAGCGACGTGTCATGTCACTTAAAACAGTACACGATGATAAAGGTAAACCAGATAGCATACTATCATCTCGAGTAAGACTGTCCTACCGGGATAGGTCCTCCCTCAATCATTACAATCACGTACCTGTGACCTAATAATTGACTCTGAGGGCACTATCTCCAACAGTGAGTAGATGTATATCTACGGGGGAAAGTCGGGTGGATGGCGTTTAGTACCCCCGCAAACGTAGAATAGGAATAATACTTATTGTCATTAGGAAGCCAGACGTGACCTTAGAATTTCGGTGAGTAGGACCCTAGTAGTGACCGTAGGTTGGACTTGACTGATTTAGAAAGACCATATCAGAGGATGAATACCTTGGAAAAGATTCGTAGGTTTCTGGTAGATACACACACGCACACACACTGAGACTCGACGTGGTGTATACGTGTATGTCTATATATATATATAGGACTAGGTGTAGGTATATATATATACACGATACGTATATGTGATACAAGGATGTGATATGATACACAGGGACGAAACAATATAACTGGGTTTGATGCCGTGATTCTTGGCTATACAGTCGTGTTATGATATTAGCGGATCATTAGAAAATGAGATAATGAATAGGTATACATAAATAATCAAGGGTGGTGATGATATTGAAGTACATGGGACCCTAAAATAGAACCCGGACCGTAACCTATGCCTGAAAGTCTGATATGAGATATGTGTATCTTGATTACGATATGATAAATACATATATGTGACTTAATCACGACTTGACATTGTAAGTCCACGTTGCGACCCCCGGTTCTTACGGGGAGGCGGAAACGGTATAAAATCAAATTTTTAGCGCAAGGGGCAACATGGACTAAGCAAAGTCGGGATCTTTGACTAAACTAAAACTAGCATACTTAGCTAAAGAGAGTTAGCTACTCGGATGGAGATGGTTATACCTAGCTTGTCTTGAACTCCTTCTCTTCAAGCTCCGATGGTGGTCCGATGGCTCCTTCTCGTCGTCTCCGTACGCCGAAGATAGATCCACTTGAAAGCTCCAACCTTTAGCTCCTTCTTCGTTCTTTGAAGAAACTAGTTCACTTGGTTTGCTAAACCTAGTGAACTAGAATGAGTAGAGAGGAAATAGAATGGGATTTTATCTATGGTTCTTGATTCTCAACTCATGAGACAAGAGAACCATAGATCAAGAGAGGGAGCAAGAGGTTGAGGGTGAGAGCAAGAGGAGAGCTCAAGAACAAGAGAGAGAATGAGCAAACAAGAATGAGCAAGTCTTTTGTCTCTCACCCTCTCATAATCCAAAGCAATGATAACTCATCATATCAACAAAAGTCTTATGTGATGGTTAGAAGCAACCACAACCATATCATTTCATGCACTCATTTTACACAAATGAGCAAGTAAACAAAAGTCTTTGCCATGAAATGATGGCTATGGTTATCATGATGGTCAACTAGTCAAGCCTAGTCAACCGGTCAACAAGTCAACAAAAGTCAACAAGTCACCAAAGTCAACAAGTCAACAAAAGTCAACAAGTCAACAACCATATCACCATAATACTTAATTAATATAATAGTTAATCACATATCATATTCTCATTAGGGTTGAGCATAAAGTCAAAAAGTCAACGGTCAACTGTCAACAACCCTAATGAGAATCCGCTGCCTCTGCCTCCCTGTCAACTGTGCAT